>CM068315.1:48309161-48569161 GCA_034766995.1 Acanthacorydalis orientalis | reverse complement strand
ACTCAAGCAAGTGTTCAGAGAAATCAGACGGAATACATAGAAATTAATTTTTTTTTGCTAAAAAGAAAATCACTTGATTCGATCGTGAAGTGTAACAATTGACAGGACCGGTGTGAGTGTAATGTCGCGTGTTAAAGCTCTGTTATGTTTGCACTTCTCGTGAATGCGCCCCAACGGGCTCAGAATTTGGAACAGAAGAAATGGCCACGCTTGGTCTTTCAAAAGTGTTTATTCTCGACAAATACTTTACGGAGCTTCAAAAGTTCTGGGAGACTGAGAAGAAGCTTCAAGGTAGATATTGTACGCTATTTTATTATATTATTCTTTATTTTTAGATTTAATCGATATTTTATTAATTAAAAATGCATACATATATATATATATATATATATATATATATATATATATATATATGTATGTTGAAATAATAATTAAACTCTTTTTTTTAAATATATATGCAAGAGACTTGGTCACTGAATGCTTTAGCTTAAAAAAAATCCCATAGCGTCTAATTAAGTGTAATGTTTTTGTAAATTATTTCATAAGTAAATAAGATGTAAACAGATGAATTAAAACTTAATTCGATATCATTTATTTTCCTGCTGTGTCCACCAAATAACCTAGATTTATTAACTCCGTCTCAAATCAGGTTTAAATCATATTGTAACTTATCGAATACTAGATTCAATCTTTTATTTATTTTTCTTTTCATCGAAGCAAACTGGTTTCGCGAGATTCAACAATAGACTCAACTTAGAGGAATGTATATACGTTAGGTCCGAGATAGTGTTCATACTATCTATTATGTATACGAACGCTGATCGAAAAGTAACAGGACTGAACGAACGTTGGCTCAGCGCTCGTTTTGTACATTGTATAACGATATTATTTTCAGTACAAGTTGTTGTCAGTTATTCGGTTCATTACCTGCGTTTTCTTTAATTTTTATTCAAATTTTTATTCAAATTCGGTGATAATATTGTATCAAATATTAATTTTTTTAATGTTTATTAGTATTTGTTGAACGCCACTTGAAAGAGCTATGTAATATTTGTAACAGCTGATATAAATTTTAAAAAAAAATATTAGAAATAGATAGGTTAGTTCATATTTATTTAACAGAATCTGATTACCTATTTTCACATTGATATATAGTTAAATCTGTCATATTAGTTAGTTAATATTAAAAGGTAATTAATATTTTGTTATTCTAATTAAACATATGTAAAATTTCTATTTCATAATAATTTTTGTTCGATGAACGTATTCAATAACAAAATAATCTTTCTGATATTCATTTTTTTAATATGATAAAACTTATTTTTCCTGAAAAACATTTTTCGTTATTTTTTCTATTTTTGTATTTTTATCTTTTTAGTATCGACAGTATGAGTACCATTTTTTAGACTCAATACTTCTGAAATTAAATCTATATTCAAATGTATTAACAATTCATCTATTAAAGTATTTTAAAATATGCTCCTCGATCTCTTCTCTTGTGCAAAAAATATACAGGCCACCTATCTATCTGTTTCAGTTTCCTATATCATACCAAATTCTAATTATCAACATTTTACAAATGTTCATTTCTGTTTCATTTTTTTATATAAATCGTTTCATTTTTATAATATTGTAATCTATTATGACACGTCAATTTTTTCCTATCTATTTTTATAGCAGTATTTGGATAACTTTTGATACAGACCTCATTCTTATTACATGTGAATCTTCAATTGATTTCTGGCCAAATTGAGTAATATATTGAGTTCGTCGATAGTTAATTTTATTGTCTATCTTCGGGGATTTTTAAGATATTGTAGGTTTTTCAGTACCTTCATATCATCTTCTTTGATATTAAAATAATATTTTGTGTCTGCGAATTTATTTAATTTCAATTTGAATCTTATTTCCTCTTTATCTAATAATTAAACTGATTTCTCTCTCTAACTATATAAATATACATATATATATATATATATATATATATGTGTGTGTGTGTGTACATAATTTCTTGTACCAATCAATTTTGCATTAAATACTTTTCAGTGAAAATCTGAAGTTTAACACCTTAAATTTTTGCGAGTAACAGAAATTTTCTATTTTTACTTGAGTGTTTCTTACACATTAGTAACTGGTCACAAAGCCATTAATAATAATACAATGTTATTTTTACAATGCCTGCTATTTTTTCTCTGTTCGTTATTTTTTCAAATTTCATAATATTATTTACTTACTAAACTGGTCTAGTATTGGGAAGTAAGTTTGACTTCCGTGCATAAAATAAATTTAAATTTTATTTTAAATTCCGTTCTATTTAACAAATAAAACCTAGAATTCAATTATTAGATATAAAATCTTAACTATAAATTCAAATTTTCTAAATAAATATACTGAAGTTTTAAAAAAATCAAGACATGTTCTGGATTTATATAATTTTAAAAATTTTCAGATACACATTTTCGGTTTTTCCATTTCATTGCATTTATATATAATATTATTTGATGTTTTTAGTACAAAATTTTCATTTATTTTTTTTTATGAAACACTAACCAGTTGTAAACGTTTTTAGATATTACAAGCTCACACACTAACCTATTAAATCCTGTAATTAGTTTAATACTACACCCTTTTTTAATAAACTTACGAATATCGATCAAAGTAACTTTCTTAGTAAAATCGATTCTTAAAATTTTAGAGATCCATTAGAAATTTAGCAATAATATAAGTTGATGAACGTTTAAATATAAGATTTCACTGTAAAGTAGAATTGCATACAATCTTTCCAAAGTATGTTTACCTATTTTATAAATACTCTTAATATGACTATATATATATATATATATATATATATATATATATATATATATATATATGTTTATCCCTTATTTTCTATAAAATAATCTCTAAAAAAACACACAGATACTTCAGACTGATACCTGCTTATTATAAAAGAAGTAATCTAGTTAATTAACTCTCACATGCGATATACGACAAAATTGGATAAAATTACAGATCACTCCTGTGCGGCCGAAGTTATTCACCGTGTACCTCATTTGAAATGGCTCGTGGGCTATTTTTTTCACTGGAAATATCTTCTTATATTATCCCGTGCGTAGAACTATCCTAAATTATGATTACTTTGGCAAATCTACAATTCACTTCATAATTACTGAATGACCAAAGACAAAGAATGTAGTTTTGTATATCTCGTGTAATTTGGGACTGAACAATCAGTAAGTATAATTTAAAAAAACACTGAGTCAGTTTTATATAGAAATCTAATCTGTATATATGTATATATGTATATATATATATATATGTATATATATATATATATATATATATATATATATATATATATATATATATATGTACATATACACACATACATAAATACATACATATGTACACACACACACACACACATATATATATATATATATATATATATATATATATATATATGTTTGCATGTATGTATACATACTTGTATATCTAGTATTTATATAGTAAAGGTTTCCTACGGATTGATGTTTGTTTCTGAATACAATCTTATTTTTTCAATTCATTTATTGTATCTATTTAATTATTTTCTTAAACTGACATTAAAATGTTTTTGTCTTCGTTTTCAAAATATTTGTTTTTATATTTTTTAATGGTGTGCTTTTATTAAATTATTTTTTTATATGCATATCAAACTGAAATGAAAAACAAATCCGAAATCTGGATTGTTAAATTATAAAAACCACATAACTAATTATTTTTGTATTTTATTCCATAATATTAACCCCTTGACATACGAAGACGTCTCTGATACGTCATGTGTTTCTTATACCATTATAAACGTTGACGTCTCTCGTATGCCTGCAAATTTAATTCGCTTTAGCGCAGCTACAAAACAAATATAAGAAAGAAATAATTATATATATTCAGTGTTAAAGTGTGAACCATAGAAACGAACCCTGCAACATGTCTGTTATGAATGTGTATAAAAGTATCAGTGAGAGCTTAATGGACTATTCGAGTGAAGGCACATTTTCCTCAACATATACCTTCCACTGATAAAAAGCAACATCCTGCAAAGAGATGTGCCACGTGTGCTCAAAAAATAATATAAGAAACGAAACGATTTGGCAGTGTAAAACATGTCAAATACCTGTACATTTAACAGGATGTTTCGAAAAGATTCACACTCTACAGGACTATTGAATTATTGTTCAATTTGTTAATTAATTATTCTTTAAAATATTTAGCAATGTACAGATATTCTTTTCTTTGTTAAACTGAAAAATAAATAATATTTTTTGATCGTATCGAATTTCAATTGATTCGTATGTCAAGGGGTTCATATAAAAATGGATACTTAATTTTAGTAAAAAATTATAATTATCAACAAAGATGTGTATTAAAATAAATTCTTTAATATATTTGTTAAAAATTATATTAAAGAAGAGAAGTAGATGTACAGCACTTTATTAATTTCTATTTATTTTTAAAATTATGTTATGAGGATTATTATTACATAACCCATTTTTTATATAATCAATATCTTTTTGATCGAATAAATGTTGTTAACAATCATTCTAAGATGATTATTAATAACTTAAATAATTAAATGTATTTATCTAATGAAATATTTTCGATGTCTATCGATTTTCAAGTTAAAAAAAGAAAGAAACTTTTGTGTGTGTACAAGTGTACAAGATTTATAATTATCAACAAAGATATGTATTAAAATAAATTCTTTAATATATTTGTTTAAAATTATTTTAAAGGAAAGAAGTAAATGCACAGCACATTATTAATTTCTATTTATTTTTTTAATTATAATAATAAAGATAAGTTTTATTTTCAAAATTATGTTATGAGGATTATTATTACATAACCCATTTGTTTATACAATCAATATCTTTTTGATAGAATAAATATTGTTAACAATCATTTTAAGATGATTATTAATAACATAAATAATTAAAAGTATATATCTATCGAAATATGTTCGATGTCTATCCATTTTCAAGTTAAAAAAAGAAAGAAACTTCAATAAAAACTATTTCATTCTAATGTTAATCCGTTTCAAGTTCAATTCGTTCTTATAACAGAACAAGACGGTATTTTTTCTGAATTTGAATAACGTTTTTTTTCATTAGTTTATTGTTTAATTTCTTGTGCGTCTACTCTAAACGTATTAAAAACGTAGTCCGGCAATAAAATGTTGGTCGGTGGTGAGGCGAAGCTGACCGGGACTTCGGTGTTCGTTCGATTACCGTGTGGTCAACAGTTCTCGCTGTACCATCATAGTGCTGGCGAAGGAAGGAATGTCCCTGCGGCATTAACCGCAGGTAGGCCCGCGCCTCTTTCGTCGCTACACATTTACAAACGCACACAAAGATACGTACATATGTGTTTGTACACAGACGCATAGCCATTAAACTAAAATACTTATAAACGCACGCATCACGTCACAGGTACCAAACAAGTTAGTTCAAAGGACACAATGTACATATACATACATACATATACATATATATATATATATATATATATATATATATATATATATATATATATATATATATATATATTGTTAACAAAATGCGGATGTTTACCTTTTTGTAAATAGATAAAGTAGACTTTTATATTTATTCGTACTATTTTCAAGTATACTTTGTGTATTATACTTAATATTTATTTTCCAACTATTCTGCATTAGTTCGATGTTTTATTATCTTATTGTATACAGATTTTATACATAACATCCGTAATTGAATACTCAAATATATTTTTATGGTGTATTAGATAATTTTCTTTTTATGGTTAAGTAAACTCCGGTGTCATAATATTTCTGTGTCAAAATTTACAATCGAGTCAAATATACAAATATATTATGTACTTGAGTGAAAAATTATATACTCTATATATTATATACTCTGTTATCAAACACTATATTTTGATAACAGAATTTATTAGATTTTAATCTTTTGAATTTAAAGTGAATTAACGATTTTTTTTTCTTATTTGCATGCCTTTTTTTAATTAATTTATGTTATTGGTAATGTTGACGGAATACAAATTTCATTAAATAGAAAAAATCGGATTCACTTATAATCTTTTCCTTTATTTACATGTGAATCTGTCCTGCAATATTTTAATTCATTAATTTTTTCAATAAACAATTCAGATTCGCAGATTAATTCTTAATTTTTCTATAAACCACAAAAAAAAAACGTGACCAGCAAATTACATTTTCTGCATCATTTCTCAGGCCAAATGATTTAATGAAGCGTGAGTTTAGGATTGTCATACATAATCAATTCTTCGTTACCGATAACAACTTCTGCATATTATCCTTCTTACTATGTTTGGCAAGCAGTGAGGTCCATATGTTAATCCGGGGGGTAA
This sequence comes from Acanthacorydalis orientalis, assembly GCA_034766995.1. NCBI lineage: Eukaryota > Metazoa > Arthropoda > Insecta > Megaloptera > Corydalidae > Acanthacorydalis > Acanthacorydalis orientalis. Next base: position 48,562,759 of record CM068315.1, on the reverse strand, counting down.
TGCTGTTTTCGAAAAGTTCATTCTGTACCCAGTTTCAGAGCTTCTGATTTTTTCCATATCATGAAATTATCTCTAAATTGAACCTTGCAGTTTACCTCAAGTTCTTCTTTCTTGAATTTGCGATGGATTTTTATTTAATAATGTTTGTAAATTATGCAAAATCCAAAATTGAAACTTTTACACATACTTTATATATATATATATATATATATATATATATATACACACAAACATACACTAGGAGGCTTTGCCTCCTGCTCGCTTTACTTCCCAACCCCCAGGATCACTGCCATTGCCCACTTCTCAATTATAAGCTTCTATATGCAACTGAATAAAAAAATAAACATATTTTTATATTTTTTACAACTCATTATGTCTATATGATTATCAGATATATATCAATGTAATCGTTATATATATATATATGTGTATGTGTATGTGTGTGTGTGTTAGTTTGTGTACATAAACATGGCAGGAAATTATTTTTGCAACCTTTTAATTTTTTGTGGTTAAATACTATTTAGATATATATATATATATATATATATATATATATATACATACATATGTATATATGTATAATGAATAGTTTTTTGAATTCATGGAAATTAACGTAATTTGTCAATAAATATGTAATATGCAATTTAAGTAATACTTATATATTAATATAGCCAATTATCTTATGAAAATAAGTCAATTATGGTATTTATATTACTTTAATAGTATTTTCCGTAATAATTAGTATCTCAGCATGAATAAATGACAAGTATTAAAATTTATATTATTTTAATTACATTGCATATATACGCTTTGAATTATTTTTTGCATTTACACATTTGAACTAAACAGATTTTATGTTTACGAAAAGAATGTATGTACATTTTCAGTTCATTTTATTATTTGCAGAACAATTACAATACGAATTCTCAGATTTTTTAAAACTATTAGTGTAAAAGCAAAGTGAATTAAAGCGAAGAACTGTGTGGGAAATATTGTAAACGGAACTTCATCCACAACACAAATGTGTATAAAAATTATTAGTGAACATATGTATGCATATAATATGTACTTTTATGTATGTATATATACATACATACAATAAATATAGATAATATGTATATATATATGTATATACATATGGATATATATGTATGTGTGTGTGTGTGGCTTATTCGCTTGAGTGGTTCTGTAAAGCGTCGGCCTCTAATTAATACTGTATGAAATCGAATTAATAACAAAAAACGAACATGAGTATGAAAATAAAAAAAACCAAGTGCTTTAGTAATTAATACTTTGTAAATATAATTATGGTTATAGATAATTAAACAACCCAATAGATTAAGTTAGTTATATGATTGGATTATGTATTTAGTAATCATGATTTTTTTCCGGTGAATTAATAAAAAATATTTTTTATAAAATAATTGATGTTCAATTAAGCATATACGTTTTATTTTACATATTTAATTCGGTTGCTTTAAGTACTTGTGTTGTGATAATAGTTTATATACCGGTTGTACAATAAAAATTTGTCAAGGAGGCTTTTTAATTTGTAGAAACCAAAACCATATTTATTTGATATCAGTCATGAATATATATATATATATATATATATATATATATATACATCCAAGTATATGTACGTGCGTATAAAGTATCGAGAGAAAGCTGTTACTTTTTATTTAGTTTTAAACAACGGGTCAATAACGGTTTAATTGTTTATGAAGCCTGGTCTTTTTGTTGGCGCACCTGAAACAAATAAAAACGTTATCGAAAGAGAGCAAACGGTTGCCTGTAGCGTGTTAATCGCTTTCACGATAAATCTTTTTTTTTGTTTTAAATTCGGCCAATTAAATTTTAGTATACTTTTTATGTCTGCAAACATTAAAATCTAACAGTTATTAATAAATTCATTGAATTAACAAATTTATTTTTTCAATACTTGTTTTGCTTTGAATAAAATAAATTTGTCTTAAATAATGTATAAATTAATTGATTTACATAAAATACTATGTATAAGAATTACGATAATCAAAAGGTAATTACCTTCTTCATAGTTTACATCTTTTCTGACTTATTTCTTCTCATATGATTTAGATATTAATAGTAATAATTTAATATACAAGTTTTTGATATCTATAAAAGTCAAAAAAATTAAATAAATAAAATATATGGTAAAATATATCTAAATTCATTCTATCGATCAGGACTCTAAAGATCACAATATTATGTGTATGAGTATTCATGTATTTTAATGCCATATAGACAGTTTTGTATTATTTATGAATTTTATTCGTTTAAAAAATGAATCAAATATTGCTTTCTTTTTATTTTTATTTCAGAATTTTGTCTTTAGTCTGTGTTGATAATTATACAAGCACCTACGTTAAGATTTATTCGAATAAAGAAATAGTAAATCAATATAATAATACCATAATATCAATGATTACATGTGTATGTTATTTTTGCACAGACTGCATGTTTACAGGTAAATGAAACATGAAAATTAAAATGACATTTTACTAAATGACATTTATGTTTCTAGTCAATAATTACATTATGGTATTTTATTACATAATACATATGCAACAAATTGAAATGAAATATGAACAAAATAAAGACAACGATAAACGACAATTTTAATAAATTACACTTACAATATTTTTGAAAATTTACATTTTCAATTCTTTACCGTTTTTATTTTATATAACATACTTCAGTGTCTATACTATTCGTTTTTTTCCTATTATCATTCTAAACTTAAATCTATTTATGTATTTTTTTGTCTATAGTGGAAATATTTCATTTTTCAAATATAAGAACAAATAAAATACATTAAGATCAAATTTTTATTTTTTTAAACAAAATGGAAACTGATACAAATATTAACAATTTTTATTCCAAGAAAATGTATCCTATTTTTTTATGTATATATATATATAAATTTTCATAATACTGCCAAATAAATGTAGTAATAATCTTGAAAAGGATCAATAAGGCAGTAGACAAATTGTTATATAATTAGAAAATAATTTCCTATACCTGCTAATATAGAAACTAAATTACTTTATAATGACATAAGAATATATTCGCAACTGAATGACAAGTTGTGAATATATTCTAGAAATTCCTATTAATAACTGATTTTATCAGTATTTTTAATTTTTTCATAATTTTATATTTCAGATTATAAGAATTAAATGTTTCATTCAGTTCTTACTAAATGGTAATCATTAGTCACTTTCTTAAATGTTGTTATTAATTTTTTATCGTGTTAGAAACTAATTCATTGATTATATATTTATATATATGTATCAGGGGTGGGCAACTATTTCGATAGTAAGATCCACATACAATATTTTTCATACAGTTTTGAATATTCAAGAGCCACAGAGAATATTATTTTCAAATTGTGTTTATTAGGTTCGTATGAAAATAATTGCGGTTTATAACCATTAAATTCATATACAAAACCTTAATTATTTACCTACCATCTTAATAAAAATAATAAAAAGAAAACTATATAATCTACTCACGAAAGCAGAATATGTATAATCACTGCTCGTTGAAGACTTTGATTGAGTCTTCATTTTTGCGGTTAAAAGTTGCATTTTCAAAGATATTTTTCACAAAAATTTACACAATAACCCGTCCCTAATTTGGTTTCATTGCATTCAGCAAGTCTTAATCAACAAAACTGTTTAGTTTCATATCTTTATTAATGATTGTCTATGACAGTAGAGCGACCTTAAAAAGCAGTTTGAACACAATGCATATGAATGATTGAAAAGATAATTTTAATTATCCGTTTATATATAAAACATTCTAATATTGGTACATTCTATGATACTATAGATTATGAATAAAAAAGTTTAGGAAAATGGAAATGAAATCCAATATTGTATCGGGAGCTGCACAGATGAGCTTAGGGAGCCCCAGTTTGCCCACATTTGATATCCATACAGACATAGTTATCGAACTTTTTGAAACTTTTATATTTTCTGACTATTAGTCAGTAGTTTAGTTTATTATCTGTTGTTATTGCTTATTCCAAAATATTTACCCATTTGCAATCACATTTCTTTATCTTTTTCGTCTTATTAAATTGATATATATATATATATATATATATATATATATATATATATATATATATATATATATATATATGTATGTATATATATATATATATATATATATATATATATATATATATATGTAATCTTTAGGTTTAATCTTCACTTCAACTTTGATGCATTTTATTATTGAGTATAATTTTATACATCACTTTTTTAAATTTGTAACTTTCATGGAATAATAGCACAACTGTGTAATTTCTAAAATTATTTTTTATGAAATCCAAATTGTTGTTTCTTGACATAATATTTTGTAAAATGAACAAGATTATATTTTTCTAAGTATTTTTATTAAATATATTTATAAGATTTCGATTCATTATTTACTCTTTGTATTCAAAAAAGTACTGGATTTTATTTAAAGATCCATCATTTATATTATTCCAAATAAATTATTTCTTAAATATTGATCATTCATCCCTGCTTCCTGATCACGCCTGTTCAGAATAATATTTAAAAAAAAATGTTTCTTTATCGGTGACCCTATCACTGTCATTGCAATGTCACAAGTGTAATTACATTCTTGTAGATATTTTGAGATTTATAAGATCGTTATTAACACTTAATGAAGTTTTTTTTTTATAACTACTTCTTAGATATTTAATTTTTATATTGTGTTGTAATTATCATATGTTTCATTACACAACTGTAATTAGAGATCATAAACATTATGTTCATATGAAACATTCATTTATTTAAATAATGCGCTGAAGGCAATAATTCCTTCTAAAACCTGCGAAGAGAAATATGTTCAGTAAATACCGTTATTCCGTTTAACTAAAGTTTGATCATTAAGTCTCAAAATTTAAATACGCATCTTCATCAGCAACTATACATATACATATATATATATATATATATATATATATATATATATATATATATATATATATATATATAGTATGTACAACAACATTATACAATTTGTATATTGAATAATATTTATTAGAAAATTATTTTTACATTTGTAAACTGAAAATTTTAGTTCTATGAAATGTGAATAGATTTTAAAATTAATGTTTTTTTTTATTTTAGTTTGTATGTTCGGAACAATTCAATTTGCAAAAGTTATTCCATAAGTCTTAACTTATTAATCCAAATTATTTTTTAAAATATTATTAAAAGTACAAACAAAATAAAAAAAAATAAAACAAGGCACATTTAGTACATTTGAATTCATGATTTAATATTTTTATTGTAATTAAGGTTAATAATTCGTTATTATTTTCTTTACTTGGTCGTCTGTTGAATATCTAATCAATTATTCAAATTTAGCATTGGACTTATTCTATAATATTTTTTAAGAAAAGAATCCCTGTTTTCATTAATCTAATTATTTATTTGGCTGATACTAATTTTATTTTACATTGAACAAAATAATAATATAATTACTTTAATAAAAATAATGAGTTCGATTAGTTATACTTGATATTTATTTTTTAAATTACATTATATGAATTTTCGGTCAGAAAAAGTTGTTCTTTGTTATTCGATATATTACATCATCCGAGCTAAATTAAAACATCTTCATATTATATAAATTATCCAATGTACTATCCAGTAAAAAAAAATAATTAATCAGATAGTCTTGCAAACTCTATAAATTGAAATGAAGTATTCTAATATTTCGTCCGACATAGATTTCTAAAATGTTTTCATAAATTTAATTTTTATTGAAGAATTTGAAAAATTATAACATATATCACCCGCATGTAGAGTAAATATTTTTTTTCATATATTTTTCGACGTAAGCGAGTATTTTGAAATATCGAAAAAATTCTCCACTGATGACTTAATAAAAATTCTTCAGCTACGTAATAAAATTCTTAGCATACATTAATCTAACAACGTGAAAAAAAATAAAAGCAATCGTTCAGAAAGCGATCAACAGAAAAAATGCCGCGTCCATTAACAGCGCGTCAAGTATCGAAATACACTAAAGTCTTAAGTCGTTACGGAGACGTCGTTTGAACTCTTCAGTAAAGAAAACGTTCTAATACACAATGATTGATCTTACACAACACCGAAATTCCATTATCAATTTTAATTTATCTTGGAGAGTCAGGTGCGCGGTGTTTTTTCGTCTTCGTCCTTCCTTGCCGGCATTGGTCAGTTAACTTTCGTATACATATATAACATCATTGAAGAATTACGGTCGGTTCATGGTTTTGTGCTAATGACTGAGATGTTTAACTGGACCGTTTGAACAACGTTGCCAGATTTTTCGTCGAAAATGACTGAAATGTTTAAATTCGCGCTGAAGAAGTCTGAGAAATTCGCACGGTTCGAGTCATACTCAATTACATATTTACTGACAATTCAATGTAAATATCTTCCTCCTTTGCTTAGTATGATTTAGAATCTGTTTTTCATAACTGTACAAATATATAAAATACAAAATAATCTACTCGTTTTCGTGTCTTGGTTTTTGCATTGTACTACATTTAAAAAATACAACAATTATCAGTTACTAGATTAAATTAAAGGCGTGTTGCCTTAGTCCAGTTATGTATTACTTTTCTTTATAAAAAAATACTTCAAATATTTAAACTCATTATATATATATATATATGTTGTACCTATATTTATTTTGTAATTATCAATCAAAGGTAATATATTTTTAATAGGTGATGTAGAAAATGTTTGTATATATATATATATATATATATATATATATATTTATTCACATATATACTCACAAAAATGTTCTACACAATCTATTAAAATATATTCCTTTTGCTTGTTGATTACAAATTAAACATAATATTATTTGTCAAAAAATCATTATCATGATAAACTAATATAATATTGATTAAATGTTAGAAATCTGAATGTTCATAAAGTAAATAAACTCATTTTTTATACACCTGTCTTAAAACTTATATTGAGTCTGAAACAAAAAATAAAACGGTTGATACATTAAACATCAATAAGTCATTTTCTGAAGAGTTTAAATATATATATATATATATATATTATATACACATATATAATCAAAATTATCCACAAAAAAATTTCGATGACGTCGACTTATCTGTTTATGACGTCGAGTTTTCTATGGTACTCAAATACATGTATCTCATATATAAAATAAAACTTTGCAATCTGTCAGTGATTATGATTATATAGACATCTCTTTCTCTCTCTCTCTCTGTCTATATATATATATATATATATAAAAGCAACGTTACAATGTATCTGAGAGAATGATTATACAAACATAAATAAGTTTTAAAAAATATGTTTATTGTTTGATTCGGTTACAAGCTCTTCTTGTAACCGAATTAAAACGCTTATAATTTACAAGTGGGCGAGCGCAACGAGCCCGGGGGTTGGTGATCACAACGAGCAGTGGGCGAATCCCCCAAATATATATATATATATATATATAAAGATATTTAACCCTTTCCACACGACTGTCCTCTCTGAGAGAACATAGTAAATCTGACAAATAATATTATTATTTTTTTTATAAAACATAAATCAATAAATGTATTTTTGAAGTTTCATTTGAATAAATAATTTATTTACAATGCTAAGTCATTTTATTTGAAGTTATTTCTTACTTGCTATTTTGTTAAAAAATATGTTCGAGTTGCTGCTAGGTGTGGTGAAAAAATCTTCGAGTGCAAAGGGTTAACATATGTTGGTGGTATATTTCAAAGTAATATTTCAATAAAAAAATCTTACAATAAAATTCAGTATATTCATACAAAAAACAATACAACTTCTTTAATGTCATTAAAATAGTTTCAAATATTTGTAACATGATTTTAAATTCTTTTTATAGTTCTTTATTACAAAAATAATAACTAAAAACGGTAATAATTTTTAAAAAAATATATTTTCATGTAATAAAATGCTAAAAACTTTAAATTTTCTAGATTGATATATAACTGAATATTAATCATACATATTAGTAATATATTTGAATACAAAGCGTAGCAAGACTAACAGTTTTCTGAAAATTTCAGACACAATAGTCTTAATACAATTTGTCTGCTTGATAATTTAAGAGATACAGTACTTTTACATAAATTCAATTTGATCTGTTCTTTCTATAGTTAAAACGATTCAACGATCCTTCTATATGTCAAACTTTTCTATTAAATGTAACGGAAAACATATCTTGTAAAAAACATACATACTCTTATAAATTAGAGTAAAACTAAATGAACGACATAATACCGTTATAAATTTAGGTCAAATATTTCAAAATCCTTTCTTTATAAAGATAAATCTTGACCAGTTATATGAATTAAATGAGTAGAATTTGAAGTCTATACAATTTTACACTTTTAAAAGGTTTCTAAAAAAACGAAAAAATATTCAATTTAAATATAAATCTTAAAATACGAATGTGAGGGAAAAATGCAGGTAAAAGTAAATTAACTTATTGAAACGTACCTAAACACAACATTTTGTCGACAGTGGGATTGGATTGAAAATGAAAACGCATAAATGATTCATATTCAAGTGGTAAAAGATGTGATTAATTATGTTTAGCTATAAAGAAAAACGATAAAACACCGTAATAATAAATAAAACATGCATTCTTTACTTCTAATGCTCTTACGCGGGAATTGTTTCTTGATAAAAGGCTATTTTTTTTATTTTGCATCATTCATCGTAAGTAATCAAAAGTAAAAAAAAAACACTTAAATGCTTTGAACTCTAATTAAAAAAATGTCAGTAGATTATAAATGGTTTATTAAAAACAACTTGTCGTTTAAATAAACAATATGATAAATCTGTGTGAATATGGCAAAACATTTGTGAAATGAGGAATATATAATAGATATTTAAAATTATATATATACATATATATATATATATATACGAGGTCAGACAATTAAGTAATGCGACCGATTTTTTTTCTCGGCCTGTGGTAACACTGCGAACCTGTAACTCCGCCACCGTAATAGCAGATCCCTACTCTCTCGATTGAGACCTTGACCACCCTCGTACGATCATTTCTTCGCCAGCTGTTTAGTGTTTTGTAACAACGCGCGAGTAGTGCATGTCACGAAAACCCACCGAATGAACATCGCTCAAGATTGTCTCGAGCAGGTTGAAAGTGATCCTACTCTTCTCGATCGAGTTATTACTGGTGATGAAAGTTGGTTCTTTCAATATGACCCCGAAACTAAACGACAAAGCCAACAGTGGCTGTCCCCTGGAGCACCAAGGCCAAAGACGGCGAGAATGAGCAAGTCCAAAGTGAAAACCATGTTGATTTGCTTCTTCGACAGCAAATGGGTGGTTCACAAAGAGTTCGTACCACCTGGACAAACCGTAAATCAAGTATTCTACCGCAATGTGCTCGAAAAATTACGAAAAAGGGTGCTCAGAGTGCGTCCAGAGATCGCGAAGACTTGGGTTCTGCATCACGACAATGCTCCCTGTCACAGTGCGTTCAGTGTCTCTCAGTTTTTGGCGTCTAAAGGCATCGCAACGTTACCACAACCGCCCTATTCACCGGACATGTCACCCTGCGACTTTTTCCTATTCCCCCATATGAAAAAATTCGTAAAAGGTCGACATTTTGACTCCGTTGAAGATATCCAAGAATCTGTGACGAGGGTACTCGGAGAGGTCCCACAAGAAGTGTTCCAGAATTGTTACGAAAACTGGAAAACTCGCTGGAATAAGTGTATAGATGCGAGAGGGGACTACTTTGAAGGGGATCGCAGCGATGTACCTTAATTTTTAAATATACTCGATTTTTGAATTTTGTCGCATTACTTAATTGTCTGACCTCGTATATTTATATATATATATATATAACTATTTATTTTTTATTTACAGTAATCTTATCATTCATGAGTAAAAAAATAAACTGCAATGAAATTTCGCATACACAAATGTTTGTCTTATGACATTAACTCCTCATCTCTGATCATCTAGCATACACAACTTTGAATCGCTTCTGAAATAAGTCCGGCAACGTTGCGTTTAATGTTATGCGTATTCGACAAGACTTAATATTCAAATTAATATGAACGTTTTGATTCAACGGCTTTACCCGCGTTGGTTCAAAACACGCTAATTACAAACAACTTTTTATTTGACATAAATTTATTTCTTTATCGTAGATTGTTTATTAGTTCTATTCATTTTTAATATTATTGAATTCCAAGCGGTGTACGATAACGTTTCCACTGAGACAACTTATTTATACAAAAGGTAATGAACTGTATATTTTAATGTTAAAGATGAACGTTCCCGTGAATTAAGTGTACAGTGTGAATTTGATGTATTGGAGATATTAGATTAATGTTATTAATTAAGGTGGAATTTTTTTTATATTTAATTATAAAGAAAAGTAAATTAATGAATTCTGTAAACGCGAACACGAGCATATAATATATATAACGAATTAATTTATCTAGTAATTCTAAAAATATTCAGAATATTTTAAAATCCGACAATTTTTCAACCTTAGCCTCCAAAAAAATACGAATACCTTCCTTACACTACAAACCATAAAAATAGGCATTGAATTTAAGTAAGAAAATAAAACATGAACTATTAATACAAACAATTTTATTATGTTTGTATTTTAGTTTTTACATATTTCTGAAGATATATATTATATATATAAATATATATATATATATATATATATATATATATATATATACACATACTTATTAATGATCATATATAACAAAATATAATTTTAATTTTATATTTTAAAGAGTTGATCGTGGTAAAAATAAATCTGTATTAATGGGGCAGTATCTCATTTTTATATATTTCATATTTTTTAATCCCATCATATTCAGTTTTAAGTTATTAAAATTTTATTACAATTTAATTACATTTGTATTTTTTACATATTTCTGAATATATATATATATATATATATATATATATATATATATATATATTCATACTTATTAATCATAAATAACAAAATAAATTTTTAATTTCATCTTTTAATAATTTGATATTAGTAAAAATAGATCTGTATTAACGAGGCAGTATCTAATTTTTATGTTTTTATCACATCATATTCAGTTTTAAGTTATTAAAATATTATTACAAACAATTTAATTATATTTGTATTTTTGTTTTTACATATTTCTGTATATATATATATATATATATATATATATATATATATATATATATATATATATATATATTCATACTTATTAATCATAAATAACAAAATACAATTTTAATTTTATCTTTTAAAAAGTTGATCTTAGTAAAAATAGATCTGTATTAAACAGGCAGTATCTCATTTTTATATTTTTCATATTTTAATCCCATCATATTCAGTTTTAAGTTATTAAGATATGATTACACTCAGTAGAAAAAGTGTAATTAGGGATCAGTTCAATAGATCAGATGTTTGATTCATTCGAACGGTATAAATTCAAAAGAATCCTTTACACCAGGTCTGTGTGTATATAAATATTCGCTTACCTGATTTTTATGATTTAATTCGGTTTATAAGATTCATTCTAGCGCACTAAAAAGTATTCAATTCTGATGTTTGTTTTTCTATTTAAAAAGAATAAGAGTAGCCAAGATTTTTTGGCATGAGTTTTGAAAAAAAATATTAATTATTTGACTCAATGTAAACTAGTAATCTAATAATCTTTTTTTTAGATTGAAACTGTAACATGCAATTAAAAAAAAACTAAAAATACTGAAACAACGATAGGAGTCTAATCTGTAATATTTAGTAAAACTTTTGAAAAAAATAAGGTTTATTTTTTTTGACTAATCAAAAATTCAGCAACCTGTAAAAGAATGTTCAAATGTCAAACTATGACCTCTGTTTATAAATAGTATATTAGATTATAAATAAATCACTTTATATCTAGTTTCGCCAAAGGGCGACACATTTTTAAGTCGCAGAAGAAATGTAATAAATGGTTGTCTTGATCGTTATGCTTCAACAAAGAAATTTTCATTTTGGATTCTTAAGACTACATAACATAACACCTTCATTTTTGAATATATGATTTTTCTATTTATTTATTTTTTTAATCTTTCGCATTTTATTTCATGAAAAGAAAATAGTCGCTGACTTCTTCTGTTCAACATAACATCAAAAATGATAATCAATCATATTTGATATTCATTTCTGAAAACGTTTTATTGATTTTATTGGGTTGATTGAACTTCATGATTCTTACATTAACGTTTATTGATCTAAACCACGAATCGGAATCAATAACGTATTGAAACTAAAAAATCCGATTGTAACCAGTCAAATATACAATCAAGCAGGGTGATTTTAAAGGTCACTGTAGAATGTCTGTTGGTATGTGTCAATATTACGATTCAATTAGTTGATGCGTTCTCCCAGATTCAAAATCGTAATTTAGTGAAATTGTAATTCAGATTTACACCAGTGTTTGTAAATATCAGAAAAATGTTTTATTCGAAGTTATACGAATTAAAATGAATGTTCTTTCAATTTCTTAATAAGGATTATGTACATTTCAGTAAAATTGAAATGAACGGAATATTTATAAATTTTGAGCATATATTAGAGAATAAATCACTCATCTTGGAAATAAATTAACGAAATTTTTTCGATTTATCAATTTTAATGATATTATTCGGTTGGTAGAAAAATAATTTCGGTTTATGACCTTCATATTCATATAATTTTTTTTTAATTGAAGTGGTTTCAAGTGGTCCAGAACTGTTTGATAACTAATGTTTGACTTTAGTGTATGTTCTCGGATTGTTATGTGTGGTTCTAATTCAATTAACTTTTTTAGTTCGTCGTTATGAACTGAAGAAGGACACTCGCACCCTTCTTCATTTACAAGGCTCTCGTCCCCAGTACGAAATTTTTGGAACCACCATTGTACCGTCCATTCCTTAACAGTACCCGCACCAAAAGCATCGTTTAGTTTACGAGCAGATTCTGCTGCTATATCACCCATTTTGAACTCATAAAAATTTACTGTTATTTACTTTTTTTCCATCTTTAATTCAATAGTCCAATGTGAAGCAAAACTAATAATACAACCAAACCCTATGTTACCGAAATGCAGACCGAAAAATGCTCTTTAACATGATATCACAATGAAATTACACTTTCATTGAAAAAAATAAGGTTAGAATTCAGAAAACAAAAATCGCAATTATTTTCCTACCATAGTAATGTAGGAACGCAGAAACTATGAATAAATATTTCTTGAAGAGATACATTCAAATTAAAAAAAATGTTAATTTTATAATTTAGAATTTTAGAATTACTAGAATTCCATTTTTTTTATATTTGAGTATTTATTATTTGCACGATTTTTGAATGAAAATAGTAGCTTTTTTATAGTATATATATATATATATATATATATATATATATATATATATATTTATATGTATATATGTACATATATATATATATATATATATATATATATATGTATATATATATATATATATATGTATATACATATATATATATATATATATATATATATATATATATATGGATTTGTATTTGTGTAAATTTAACATATGCAAATTAAAAAGTGTTTTAAATGAACTTACTAAAAGGTTAAAATGTATGATTTATATTTTGCTATTTATTATAACATTAACGTTCGAATCGTAGAACTTTAAATTAAAAAAAACACACACACGTGTAAGTATGAATTTGACATATTACAGTTTCATGACAGTTACCGTATGAATTTGTAAATAAATTTTCACTTTAACTAAACCAATTCTGTGAGTAAATTTTCAACAGTTCTATATCTATCCATCTGTTTTTGCTGGTGGTTTTTTTGAACGCTAAACATGTACAACTGAGCCTTTATTATTAATGATCAGCGAATGGATATAACAAAAAATAAAAAAAAATACATAGAATCAATTAAACGTTTTTAATACTTTTTCTATTATATATAAAAATTTTTGAAGCGTGTAGATTTTTATGACTAGTTTAAATTAATTTCCAGTTATATATAAAATCTTTCAATTGTGTTTCTGTGGATTGTTATTCCTCGTGTTTGCTACAACCTACTTTGTTTTTTTATCATTGGGGTATTCAGATTTTTCGAATGAATTGTTTTTATTTTTAAAGTTGAAATTTATGTTTTTTTTTAAAAAAAGCGGTCCAATGGAACACAATATAACGATGAGTAACTAAATATCTTCAAGTATAAAAATGATTATAGGTATTCAATCATAAAATGAAATATATATATATATGATCATGATGCATTATAAAAAAATATTATTCTTTAAATAAGTTCAAAGGTGCCATACTTGCTTCATAATATCTTTTATATTCATTTTGTTCGATAACATGTATTATAACAAAAAATTAATAATAATTGTAGTACAAATAAAATAAATAATTAGGTTATCTTCGTTGAGTTAGTCTTATTTTTCAACGATATCTTATAATTATTTTTTAATTCATAAAAAGTTCTTAATTGTTTGCATGCACTTTCAAGTTATCGAAGATAATAATTAATTAATTTAAATTTAGTTTCATTTCAGTAAGCATATAAAATTATATTTGGTATATTTAACGTTACTTTTTATTTTATACATATATATATATATATATATATATATATATATATATATATATATAATAACTAATGAATAGAATAGTCAAAAAATCTAAATAGATTACAGTGACGAACAAATAATTAAAATATGTTTAAGAAAAACGATTTTCGTGGAATTTAAAATCTTTAATAATCATTTTATTTATAACAGTATATTAAATATTTCTAAAATATTATCTTGTATAAAAATTAATAAGAATATTTTTTTTTAAAATGGCACAGAAACTAAAAACACTAATGAAATCGGATCATTATAAACCTTTCAGATTAGAGTTAAAATACCGACAGTTTATAAAATATTTGATTCTTTTTTTGCAAAAGACACGAAACTTATACCAATTAATTTAAAACATATATTGATTTCGTTCTAGATTTTTATTCATGGAACTTATACATTTATGATATATAAATATGACAATTTAAATGATATCATGTTATTTGCTTTAAGTCTTTTATTTTAGGGAATATATATATATATATATTGCGAATATGAATGTGTACATATGTATATACATACTTGTAACATCTGACGGGCGTTTCAATGATGGTGTTCCTATTAATCAAACAACTTGTATAATTAAAACAAATCGAGTTTTACAAATAAATATATATGAGATATTTCTTCGAACACATTCCTACGTTTGCCTGTTCATCGTTTGTAATATTAAAAACGTTTTAATTTTTTTACTAGGACTTGAGTGTGTTAAATAAATGTGATAATCACATAGTGCCAGTCCAGAAATTTACAAGTCATCCAAAAAGTGGTTTCATCGGTACATTTTAACTGCCTTTTACACTTGTGTGTATAGCTTATGTATTTTTTCGTTAGTTCGCATACACACACACACATACACACATATATATATATATATGTGTGTTTGTGTAGAATGTATATATTTTAACAGATGTGGATGTTAAGGAACCGAAGGAAGACGAATAATGCGTGAATTAAAAAAAAATATGTTTTAAATTATGATTCACAAATAATATTCTTATGTCCAGATTTTATGACAAAACTCCCTTTTACAAATGTAACTCAGTCCCTACTAAATTCATACATTTTTTTTCTGAACAAAATGTTCAATAACTGATTATTGATCTATGTTAATTGAATCAGTTTCATGATTAACAATCAATTATTGAACATTGTGATAAGAACTAATTATAGACGGTTAGTGGGAAGTGATTTTTTTTATTAAAACAATATAATTTTTTCAGATGTAAAGCTGAAAGTCGAAACTAAAGTGAACTTATTTAATTGTAGATAGATATAAAATCAAAATCATTGATCAATATGCTTTTAACAGCCAATACGTTATAAGTATTCATTAATTGAAATAAAATATTTGTATAAATGAAACCGTTTTGATCTGATAAAAATAATGTATCATAGGTAAAAGTCAAAACAACCTTAAGTTAAAACTAATTATTTCATGAAAAGCAAAGAAAATGTTCTTTCTCGGAATTTTGAATATATATATATATATTCCTGTAAATATGACAGTGGACTGTCATATATTTTTCGTATTGAGATATCTAGACCTTTGCGTTTGTGTGCAAAAAAAATATTTTTCCATTATATTACAAAATATTTTCGAAAGTACTTATTGTTATAATGTAAATCTTTTATGTAATTAGTATCATGAAAAGATATGTGTTTTTTGATACTTCATATAACTTAGACTATTTTCAAAACATCTTAAAAATGATTATAACAAAAATATTTCAGTTGTATTCAAAAAAGGAAGTTATAAACAATAGCATTCTCTTACATTTTGTAATTATAATCATGTTAATTTAATGTAGAACAATACTAGAGATTTCTGCTTCTCCTTCAATAACGGTATTTTCTTTTTATGATATTTTGGGAGCACGAAAATATTCATGGAAAACTGGTGAAATGTAAGGTAACAGATCTATTATATCCTTATGTTTTTCATTTGTAAGTGGTTCAGATACTTGCATCAAATGGAAATAATTGATTTTTTTCGTACATTTTCGACCTTCTTTGTTGGATGAAAGATCTAAATTTCTGCACGATCATCTGAAGATGTTTTATAAAACATCTGATAAAGGACATCTTTTAGAAATCTGATCTGTTGTATTTTCAACCAGTAAATAGATTTTTCCTTAATATTTTTCGTTCTCTTTATAATTGATTTCTCTAGAGACTTTGTTTTCCAATAGCAATGTAATTGTTTGACTGAGAACTTTAAGTAAAGAAATTTATTTAAATTAAAGATTATTTACCTTGAAAATAAATATAGTCTTATACTAAAATCAGATAGGTACAATCATTTTTCTAGAAAAAAGAACTATACTGAAAAATAAATGATTTAGTTCACTATCAAAATAAACAAAAATATAATTATGTTTACCGACCAACTTTTCAACGTCATTAAACGGTACGTTTTTTAAATTTTTTCTATGTTCTTCTAAATTATTAAAATATAAATAATTATAATATAAAATAATCATAAATTCATTTTTTTTAATTTTTTTACTTAGTCCATTGTCATAATTACTGGCATATATATATATATATATATATATATATATATATATATATATATATATAATATAAACAAAAATGTACACAATTTTTCCAGAACACTACCTATTTGTGATCTTTTTTTCACACAAGATTATTATTACAATGATTATACAGCACAACTGTAATTCGTTGATCTTTGATGCATTCGAATCTGGGTGTACTTACACAGGGCAAAAAAATTTCACAATAAAAAAAATAGATTTTTTTATTGAAAATGTTACTTTTGAAACTGTTGTTAATTAAAATAATTAATAAATTATTAATGTTCTTTAACAATATTTAATTTTTACAGGCCGTTCCAAAAAAAGTCTTGTTGCAATTAATACATCTAATTTTAATGTTATATATATATATATATATATATATATATATATATCTGAATTAAAATATTATAAAATGCATAACAGCAATTTATTATTTAGAAATCATATTTTAATAGGTTCCACACACCTATAAATATATAAAATTGTTAATATTAACAGATAATATTAAAATTAATAAACGAAAAAGCAAATTCTGTTGATTAGTGCTGGTTTAATTGTGAAATAAAGGAATTTTTCTTCACCTGAACACTAAATCCATTTTTTTTGAATTGATACTTGACAAATTTAAAAACTTCATTAGTAAAACAAAAATGAATTTCCCTAGTTATAATTTCTAAAATTAGGATGTGTTCTGAAAGTAAAGAATAAAACCGTGCATTTATTATAAAAAGAAACAATTTGCAACTGTTCGTCTCTAAATAGGAATTTTACTTTAAGATTTAAAAATCAATGTGTAAAAACAGTATTTTTTGTTTCAATAAGTATAAGTTGATTTTATGATTTAATCCATTTCATATCTTCATGTAAGAATGTTTATATTTAACTCTTAAATTAATTCCGAATATATCCGAATTATTTTTAATAAATTTCACGACTGTTTTCACATAAAACGACCGTATAACAGTATGAGAAAATATTATAATTTAAATCAAGAGTGTGCTGTAACAGAAAATGCACTCGTGTCATTCGATTTGCACAAATGTGGCAAGCGCCTTATGAAATAGAACTATAATCTGTTTTTCTGCATCTAATAAATTCATAAAACTTATTTAATGGGCGCAGCTTGTCTCACATCAACGTACGACCTAAATCTGTTCGCAAATGCTTCGAGTAAAGTAGATAAATGAACCCACCCCGCGTTGTAATGTCGACAGCGTACATTCGGCCATGTCTATCAATTGATTTGATCGAATACGTGACCAACATGTGTTATCAAAACGAAATTCAAATACATTTTAATTGTACACATAACGTCGTGACGTATTGACCTGCCCTCTTGCCACACAATAATACATGTCGGCTGTGTACAACTGGTTTTAGTTGTTTTCCGACAAATGTTAAATGAAACGTTTTATTCGTTACGTAATCAGTCATTTTTTTTTTCGTTGTCGGATACTGAGATATCATTTTAGAACACAATTATGCCACTAGATATATAAATACATACATACATATATATATATATATATATATATATATATATATATACATATACGTGTGTAAATGTATGCATTTATATTTACTATTCAATTTATAATGTATAATGATACTATAAAACGTAGAATCATTTTGCTCTTTCTAAATTACCTTTTTGCAATGATGTCATCGGTTCATCATTTGAATGGGATTTGAATAAGCGAGCTAAAGCAGGTTTCCGAAGTGATGATATCTGTTATTCTGGAACGGTACTTGTTTCGAATTCGTCAGAAAATATAATTGTGCATACAGTTAAAACTGATAATCGCAGTAACAAACGTATTTGTAAATGACTT
The DNA here is from genome assembly GCA_034766995.1 of Acanthacorydalis orientalis. Lineage (NCBI taxonomy): Eukaryota > Metazoa > Arthropoda > Insecta > Megaloptera > Corydalidae > Acanthacorydalis > Acanthacorydalis orientalis. Next base: position 48,543,691 of record CM068315.1, on the reverse strand, counting down.
CTATATAGAATCATTATGAAAAATTACATCTTAAAAAGACGTTGTATGTATATTTATTTTAGTATTTATTTTTTTTTCAAAAAAAAATCAACCTCTTAGAATTATAGATAAATGTATAATTATTTATATTTAATTTTTATATTTATATTAATAGTTGTAATCGTGTTTTGATTGAAAAAGTCCACAAATTTGTACCGAAACTGGACGTATATCTATTTATTTATGACTGAATATTTCGTCTCGGAACGTCACATTTTTTGTACATTATTTGAAAATATTCGTCGTACACATTGTATTTAGAGATTTTTATTTTAATGAAATAATCTCGGACGAACTCTGTATGAAAAAATCAAAAGTCTGTAAAAGTTCAAATACTTTTACAAGAGACTTCTACACTATGTACAATTTTATTACATCGTAGCTTCTCTGTGCGGTCGTGTCGTTTGACCGGGTGTATGAACTTTCACTGCATGCTTTTATATGTTCTTCGAGCCGAAGAACATGACAGCTTATTCAAATGTTTCAAGACTTACAATGTATCATTTATTTTAAATACGATTGTATGAATTCTTTGCTAGCAAAAACAAATATATATATATATATATATATATATATATAATAGAAATAGTAGTGTTATTTTTATATTTTTTCAGATGCATCATCATCGAATGAGGCCGTACATCTTCAACAACGACTGCGAAGTTTAAGTACTGAATTAGTTACGTTACGAAATCGACTTCACGTGGGCCAATCACCGTCATCCGCAAATCCCACATCGCCAACATCCGTAAATGTCGGTCCAAGTAACAGCGGTATTACGAAACAACCACCGCCGCAACCGATCAACGGTTCTTCGTCTTTCTCGCAAACTTCCGGTTTACCACCCCCACAGCCTGCAGTACCACCGAGAGCCCCACCTCCTGCACCAGACATTCCTAGAGCTGCGACGAGGACGCTCACCACCACTGTTTCGTCGACGAACGCGTCGCCCGGTCACGTGACAGTGACTTCAGGCGTTCCTGCCAACTCTTGCGGGAACGTTATACCAGCATCGACTGTTCCCCAAACGAGTAGACTGACAACAACGACTGCGCCCGACACCGACGATCTAATACACTTGTCGGGACCGTTGACTGAAGACGCTGTGATTAAATGTCTACATTCCAGATTTTGTGCCAAACAGTATTATGTAAGTTTTCGTTTATAAACACTAAAACGATACCTTTGTTCCGTATCCTTAATTGTATTATACCTTACTGGCCTTTCAAAGAAATCTAATTGTTTTATAATTTAATTTAATTTTTTGTTTTTTTAATTTTTTTAATTGTTTTATCTTAACTATCAGAGAGAGAGATATTATTAAAAAAAAAACATGTACAGTCCATTAATTGCGTTTGTTTTATTTTAAATTAACTAGTACGACTACTACGATTGTCACAACTGGCAATTCGTAATCACGCTTCATGTACAATCACATATGTGTTCTTGGAAAACGTTAACATTTACACACCTCTAGCGACAAGCAAAACGAATATGTACATATAAACATTGTAAATTTCTCAGAAAGCTGTCAATCATTTCCTGTTCGTACAGTAAACATTGTACTCATCTCGCGTATTAATGTCTTATATTTATTTCTAGATGCACGCAAATGGCATTGCAGAAGGGTAATCCTGTAATTTAACGTAAGATCTTTTAATACACTCTCTAAATACACTCAAGGGAAAATCAATCAACTTTAGATGTTAATATATAGGTATAGATATACATACAGAGAGAGGATATTCATCTAGAAAAATATATAATTATTTATCAGGGAATATTTCTATTAATTCATATGACCAAGAGTGTAATGTATAGTGAAAAAATTTAACTTTATTGGTAAATATACTAATATAGTATTTCTGAAAAAGTTACATTGAACGACAGTAAACTAAAATGACTTTCAAATCGTTTTTAATATCAAGAAAGAAAAATTATTTGTTTATGCGTTATAAAATATCTTGCAAAAAACTTCTCCTAAAAAATAAATGAAGAAATTCTATACCATATATTATTTTAAAAAAAACTGATTCGATTGAAGCATTTGAGTTTCTACATAATAAATACTTGAGTTTTTTGACAAGACTGACATTTTTTTAAAAAAAATTATGTTATATCGTTGTCAAGATTATAACATGCGTTGTTTATAGGATTTAAAGTCGTTGAAAAGTATTTAAAAATTTTCAAACTGATGAAATAAACTGTTTCCAAAAATAAATAGTAAATATACAATATCTCAACCCTTTGCTCTCGATTCATATTATTATCATATATTCAGTCAACTATAAAAAAATCTGTGTCAAATGACGATTTAAATATTATTGTTGTAAACTGTTGATATGTGTTACAGAAGCTAAATTTATTACTTCCTTTCAACATGTCTGTAGCAATTTTTGAGTTTTTTATACTCTATAAACAGCAATGTTACAGTACATTGATTTGTAGTTTCAGACATTAATAACGTTTTCGTTTTCCATTGAGAATCCATTTTTGATGATTGATATATATATATATATATATATATATATATATATATATATATATCAATGTATATGTATATATATATATATATATATATATATAGAAATTATTTATTTAAAAAAATATTACACTCATTAATTAAACAAAATTTTAATTTTTCTTAAAGTAGGAAAGCACACTAATTTTTATTTATATAATTCTATTTACATGTCCGTAGTTTTATGATAGTATGAAATCACTTTTGATTTTTTTCTAAGTTTTATATTGTATAAAATGAATAATTGTCAAATAATATAAAAGAAAAAATAGAAATCAATATTCCAGATCCTTTCAAAAACTAACAGAGTTAATTTTTAAATTCAGACTTTTTACATTTTGGGCATTTCTAAATAGTTAAAGAAATTAAAATTTATAACACTATCAAACTATATATATATATATGTATATATGTAGGCCAATATTTTTTTCATTATCTTTTATTATTAGAACGTATTCAGGTGGCAAACACCGTTTGACATGATAATGATTCTTTAAACTTATCACGCAATTTCACACTGAACTGATGGATCTGAAACGTTCAACACTCATTATATGTTTACAAGTATCGTTTTATCATTGTTACACGCTGTTGGTGAAAAATCTGTTCGTTTTTTTTTTTTCCTAAAAGAATTATTAACCATACTGTTTAATCATATGGAATTCGCAAAGAAAACACGCAAAGTAAGTGTTACTTCGACAGTTCGACTGGCGCCTTTAACAAAAATGATGCGTATTCGACCTTAGCATCAGTGACACGAGAATTTTTAGTCCAGTGCTACAACGTTGAGAGCATGTGAAGACATTTAGGCGACAAAAAACTAGCCTACCTTCTGGCAGCGGCTGCACAGTCACTTCTTGTTTATTTGAGGTCCGTAACGCTCGACTATCTACGGATATACGATTCGCGACATCTCCTGAATGAAATGAAATAAACTTTCGTACATATTTTAATGTCAAATATTACTTTTCTGTATTTTATCGCACAGTTCAATGAGTTTATATTCACATATATTTTTTATTTCTCTCCGAACAGAGGAAAAACAAATTAGGCAATGTCGGAAACCGATTTTTTTTTATTAAAAGTTCAACCTTATGACACGTTAGTCAATCTCCCTACATGCTCTAGCTATTCGATATTCGTATTCTATATGTATATTAGACTTTTTGAAGATTATGTTGTATTGTTTGGCTACAAATCAATACTTTTTGTAATCCATCAATTATTGCCTCCTTTTTTTGTAACATACTCCACCTTATTTAATTTTTAACATGTCTGTGATACCTATAATTCTTGTTCGTTTTAATATTCGTCTATTTTTCTCCAGTCTCTATTCATTGTTTTTAATATATATATATATATATATATATATCCTTTTCTGCATCACACACACACACACATATATATATATATATATATATATATATATATATATATATACACACAGACATAAATATAATAGTCACAGGAATTTAATCACTCGACAATTAAATTTCAAAATGAGTTTAATAAAAAATCTTTCCTCTTTTACAATATTAGTGCGATTATTATAGTTAATGATCAAATAAATATAATTTTATTTTGATGTGTACTTCAATTTGTTGCTAGTATTCCTTTATTGTTACATGGCTGTTCAAGAATTTATAAAAGGAGTAAAATATATATTAAATTTATTTTTAAATATGTATGTTTTTGCATTATGTATGAAAATAATAATTTTTAGTTAGTATTTCGTCCAACGATTCATAAATTTATTCTTATTTTATGCCTTCGAATGACTATTCATTAATAGTATTGTATAGAAGTACGATTACTAACATGTAATAAGAACTTGCATAAGTGACTGCTACCATAACATGTTATAAATTACCAGACATCGTGTATATTGTGTCGTCGACGATTAACAAACAATAGATGTTGAATATTTTATAACTTCCACCGAATGAAAATTCTAACAGCAATGAAAAAAATCTTGCATACAAAGTCGTTTCTTACTAAATCGAAAAATTATTATTTAGCCTGGCGCTAAGAATAAAATTAAATGCTGTGAAAAATCCATACGCATTAAGACGTTTACAATAATATTTTTTTTCATTAGATTTGTTATTCTTTCAGAAATGAAATCGTAGAAAAAAATATTTTGAACCTATTTAATAAAACGATTCTTAAATTAATCAAACTGTTCTTATTCCGTTTCATTTGAATATATGTACTTTGTTTTCATTATTTACATCCTACTATATTTTCAAATAAATGTTAGTTACTACACACTGTTCCAAAAAAAAAAATATAAATTATAAAATAATATAAATATAAGAAATATTTTATTTTTTCACGTTGTGTTTATTAATCTGCATAACATATTAAGAAACAATATAGCAGACTTGAAGAAAACCGATGCAAGTGTTTAGACTTTTTTTCAAACTGTTATTCGAATTTTCCGTTAAATTTTTACACTCTTACTCAAATTTGATCGAGCACTGTGAACGTTTCACATAAGAATGTTCGTTTGCCGCTGGCCACAATGCTGAAAGGTGTCTGCCCGTCTGCCGAACTGGAATCTGACAAAAATCACGTCAGGAATTTAGATACCTACTTGATTGTAACCGCTGCCTGTTTTCAACATCAGCCTATATTATTTTTGAATTCGAAATTGGTATCGAAGAGAAAACAAACATTACGGTCGAATCGCGATACAATTATACTCTAATCACCGTTATGCATATTCTAATATATAACTAAAAATATGTGATGAGATAATTTCCAACTATATGGATTGTATAGAAAATATTTTAATAACTATCATATATGTACATTATTCGTTAACATAGAATTATTATTAAATACAAACCTAAGAAGGAAACCAACTGTTCTGTCGACATGTACTGTTTTTAATGTGATTCCCCCCGCCCCCTTCTATTCATGTTATGTAATGAAAACAGTAATACATTATTGTAAATATTAATATTTCAGACAAACGTGGGACCTATACTATTATGTGTAAATCCATACACGGACGTAGGCAATCCACTCACACTGAGCAGTACACGTGGTTTAACAGCGAGTGTACAGCTTTCTCGGGTCGTGCAAGAAGCCGTACGTCAGCAGAGCGAGACTGGCTATCCGCAAGCCATTATTTTAAGCGGTACCAGCGGCTCGGGCAAAACACATGCGTCAATGCTCTTGCTGCGTCAACTGTTCGCTGTCGCCGGCGGTGGACCTGAAACAGACGCGTTCAAACATCTCGCCGCCGCTTTCACAGTTTTGAGGTCACTTGGATCCGCAAAGACTGCGTCGAATTCAGAAAGTAGTCGGATTGTAAGTCGCATCGCTGATTCTAATGAGTAATAGACCTGTAATTTGCTTATGATCTGTAGATGCAAACAGACTTGCTGGATTTCGCACCATGTATATCTTATTAGGCATTAATTGATATTAATTTCATCCATTACACATAATACATATATATATATATATATATATATATATATATATATATATATATATATATATAGCCAAGTCTCTTTTTATGCGGTAGATTCATTCCACAGAAAACCAACTGGATATAAAAAATCGCATGAAAAAGACATAATTTACGCTGAAAAATCAATTTTCTAAAACTGCATAAAATCAAAGCAGTGAGTTAATATACACCCAAAATTGCATAAAAAAGTATATGAAAATTCAAGAAAATAAGAATACCTAAAAATTCCTTCGAAACTCTGAAAGAAATTGATATAAAACTGAAAATAAGTTTGTTTTAAAATTTATTCGTTTAATTTTATTGAAATGTAACAATTCTTTTTATATTTTTTCATCGGAATTATCGTCGATATCTGACAATGTTCGGCGCCATTTGTGAATTGGTGCGAAATCACTTTCATCACTAGAAGAGATGACAGCGCATCAGATCTGCATTTTAAAGACAATGCTTTTTCACACACAGAATTAGCGTCAATTTCACGCTTGTTCTGTGTTGATTTTTTTTCTTTGAGAATGTAATCAGTGATTAAAATTTATTATTTTTTATGAAAGTCGCGATATCCAGGTATACAATTCTTCAGGACACGTTAGAATTTGAACACTTTTTTGGAGTTTGTGTCATGAACATGAAAATGATTTTCCAATTTATTGCAAAGTTCAAGATCTTCTCGAATTATATTTGCAGTGAGGGGGGTAGGTTTTTCTTCCGCTTCACTATCGTTGGTTTCGGAATTTTTTATTTCTTAAATAATATTCCAAGTGGCGAAAAAGATGATAGTCTGTCGGTGAAAGTCTGGCAAATCAGGGGGATAAGATAAAATTTCATAATTTAATGAATTTAATTTGGAAATTGTGATTAGAGATGTGTGTGGCCGAGCATTGTCTTGTAATAGTATTGGCCCATATCTATTGATAAGCATTGACTGTTTTGTTTCTAATTTCTCATTCATATTGTCGATTTCGCGACAGTATGAATCAGCCGTAATTGCTTCGCCTGGTTTTAAAAAAGAATAATAGATTATTCCTTTATTTTTCCAACACACAGTAACCATAAGTTTTTTTTTTGGTGTAATGACGACTTAGATATGTGTCCTGGAGCTTCATTTGCATTTAACCATTGTCCAGATCATTTTCTGTTATCATACAGAATCCACTTTTCATCACAAGTAATGATTCGATTTAAAAATGGCTTTTTATCATTTCGAATCATCAATGAAGAACACACCTCTAAGCATCTCAGTTTCTGACCATCTGTCAATTCGTGCGGCACCCACTTATCCAGCTTTTTCACCTTTCCTATTGCAGCGAGGTGACGAGAAACAGTCATAACACTAACACTTAAATCACATGCGAGAGCTCGAACTTTGTATGTAGATTAGTTTCCACCATGGTTCTCAAATGATCTTCGTTCACAAACCTTCCTCGAGACACATTATCCAGATTCATATTACTGGAACGAAATTTTTCAAACCATACTTGAATTGTTCTCTGGCTAGCCGACCCTTCTCCGAAAGCCCCATTGATTTTTCTACCTGCTACCGCTGCATTGTGTCCCAACTTGAACTCATATAAGAACAGTAGACGCAAATCGTTTGTGGACACCATCCTATTAAAGGGTATAAAAAAAATAAAAATAACAACAATAACTCGGTATTTAAAAAAAGTTGAAGGGTACAGTACATTAGTCAATTCCAAATAGCTGAACTTGTAAAATATTGCACAAAACGCTTCTCAATCGCAATCGACCTCTGACTGACTGAAATTTGGCAACTTTATATGTTACAATCTAATATATATATATATATATATATATATATATATATATATATATATATATATATATATATGTATAAGAATCGAATCAGTCTAATAAAATAAAGAAAACCAGTAAACATAGCCTTCCTCAAACTGAAATAACATATTAGTTCTTTGGATTTCATTATAATAAGTACATATTTTTTATTTTATTTGTAAAATAATTATTACCTATACTTAAAACTAATCAGATAAAACTGCAGAACAAATAAAATTCAAAACTTAACATTCATTACTGTCATTTACTAAAGAAGTTTTGAACTTCATAAATAGCTTCCGTTAACTTCAGTTTAGGAAATTCGATTTTAATAGATTAAATTCCGATTAAAAAAATGCATACAGATTTCGTTTTTAATTTTTTAATGTCATATATATATATATATGAAGTAGATCCACTACCAAATACAAACTGACACTGTTATTGTTTTGATTTCAGGGCCAGTTTATCGAAGTTCAAGTTACAGATGGTGCTCTATATAGAACAAAAATACACTGCTACTTCTTAGATCAGACACGTGTTATCCGTCCATTGCCTGGAGAAAAAAATTATCACATCTTTTATCAAATGTTAGCCGGATTATCATCTGAAGAGCGTACGAAATTATGTCTCGAGGGATACGGTCCTAGGAACCTCAGATACCTCCAGCGCGGTGACACTCGTCAGGACACTGCCGAAGATTCAGCTCGATTTCAAGCATGGAAAGCGTGCCTTGGCGTCTTGGGCATTCCATTCTTAGATGTTGTCCGTGTTCTCGCTGCCGTACTATTGTTAGGAAATGTGCAATTTACTGATGGTAAAGGATTAGAGGTAGAGGTACGTGGAGGCGATCAAGAATTGAACTCTGCAGCAGGTTTGTTAGGCGTGACCGGTTCAGCTTTATTTCGTGGACTGACGTCACGTACTCATAACGCTAGAGGACAACTCGTTCGAGCCGTTTGTGATGCGAACATGTCGAATATGACACGTGACTCTTTAGCGAAAGCTCTATATTGTCGTACGGTCGCCACGATAGTTCGTCGCGCGAACAGTCTCAAGAGATTAGGATCGACTCTAGGTACTCTCAGTTCAGATTCAAATGAATCCGTTCACAATCAGCATCTGAACAGCGCGGAAGTCGCATCTCAACACGCGAACTCGACAGTCGCCAGTGGCGGAGGTGCTGGCGGTGCTGGTGCAAAGTCGATGGCTGCACTGAACAATGCGGTGCGACACGCGACGGACGGTTTTATCGGAATACTGGATATGTTCGGTTTCGAAGAACCACGTCCGTCTCAACTCGAACATCTATGTATTAATCTTTGTGCTGAAACGATGCAACATTTTTATAACACGCACATATTTAAGTCTAGTATTGAATCGTGTAGGGACGAGGGTATTGACTGTGAACTAGAAGTTGATTATGTGGACAACGTGCCTTGTATCGATTTAATTTCCTCGTTACGAACCGGTCTATTAAGCATGCTCGACGCGGAGTGTTCTGTCCGCGGCACAGCCGAGTCTTATGTCGCGAAAGTGAAAGTTCAGCATCGACAGAATCCGCGATTGTTCGAACCGAGGCCGTCGGAGCCACGTCTTTTCGGTATCCAACACTTTGCGGGTCGTGTCGTTTATGACGCGTCCGATTTTTTAGATACGAATAAAGATGTCGTGCCCGACGACCTGGTCGCGGTCTTTCACAAACACTCGTGTAATTTTGGTTTTGCAACACATCTTTTCGGCAGTGAATTGAAAGCACTGTATTCGTCTGAGAATGTACCGCGCGGCGTCAGTTTTCGCATTTCGCCCACTTCGCACACGGACCTTTTGAACGGAGACGAGCCGGTTTCGACGCTTACTCAAGACTTCCATACACGGCTTGATAATCTTTTAAGAACTCTAGTACATGCCAGACCTCATTTTGTTCGTTGCATACGCAGCAACGGAACTGAAACTCCGAATAGATTTGATCGTGTTACCGCAATGATGCAGATTCGCTCTTTGCAAGTCCTTGAAACGGTCAACTTAATGGCAGGAGGTTATCCTCATCGTATGAGATTTAAAGCGTTCTATACTAGATATAAGTTATTAGCCCCTCTCGGCCGTGGACGAAGAGCAGACGATAAATTAGTAGAAGATTGTCAGACAATACTATCTCACGCTACCGAAAGACACGAAGCAACAAAAACGGAAACTGCGGCCGCGACTAGTTGGGCGATCGGAAAAAGGCATATTTTTCTCAGCGAAGGTATTCGACAACATTTAGAAAACCTGCGGGCATCTACTAGACAAAACTCGGCAACTCTTATTCAAGCGACATGGAGAGGTTGGCGCGTGAGAAGACGATGGGCGGCAGCTTTGCGTAGGGAAAGAGAAATACAGGGCGGACGTAGACCGAGACCTCAGCCTATAGCCGGAACACCGCCGCCGGAACAAGTTGTCGAACAGACTTGCAATTTGTTTGGTTTAGATTTAGAGAGACCGCCGCCAGTTCCTCCGAGCAGATCGTATACAGTTGCCGGTAATACAAAACTTGGATATCCTCAAACGCGGGTCATGAAAATGTCGTTCCCAGAAGACGAACCTGCCGTTTTAATGAAAGGAGAAACGGTACTTGTAGTCGGTGCATCTCACAGAAGAGGGCATCTTGTCGTTGAACATAAACATTGCACTCTTCATGTGCCATTTCAGTTCCTTGAACTCAATCATCCACCATGTACAAAGTGATGCTTTACCTTTACATAATAATATGTATTTTTCAAATAATAAATAAGTGTTAGGAATATTTTATATATGATCTTTTACTTTCATATATATATATATATATATATATATATATAAATTAAATATATTTCATTTTTTATGAACAGTTGTTTATTTTAAATTTTATTCTTGTATTCTCAAAGAAAGAACATATTTTTACTCAATACAGTATAAATGTTACCAAATTTTATAATTATAACAGTACTAACTGAAGAATATAAAATGTTGGGTTTTTAGTTTTATTACCTGAAACAGAAGATATATAAAGTGAATGAACAAGGTACGTAATGATTTTTGAAGTTCTTTAATGATGTCTATACGAAATAGTAATATTTAAAATTAATTTAAAGAAAATATTGTTAGTAATATTTATAGTTACTTAATAAAAAAAAGTTGATATATGATGAATTGTTGAAAATTATATAAATGTGAAATATTTTTATCATTTTTGTTTCGACAAATAAATTCGAATTTAGAGAAAAATATTTTTACTCTACTAATATTTTATGTGGACTATTTTTTTTATGTCTAGTTGGTAATGATAAAAATGAGAACGAATTGAAAAAATACACATTTATCTTTTTAATACCACTCACTGTATATATAATTTGTAAAAATTTAATATTTTACAGAGCCGGTGGCAAATGGACTTTTCTTATTTGTTTTCAAAAAATATTTGTCTCTTGCTAGTGCCGAAACTGATTCGCCCATCGATTGTATATCATTATTAGAACATTTTCCTTTTTTGTAATGCTTCCATGTATCACAATTGACTGACTTAAAATCTTCGCTTTTTATTGATTCCATAAAATATAAATACGCTCTTTGATGACTGCATGTGACTGAAAAACATTTAAAATAGCATGTTAAATAAATTGTGTATATTATATGATTTAAGTGAATTATAAAATAATAATCAAGAATATATATTTAGTTAGTGAATTAATTAACTTATTTTTAATGTTAAATTTTGCATTTCTCTACATTCTTTTCTAAATTTACGGTTTATTCAAATATTTATATACACTAAGACCTCGACTTCTGAGTTGTTAATTGGTACCAAAGAACGCCGACGCAGATCGAAATAATCTGTTACATAGTCTTTCTATAGAACTATTTTAATTCGTTTTATCTAATTGAAAAAGACATCATGTATTACTGAAAATTAAGCCGAATCTAAATGCATAATGTTTAAAATTTCAAAAAATAATCTTTTATCATTGTAATAAATAAAATTAGTCAAACAAAAGTATTATGTAATTCATTTGAACATTAATTGTATATGATAAATATTTTTTATTTTCAACTAGAAGATGAATCGGTGTCAGTTGCTGTCGACTGAGCTTGGTTAATGAATTCTCACTGCTTTTTTTCTCGATAAATTTGTTTGTAGCAATTTATGGCATCATCCACAGTTCTAGCCACTCCTGAACTTCGTTGTTTATCAGGATCATCAGCTGAAAAAATATCCATTGCTTCTGACATTAATTTATTGCTTTCGAAATGCAACTAGTGCTTAACTTTCTTCCTTCTGGTTTTAAATCAGCTATATCAGTCTCATCCATCACATGTTTTCAATCCATACTAATCAAGTCTTCATTACTGAGTTCTTCATCCCGGAATTCAATCACCTCGTTGATATCGTCCTCTTCCATACCTTCAAAATTTCTTTCTTTGGCCGCTCCGGCAAGTTCTCCAGGAATACTGGACACTGCATCTACATCCGCATCTTTGGACACACATTCAAGCCGTATTTTGGGCCAAACTCCATTCATACATGACGGTTTTACTTCCTTCCACGATTGGCCGATATTTTCAATGGCAAACATTATATATATATATATATATATATATATATATATATATATATATATATATATATATATACATACATATATATATATATATATATATATATATATATGTATATATATATATATATATATGTATATGTATATATGTATATATATATATATAAACTTTTTCTCTCCAGATTTGTTGAGCAACTTACTTAACGGTATAACTTTATTTACATTTGTATATTTTATTTATGTACAATAACTATTATTCAGATATTAACAACTTTGACTAAGTGACCTATCTAGCATAGTAAAGATGAAAATACAAATTAAATATGGAGTTACCCAAAAAATATAAAATATGTATATATAAAAAAATATATATAAATATTTATATATATATATATATATATATATATGTCTAAAAACTTTTTCTCTCCACATTCGTTGATCAACTAACTTAACGGTATAACTTTTTTTACATTTGTATATTTTATTTATGTACAATTACTATTATTCAGGTATTAACAACTTTGATGAACTGACCTATCTTGCATAATAAAGATGAAAATATAAATTAAGTGTGGGATTATCAAAAAAATGAGAAAAGTAAATGAATTACCGAAAAAACTAAAAAGTTCCCATTTCGACCCAACTCGGAACGATATAAATCGAGGTCTTGGTGTATGTACATTTTTAAAATTACCAAACTGCTTAAATGTGTTAAATGAAAATGATAAACAATAACTTACGGTGACCAATAATTGAACATCCATTTTGAGTGGCCACTCCTTCGTTAGGAAAAAAATCCGCATGTCCTATAGGACTTTCAAATCCAAGAGAACCTCCACATGTATGTATCACGTCTACGAACTCTGCGTCATACTTGGACAATCTATCCAGCTCTCCGACCATTATAGGTGATTCAAACAATAACGCAGATGGATCTAGGCCTGTTACTCTTCCCACTTTTTTACCCACACTGAGCATTACTTGTTTCCCACTAAATCCGCACACGTGCGCTCCTAACGAATGACCTACCAGATGTACATCATTAAGATGTAGATTCAATTCGTTGACAAGTCGTATAATTAAATTTCCTGCATACGCTCCAACTTTCTTAGTTTTTCCTGCAGCCAACGTGTATTCCATCTGAGCATAATCCTTCCAATCGATAATTATTACATTGTAATCGCGTTTGTTCAAGTAAGCATTCTTTATATCAATGATCCAGTTTTCTTTACCGCTACCTGTCCAGCCATGTGTAATGAATTTCGTTGGATTACTTGACAGAAATTGAGATGATTTTAGATTTTCAAATTTTAACTCGTATGGATAAATCGGATTCCTGTGAGTGTACAAATTAAAATGTACATTGTCTTCAACTTTATATTCCGTATGATCGAATGTTAACGTTTCATTTAAAATGTACAACGGTGAATTTTCAATATAATTTTCGACAGGACTTCTTCCAAGTACTAATAAAAATAAACATAAATTCGAAATAATTCGATCTTCTTAATTTTTATACTTTATTTACAGACACACACACATGTATATATATATATAATTCTCACCTAATAATAAAGTTAATAAATAATATATTAATTGTATTTTTCAGAATATTTTCTACAACGAAACAATGAATATTGAGCTGTAACTATAGAATTATTTAAGAAGAAATCAAATTTACTTCCTTTGAACATAAAAATTTTTTAAAATGAACTACTAATGAAATCATTTGAAGTCAAAAAAATTACTATTTATATAGGGTGATTCAACTAAGGCTTCTACACGAAAGTATTAAAAAAAAATAAATAAAACATGTTATCCCACATTTGGTATTTTCGTTCAGTTGTATTTTAGTATTGAAGTGGACTAAAATACTAAATAAAAAATAACATGAATTTTCTTTACCCTTGTGCCCCCTTTTAATACTACAGCCTAACTTGAATCTCCCTATATTTACAGCCAGAGTCGCCTGAATCAGAAAGAAATACTACAAAATAAATCCATATCTTTTTGTATAATATCGCTTTTTTTTAAATAAAACTATTCTCTCTTTAATTACACAATCAGTTTGAAAACAATAACTGTAAAGATAATTATATAAATGTAAAACTTCTGTTGATATGGGTTATAATATATTTGATGTCATGATTGTCTTTAAACAAAGTTGAGAATTATCAGTTCATAACAATAAATACATACCTAAATGTAAAAAACACACGCACAATACAAAAGTTTTCATTTTTAAAATCACATTCGGTTTCATATTAATTGTAAAATATTAACTTTTAATATTGTCTCTTTACAACTCTATACTATATCACTGGGAACAAATAAATGATAATTTTTTTATCATATTGATATGACTATCATAATCAATTTTAAGTATGAAACAATTGCGTACAAAATCTGAAACATCGTTATAAATATTTAGTGATTTAAAAAAAAATATAAATTTGCTTTGTCGAACAAATGTGTGGAATTTCAAAAAAATGCATGCATGAAAATTCATGAAATACAAGTGTTAAATGTCAAATAATGATAATATGAAACAAAGATCATCAATCATTTGAATAATTAAACCATATATTAATACATATTCTATATAAATACTTTAAAAAAAATTTTAAATAGTTAATACTTGATAAGAACAATGCACATTATCTATATTGGTGTAATGTATTACACGTTTATCTTATTTATCACATTGTTCAGTAAACTTTGAGATTTATTCTTAACAAAAATATAACAAAGTTCATTTCTACATTAGAATATTTTCAATAATACTCGTATTTTGACGAAAGAAATCCAAAAAAGTCAAACTTATTTTTTTACAACATATCACCAAAACAATTTAATCACTCATTCGGAATTGAATAACAATATTGTATATGTAAAATTATGAAATGTGTATATAAAGTTATCAAAAGTCTCTTCCTTTCAATCATATTAACTAATTCTAGAACCACAAATAATTGTCAGCGTTTAGTAAATAAATCTTCACTGTTTTGCATTATTGGAAATAAGTTTACCATTGAGTATATTTTTTTTTTGAAAAAAAAAACAGGAGTCTCTACACTCACCGACCTCCGGAGGGGATTCACCCCCCGCTCATTCTCCTCTAACAAATAACAGAAATTGACAAATTATATGTACTAATAATCTGGATAAAATGTAAATCTCTAATAATCTGAGTAAAATGTGTGTAAAATTTTTATTAAAAAGTTTATAAAAATTAACAACCAAATACAATGTTAGAATGTGTAACAATTTTTTTACTCTAAGACTTCAGTGAATACATTTTGAATAAATGTCATCACTTTTAAATAGTATACACCTCTTACATTATACACAGCGAGAGAGTTATATCCATGTGACTGATATCAACCAATCAGAACAGAAACCATCCATTGACCAATCATTGAAGATCGGGAATGGTTAACGTGCTACTTGTAGAGTGTAGCGGAGGAGGTGTACTCGAAAAATAAAAAAAAATGTTGTATGAAAATTATACGATGGATTTATTTTTTTATATAAAGAGAGATATTTGTGATACTTAAAGCTACCGTAAAAGCACTTATTTATTGTTTTGCATGATGAAAATCAAATAAATTATGAAATTTGAATTAATAGCAATTATTTTCGATACAATTATAATCTTAATGCACTGAACCAAGGTTACCACTAGTATTGAACAATTAAAGAATGACAATTCTAGTATGACAGATATACATTTTTTCAATTATGATTTTTAATTAATTTTTATTAATTCAGTTTTGAATTTCTTTTTTTTAATTAATTTTTATTAATTCAGTTTTGAATTTCTTTTTTTTAATTAATTTTTGAACACATTTTTAAATCTTTCTACATTTTTAAAAAAATACCTATATACATATATTTTCTTTCACTTCCTTTTATACTGATATTCATATTTTTCAGGCATTTTTATATATTTATTGCAAATTGAAACACTTGCTTTGATCATATTTCAATTATGAAATATGATACACACAGATATATATATATATATATATATATATATATATATATATACAGGACACCCCGTTTTAAGAAGCTTCATTTAAAGTCGTTTCACACTAAGTCATAAAAAAAAGTCCCATCTCGTCTCGATATTAACGACTTTATTTGACACTTACATCACTTAATGGAATTAAAAAAATATAATTTGCTACATTTGAACGTGCATTTACATCAGTGCTATAAAATATATATATATATATATATATATATATATATATATATATATATATATATATATATGCATTATTCCAAATTATGCGACTTAAAGTTTGCTTAGTAACTCGTATGTACAATCTGATCCGATTTAAGTCGTTTCAAGTTAAGTCGTAATTCTGCGGAACGTAGTAAATCAAGGTATTCCTGTGTATGTATATATATATATATATATATATGTGTGTGTGTATGTGCTATATGAATAGTACATCTTTCTTACTTCTATTCCATATATAACTTTTTTCTTATTTGAGTTATTTCAGAATGCTGTCGAGATTGAAGTATTTTAAGAAGTAGAGGATGTCGCTGGGAAAAAAAACGTATGCTGGAAATTTAGAGACGATCTCATACATACATACATATATATATATATATATATATATATATATATATATATATATTTATATTTGTATAGTAAGAAGCTAGATGTATGAAATATTCAAAAATATATTTTCAGCAGATGTATTTTAATGTACTACAGGTAATATTTATTATCATTGAAGCACTAAATTATTTTTTTCATCATTCATTAATTTAGTAAGTAATTTTTATTCTAAATATTGTAATACATATAATGAAAATTACAAGTTTTAATTTTTTCTCTCGTTTTCTATCTTTAGTGTTTTTGTAAAATATTTTATATTTATTTGCAATTTGTACCGTTCTCTGTACCTGAATTTGAAGTATTTGTTTCTTGAGGTCAGTATTCTTTGTGTTTTTTTTTTGTATGTCCATGGACGAACAAAAACAAATAATAGTGACTTTAGCGAAAAGAAAAATAAATTTTATATGTAATTAAACTACTTATAATTTATCTTTTCATTTTTTTATTAATTTTATAATTATTTTCGGTTAAATAATGAATATTCATTTCATATTTTAATAATTCTCTTGTTTTCTATTAAACATTTTATTTAATATGAACTTTTAATGCAGAGTATTATATTTGGTTTTATATAAATCAGATAAATGTATTCATAAAATACTTATAATGTGCATAATATTAAAAATACTTCTCTGTTTAATAATTTCTATTATAGCCTGAAATCAATATATATTTAATTAAAATTTAACAAAATAAAGCAATTAAAATTAATTTCATATTTAAAAATGATTACTGCTTATCTGAAACGCGACAAAGTTATGATAAATAAATCGATCAAGAATTTTTCAAATAAAATTTATTATTTGTATATACAGGCATATCATTAAATATCAAAGTGGTCACTTAAGTAATTAGGGTTAATATAACTCATTGCTTGAATATTATTTTTTTGATCACTATATAAAATCTCAATATTCCATAATTAAAATATTTTTTCACATGCTTCTTCTTCTTCTCAAAACATTTTACAAAAGTATAAAACATAGAAGAACATACTTAATAAAATATATATTAATTAATCTTTGTATTTAATGTCACCAGTTCCGTATGGTTCATTTTTGTTTGTACTTAAGAAATAATTTCCTCGTGATGTTGGAGACGCATGGTAGCCCATTTTTTCAATTGTATTATTATAGCATTTACCGTTCTTGTAGTCTTTCCATGAGCTACAGCTAACAGATAAGAACTTGTCGTGCATAATTGATTCCGAAAAGAAATCGTAAGAGCGAGAATGGCTACAGATATCTGAAAAAGTATATTTAATTAATTAATATGTTCGTCAGTTCCGTCTGTTATATTGATCGAGCACGATTTTTTATTTCATACTAAAATCAGTTTATGAATATTAAACTGATATAAACTTACTTCCGACATCCAATAAGCATCCTCTTTGTATAGCAACGCCTTGATTTGGATAAAAATCTGCATGTCCAATCGAAACGCTGAATCCGAGAGTTCCGCCACTCGTGTGAATAATATCGACGAAATCAGCATCACTTGCCGATAAACGATTCAATTCCGATGCCATGATTGGGAATTGGAACAACGGTCCTGCTGGGTCTAAGCCGGTAATTCTGCCAATACGTTTCGTTGTACTGAGAACAACTTGTTTTCCAGTAAATCCACACACATGCGAGCCAAGGGAATGTCCCGCGCAATGGAAATCCTTAGCATCTGCTCCAAATTCTTCCATCAGCTTCGTGATTAATTTACCAACATACGAGCCGACTTTTCTTGTTTTTCCAGACGAGATTGAATATTCCATTCGTGCATAATGTGACCAATCAATGGCAATGACATTATAGTCTCTGTGCATCAAATATTGATTTTTCATGTTTATTATCCAACCTTTTTCGCCATGTTCTGTCCAACCATGCGTCACGAGTTTCGTCGGATTTTGAGCGAGGAATGTCGATTCTTTGAGATTGTCTAAAGTCAGTTCAAAAGAAACGCTGGGATTTCTGTGCGTGAATAAGTGAAAGTGAACATTTTTTTCAACTTTTTTATCTGATATTTCATCGTCGAATACTAAAGATTTAGTCAAGTTGATTGTTTTTAAAATCTCTTCATCGGTTTTGTAAATAGTTGGTTCGAGGAGTAAGCTGAAACCTGTACAAAAATAAATTATTCGAAATACCTTTTTTTAAATACACACACACACACACACACACACACATATATATATATATATATATATATATATATATACAATTGATTAAAAATAATGAAAAAATAATTCTGGATATTTATGAGACTTTATGATTTATCAAATTAGATGTATATTCAAATAAACAAATTAATTCAAAACAACAAAATTTAATAGAATATAACTAACGCTTTCATAAAAAAATATTTCTAATTAAATGTAACAAACTTAAATTGTTTTACAAGTATTTGAGATATATTATTACTGATTAGGAAAATAACAATATAAAATGTTTTTATAGTATTAATTTATAAAACATTTTTCATTAAAAAAAAATTAGAATATCACAAATAAATTTCACCATTATTTAACAAAAATATAAAATACAAAACATTAGATAATTTTTAAATTTAGAAAAGTATATACATATATATATATATATATATATATATATATATATATATTCATTAAGAATAAATAAAACGAAAGTCACTTACTCGAACCGACAACAAGTAATCCCAAAAGGATCAGCTTCATATTGCACCCGAGTAATAGTATAATGAAGTTGATCGAAACAAAAATGATACTAAGATATTCAGTAATTTCGTTTTATAGGGAAATCTCAACTAATATTCATTTATCGGACTTATTTTCCATCCCCATTGTTTGAACAACTTGATTATCACATTCTCGACTTATCTTAAATCTACATTATAATAGATTCATATTGCTCTTTGTCTTCGTAAACATTATTCCCTATTGTTTTCGAAACTGAAACGAGATAATAATTTATCTGTTTAGTCAATAATTCCAGAAATAACTAACAAAATAATTAACTGTCACTAAATACACACTACTCTCGAACTATTATACCTTAACGTTCAGTTTTTTATTTTACAATTTTATGTCAATATTTTTTAATTTGAATTTGTAAAGTAGTACTTAATAATAAGTGTACAAATTCATGAAAATAATCTAGATTTATTTATGCTTTTCAAGTATCGTTATCAATAATAATTCATAATAAAAGACAAATTTTATATGTCACATCTATAACAAATTAGCATGCGCAATTATTTCTCTTCTTAAGTAAACATCCAAAATAACAAAAATGTTTGTATCTAAATGTACACTCATTTAATATTAATATATTTTGGTACATTAATACTATTTCAACAGTAATAACATTACCATGAAAACAAATACAAAATATTTTTTTCATGTATGAGAATAATGTTATTTTCAGAAAAATTGGTTTAAAAAATAAAAATAGCCAGTACTCAATTATCAGACGATGTAATAAAAAACTATGGTTTCAATACATTTGTGGTTGTGAAAAAATGAAACACACTTTTTATGATTTATGTGTTTAAAACTAGCCTTGTGTCAAGTTTTTCATTTAATAATTAATTGAATATCTTATTCTCAATCACCAAATATAAGTTAATAAATTTGCACATTCTTTTCGAATAGCGAAAGGTAGAATTTTTGTTTTATTTGAAAATTCATTTCAATAAACATTTGATCTTTCAAACGTTTTTAATACGATTTTTTAAATTCCTTTTGAAGAATTTATTACGGTCATTGTTTTATTTATAATCGAGGCCGTGTACATGGTGAAACGATTAGCAAAGAATAAAGTGGTGAAATGAAACCGAATAGAACATATTGAAATGTTTATAGAGACGAGGACCAACGCTACAAAGTTCTAACGTCTCTATTGGTTTACGAGGGTGGTCCCGGAAGTACCCGACCCAACAAAGAAAGCACAAAAATTTTGGAAAAAAATATATTTATTTTTCATCAAAATCTCCTTTCAGCTCTATATACTTTTCCCAGCGATGTTCAATAAGTTCGATACCCTTTTTATAATAAGAACTGTCTTGCTCCTCAAAATACCCATTAACTGCCGACATCACTTCTTCATCGTTGGGAAATCTTTGACCACTGAGCCATTTTGTCAAGTTTGGGAGCAGAAAATAATCTGAGGGGGCTAAATCTGGTGAATAAGGCGCATGAGGTAGCAATTCAAACTTTGATTCATTAATTTTGGCCATTGCAATAACGGATTTGTGAGCTGGTGCATTGTCTTAATGAAACAACACTTTCTTCTTAGCCAAATGCAGCCGTTTTTGCTTGATTTCTTCGCTCAAACGTTGGAATAAGTTCGCATAATACTCGCCGTTGATAGTTTTTCCTTGATATACATATATATATATATATATATATATATATATATATATATATATATTTATATATATATATATATATATATTATTAAATACGTAAACAATTTAAATCAACAGTACGTTTATTTAAAACCAGTATTTTTACTGATTTTAAAAAAAAATTAAAAATTATTTTTACTGGTTTTAAAGGAAGATAATATTTTATGTGACTTGCATGCGAGGAATTTTTAGGTTACTTCTCCAAGTGAACCCGAGTTATTTTGAGAAGTCTTATAATAATGTGATGCATAAAGAATTATAAAGCCAAAAATATATATAAATATCTTAAATCAGTTTACTCAGTGTCTTTTTATCGATAAATCTCAACGTATTTCACAATATGTCAACAAAAATACTATCTGAACGAATAACGTTCTCAGATAAAGGGGGAAATCAAATTGTTCAGTAACATTATATGTGGTTGTTTTTTTTTTTTGCGTACACTTATTCAGTTCGTCGAAGAATATAAAAAAATTATCTTAAATTTAAACATATTTTACCTGCATATAGATGTAAGATATAGATATAATCTGTTGTTAAAAATGTAATGCACATTCATAAGCGGTCAATTTATTTCTATGAAGTTGTATTGCGTCAATGAAATGATTATCTTAAATTAAGTAGATATCGTGATTGTAAGTTTAAAAATTATTCTCACTTTGAAATTTTATGTCCAAAGATGAATGTGTAAAATGAGCTAAAAATTGAAATCTTATAATAGATTTAAAATTGATATAATTATCTTATTATTAAATATGACCATGATTTATATATATATATATATATATATATATATATATATATATATGTATATGTATATATGTATATATATATATAATTATGAATAAATATGTATATATATATATATATATATAATTATGAATAAATATATATATATATATATATATAAAATATGGTGTAATTTTTATATGTGACAAACTGCTAAGAATATAACAATAATTCATCACTTATTTTAATTAAACTTGCAAATTTAAAAGTGTGTATTTTTACAAATTATGTACAAAGGTTGATTCATTTTATGTTCAAACTTTCAATTACTTTATCATTTTTGTGACATGAAAATTATTATATCCGTGACTTAGGAATTTATACAAGTACTTAAATATAATCATCGGATACATTGTTCAGAAATTAAATTGGCGTTTATTGAAATAATCGATAAATTTCATATCTTGCAAAATATTCATATATATATATATATATATATATATATATATATATATATATATATATATATATATATATATATATATATATATGAGAGTCTTTTGATAAGTATGGTAAAAAACAGGTTAAACACCGTTTTTTGGAAAAATCGATTTTATTTCTCAACATAGTCTCTCCATTGAGGGTTATACACTTGGTTCAGCGAACCTGCAAAATGAGCCTTGACAGCGATGATGACATCCTCATTCGACGAGAATTTCTTCTCACCGAGCCAAATTTTCAAGTTTGGGAAACGGAAGAAGTCGCACTGGGCCAAATTCGAGTAATAGAGTGGATGAGGAATCAATTCAAAGCCTAATTCGTCCAAATTTGCCATTACGACGATTAAATTGTGGGACGGTGTGTTGTCCTGGTGAAAGAGTATTATTTTTTGTGCGCCAATCTTGGTCGTTATTGTTTCAGCTCTTCTTCCAGACGGTCCAATAATGTTATATAATAGGATCCTGTTATCGGTTTTCCCTACGTTAAGTAGTCGATCATGACGATCCCTTGAGAATCACAAAAAAACAGTGGCCATCACCTTCCCAGTCGACAAAATGGTCTTCGCCTGCTTCAACGCACTTTCACGAGTCGTTGTCCACTTCTTTGACTGCTGCTCCGGATCAGGTGTGTAGTGGCGGATCCAAAATGCCTGCTCGTTTTTTAATTTTTGAGGCAACTGGTCCAGTGCTAGCTTCAAATACCTGTAGAACATGAACAACGCGTTGATTCTGACTGAAATTTCATCTATGCTTGTTTGAAAAGTGACACTTGAAGCCGTGACAATACCAAATGAATGGTGGCGCCATTTCATAGAAATTTACCAAACTTATCAAACGACCCAAATATATATATATAATGCTTTTAATGCGCAAAAAAATGTTAAAATCATTAATATATATATATTGTTTTCAATAAAAAAGATAATTTATAAGTACTTATATCTTTTATCGCATTCGAATATTTTTATTTGTTAATTATAGTTTATAGTACACACATAAACACACACACACATATATATACATATACATATATATATATATATATATATATATATATATATATATATATATATATATATATATGTATGTATGTATGTATGTGTGTGTGTACTTGAATTTTAAAAGTAGTAACACATTTATTTTACAGATTTCAGGAGATTATTTTTGATTAAAAATTTCGGAACTTCTAGTAACTACTAACTTAACTACTGTTTTCGTTGTGATAAAATAACTGCCAAGATACAAGATCACAAGACAACAAGTCTCAAGATATAAAATTAAAAATATTTAATATTTTGTTTATGAATATGTACAGCCATAATTTTTATTGGATGTTAATTGTACAATTTTAAAAAGTCAATCCCAAAACATGTACAAATTCTTCAAAATATCCAAGTTTTACATTATATGCAATTTGTATGCTTTTGTGCGTTTTACATTACATTTTGCAATAAATATACAAACAATTATGAATTTTCATTATGACGCAGATTGATAGAATAAAGAATGCATAATAGATTAAACATTTGATAGTAACATATCATGATAGATTAAAATTATCATTTATCAATTTTTTTATCAAATTAATACATTTCATTCTGAATGTTTTTTCTTAAAAAAATATTCATAATGTATTAAATATGTATTAAATAGTTGTTTCTTTAAAGCTTTATTTTGTTTACAAACTTATTTTTAGAAAAAAAAATTTCGAGATACTTTTTTTTGGATGACTGACATTTCAGATCAATTACCAAAAATAAAATTATTCAGTTTTAAATGTAATTTTACTCCATTAAAGTTCTTATAAATTAATAAATAAATAATATGAATGAAATTAATATTAAATATTAATACATTATATAAGCTAATACTTAATTGTATATATATATATATATATATATATATATATATATATATATATATATATATACATAATGTGCGTCAGAGAAACGGAAAAAATTCAAAACACATAAAAATTAAATATTTTTTTATTTTTACATATTTTTTTTTACATATTCTTGTTAGGTATATCGAACCATTTTTTAATTTTTGAAAAATAACCTTTGATAGATGAGCACCATTTCGGCGTACGCATTCTTGTAATCTTTCTCAAAAATTTTCAATTACACGTCTTAACATGTCCGAAGGAATTCTCGCATTTGCTTCTTAGATTTTTAATTTAAGTTCGGGACTAGTATGTGGACGATCATTATGCAACTTGCTCTTTAGATAACCCCAAAGAAAATAATCACACGCCGTCAAATCTGAGGATCTTGGTTAGCCAAACAACATCTCCATTTTTGGAAATGATATGGTTCGGAAAGAGGGCTCTTGCAGCAGCCATGGACATTCTAGCGGTATGACGATCTGCTCATGACACGGAATGTTATAATGATTGCGAAATAGCCGTTATGCAGTTGTAACAGACTCGCCATTTTTGTAAAATTTCACAGCGAAAGCTTAACGTGGGACGGACACAGCTCGATATTTACTAAATGGCCATGAATAGCTAATAATGTATCTCTTAATTTTACCCATTCACTCCAACGGTAGGTGAATGTTTCCTTTTAAAATTTTCCGCTCCACAGGCGCCCCATTATACAGGGTGGCACAAAAAGAACGAAGGAATTTTGAATAGTTAATAATTTTTTTTATTTAAATGTTTTTTTCTCTTCTTTTCAGAATTTTATAAATAAAATTTCGGGAATCTATCATGGAAAGATATATGACGGAACAATGTACCTGAATAATTGAATTTTATTTTGAAAATCAGCGTCCAATTCTTTTGACGTAGCGAGCATATCGCCGTTATTTTAATGTTCGAACAGGACGATCGGAGTCAATGTCTAATCGTTTGGTTGCACGTTTACCAACCGTCCAGGATCTGGAAGACATCGTTCAGTTCTAATTGAGAAAAATATTCATTGTGTACTGTTTGGTGCGGAGTAACGTCCGAAAGGATTATAGGTCCTTATTTTTTCGAAAATGAAAACGGCACTGCTGTAACAATAAATGGCGCTACTGTTCAATGATAGAAAAATGTTTGAGGCCAACTGTTGATAATCGTCCACAGATGTGGTTCCGACAATGGAGCTGCAACGTACACAGCAAGACCGGAAAATTTTTGACGAACGCATAATTTCAAGAAATAACGATTTTAATTGGCCTGCGCGCTCGTCTGATTTAAGCCCTTGCGATTTTTTTTTAGGATTACTTAAAAGAACATGTATACATCAATAATCCAAAGTCATTATAATGCTAAAGAACAATACACGAGAAGATATTCGAGCGTTATGTCCAGAAATCCTGAGAGAAATGA
The DNA here is from genome assembly GCA_034766995.1 of Acanthacorydalis orientalis. Taxonomy (NCBI): domain Eukaryota; kingdom Metazoa; phylum Arthropoda; class Insecta; order Megaloptera; family Corydalidae; genus Acanthacorydalis; species Acanthacorydalis orientalis. The sequence goes on along the minus strand of CM068315.1, from coordinate 48,517,724 downwards.
TGGAAATGTGTTAGAAAGAGTTTGACTTTGTGCAACCGAAAATAGACATCACTTACATGATGTCATTTTTCATGTGTAACCAGGAAAAATTTCCCATCCCTATACTATATTTTAAGAAATAAAAAAAGATGAAAATATTAAAAAAAATAATAATGTTTTAAACCCTTTCGTTCTTTTGTGCTGCCCTGTATATATGTATGTATGTGTATGTATATATATATATATATATATATATATATATATATATATATCTTATTAATGTTTTCGTGAAAGAATATTAAGAATACTGAATGAAACGTCCATGTATAAAAAAAAATAATAAATATATTACAGCTGTTTTAAAATATATTACAAATATATTACAATTTAATTATTTAATATTACAAACGTAATACAAGTTTGTAAATATATTACAGCTATTATTATTATCAACAGTATGTTTTTGTTCTGAATTATGTTTACAAAATATTGCGCTACGTGTTGTTAAATTAAATTACAACGTTTAAAATAAGTAAGAAAATTACATATAATTGCACAAGAATTATATTTTCTTTATATAATCACTTAATGAATATCTAACAACAAAGTCGCACGATAATTACTTTAAAATTGTATACATTTGGCCTTCATACCTATTTATATTTAATTTCAATAAAAGTTATTTTAGTATACATTTTTCAACTTATAAATTTATATATACAAATTCATAATAACCGATCTTAAAATCAACTGAATGTAAATATAGATTACTGCAATCTAATTCATTCGAATTGGTTTCAAAATAAACATCCTGTCAAATGAAACCATCATTATTTTATTATTTTGGTAATTTCCACGCAAATAAATTGTTTTAAATGGTACTAATATACTTAACACATACTAATATACTTATTAATCATTTTAAATTATATTCAATACTTCCAGCACACATTTTACTATAAATATATCTTTATTTACATTTATAAATGAATATACTTCAATAAATGGAATCAATTTCATGATAATTTTCACATCATGGTTAACAGTTTAACTTAACTTGAATGTTATGAATAATATATGACACGCCATTAAAATGTATGCTTGCCAAACGATTCTGCCAGCTGGCTAAGTCTATTCTTAGATAACGAAAATCACTGATATGACATTGATTTAAAATACACACACTTTCATTTCTTTTACAAGACTAAAAATGTAGAATTTCCACTTTAATGAATGAAGTGATTACTATTTCCTCAAATCTTCTAAAATGTAACAACAGTTTGATACATATATATATATATATATATATATATATATATATATATATATATATATATATATATATATATATATATATATATATATATATATATATATATATATATATATATATAAAGTTAATTCTATTTGTACTATCATTACATCTTGATTAATCACTAAATCATTTTGTAACTATTTGCTAGATTATTTTCAATTATTTAGGTCCTATTTGTGACATTATAGAATACAATTATAAGAACTGTATAGACGTGCCACCGAAATATTACATTATTTATCCTGTAATAATAAAAAAAAAATAATATTAAAAAAAATGACATTATTTAAATGGTACTATGCAACTAATACTACACACATGTCGGCAGTCTGAATTATTGGCCATTACACATTTTTTTTATCACAAAATCATTTTTCAATCATTAATTTATTCATGATTATCCCTTAATTAGAATGAAAAAAGTTAATGGATTATTTTGACAAATGAATTCTTTTTCCACTCAAAAAAAAATGTTTGGTCAGAAATATTCAGTAAATCATTATTGTTAATTTTTAATTGTTGCTAATGCGCATTTGGAGAACCATGCCATCATCTTCAGAGCGCTAAGGTACAGAAAAATCTGAATAGATCGTGCATTTATGTTTTATACATTTTTTAAGTAATTATTTGGACATATTTCTTAAATTTCACATAGAAGAAAATATGCACTTAAAGTGTTTACAATAAAAAAATAATCAAAATTACAATTATACTATTTTCATTAAACATCCACGTTCATAGACATCAACACACTTAAAATTTTAAGATCCAAATACATTCACTTTAATAATCTATAAATTAATGCATATTCTTAAAGCAATAAGTAAAAATTAGAAATAAAAATATTTCAAATTTTTATATATGTAATAAAAACAACATTTTTGAATAAAAAAATTGAATAAACGACATAATATACAATAGTAAAGAATTAAATAAATGTTAAGATTTATTATTTACTTATCAATACTGTCTTTTTAAAAAAGATATTGATTTAAAAATTTTAAACTGTCGTTTTATAATCGTTTTAAAAAATAATATTAAAAATTATATTATTAAAACAATTTTCTAATATATATATATATATAATACTGATATAAAATGTGTTTTCAATTGACTTATATGATATTCTTAAAAGTATATTTAAAATAAATATTAAAATGCAGATAAAATTTAGTTATAAATCAATTAAAGAGAACCATTTCATTAAAATATTCTTTATTTAATTATAAATAAATAAAATAAATTTCATTTCACAGAAATTACTGTGAAATAAAATTTACATAAATAATGTTTATACAATAAACAATCATCTATTCTTAGAAGCAGAGAAAACAAATTGTTTAATTTACTTGAAGTTTACTTTTTATTCGACTTATAAGTAACAATTACTTACGTTTTCATACAAGGAAAACATTACATAAAATGTACAGATTTTTTTTATTTTTAATCATTTCTAGAAACTAAAAATAAATGTTATATTAAAAGGAGAAATGTATAAATAGAAAACAGAAAGCAAGAGACTTGTCAACCTTGAGACTAAACTATCGGAGCATATCAGCGAAAGAACTTGTTTCATAAATCGATGCTAAAAGATTGGTACCTCTCTTTATGGAAATACTATTACAAATACGCTAATATATTTGAAATGGATGTGGACCGTTTTACTAGAATTTTTTATGATCAAGAAATATACGATCGCAATTAAACAGTAGATTTTTACTACAAATACCTCCACTTCTTTTATCCAAAAAGTAAAACACTATATATATATATATATATATATATATATATATATATATATATATATATATATATAAAGTTTTAATAATTTATTGGATACCTAGGATCCCATTAATGAAATGTATTAGGGTGTATATTTAGGGTCTCATCTTTTTCAATAACTTGTGCTTCTGTATTCAACTAGTTTCTGCACATGTAGCATACTCAGCTAAATTTGCATAACTACGATAAATGTAGAATTATATAAATCTACTTAAAGATGATACACATATTTAAACTAGCTATACAAACCGTAGTTCTAGAGACTTAAAAAACGAAGAGCATTATTCAGATCACCATACTTCAATTCGGCAAATTTTTGCTGAGCGACAATGATCGAGTGACCTGGAGCATTATCATAGTAAAACAATACTTTTTCTTGGCCATTCCGGTACGCTTTTCCTCGATCGCTACCTTCAACTTCTCCAAAAGTGCTGCGTAGTATTGGCCAGTAACTGTTTCCCTTCTGAAGATAATTGATGAAAAGAATACCTTTCGCATCCCAGAAAACTGACCTCATCAAGTGACCCATCATTGCCTTCTTCGGAGCCGTTCCACTGCATTCAGCCCACTGTTTTTATCGCGTTTTCGATTCTGGTATGTAGTGGTAAATTCAAGTTTCATCCATGATCACAAAACATCGCATGAAATCCGTCGGATTCTTCTTAAAACAGTTCCAAAAAGTCGGTTGATATCCGCGTGCGAACTCGTTTTTGCTATGCAGTGAGCAAACGCGGTACCCATCTTGCGGACATTTTTTTCATACGCAATTCAATATGTGTTAGTTCAATACCTATGACCTCTGCTATCTCTCTCACTTAACCTCACCCTCACTCGTCACTCGGGCAAAACCATATCGTGGACTTTATTGATGATTTCTGGCAACCCAAAGGTGAACGGTTTCGTACGAAGGACAATATTCACCCAATGTAGGAAATATCCTTTCGCTATTTTTCCTTTCAAAAATAATATCTGAATCACACCTCAAATTCCACGCTTGTGTTCTTGTTGACTTGTACTGTCAAACGAAGAATTAGTAGCGGAATGACTTGCAACTTCACAAGCGTTATTAAAAGGGATGACTATTGTAGCATCGGTCAGAAGGGCACTTACTTTACCTGAGCTCCGAGCGTGAATGTTCATGGCTCATGCTTCACATATCGCTGGAATAATTGCATATTTAGGGTAGATTCTTTCGCTAAGTGATGGAACATTTTCCATGACCCCCAGGAGAATCGCCTCTTGGTGGAGAATCAGCGGAGCTGCAGATCAACCGTGAATGCGACATCTTAATGATTCGGGTAAAAGGGATGGAACTAAATGAAAACATGTATAACTTCTAACACCCTCTCCTTCAGCAAGTACACGAACCAAGTTACTATTCAAACAACCCTCATATATATATATATATATATATATATATATATATATATATATATATTTATGATAATTTCAATTATCTAATGCCGTGAGGTTTTTGTTTATTTTGTTGTACATACATTATTAATTTATAATAAGGACAGTAACCACCATCGACACTCCCATACATTTTTAACTTATTAACGAAACCGAATTGGACTTGTACAAAAATATCGCATTAAAAACGCATTACATTACCAAATTAGAACTGTAAATGATACTTAGTTACACAAATTAATAATTTTTGTTTATGTGAAATATTTAATTAAAGTTTTAATTTGTCATTCCGCGTTTGCATTTACAACGAGTTGTTATTGTTATTAATAAGTTTATTGCGCTGTTAAATTAATACCATATGTAGTAAAAAATAAACATTTCAATTTATTGTGCTTTTGGATTTTAAAATACATTTTTTAATTATACTCGTATTTATATATAAAACAATAATAATAATGATATTATTATACATTTATATATTTATATATATATATATATATATATATATATATATATATATATACTCAACGGTTTTTATTTGTATTTTAAAAACATAATAAATACCATTTTAAAGAATTACAATATTATAAGGTATTTTTTTATTAAATTCCAATGCTATTATTTTTTTTACTTTAAGCACTTAGCATTTTCGAAAAGTTTGTAACTCTTTGATTACGTTTTTTTCCTGTTTGCTTCACTTAATGTAGGTTTTCTTCTAACAACTCGAGCTCGATATCCGGCTCGGTGAATCGTTCCTCTTATTGCATCAGCACTTACACACTTGTTACTAGTGTTATTGATACTGCAGCTAGATTTGGAGCACTAACTCTACGATTTTGGTTCACTGTACGGAAAATATTTCGTTCTTGTTTGGGTATTATTTTCCTTGCCCGACCCTTACGAATTTTATTTTCTAGTTTTTTCCGCCTTATAACACTCAATTATGCTTTAAACAGTATATCGACTTCTTCTCACAATTTCACCAATTTCACTTAGTGTTTTATTTTCTTCGTGACGTTTTATCATCAATTTTCTAATAAAGAACGGCTAAAAAGGATACTTTTTGAAGAATGGAGCAAAATAACGCCTTATAAACCGACTTCTAACTGTAATTAATGCTAATGGAAACCCTACAAAATATTAATTTAAAAATAACATTACATTTCGATGATTATTTATCATTTGTTTGAATACTTTTGCGTTGCATATTTTCGAGTTGCCTGGAAAAGTGTATCAATGAAAATTAAATGAGTAATTATTAGTAAGTGAAACATAATAAATGTAAGTAAAACAAAATAATGAAAATTCTTAAATAACGGCGTTAACTTTTTTAAAAAAAATAGCAATTTGTATAAAACTTACAACTGTTTGAAAACTTGCTGACCACTATATATATATATATATATATATATATATATATATATATATGCAAGAAGAATATAATAACATAGTAAACTTGTTTTATAAACAAGATTTTTATACATTGAATTGTCATAATTAAGATCATGGACACTTGTCATAAATATTAATTAGTATTTATTGTCTACTAAAATGTAATACAAGTTGACTCATCTGCTCGTTTTAGTAATCGAAGGTTTTATAAGTTAATAATATGAAGACATTCAACAACACATACATGCAACAATATATGTTTTTCTGTATATTATATGCTAAATTAAACTCAAAACAATGTTCACGGGGTCACACTTTGAAACTAATATTGCACTGATTGAATATCTTATTATTTTCATCCAGAACCGATTTACGACACATTTACCTCTAACTAAAAAAAAATATTGAAACTTGCACGTGATTACTAATAGATATTATTTTATTTCGAAACGTGCTAGACCTCAATACAATAAAAAAAAATCATCATTCACTACCACTTACATCTAGACTCGGTGCTTGTTTGTATCAGTTGAAGGTACACGTTTGCACAGATAGTATACTCTCAGAATAATTGTGAATGTGTATCAGTTGTGTATATATATTCTTATACGTGTTGTATATACATATATTCTTATACGAGAGTTTTCTTCTTAGTAACATGTAAGTTATGATAAAACTAATATATATTAAATATTTATTAAAAATTCATATTGTAAATTTTAAATAAAATGTTTCATGTTAAAATTTAAAAAATGTGATTCTTAATTAATATTCAAATATATAAAATAAAGTTTAAAAATTATATATATATATATATATATATATATATATATATATATATATATGTATGCATGTATGCATGCATTTATAAATATATTAATGAAAATATACATACTCCTTAAATTCATTTAAATGAAAATTCTATGAATACGTATTCAAACAACAGTTTTAAATAATAATGATTCTGCACATATATACATACCAAATTCAGTTGAGAAAAATATGTTAAAAAATTTAATATTCCGAACATCAATCAAACGATTATTCATTTTAAATGGTATATTCATTTTTTAATCAAGTCGTTTAATGCAAATATCTTTCATATCATTCAAATTCGTTGTATTCCCTCATGCACGAACGATTAGATATTATAAGATGTGTTCTTGGTTTCTTCAACAAGCTGAAATATATTCTCAAAGATAATATTTAGAACGTCGGCCTGTAATATTGTAAACATTAAACGGTTTTGGATTAATAAACCACAAAATTTCGATTATCACGTATGATAAGTACACGAAAAACATTTAACCATTATCTATGACACCACAGGTACATATATATATATATATATATATATATATATATATATATATATATATATATATATATATATATGTGTGTGTTATCCAAATGGTTGTCATCCTTTTACGTTATATTATGGATTTTTAGCGATGTGCGATTTACCTTTCATTTTTAAATTAGTTTTTTTATACGCTATTTTTAAGTATTGTTATATCATATACTGGCTCACATTATTTTCATTTTTTATTTTGATTTTTATTGAATATCTCGTTAATCGACGTGATCACTGGTACAAAAACTGGTGTACATATTATATAATATATATATATATATATATATATAGCTTTTTTAGTATCTTCAATTTATTGTTTGTTATTTAGAATTTAAAACATGTCGGTATTTTGATTTAGCTTTCAATTGTGCGTTTAATATATATATATATATATATATATATATATATATATATATATATATATAGATAGATAGATAGATAGATGTAGATATATAGATAGATAGTAAATCTTCTTGCTGGGTTTATGTTTCATAATTAGTTTATTATAATTACCTCCGGACACCGAAAAATTAAAAAAAATATCCAAATTTCTATATGTGTACTTTTACTTTATTTATAATACAATAACACAAAAGAAATTTTATTAGAACAAAAAATACAGCAACTAATTTTATGATATAATAAATAATATATTTATATTATATATTATATTTTTTATTTTATAATAAATAGCACACAATTTAATATGATAATGTTATTAGATAAAAAAAACAACAGTAATTATAATTTCTATATTTGAGTGCAAACCATTAAATAATGATTCTCAATGTTAAGAGATAATTATATAGTTAACTAATTGAACACATACGTGTATATGTGTATATATATATATATATATATATGAACGTGAAAATATGTGAATTCATTTTTAAAATTATCTGCAACATGAAAGAAATGTGATGGTGATACATAAAAACAATTATAAGTAAATACCTTATCGTGTTGATAATGAAAAGTAGACACTGAATACTCACAAAAGTGTAGTGCATTAATTGTTACTTATAAACAGTAATTATACAAACACGTGTATATATATATATATATATATATATATACGAGTACATATATTTATGTGCTTGAATAATAATGTTCACTGTAAAATGTGCTTAAAACTTTGTTATTAATAATATCGCAGTACTATATATATATATATATATATATATATATATATATATATATTTATGTGCTTGAATAATAATGTTCACTGTAAAATGTGCTTAAAACTTTGTTATTAATAATATCGCAGTACTATATATATATATATATATATATATATATATATATATATATATATATATATATATATATATATATATATACATTGGAACTTATATACTATACTTACAAAGTATATAATCATTTAACATTTGCTTGAGTTTATTGTTTTGTTCGAAAAAATAGTTTTAAAGATATATACATGTCATATTTACGAATCTTTGTGGATGTTTATTAATTTCTCAGTCATTTATTACTCACCGGTTTTTAATACTAATAGTTTTTTATTACAATTTGATTTCATTCAAGTACTGAAAACAGGTATAAAAAATTCTGTACACCTATTCAAAAACGAATAATAATTACATTGACGACCGTTCTCTGTTAATACAGATTGTGTTTTAAAACAATAAATAAATTTTATTTTTTTATTTTACCATAAGCTTTTATTTTTCTATATCTGTTTGAATATATATATATATATATATATATATATATATATATATATATATATATATATATATATATGTTAAATAATGCAACAAACTTGTATTTTAATTATCAGTAGTCTCAATTAGTATTCTTGGTACTCTTATTTAAGAGTTATTTTATCAGCAAATGTGAAGATAATGTTTATTATTATCTATAAAGGTCGTGAAGATCAGCGTCATATCAAAAATATTTCTTCTCTTAAAATAATTTATATCTGCATCGTTAAAAAAAATGTCAAGTTATTCCGCAAATATATATAGTAAATTATTCTAAATTTAGATCCCTAACGAACCTTAATAATTTAACATTTTTGTTTACATATGTTATGTAACTCGGCTGAGATGATCATAATTTAAATACGACAACGTCGCATTGAGCGGTATTCAATAAATAAATCTCGAACACCACATTTCCTTTACTATTTTCCGCGTCGAACCGTTTATACTACCTGTATAAATTTTCGAACAGTCAAAAATGTTCTATTTAAAGGATATGTTTTAAAAAAAAAATTAAGTGTGACTTAAACAGTGTTAAGAAATTAAAAATATTTAATAATAGTTATTAATGTTATATTCATACATTTTCATTAACTGAAAAAATACTACATAAGTAAAAATTAGAAAGTAATATAATTGTAAGTGGAGTGATATGCTTATAAAAAACTGCTGAAGTAGAAGTTTTTGCGACAAGTTCATTCGTAAGTTAAAAATGTACTAAATATAAATGACACACTATATACATTGTATACATATGCATATATATATATATATATATATATATATATATATATATATATATATATATATATATATATACATATATGTATATGTATATACATACAAGTGTACATATGTATATTTGTGTATTAGTACAATTTATTAAAAATTATGAACGAAATATACTTAATCATTTTTTTACCTTTCAATGTTTTGTGTCAAGTTTATTGTGCAGCACGTAAAACTGACAAGAAAATAGAAATAAAACATGTTATCATTAAATGAAGGTCACTCGTTTAGAACGAGTCAAAATAATTCTGATCGGTATTAAATTCTCGTCAGTTTGTTTCTTTTTTTAGTTGAACTGATAATGAAATGAGCTAATTCTTATTTTTTTTTATAAAAATAGAATTTCAGTCTATAATAATGAAATTTATTTTTATCTTTAAAACTTTAATAACGACTTTTAAATAATACATAAATACATAATTACATATCTACTTATACATATATATATATATATATATATATTTATATATATATATATATATATATATATATATATATATATATATATAAATAAATTATATTATTAATATTGGCATGCATCATTTTAATTTTCACTTAAGAATAATTTGAGCCAACTAATTGGGGTTATCTCATTCTTTGTGATATTACTTAGTAGTAGATAATTAGTGTATATATATATATATATATATATATATATATATATATATATATATATATATAAAGAGAGAGAGAATGATTTTACCTATTTTGATAGAAAAACATAGGTATAAGTGAACTGATGTGTAATATGAATAAAAAAATCGGGCGCACCATATAATGTTATGGAAAATTTCTGTATAAATATTTATATTTAGAGATATTAGTTTAATGACTATTCTTTTATCATTTTTTTATTATTATATTTTTTATTAGATTATATACATATATATATATATATATATACATATACATATATACATATACATATATATATATATATATATATATATATATATATTATTAAATAATATATATCTTAAGAAGTTGTCATATAATAATAAAATATCTGTAGAAAGTTGGCTGCCAGTAAATATTTTTATTTTTTGAGTATGAGCACGTATTTATTAACTGCAACATTTGTCGACAAATTGAAATGATAATCGAAATTGAATTTTAAATGACGATTGATGTCTCCTTATGAAAATAATTTATTTAATTTTTTTATTCATAAAAGAGTACAACAAACAACAACTTTGCGTCAAAATCATCTGGACAACATATGGTGCCCACATTTTTTTATACTCATTATTACTAACGTTCGGTTATATCAACATTGATCTATTTATTTAAAGCACATGATGTAATACAAAGCACGTAATTACAGCTCATTTAATTTTTTTCGGTCTATTATAAATTACTTAATATGCGCGCAAGATATTGAAATAATATATTCTTAATGAAATTTAAGATTACCTTATAAACAGTAAGGTTACCTATTAGTATGCAGTGTATGAAGTACATAGGCATTGAAGCTCATTGATTCAAAATGGGACGCTCATTGATCGAAGATTTTTGCATATGATTGAATATATTCTAAACATTAAAGAAATATTTACACGTGATTGATTTAACTGATATCTCTTATATATACATATATATATAAATATAAATGAAAAGAGTTTTCCAAAGGGAAAGTTATATTTCATAGATGCTAAACTGACTGCTATATTATTTTGGACATTTGTTAAGTTTTGACATTGCCATTTTAGTTATGGTTTCATATACAACAAAACCACGTATTGAAATAAAACAATTATGTTATGAAAATCATCTTTCTATAAAAAATACATTTCATAAATTACCCGATATTTATTTTGACACACTCGTCTCACTCTGAATCAACAATTCTTCGATTAGTGAATAAATTTGCACTGACTGGATCGGTTAAAGATAAAGAAACACCAACACGTGTTCGTTCTGAAAAAAACATTAACTTGAGTCATGAAAGTGTATCGTAAGAACCAGGAATGTCAATTCCATGACCTTTACAACAACTGGGCGTTCGTAAACGATCACATGGTTTATATTAATCGGATACTGGAACAAAATTACAGTTTTTCTGAAAAGGTTATTTTTAGCGATGAGGCTCTTTTCGAACTCTCTGGCTACGTTAACTGTCGGATCTGAGGTGAAGAAAATCCGAGGATGATCGTTCGAAAGCCACTGCATCTCTTTTTTGAGAATCAGGCTGGAAAAGTGATTACTGTGATTGGAGAGATACCGAAACATGACAACCAATTTTATGTGGACAAAAGTGGATGATATTGATTTGGAGGATATGTGATTCCAGCAAGACGGTCGCTTACACGATCTTATTTTTCATCTATAAACGTAATACCGCAACTATTATTTACAATAAAGAAACCTGAAAGTTCTGCGCAAGTTCTGTGTTCATTTCAATTTAAAAAATCGCATCCTTATTGAAAAATCTTTCTCTCCCCCCCCCCTCTCTCTCTCTCTCTCTCTCTCTATATATATATATATACATACATGTATGTAAATCATTTGATGTTAAAAATTTTTTTTAATTTTATATAGTAATTATAACAATAGAATCGAATATTATAAAATCAACTTATATTATTATTTAAATGATTGATTAGTTAGTAAGTTATATCGATAAAACAATTTAATTTTTTATATAATATTAGAATTCATCAATTGACTATTGATGAAATAAGTGTCTATTGAAAATAAAGTGTTTATATATATATATATATATATATATATATATATATATATATATATATAAAGTGATATTTTACATTTTACTTGGCATTCTTTCACCTTAAATACTGTTTATATAAAAAGAATAAATGCTAAAATGATGTTTTGAATTAAAAAAAGACCATGTATCACCCACCTACTCCACAATTCCAAATAATTATATACAAACAGATATATAAATAGATGTACAACGTGTATAAAGTTTACAAATTTATACAAATCAAAATAGACATTAAAATTTAATAATAAAAATCTGTAATTTGGAACACACGTTATGAAAAATATGTTTGTCGATATGCACATATATACATGCATACATACATCCATCCATACATATATATATATATATATATATATATATATATATATATATGGAATAATATTTTTTTATCTTTTGTAACAATTATTATAGAATTATAGGCATTCTCGTTATTTTTTACTTAGTCTTTGTCTCTTACTTTATGTATGTCGAATGTCATGTTCCATATTATTCACGGAGATTTGCCTATAACCATCTAAGAAATGCATGATGAAGTGAATTGCAAAAATCAAAATATCACACTTTTTGTATTAAACTTTATATTTTGTAATGTAAAGTTCTTACAATTTTATAAAAAAAAAACATATTTTATCAATTGTCTGCTTTAATAATATATTTTATTATAATATATCAAGTTTTTACATACATTCATATGCACATTATATGTATATATATATATATATATATATATATATATATATATATATATATATATATATATATATATATATATATATATTAATATATACGAATAGAAAAGTATGCAATTAATTTACTCTACCGTGCCTATGAATGTGAAATATGTATCTTGAATACTAAAATAATTTAGCTATTTCAAAAAACCTAAACAAGCATAAAAGTATGTATGCTAGAAATAACTAAGAGATGTAATGCTGCGAGTAATAGAATAAATACGAAAACATACCGGAATTACAGTTTGAAATAAAAAGTAAAGAGACTTTTTAAGAAGAGAAAACCCTCAAATTGGTTAGAGATAATATTCAGAAATAGGTCTTTAATAAAAGATAAAAATATGTATAAAGACATTGTTAATTCGAGGAAAAAGGAAACATTAAATATATATATATATATATATATATATATATATGAATTATATAATTTGTAAATAAATAAATGTACAAATGAAATATTGTATTTTACATGCGACGGAAATAACAAACGAAATTATCAAACTAAAATGATGAATATATAAAATTGAATGTTATCTATACAGTGCTGCTATTGAACTTTTATCATCTACTCGTATATTATAAAAAAATCGTTTTGTTTGTGTGTATTATTTATCTCTAGTGGAAAAATTATTTTTTATTTGTTTAAATTAAGTAACTTAATTTGTCTGTATACCATTATTAATGAACGTACATATAGACACGAAAACAATTTTAATTTCAGAACAATTATCTTAAACACTTTATAATTGTCATTTTAATGACGTTCTAAAACGTAGTAAGCGAACGATTGATGTGCTAACGAAATTAAAAAATATTTTAAGATATATTATAATCATTGAAATAAATCAATTTTTTTATAGAAAACACAATAACACATATAGTGACTTATACCCTTTTCATGAATTTGAATTATAATTCCATATCTTAACAAAGCTTCTGTTACCCTACTCCTTAAACAATGAATTTAACATAAAAGTAATATATAATCAAAATATTTTTCATATCTATTTTCACCTCTCTCTCTCTCTCTCTATATATATATATATATATACATATATATAATTTTTACAATTTCATGGTACACAGAAACATTAATAATACTTTTTTTCAAAAACATTTAATTTGTGTTGCTAAATAATTTTTTATGTGTAATTCTAAAGTTAAGTTTTAAATTTCATATCTGAACACATTCTTATTACATAAATGTTTTCACTGAAAATCATACGATACACTTATTTATATTTATCAACACTAATTCTATTTTTAGTTCATAAATTATTTTTTCCATACATACATTTGTATTTATCTACTCGCTTGTATATCACATTGTAAATGTAGTACAGTTGTAAAACTTCCGGTAAACGTTTCTGAGTATATTTGTAAAATTAGTTGAATGGTACCTTGTTTTAAATAGACACATTAATCATTAAAAAAAATTAAGGTTTACATGACGTTAAAATTATGAATCACTTTTAATATTTATAAATATATATATATATATATATATATATAATGTGTATGTGTGTGTGTGTGTTTTTGTAATTGTGTGGGTTTGTATGTGTGTATGCATGAACAGAAATTAAAAAAAATAAAAAATACCTTTCTGGTATTTCTGGTCTTTCTAGTATCTAACTTTTTATAACATATAAGAACAATATCAATATATTTGTTTAGTTATATTATTTTTTCCAAATAAAACGAATTCTTCTTCATTGTCTAACTAAAGTCTTCTTCATTGGATAACTTAATTGAACAAGTAACTCAACCGTCAGTTTTAAAGTTAGCTTTTAAGCAAGATAACAATCCTAAGAATAACACAAATGAATTGATCCTATGCAACATCCCAGAATAATTTTATTCACCTCCTCAGGCACCTGACTAGAAATTTAACGAGAAAATTTGAGATGGATTCGAAAAAATAATCCGGAAATATAACATTACTAACCAGGAATCTCTAAATAAAATATTAATGTGCGTCAATCACTTCAATGTGACAGAAAACCTATGCCAAGGAGGATACAAGCAGTAAGATACGAATGAGATCTTACAAAATATCGCCAATACTTGAAAATCATCAAGTAGTGTCCATGATTAATTGAATTTCGAAATGTTTTCTTATGTGTATGTGTTGAATTTTTAGTTTTTTATTTTTATTCAAAAAATCGCTTTGGATTTTTTCTTACATGTAAACATATATTTAAATATATATTCGAATAAAAAAAACGTTCATAACTTCTTCAATATTGCACATTTAAATGGTGTATGTAGACTTTCGTGACTCACTATATAAAGAATAGGGAATTCTGAGAGATAGGTAAACATGACTGTTGTCGGGGTCTCGTACCTCTAGGTAAGGTCTACAATATAAAGACAAAAGGATGTCCTCAAGTAATACCTCAAGTACGTGAAAAAAAATACATGAGAGATAGATCTTTTTGTATTAAATTTTCAAACGTCCGCATTTTCTACGTACTCATATTTTGTATTAATAATTATTTTTAATTTAATATTAATTTAAAACTCGATTATTAATTACGTAATATTAATAATAATCCATTATATTAATTGCGTAATTTTAGACAACTTGTGTAAATTTCATATAAATACACACACACCTATATATATATATATATATATATATATATATATATATATATATATATATATATATATATATATATATTCATTTACAAAACGATTACTTTGCTACATATCTGATAACAGTTATATAGACATAATGAGTTTTAAAAAATATGTTTATTGTTTCATTCAGTTCATATATAAGCTTATAATTGAGAAGTGGGCGAGCGCAGCGAACCAGGGGGTTGGTGAATGAAGCGCGAGCAGAGGGCGAAGCCCACTAGTATATTCTAAATAAAAAATTATCATGAAATAAAAATTGTAATTGAATATATGATATTTTTAATGATTATTATTATTGTTTCTAGTAGATAAATAATTAAATAATTAATGTAACAATGCCTATTGTAAATTAGTAAAAATGACAATTGTTAACGAATAAATTTATTATAAATATTTTGATTCCTTAATATAAATAAACTGAGTTGCACATTATGACGTAATATCTCTGTAGTAGACAACCAAATAGACATTAAAAATCAATACGCTGCAAATTTGAAGACGCACATTTATTTGGAATATATATATATATATATATATATATCGTTATATATACAGTTTGCAATGGTTTTGTATACCTAACCGTTAGTTCTATGAGCAGTAGTTCTATTTCCATGTGGAAATGCAACAGAATTCACCGTACTGATAAACGATCTCTGTTTCACATGATTCCATTTGGGGTTATTGAGGCAAATGCTCACTAGATGCTCGCTAGCACTCACTAGTATTGCACAACCACTGCCTGTGACGACATATGTTCCAGCCAGTAAGCAATTTTAGTTTGCCAAGAATAGATGTTCACGTGTAACATTCAACTGTTTTCTGTGTATAATAATTCCATCAAACATCATGAAAATGGTTTGTCTATTTTTCTTTTATAATTCATTATTGTAGAAGATTTAATTACAATTAATGTAATATATATATATAAGAACCCTTAACCAACATACTCATTCACTAACATTCTAACTAGAAAGACATGAATAATCATTCCCACTACCATAAACAGATACGTATCATATGCAATTTTATATATATATATATATATATATATATATATATATATATATATATATATATATATATATATAAGTTCCAATTCATAAAACTATATTCCAATTTTTAATTTCATTTTATATACTCATTCATTAATCTTACAGCAACCTTAAAATATTTATATGTTTTATTCCAACCAAAAATTAAAACAAAAAAAAAAAACATTAATTAAAAAATATTGCTAAAGTAAAGATGTTCGTCGTGTTGAACTGGGTCGATCAAGTTTAGTTTTTTTTATAACATGAATTCAAAAAGTCTACAGTAACAGATTTGAAACAAAATAATTTTATAATTATTTGTTTTGCAAAAGTGTTCTTAAATTTATAACGAACTGCCCCAAATAGTTCAATTGTATGTATATAATTTATCTTTATTGGTAATTCATCTTTAAATAGTTCTGCACACCCAAGAAACGTCTTCATTTTAGTTATGATTATATTACATATGAGTGACTTAAAAGCATGTGCAAGTTACTTTGATATAATTTAAAAAGGTAAAATATTAAATATTTATTCTGTATTAACTGAGCCAGTTTTTATATAAAAAATTCTAAATTTAACCGTATTTGTTGTAACAATAAAATTGTATATTTCTAAAGTAAGCTATTATAAGAGTTATTCAGTATAACTCGAGCTTTGAATATATATATATATATATATATATATATATATATATATATATATATATATATATATATATATATATATATATATATATATGTACACACATATATATATATATATATATATATATATATATATATATATATATATATATATATATATATATATATATATATATATATATATATATATACACACACACACACACACACGCACAGGATTTTCCAATAAGGACACATTTTTTAATTTGAAATGAAACAGAATTTGCCCAGAAATTTATTGTGAAAGTAGTTGATGTATGCCATTTATAAATAAAAAAGAATATGGTGTAAGAGACCGCCGCGTGATTTCTTACAAATAACCATTGTTTTGTCAAAAAATTTTCAATAACATTCCTACACAACTGGGGCTCTACTTACCGAATTACTCTTCAGATTTCATCTTTTAGGTCGAAAATTGTTTTAAGGTTATTGGCGTACACTTGTCCTTTAACGTGACCTCAAAGAAAGGCAGTCCAACGATGTTAAATCGCTGGATCTCTGTGGCCAATTAATGTAACCATTTCTGAAAATAAACCTCAAAGAAAGCAGTCCAGCAGTGTTCGAAATGAGCCTCATCGCTAAAGATGATTTTTTTTTAAAAAAAAAACTTTACTATCCAATTAGCAAATCTCCGTCACTGTGAATGGTCTGCTAGCTTCAATTCTTGTGTTATTGAACCGTGTAAGCCTTCAGCAATAAATCCGTATGTAAAATACGCCATGCAGTCTTCTGTGAAAGGCCCGATTGTTGTGAACGTCGTGGAATTGTTATTCCTGGCTCTCCGATAGTTTCACGACCAAAGTCAATGTTTTGCTTCAAAACAATCCCTAAGAACACGTGTTAAGTGTTTCTTTATCGTGAACCGATAATCAGTTCAAATGTATTCACTAATCGAAGAATTATTGATTAAAATAGACGAGTATATCGGAAATAAATGTCGCGTAATTTAAGAAATGTATTTTATTTAGAACGACCATTTTCATAATACAATTGTATTAATGCATTATTTTAATGTATACGATGTCATAACTAAAAATGGCAATGTCAAAACTTAGGAAATATTAAAAAGATACAGCTGTCATACATATGACATCTGTGAAATATAACCTCTTAAAAAATTGCGTCCCAATTGGGAAACCCTTTATATATATATATATATATATACACACACACATATATATATATATATATATATATATATATATATATATATATATATATATATATATATATACATATATATATATATATATATATACACACACACACACATATACATAAATGTCTGCTATGGAATGGTAAAAAGTATATCAATGATTTTTTCATAAATTTCCACATTATTTAGTACGAATGTTTATATTACATAAACTGATAATACAACACAACACAAATTTAATTTATTTACAAAAAAGATTGCAAAATTAAATTCAGTACAATGAATGCCACATTTAAATTTATTACTATCTATTTGAAACAAATTAATTATTCAGTCAAATAATATAAAAACGCATAAAAAAATTAAAAAAAACAGTTTTATATAATTAAAGAATTCATTACATTTTTCCGACTTTATGTAATGAAAAAGAAAGTTTTTTTTGGAAGGTAATTATTTCTAATATGTTTTTTTTACTGTAAAATCTATATGAAAATGTTGAATAAACTTTAAAAAGTTTGAATTTACACAAGTATATTCAGATGTTTAGTACATCAGTTATTATTAAATATATCATGAGTTTGAGTACTATCTTGAATAATGTGTGCGGAAATTTAAAAATCTAATTAATAACAATTATTAATTTACAGTAATGTACAAATCTGTTTTATTGAATTAAAAAAATCATATTTTTTTAATTCATTATTATTACTTTTACCTATCCACATCAGATTGATATTTAAGCTTACCCAAAATATTTAATCCATTAAAAATATGAGACATTAATCTTTTGTCTCATAATAATTGCTTTAATGACAATATCTTTATAATGATCGATTATTATAATGTTTTTATCTGGCTCAGTAATTTATTTCATTAATTCATTGATTTTCAAACATTTTTGTAGTTACTAATTTTATTCCAAAAACTGTCATATATCTTTGCCGCATATATGTGTAAAATTATTATATTTAATAAGAAAGGGCTTTTACAACACTTGAAATGTCACAGAATCGATTTAAAAATCGGATAATTTTATATTCATCACGTAAGTAAGCATTTTATACAAATTAATATAAATAAGAATGATCAATTGATAAGATATATCAGTTGTCAAATATTGTACTATTCCTTATCAAAAATGCTATGGAATGTTTAATTTTTTTTATTCCGTATTTTGACGTAAATGAAAGTAGATAGTGCAATTTTGTAAATTTAAAAATATCTGTAAAGAATATTTGGATGATATTAATAATCAGACAATTAAAATTTCAATTATATTCTTTGTATAAAGTATCATTCAAGTAGGGTTATTACGTTGATAATTAAAAGAATTGATTTTTTAATCTACAACACATCTATTCACAAACTTTACAATATTATTTTTTAGAAAATACAATATTACATTTCTTTATACATTTATGAAATTTATCTAGTTTTTTTTTGGACTTTTCGCATTGACAAATTTTCTAGTACGAAAATTATGATTACCACTCATTTTATTTAACGTCATCAAACTTGAGCGTTATTTTATCAGTATATGTGGGTGTTGATTCAGATTTATTTAACGAAGTTTGTTTTTCAATCCACAACATGATTTGCATTTTCTGTCATTTTTTTCAAATTATAATCATATACTTCAAATTAGATTATATTAAAAAATACTCAAAACATACTTTTTTTAGATTTTCATCTGTTCAAATTTTGATTATTTTTTTTCATCAGATACATGTACCTTTTTTAATTATTTGATTTCATTCCATTCTAAATTTATAGATTTTAAATATTATCTTTTCTTTGGCAATTTCATTTCAATGAGTGATTTTTTCCAAATACTCACTTCAATTAAATAATAAACGCATTGTAATTGTAATCATAAAAAGTGATTCCTTATTTCAAACGTAAAATATGACTGATTTGTAGACAAATGAATTATTTTACATTCGTTTTTTGTGTGCAATTTTTTTGTATTTTTTTCTGATAACATATTCACTGGTTACGCTTATTATTTTATAGTTTACTTCCTTACCAATATACTTTTGAAACTTCTTAAATAATTAGAAACATTTCTATAAAACTATGGTATTTGAAAAAAATTCTAAAAAACTTTCAATAGCTAAACAACCATATTTATTCTTTTTGAATCTATTAATTTTAATATTCTGTTTGTACATAGTTTCAAATAAACAGTTATTGAAAACACAAATGAATAATATCTTTATATGAAAACATAAAACTTATTGTTTTTATAAATAATTTTTGTTTAATCTCAACTGTTTCACTCCTTAACTTTACCTAAACAGATATTAAGATGTAAGAATTTGATTTTATAATCTGAATTTTAAAAAATATTTCCATCAGATATAAATCTTATTTGAAATATCAGTTTAGATATTTTTGTGTTTAATCAAAATTGATCATTAAATTTGATGATGATATATCACTTTATACTACAGAATAAATTGAGTAAACGAAGATAACTGATTTATTTTCAGTTATCTTCTTCATGTGTGTATATATGTATATATATATATATATATATATATATATATATATATATATATATATATATATATTAAGAGAGAAAGAGAGAGAGAGTTATTTTTAAATAAAAGGTATACAGAATCAAGTTTGAAATAATTTTTGAAATATACACAAAATTTTAATCTTCAAAAAACATATTCTTAAAACAGTTTCATTTGTACTTTTATAACATTCATAAGTTGCAATCGTAAATAAAAATCAGTTTTTTAATAAATAATGATTCTTATCAAACCAAAAGACCAGAGTCGATAATAGAAACTAAAAAATATTGCTGTTTGGAAAAGAAAGTTAAAAATACTATTATTATACATAAACAAAACAATATAATTTATACTGTTTTTCTTATAAATTAACTATTTAAACATTTCTTATAACTGATTTGAGTTTTACTTCACTCTAATATATGTATATAACTTTTGTTAGTGCGAAGATCTAGAATCAAATCTTACAACATTAATGGATTCGAAAATTCAGTCGGAAGCTGAACGTAAACCAATACAAAAAAAAACATCATTATGTAGAAACTTAATAGCATATTGGTTACTGGGTCTTTGTAACAATTATGGATACGTTGTAATGTTAAGTGCAGCGCATGATATTTTAGAAAAAGAATTTCATGATGACAATGTAAGTATATTAGATTTTACATTGTATGTATATATATATATATATATATATATATATATATGTGTGTGTATATATATATATATATATAAAGACTGAAATATTAAGCATCAAGTCATAATAGCGCTTTGTAATAAAATTTACATGTCATATTAATATTTACCTTAGAAAAAAATCAGAAATATTTAAATATACTTATTACATTTGTAAAATAACATTTGTGATTATTTTTTAATAACCTTAGGCAAGGCTTAGAAATATTGAATTTTTTCTACTTCAATTCTTGACCTGCTTTTTGAAGTATTTTTAATTAAAAATTAAATTAATATAATTTTTTTTGTAATAATTTAAGTTAGTTAATATGTAAATGGAATAAGCAAACACATCATTTATAGATATTAAAATACCCATTTCTAAATTATTATTGATAACAATCTGAAATAGACTGTTTTATTTCTTATATTAACTTGCTTTGTTTGATATTATTTCTAGTGATTACAGAATTTAATAACATAGAATTTTTCATTTTGAACTAGTGGATAGGATTCAAATTGTGTATTTGTTTTAAATATATTCTTTAATTTCTATATTCATTAAATACATACACGTGAAATTCATACAATGAAATAACACATCATATAATGTTCTTTATCGAACATTTGTTCTGGATGGTTACCATAATAGTTTTTTCATAAATGTGGTACATATACCTCCATAGGTATGCGAAAAGGTTTCGTAAGGTATGCGGTTGTTTCTTTATTTTATTTTATCATATTTTTTACAGAAAACAATTCATTAAAATTGAATATATATGAATGATGTATAACTTTTACTATATATTAATAAGTCAATAATATATTTCGCGATGTTTCGATAAAACAATAGCATTAAAACTACCCTCAAATTTTGAAGTACTTCAATAAGGTTCTCGGAAGTGGTAACGATTATTGTAAGTTTGAAGAATACTTCACTGTAATTTTTCTGGATTAAATAAATTTTATGCGAGTAGCCAGTAAAAACAATATTTAAATGTGTACCGGCCGTAAAACTTAAAAATTTTTAAGTATAACGCTAATATCAAACATAATATCTTTATCTTTTTTCCGAATGTCTTAGAATTTGTTTTTATCATTGTAAAAATCGTTGATTATCGTCAGATTTGTTTGCTTTTCTCTTTGTCATTCATTCATTTTTAAAAAATGTTAAAAAAATTTGGAAGATCGATGACAGGAATACGAACAGTTGTAACTTTAGAATACATATTAATTTTACACAGTTTCAGTTATATAATATTTCTTATATCTAATTAGTGCCATATATCACAATGCTTTATTTTTTTAAATCTGAAGATAAAATGTGTAAATGTTATTATTTGACCTTTTTAAAATGAAAAATCTTTTTTAATTGTATATATGTCTGTCTTTTGAAGATGCAAATGTTTTATTTTAAAATAAAATATAAATAAGATGTAGATTTTATAAAATCAATATACATTGTGAATAAAATGCAAATTTCATCTAATAATAAAATATATCTGCTGATTATATATACTTATTTTACATGATAAATAATTTTATAAATGTAAGAATTCATGAACATTGTTTCAGTTAAGATTAATGAAATTTTAATTATAGATTTTAATATTAATAATAATAGTGTGTACAAATAAATTGTAATTAATAAAATAACTTGTAGGGGATATCAAAAGAATTACACAGTACACCAAGAGAATGTAACACAATGTCCACTGGAGCAATTCTTTTGGCAGATATTATTCCAGCTTTGACTGTTAAACTTACAGCACCGTTTTTACCAACTGCAGTGAAGTATGTTGTATTCTTTTAAACCTATTGAGAAAACTCCTGTTGTCGGTAAAGCTGATAATAATATTTGTATTGAACATTTTTGTAAACGATTCAGTGTATTAATATTTACAATGTTTATCCATAGTATTCGTGTGCTAGTTGCTGTAATCCTTTCAGCAGCTGGGTTTCTATTAGTCGCATATGCCCCTGCAGAATGGGTTGCTATTGCGGGTGTTGTGTCTATGTCAACAGCGTCTGGACTTGGTGAAGTTACCTTCTTAACCTATAGCTCACATTTTAATAGGTACATATTGTATTCTTATCCTTTATTAATAATTTCTTTATTAATAATTCTAATATTTTAGAAAAGTAGTCTCAGCATGGTCTTCAGGAACCGGAGGTGCTGGTATAGTAGGAGCAATTTCATATGCTGGCTTAACAGCTCTTGGTCTTACTGCTAAAGCTACACTTCTTATTATGTTGGTTGTGCCCGTAATTATGGCTATTGCGTAAGTGATAATATTATAAAGTTCAGGTACAAAAAGAAATATTGATGTAAACCTATTTTTCCTTTGAGTACTAAAAATCATTAAATTTAAGTAAAAATAATGAAAAATTAAAAATAGATAATTGAAAACAATAAAGGATCAGAAGTAATATGTAGGCATAAAATAAGGTTTAATTATTAAGCTCACCTATTATCCTACTCTTAACTTCAATTATACTTTTTTAGATTTTGGTTTATATTATTATGCCCAGCACATTTGTCAACAAATTCTTCTGATAGTGAACTTGGTGTAGGTAGTAATGATAAAATAGTAAATAAAAGTGAAGAACTACGAAAAGACAGTATCTTACAACAAGGAGCTAAATCATTTAAAAATAAATTAAATTACATGCCTTCATTATTAAAATATATGATTCCACTAGGGCTTGTATATTTTTTTGAATATTTTATCAACCAAGGACTTGTAAGTACTATTGTATTTGTATCGAAATAAGCAAAATAATAACAATAAATGTATTACATATAATACATTATATTTAAAATACATTTAACAACTATGATAACATTTCATACAATATTGTTAAAATATTTTAATAAACTGAATTTTAAATATGTATTTATCCTAAAATGCATTTTGATTCAAACTAATTTTTTGCATTGAAATAATTTTAGTTTGAATTAGTACAATTTGACAACATTTGGATAGATTACAGTGCACAATACAGATGGTTACAAGTAGATTATCAAATTGGAGTGTTTATTTCAAGATCGTCAGTTAATATTGTTCAAATCAATAAAATTTGGTTAATGGCAGTTTTTCAAGTGAGTTTCATTTTAATTTTATTGTATTACCAATTAAAAATGTACGGATACAAATTACAGAAATATGTTAGTATTAAAATAATAATGTATTCTTATTTCAGTTCCTAAATGTTATCATATTTATGTGTGAAGTATTGTTTTACTTCAGTCCAACAATATGGATTATTTTCACACTTACTCTTTGGGAAGGACTATTAGGTGGTAGTGCTTATGTGAACACATTTTATAGAATATCAAAAGAGGTACCTTTTTAGTCAGTAACTTATGTGGTAGACTTATATGCATTATTTTTAAAGTTGGTGACATTTTTTAATGAACACTACTGTGATTGTAATGAAATAAATTACTTTTTTTTTATAGATTCCAGATGATCACAAAGAATTTTCTTTAGGAGTTACTAGTTTAGCAGATTCAATTGGTATTGCTCTTGCTGGTTTTTTGTCTATTCCAACACATAATGGCCTATGTAAATTAGAAGTACCAAAAAGACTGAGTTTTTAGTATATAATATTTATCATAAGTAGTAAAATATTTTGTAAAATTATTTTGTGACACACATTTGTTATATAAATAAAATAAATTTATTTATTTATCTGCATTCAATTTATAGTAAATGTTACAGAAAATATAAAACTGCCTTTAAAAATTTATGTATTAAATATGTAACTTAAAATTCATGACTTTGTAGAAGTGTATCACCAGCATCTGATGGTTTATTAGTATTATTAGATCATAAGCACCAATTCATAGTGGCACCCAGTGTGTGTATGTATATAAATATTTTAAAAAAGATTGTTTCTTGTAAATATAAATGCATTTAAAAGGAAAATATAAACAATTGAATTCATTACTTAAGCCAAATTTTGTATTCACATTTTTTTTTAATATAAATATGAAAATTAGCTGATAGTGAAAAAACGACTATTATGTAATTTTTTTCACATATCAAAAAATCAAACCCCAACAAACATCTAACCCCATAAACAAGATCTGAAATCTATTATTTTATGATGGTGGCCTAATAAAAAATATATTGAATAATACTTTGTATATATATTTTTTTGTACATATATTTTTGTTCGGATATCTAAGGTTAAAATCAATTATTGTATTCATTTGTTCGCAAATTATGATTTATATTTATTTAAAATAATAAACCAAAAAAATAAAAAAAACTATATACACCCTTACTTTACATAGAAATTTAAAAAATATGTCTACTTATGTATAAACAAGTGTACATCACAATAGAATTAGCTGTTTTCGGCTATATTCGACACTTATTTTACAATGTCAAATGAGAGAAACTCAAAAGTATTTATTACTGTTCATTTGTTAAAACATTAGTACACAATTGTTTGTTACAACATTAGCACACAACAATTGATAATCAAATTGTGCTGTGAGGGTAAATCATAACGAGAAATAGGGAAGATCGTAGGTAGAAGACATTCCATAGCTCAAAAAATTATTAATAATTGTAAATACAAAGGAACATTGAAAAATAAAACTGGTTATGGAATAAAAAAATGTTACTCCGTATGATGAACGCTTTATTATAAGAAAAACAAATGCTAATCTTCATCAGTGTTCCAAAATTACAGGAAAATGTATCATCAGTCATTGATAAACAAGTGTCGATGGAAACGATTTGCCATGTTTTAAAGAAAAACGGGTACAAGGGCCGTGTCGTACGAAAAAAGACTTGCATATCGAAAGTAAATGAATGAAACGGTTAGAATTTGCTAAAAAATATTTAAATCGCGTGAAAACTTATCTTTTCCAATGAACCAAATTTTAACTTATTTGGGTCTGCCGAGTGGTAAATGGTTTGGAGACTATCGAATACGGAATGAACAAAAAATAGAAATATGTGCGCAACAGTTGAGCATGGGGGATGATTCGGCAATTCTATGGGGCTGTATGACGGGTGTTGGTACTGGAAACTTTGAATTTATTGCTACCATTATGAATAAAGTGAAATATCTTTCAATTTTGAAATTATTTGCCCAGAAATTAAAATTGCCACCAGTATATTACTTTCAACAAGACAAAAATCCAAAACACGTCTCGTTTGTAATTCGAGAATAGTTGTTGCATAATATTCCAAAAAATGTTAAAAACACCCGTAATCCTAGATCTCAACCCTGTTGGAAATTTGTGGGTCGAAAAATGTGTTTCAATAAAACTGAATACAAAATTTTACTTCATCAAACATTGCAAAATATATCATCTAGTGTAACTGAGAAGTTAGTCCAACCATGCCACAATATCTTTAAATTCTTATAGATTAGAATTACCAGGCGTTCTGTATATACCGGGCTGTCCCGTATTTTATATCGAATATTACTGTCCCGTTTTGTACTTGTAGGGACACTCTAATTTTAATGAAAAGATAAAATTATATTGAGTGGGTACGCTCAAATTTGTGTGCCATCATTTGATGCTTTTTTAAGTTTTTTTTAAATTAACGGAATAAATATCAAGTTTGTATTTAGATTTTATGAAAATATCAGAGTAATTATTTACCTGAAATGAAAAAAATGTAAAATAAAATTATTGTTCTTTAATATCAGGGAGATCTACCCCTTATTTGCTACCCTCACTCTCCCCTAACAAATAACAGAAATTAACAAATTATATATATATATATATATATATATATATATATATATATATATATATATATATATATATATATATAGCGTCTGTGTGTACAACCCAATCTACCCCAATAAGAATTGTTCATGTATAATTTCCACACACCGTAGATAAAATCATATATATCAAATGTACAGCTGTACGCACAAAAGAATATTTTGTACATAGGTAAAGATATTGTATAAATTATTTTACACAATATAAACAGTTTGATAGTACAAGTGTGTTTGACATTTCAAATTTCAAAACATTAACGGTTGTAATTTGACAGTGCAGATTGCAAATTAACTGTAGTCAAGTAAATTAATATTTTACAACATTGATTTCAAAGTGTGTAAAAATGTTAGGACGGGATTTTTTTGATACATTAAAAAGTCTTAATGTAGACTTACAGCGGTCCACAACTGAATCATTTAATTGGCTTTTTTATGAAAATAGTACACGTGATTTATTGATATATTTTTGTAATTATATTAATTCTGATAATGTATTAACTGACGAAGAAATTAAAGAATACGAATTTCTTCGAGATAATGGTCTTATTTTGGAAAATGAAGAGTTAAGAGAAGCTGTTAGAAAATTAAACATTGAATATTCGAATATAACTGAAATTAATGAAAGTGATTTAACTGTGTTAGAAAGTGAATTAAATTATAAAGAGAATTATTATAAAAAACTGGCTAAGTTGAAAGAATCACAAATGTAATATAATTGTTAATTTATATATATATATATATATATATATATATATATATATATATATATATATATATCAATATATATATATATATATATATATATATATATATATATATATATATATATATATGTATATATATATATATATATATATATATGTATATATGTATATATGTATATATATATGTATATATATATGTACATATATATATATATATATATATATATATATATGTTTGTATTATTTTATAGTGACTGTGAATTTGAATTAAATAAACATTTAATTACACTAAAAGATAGTATTACTGAAAATTCAGTAAAGTATGAGCAATTATCACAAGAGTGTCTTAATTTGAGCCAAGAACTTGAGAATGTGCATGATAATTTACAATCACAAATGGAAGAGTTATTTATGAGTATCAGTTCTGTAAGTGACATACATATATTTTTAAGTGGTCTATTCATTTTTAGAAATAATATTGAAATTAAAAGTTCTTGTCTTTTTATATATAAAAAATAATTCTATCATAAAATGTCCATAAATCAACATTTTTTTATTTTTTGTGTAAACTGCTTCTTTGCAATCCCGCTTCCCCTGCTACACTCTAAAAGTAGCATGTTAACCATTCCTGATCATTAATGATGGTTTGATAGATATCGCGTGGTTTCTGTTCTAATTGGTTGACATTAATCACACGTATGTAGCTCCCTTATGGTATCAAACGAAAGAGGTATACAATTTCAGTGTAAAACGGATGACATTTATTCAAACGTTGAATTCACTAAAGCTATAGAGTAAAAAAATTGTTACACATTTTAACATTGTATTTTGTTGTTAATTTTTGTAATCTTTTCTAATAAAAAAATTACGACTTACATTTTAGGAAGATTATTTTTGTGTATAATTTGTTAATTTCTGTTATGTGTTAGGGAAGAGCAAGTGTAAGTGAGTGGAGGAAGCCCCTCCCGGGGGTTCGGCAAACATAGTGAATAGGGAGCAGAGAGCTCTAGTATGAAAAAAAATTACCTGTAATTAATCAGTATTTTTAATCAGTTATAGTAAAAACTTCATAACAATTTTTTTTATCTGCATAGTAATATATGTACAAAAAAAATTGTTCATATATAATGTTATTTTAAATTTTGTAATCAAATGAGATATATTGAAATCGATTTCAATGAAAATGAAATAAAGTATATTAAAGAACATTTTATGAAAGATTAATCTCACAAATGTATTTCAAGTCTAAATAAAGAATTCTTAAACATTATATATATAAGCAAGTATATACTATTTTTAACAAATACTAGTTCATAACATTATATAATATTCTAATCATAATTTTTAGGTAAATTTACAAACAGAATGTAATTCTAATGTACATTTTCTTTCTCAAATGCCAATTGACAATTATAAAAAACAATGTGAAAATTTATATATGTTTTTAAATATATATATTCAAAAAGAATTTCAAAAATCAAATTCTGATTCATTTTCATCTGATATGTTAACTAAATTTTTACAAAAATATTCCAGTGGGTAAGTGTCTAAATTTCTTTGATGAAATTACCATTAAATGTAATTAAAATAAATGTTATTAAATTATGAATTGTTCTGTACATACATGTATAATGAATTATCATTTTTTTTAAAAAATATTTCAAAGTAATAAAATGTTCCTTTCAGATTTTCTGAGACACTTAGAAATAATATTTTGTGTAAATTTGAATTGTCATACAATGAAGAAATAATAAAAGTCCATACAGAAGGTGTTGCTCCTCCAGTAGATGATTTTGCAGAGTAATATATTTATCTTATTTCTATTTTTCAGAATTTATTGAAATAAATTAATGTGAAAGTTATTTTTGTAGACATAATATAATTTGTCTTGAACAAGAAATTGGAGATTTGCAAATTGAAATAACAAAATTGTTAGATGAATTGCAAACAATTATAAATAATGTTACTGAAATGAAAACACAGGAATTCGTGTTAAGTTATGGAGAACAAAAATTACAGAAATATACGTAAGAAAATTGTTATATTTTCACATAATCAGACATATCTAAAATTTATTTTTAAGAATGACAGTTATTAAAGTATTCAATATTATTTACTCTAATTATTAGTTATTGACTTTTTAGAAATCAGATGCATAAATTAAAAGGTATTAATAAAATGTTAACAGAATCAGAAAATGAAGTATGCATTTTAATATATTTATTGGAATCAGAAGTAGTTCATATTGAGAAAATGAAAGACTTCTTAATTTCATTTATGAAAAAAGATTTATTAAAGAAACAAAAATCAATTTTACGAATGGTAATAAAAAAAATCATTTTTATATGAAAAATTGTCCTAATATTATATATGTTTTAGGAAATAATGGAAAAAGTTAGAGATTTGTTTGAAATGCAAAATGAAAAGAAAGTTGAACACCCTGCTTTAAAATATTTAATACAACTTTTTTCTAATAATAATGCAGTAAACACAACATTCATGGACCATTTAAGAGAAATTGACAAATTTAAATCAGATACAAAAAAAAAAGAATATGAATTCTTTTTTGTTAATCTCAAAACTAAATCTAATGTAGTTATGTCTGTGTAAGTGAAAAGAAACTAAATATAAAACATTTTTTTACATAATGTGGACAAAGATTAATTTGTAAATTATTTCAGACAACAACAAATAAAATCTGTAATCGAGTTTTTATGGAACGGACCTACAAAAAAACCCATTTTAGTTGATACGGTATTATATAAAGGTCTTCATGATGCGAAAAGCTCCTATTGTCAGTATTTAGAAACATTTAATCTTAAGATCGCAAAATTTGGTAAAATGAAAGTACGAAATACATTTTAAATTATATATACAGCCACTCCTTGTCTTATGTAGGTGGATCATTACACAAAATTTTATATCAAAACGTTAGTGTGTCGGATCATATGCTACACTAGTGTTATGTATATACATCTAGGCGATTTTACTTTGTGGCACCATTTCCTCTTAAAGTAAAATTGACTTCACATACAGAAAATTTTTGTCTGTTTATTAAATGTTTATGATAAATTTTAAACCAACATTTAATTTACCAAAGTACATAAGTACGATTCTACATATGTATAATCTGCATAAGTCAAGGAGTATCTATATACGATGTATACAAAACACAATATTATAACAATATTGTTTTTTGTTTATGTAATGAAACATTATTTTATTTTTGATTTTGTACATTTTATTTCAAATTAATTTTTTTAGATGAAACTTGAAAACCAGTGGTATAAAAATAAACAATGTTTATGGATTTGGTTTCTTACAGAACCTAAAAAAGTCATTAGAGCTATCAGTGAAATCGATGAAGCCATTCAAAATATGTATAAGAAATAATAAATGGAAATGAATTATATAAATTAATAAATAACTATGTTTTATTTATAGAATATTTAATGTTTGTGTAATAAATTTATTAAAAAGAAAGTGATTTTGTAAGGAAAACAACCAGTTTTATAATTTTTAATACAAATAAAATACTTTTATTTATGTAAATTATATTTATTTAATGTATTTACATTTATTTAAGTATACACATTTAATGTATATACATTTATTTAAGGTATTTAATGTTTTTATATTGTGATATGTTTTTTAAGTTGTTAATAATGTAATTTCTGATGCTATTATATCCAAATTCTTACAATTTTATAGTGTTTAATATTTGTTACATTTATGCATATATATACTCGTATATATAAATGATCATTTACATATTTTAAAATATTTACAAATATTGTACGACCATGATATTAATTTGTTGTTTTCAAAATCTAGAATTTGTATAAATGATGACAGTTACATTTTATACCATAAAAAAACAGAGTGGGTTCATGAATTTTGAAAATAAATTTTGTAACTGTTTAAAATGTTCTTAGTCTCTGTGTTGTTTTTTTTTTTTTGATGGTTTTCTCTGAAAGTAAACTTCTGTTTAAACCTTTATAGAGGTAATATATACTTAATGTTTATATTTTTCAGTGGTATATATATGTGTGTGTAATATATATATATTATATATTAGGGTATTTGTTGACTTGCATTCTGTATCAGAATATATACACTTTACTGAATGTACAGTGAGAATAAAACTAGTTTTTTAATCTTTCTAATACACGGAATGTATATGTAAATTTGTGTAAAAATCTGCTCTAAGTACACTACTAAGATGAGCATCATTTAGTGGTCATTATACACTTCGATAGTTCTATACTGAAAGAGTTAATAATACATTTTTATAATTAAAATTTTACACGTTCATTACGTTTTAGTTTTTAGATATTGGAACAAAATATAATTGAATTTTTTACTAACTTCAATCTTATTTATACACAGAATGAATTAATGAAATCGATATTTAATAAAATATCAATACATTAAAAAATGAATTGCTGGAAATAAGAGATAAACCAAAATATGTTTAAGAATTAATAATGATACTTGTAATTTAATAATTTAAATTAATTCTACAAAACAAGGATTTATTTACAATTATTATTACAAGTGTATTATGAAGTAAAAAGGTATATAGAAAAGTGGATTAACTATAAATATTTTTTAAGTAAATTTAGTTTCTAAACATAAACAATATTTAGTAATTCATAATTGTAAAAAATAAATAAAAACAGCAACTAATTTAAAATATAAATAGTTATAAAATTTGCTTTATTTATCTAAAAATACATTTAAAATATTCTTAATACTCAAAGAGCATAGATCATTTTTTTTGTAATAAAATAATATAACTTATTTTTCATCACAACATTGCATACACGCTACACCAGTGGTTCTTAACCTATGATGCACGACATTGTATAAAATAATATAAGAAATTTATTTTTTTTTAATCAAATGCTTCTATTTAAATTTAAACACTAAAAATTTAATATATTAAATATAATTATTAAGTTTAATTTTTTGGTTTAAGAGGAATGTCTGTTTAACTTTTGATGGAAAGTAAGATTAATTGCAGAAAGAGCTTTGAATTTTTAATTCCATTCAGAACGTCGTATTTATGTAAAACAAGATTTTCAGTAATGCTTGCTATTAAAAATGATTATAAAACAATTAAAGATTAATCCTATGCATTTAAAATTTACAAAGATTAGATATTTTAAAATTAAGCTCTAACAAGCTTAGCTTTCTATTGAAACTTAATTGAATACAACATTGTTTCTTTTTATTTTTATTTAACTTTTATCTGAAATACGTTTTTATTTTTATTTATTTTTTTGAATATGGTATTAATCACGCTGTTACGAAATAAATATGGAACAAAAATAGTACTGATTTAGTTCCTACTCGAATCAGTTATCTAATACAGCTTCTCAACATTTTATAATGATACGAAAACTTCATCAACAATCAAGTTTTTGTTGAAAGGAACAAATATTAAAAAGGTTAAGAACCCGAGCGCAAAACTTACATTTTTAAAATATTTTCATGATAATATATAATCATTTAATTGATCTGATAATATTATTTCTTTAATCTACACATACACATTGTTATAATAATCTCTGTAATAATTACGTGGAAACATATCGATTGGAAATTCCATTGGTATATGAATTGGGTTGTTGAGATCAATTTCAAAATCCTGTTGTTGGTCTATCGGTCTGACACGGCTTATAGTACTGTCCGTAAATGTAAGATTTAGACGCGAAACTATCTGATCAAGTTCATGTTGTTGTAAAGTTGCCATTACACGTGTAATATTCCGTTGCAAACTACGTTTTGTTCGTGACAATAATGGCAAAGTGAATTCACTTTCCGACAAAGGTGTATCATCAGCACCAAATTCCTGCACGAAGAGGTAAAAATTAGTTCTTATATAATATAGAATGTGAAATAAATATTTTTTTTGAATTGTTATATTGACAAAACTTTCTAAATGAAAAAATATGTAACTAAATTTAAATTCGCAACATAATATCGCCGATTTGCATTAACAATCTATTGCAATATAGTTTGTTCATTTTTCTATATTCCTAACACGCTTTGTAATAAATATAATCTCTGTTCAATAAAAATTGATTACGTACTAAACATTTTCCACTTATGCAGTAAGCTCTTTTCTCAGTTGATCCTCTCGTGCAGTCTGTACCAAACGGAAACCATCCTTCTTCTCCATTTACTAAATAAAATCTATGTGAAACATTCTCATCTTGACAAGCAACTCTGCAGGGTCTATCAGGATCCTCTAAAAGTTCATATTTACTTAATAAGACATTAAATAGTCCGTTTATTCTGGATTTTGTAAATATATAAACTGTTAGGAATTTTTATAAAAAGTAAATATGAAATAAAAGAATTACAAAAATAGTAATGCATAAGAGGTTAAAAATTAAAATATATTCTTTTAATGGGTAAACAAATAGGAAAGAAAGTACGAAACAAAAATAAGGGGAATCTATTATTTTAATTTTGTCTAGTTTTTTTTTACTGCTACGGAAAAAAATATTGATATTGATAAATTGTCTAATATATTTATTGTAAAGGAATTGTTGAGAAATTAATAATTCATTTTATTTTACAAAAGTACAAGCAATATGATAATAATTGTTATATAAATTTGGAAAGGATTTTAATGAACGCCGCCATCTTTAAACTTATTGTGCTTCCTTGTTTATATTAAATATCAAATGTGCGTGTATATATGTAGTATATTAATATCACTCCAAATGAAATCCAGTCAGTTGCAATTTTATTTAAATTTCTAAATCGCATTTTTAAAAACACCAATTATTAAATTTGTATATATATTTTGGTTCATTACCTAAAGCTGGCGAAATTTGCATTCCTAGACCGGAAAGGCGTCTAACTCGTTCTTTATATTTAGTACATACGGCAGTAGCATGTTGAAATGGCGTTTTTAGTCTTCCACAACTCTGAAATTGATAGATACTTGATTTAAAAAAAATACTTGTAATAATAATATCTCCTTCCTTCCACCCTTCCTCTCTCCCTGATTCGCCCTTCTCTTCTCCTTTGAGTCACCCTTCTCTCCCTCCTTCCCAACCATTCTTTCTCTCTCTCTTTCTTTATATATATATATATATATATATATATATATATATATATATATATATATATATATATATATATAAATTATTCAATTTATAGTTGAAGTTTTTTCAACAGTTTTAAAAAAGAAATATTTTTAATTATGCAATTAAATTTTACAACTGAATTAAATTTCCACATTATTTTTCTTTATCAAAATGTCCAAATTTATTACATTTTTGTTTTAATATGCTAACACGCATAGATGGAAATGTATAGATGTTTTTATTAATGATTTTCAATGAAGAAAGTGAATGTAGCTATTGTTCTAACATATCATTATCTTAGTTATCGATTTTTTTGATTTTGTACACTCATTTTAAAATATAAGTATTTACAGTTTATTAAAACTTATTTATAATTTTTATTTATTTACTAACATTTTTATCTGGTTGACATAATTGTATACTAGATCGTTGCGGTTTATTTTTCGTTATAACTAAACGTATTCCTGTCCCAGGGGCCATACAATGGGAATGGCATCCGCTGGCACTAATCCAACGAACAGCGTCGTCGTTGTCTCTGCGCTTAGGATTATTTCTCCATGATATATCAGGACAAAGTTCTGGAAGAGTTAGAAACTCGACGTCTTCGTTTTGAGTTTGGCATAAAAATTCCTATGAAAGTATTATTTTTCAGTTCAGTAGTAGGTTCGTTTTATTTATTTAAGTTAAAATATAATGATAAAATTATTTCCGAACTGCCTTACTTGACAACGTCCGTTTATACAATAGGTAGGTTTTCCAAAACGTCTTTGGCGCTTTTGGCATACAGTTCCATCTGGAAAGGTCCATCCTCTGGTTTTTGAACCACCGCCTCTTTTATGACACCATACCATGCAAGCTTCCTCAGCTAAAAGTAAACATGATAAAATGTTTTTTATTACTAAATTTCATTCCAGTCAAAAAACTTACGGTCTGAACTTAATCTTTGAAGTCCACTTCCGGTTAAGTCTGTATCAACTTCACGTGCTCTTCCACATATTTGATCAGCGAATTCGCTGATAGTCATTCGTGGAACATTAAGACACTGCATCGCATTACAAGCTTGGTATCTTCTAGTAGGACCTTCACAACGTCTCCCTCCATTTTCCGGTCTAACATATTTATAAATAAATAAAAACATTCCATAATTTTACGTATGTATACGCATAGAAACATATAGATGCTGTTTATTTGCTTCTATTGTAAATATTTTTTTTATAAAGTGTATGTGCATTAATGTTAAGTATCTCGGAATTTTTTTTTTAAAAAAATCAACAGATATTAAACAAAGAACTTCTACTTCTAATAATATTGATATATTTTTATGGTAATTGCTTATATATTTTACACAGTCATTTTTTTATAATTTAAAATAAAAGAAGGATTCAACTACATATTAGATATTATTCAAATAAAAATTATAAAATAGCAAGTAATTCAAACACATACTTTTAAGTATTTACTAACCTAGGAGAATTACACCTCCTAGCAGCTAAAACTACGCCAGTACTTCCAGCTCTTAACCGTCCTTCTTCGCCATAAAGACATCCCGATGCACAGTCACTTATAGTTTGCCAAGCAGACCATCCTCCATGGACTTTAGCTAACGAAACACTTGCTCCACTATATGCTCTAAGTGCTAAATTGCTCCGACCAACGCAACGACCACCTCTACACCACTATCAAGAAAAATAGGCGAATAAAATAAAATTAATAACAAATTATATTATTGATACTATATACGTTAAGTATCTAAAAATTATTCAGTAAACCCTATACCATATTAGGACCACAAGTTGTTCCTTCTAATGCTGGATGAGATGTCCATGTATATCTATCCCTCTGACAATGTAAATCTCTGCAAATATCATCCAACGGCTGATGCAGTGAGTGTTTACTTCCTCTTCCATATTTTAGCATACCTAAAATGATTATTATTTAATAATCGCGATTTAATTTCAAAATAATGCTAAGGAATTGAATGCAAAGGTCGAGGTTTTAATTTTTAAATATAATTTTCAATGAAGAAAAAAATTAATTTTATTCACTTGGAGAAAAATAATAGTACACTTACTTTTTAACAGAAATAATATAAAATAAATAGCGTTTATCATATTGAAACCTTTTCTTCCGTTAACTATATTTAAAAAAAAGTAACTGCACAATTTCATTTTCATAAAAATAATTATTTTTATACATTTATTACTACTATTTTTTATATTATGGTAATAATTAAATATTCATAAATATATAACTTTAAGAAAATTTTTATTTTGAATGTGTAGAATAACTGATTAATCATGTTATGTGACACTATTTAAGTAGTTCATATCCATATGTAACAATGCAACTTACATTGTTGATTTGCATCAAATCGTTCTCCAGGTAAAGCTCCTTCTGCACTATGATCTAATTGTCCTGCTGAACTCCCATGATCCAGTAAGCATTGAGATTGAGTTGTTCTAAAAATTTATATATAAATACAGATGAACTATCTGTATACTATTTTTATTTATAATAATATTCTTGTATACGACAATAATTTAATTGTTGAATAAGGAAAGTACTTGTGAATGTTTATTATTCGGTCATTTGTATAAGTGAACTTACATACATGATTACTTGAATTTATTAATTAGCTATAATAATCATTTATTATAAATAATATAATTTCAATATATATATATAGAGAGAGAGAGAGAGAAGAGAGAGAGACATTATGGATAAAAATTTAATTTTATTATATTTATTTCCTAATAGTACAAAAAGAATGTATGCATGATTATTTATTAACTTACTCTAAAAACATTTGTAAATATCTTTTACTACAATCTGACCAAGTAATTTTTCCACTGCCCAACGTTGGAGACATTATAAAACTACTAGGATCGCAATCATTGTCTGCAAGCGGTCCATCATGTCTCATTCCCAAACTGAAAAGATTCAAAAATATTTCGATTCATTTCTATGGTTAACTGCATACATATTCATATTATTAAATATTTTTCACTTTACTAATAATAAAATTTGATTAAAATACAAACTTATGTCCTATTTCGTGTGCCACTACGTATACACTTTCAAAGTGACGCCCTTCATTTACTGTACAACTACTAGTTGCTGTACACATTCCTGCTACTGGTGCCAATCCTGATAAAGAATGATTGTATAAATATGATTATAATTTAATATATTATCACTTATATTTAAATATTGGATTAAGAAATATAAGCACTGATAATAAATCAAAACGTCATAAAAGAAAGAATAGGAACGTTTTATTGATAATTATTTTTCGTTAAAACTTACCAACAACTTGACTACTAATTTTTCCACGTTTACTGACAACATATAAATCTAGGCCTGTGAGTATTAATGCGTGGTCCCAATGAGCTGGATCTGAATCTCTAGGTGGGTTTCTAGCTCGTTGCCATGAACAGAATGCTCCTAAGAAACGGTCAATGTCGTGTGAACGACGTAAAGGACCAAAACCAGGAGCAGTGGCACTAGCGTCATCATGGAGCACTTCTAAACGCTTCAAAGCAAAATTGACAGGACGGCCAAGCGACGGATCGTGATATAATAGCTGTACCTACGAATCACATATTGTATTAAAATTTAAGAGCGGATTGAAAACTGGTTATCAAAAAAATATTTTTCGATTCTTTATTATATTAATATTTTTAGATATACATTATACACACACACACATTGAAACAATATATAATTAAGTCTTGATTTAAAAATTAATTCATAGTGATTATTTATATATTTTTATTTGGTGCTTATATACATTTTTATTTTTTTAGTATATCTTGTAAATTTCAAAAAAAACTGCTTTCAGTTAATATACCACATATAATACAGAGTGATATTAAATATTATAGGTTTTTGGTATTCTGTTTAATTGAATTTTTCTTTTGTATACTATTATAGTTGTAAAGAAGTTATTTTGGTCCTTCATGTATTCATTGTTAGTTTTTAATTGAAAATAAAAACTTTCTGAAAATCATATTGTAAATTATAAAAGAATGATTCAATTTCTCATACGCATACTAGTATCAATATTACTATAATTTTATTAAGCGCTTACTTACAGCATTTATCATAGCCAATACGAATCTAACTATTTCTCGTTCAGTATCTGAAGGATAATTAGCTTCCATATGTTGAAATAAATCCTTATCAACGAACACAGCAGTTTCCACATGTACAGGCACGCCCGCAATAGGTGCGGCTCTTTTGGTTCGCTTTCCTCTCTTCAAATCAAGATTTTCATCTCGAAAATGTTTTGGTGATTTACTAACACTAATGTATCTATTATTATTATGTTTAGATTCGACGAAATTAGTTTCTACAGCTTCTCTTTCAAACGTATTTCGTAAAATACGATCATTATTCGAGTCAAGTCTTATAATATTATGATTTGTTGCGTCGTTCTCTTTATTATTACTATTCTTAAACGAACTAGGTTCCGTATCATTAGTGGCTCTATCGTTCACAAAATAATTATTTATAATAAATATATTTTTTATATTACTTAATAAATTATTTTTATTCAAATTAGTCTCATCTATTTTATTTTCATTGTTTATAAATAAATCACTGTCTCGATGACTTATCACTTTTTCAGAAGAATTTGAAATACTACATATCTTACAATTCGAATTACTAACGTTTCGATTTGATGAATTGTTTTCTATTTTAAAGGCAGTATTTGTATCGTTCAATTTTTTTTCTTGACCAACGTTAACTTTTCTTCTAGAACGTTTACTCCATTCTGTGATGTTTTCGTCGTGTTTTGTTCCGTCTCTGTCATGATTTTTATGAATACACGTCGATGAAAACGGATCAGGTAATTTTGGTACAGATCTCTTCACAATCACATGAGGAATTTTATTAGATTGTTGAAATCGTTTTGGAAGTGGATGTATAGTATAAAAATGGTTATCTTCAGAAGTAATAATTCCTCTCTATAACAAAGACACGACAATAATGCGTCATATGATATGATATTTTATTTATTATAATATTATTAAATACGCAGTACTCCTAAGTATTGCTAAATTTAAAAATATATAATATTAAATGTATACTTACGATTCCATCGCATAGTGATAAAGCTGCACGTTCGCCTCTAAAATAACAATTTGGTTCAACAAAATCACTAGGAATTGCAGTTGTTCTATTGGTCCATCGACTTAAAAATACCACATTAGGATCCAATAGTGGTGGGCTTGGCTTTAACTTTAAATCGAAGACTTTTCCAAACAGTTTTGTAGTTTCTAAGAAAACTCGGTGCACATTTTCTGCGTCGTTGTTGTTGTTATTGTACTGTTCTTTTGATGAATATGAAATTGAACGTTTCCTGCGAGTACGGAGGTTATTTGAGGTACGGTAAATGACTGGATGTACTATAGCAAATTTTTTTTCTATAACAAAATGAAAAATTCGAAATATTCATTAGATATATATGAATGTAAAATAAACTAATTTTAAATTTCATCTACATGTAGATTCCTATTCATGCCATAGTGACATTTTTTTTCACAAAATTTTTACACTTAAATTTGCATAATGTAAAATGTTACAGTATTCAGATAAAATAAAATTAATCCCAATTATTTACGAGTTGATTTATTTGTGCTATAAAAGTCGAGAGCTTTCTTTGTCAGTAATCACTTTAATCTGATTTTTAATCTTTCTCTCTCTTTCTCTCTCTCTCTATATATATATTTATATATATGGGTGTGTGTGCATGTATAGTATGTATATGTATACATGAAAATATATATATATATATATATATATATATATATATATATATATGCACACAAAAAAGATAATTGGTATTAAAATATAATTTTATCATCAATAAAAACTACTGACAAATTTTATATAAATGTTTATGGGCCAGACAGTTTTGCAATATATTGTGGTTATTTGAAATATATATATATATATATATATATATATATATATATTCATATTTAATATAATAATGTTTAATAAGAAACATAAATTATTATTATTAATCAATCAAATTTTCGAATTACAATAAATGGCAATAAAATCAATACTATTTCATTATGCACGTGTATAATATCAAGTAACTGTTGATGAATTGCAGGCGTATATATGAACTAAACTAATTCATTGACATGGAAACTATTTTATTGAATATCCAGCATCTACACAACCGAACATATCGAGAGTGATTATCTCACTGACTAGAAACATCTGCACAACAATTATATTTTAATTGTTGTCATGATAAAATAATCAATGCTACCAACTAACTAACAATCACAGGATACAGTGTTAATAACTGTTAAGATAAGAAGAATAACTGTTCAGAGATACTTTATCTATGGTTAAGATATACAGTTAACATTTAAATGTTTTACTACAACAGTAACCAAGACAATTCTGTCGTTTTTGAATTGAGAAAAAAACACTTGTGTATTTTTACATAAAATAGCGTTATTCATCGAAATATCCACCTTCGCATCGAACAACTCTTTTCCAGCGAGAAGATAATTTATAAATTCCATTTCTATAAAATTGATTATTTTTATTTTCAAAAAATCTAGACACCTCCATTTTTAACTCTTCTTTATTATTAAACTGTTTACCACTCGTTCGATTGTCCAAAGATAAAAATAGGTGATAATCTGATGGTGATATGTTTGGTGAATACGGGGGATGGGAAAGAATCTCTCACCCTAAATTCATAATTTTTGTTCTGGTCTCTACCGCAACGTGTGCTCGTGCGTTATCTTGCAAAAATAAAACTTTTTTACGATTCACAAGTGCTGGCTGTTTTTGTTGTAATGCATCGTGTACTCGTTGGAGTTGTTCACTATAAATGTTTGCCGTTAGGGTTTGACCCACTCGTAGATATTCATGGTGAATAATTCCTTTTGAAGTCCACCAAACACAGAGAAGAAGTTTTCGTGGTGTTAACTTTCCTTTAGGACTTTGTGGGACAGGATCTCCTAATGAAAGCCAGTGGTGAGTACGTTTGTAGTTGGAATACATAATCCATTTTTCATCAGTGGTCAAAATTTGATCCAAAAAGTTCTCTGATTTTAGTCGTGAAATAAGAGATGTACAGATTGTAAGACGCTGTAATTTGTTATTGGGAGTTAATTCGTGTGGTACCCATTTACTTAATTTCCAACTCTTTCCTATTTTGTGTAAATGCTTCCGTATTGTTTCGTCACTTTCAACATTCTGCAAGCTGTTGACACGTTAAACTGGAATTCGTTTCAATCATTGTCTCCAATTCATCGATATTTAAATTTGATGGTCTGCCTGATCTGATCTCATCTTTACTGGATTCATCCCCGGCAGACATTTTTTTAAACCATCTCTGGACCGTTTTTGATATAATTGTATTTTCTCCAAACGCAGTACACATTTTTTTGCAGTTTCTGTAGCGTTAGTCCCAAGTTTAAATTCATAAAGCAAACACGCATATATTACACCATTTTTCAGACATTTTTTAGGGTCAGAATTATTTTTTAAATTGAAGTTAACAATTCGAGATTCATTCAACAATTAACCAGTAAAACACATGCTATTATAAGTGATAAACAATTCTTGAAATTTTATCTGATAACAAGTGTAAACAATTCTTTTGGAATTATTGTACGTTATAACAACGACAGGACTTTCTTGGTTACCTAATATTATTGTATTTCTTTATAAGACGCGTGATTCTGTATGAAATCTTTTTGT
Source organism: Acanthacorydalis orientalis (assembly GCA_034766995.1). Taxonomy (NCBI): domain Eukaryota; kingdom Metazoa; phylum Arthropoda; class Insecta; order Megaloptera; family Corydalidae; genus Acanthacorydalis; species Acanthacorydalis orientalis. Next base: position 48,474,494 of record CM068315.1, on the reverse strand, counting down.
TTAATTCGTTAATTTTCTAGCATGTGATAAACAAACAGAAAATAAGATTTTTGTAACAATAATTATAACAGAATATGAATTTAGATACAAAATGTTAAATACTATGAAATCAATTGTTATAATTGATAGTTTTCTCTTTTCCATCCGACGAAATGAACAAAATGCAAAACCGACATTAAACATGCATTTTTCTCTTACATTCAAAGTACATGTTAAAAAACAAGTCTGTAGTCATGCTTTGTGAATTTATTATCATATAAAACAATATCAAAGTAAATAAGATGCACTGTTCTTTAAAGCTTTTTTTTATTCAGTACAATATACATTTGTATACCTCTCTTGGCTCATTAACCCGTCTACTTGATCGCACGGTCAACTATTTCCTGTACTTACGTAAAATATATAACATCAACAGATAACGTAGTACAAAAAAAACACACATACATGTAGAAAATGTTAATGTGCAAGAATGTTCAGATTATATCTTTTTGTTGTTTGTGTTGATTTATGAAAACTTGTTTAAAAATAAAACCTGACGTAGGTCAGTACATGCAAACTGATCTTACTTATCAAGAGACTGCGATGAAATTGCACATTCATCAATAAGATATCCGATTCATTAAATGAATAATATTTTTTTGTATTTAATATAACAAATTAGATTTTAAAATATCAGTCTCGACCTAATCGTGAAATGACTATGACTAACCTATTTCTAACGAAGCAGAAAAAATGGTATTACAACTTTGTCCGCATATAAAACAATAAAACAACCACAGAATCTAATAAATGTGTACTTTTTTAAACGATTATAAGTACAAATGAATTACTTTCTATTCAAAATTTGAGATTCAAACGGTTTTTGTTCAAGAAAGCAAACACGAATATAATTCAAACAAATTATAAAAAAAACATAACATAAACACGTTTAAAGAGTTTTTTTCAATTAGATTTGAATTGTTTTCTTTTTCTCTGAAACGAAAATTAAATTATGAACATACTTTTTACGCTATTGTTTTCGGTTTATGAATTAAATTACACGGATTTATTATTCTGTTTGTAAATTAAAGATTTTATTATCAATTAAAATTATTTTAGTTGTCGCGGATTTCATCTTTCTGGAATATAACAATGCCAATTAAATTTTTTTTGCTCTTTCTCTATTTTCTATAATGTTATTTATGTATGACATTGTAAAATACTTTCGACTACTTGAATATTTTCAGAGTGATTTTTTTAAATGAATATACTTCTAGTAAATAACTCGAAATTCGTTCTCATTTCTTTGAAAGATTTCTCATTTATTTTATTTACTAGAAGTATATATTATTATTATATATTATTTATATATTATTTACTATATATATATATTATTTACTATTTATTATTATATATTATTTACTAGAAGTCCGGAAAGGAAACGATTCAATTGCGATAAAAAATTGTAAGAGAAGTTGATATTATAGGTTATATAATTAAAAATCAATAAAATTAATTGATTTTTGTTTCTTTATATAATTGTTTTTTTTTTTAAGATAATTCCAAATGGAATTACATTTTCTTTCTTAATTTTCAAGCAATATATCCAATAAATTATACATTTCATTAACCTTGTATTTATGATGTCGCACAGACAATCAAAAGACAAAACACATATATGTTATTGTCTGTTAAATTAACTAAAACGTAATGAACATTTTATATAATACTTCATTAGTATGAGAAATTCACATTAATGAAAGACAAATACGGTTAATTGCATTGTATATATTTTAATTAATGGTAATATTTGTTAACTCTAATTAACATAAGCAAAAGCTCACAAATAAATACAACAATTATAATTCTGTAGGAGACGTAATATGAAAGTTAACGTAACAATGCTCATGAAATCATAAAAAAATAATGATAAATATTACACAAATAATTTTTCCTCAGTAACCTTGCCCCAGATGGATGACCTCGTTGAATATTGAATTGATTATGACAGATTCATTTTTATATACAATAGATGAAAATGAATGTTACTTAATGTTATACAATACATTTTTTTATGTACATATATATTTACATTATAGCCATAATTAATTATTTCACTGAGCATTATGCGTATCAATAGAAATTTTTATTGGTTATTGGTAAATATCGTTAATGATTATAATTTTTAAAGAAATATACATTTTCGAAACAACCTGTATATATATATATATATACATAAATAATAATATTATTTTATTAAATAGTAAGTTCGTTTTTCAAAATATTTGTTCACTTTTCTATAAATGCTCAATTGGAATGTTTTTCCTTTTAACAAGATTATATTAATATTATAATATACTATTTTAAAATATTTAAAAAGAATACACTTTATAAAATTTTCGTACAAAATATTTCATTTGCTTATATATGTTCGGGTGTTAATAAAACATATTTATTTTTATTGAATATTTGAAATAAAGTAACATTGATCTTCATTCGAGGTAGTATTATCAAAAATATATTTTAAAATAAATTTTAAACACGTACAACCTCTTTGTTTATAAAATTAATCTAACAAACTTATGTTCGATTCGTTAACTTATATAATTATAATATTATTAAGTATTAATTTAATGTTACACTCTTAATGCTATTGGTTTTCAGTATTATTGACAAAATGTGATTATCAATGGATATAAAAAAAGATTTTTTTATAATTCTGAAATAATTTATTAAAAGTGTATATATATATATATATATATATATATATATATATATATATATAATATTAAAACATCTTCATATGTTAAAACTCATAAACAGAAGTATTTATGTTTAAAATTTTACATTGAAAAAATCTCAATTAATTGAATGATTGTAAATTTAACAATGGAAAGTTAAGAAAATTTACAAGAACAGCAATACAATAAACATCCTTTCAATTGATCTGAACGGTTATAACAGTAAAAAGGCGTTTACGGACTCCTTCCAGATTCAATTATCCGCACTAAATTGATGATTTTGAATTAAGAATAGAACTTTACAAGGTCATAACCTTCGCTATTTCCTTTATCGAAAGAGCCAATGAAATTAATAATAAGCTGTTGAAATTGTTAATTTGGCCTCAAAACAAATTAGCGACGGATATAGGCTGTTGAATTGTTCATTGTGATAATTTATTAATCTCTCACGTTTAACGGATTTTATTTAGTTTTTGTTCCGATTTGACAAAAGGATACTGGGATCTATGACATAAATCACCTGTTAAATTGAAAAAAATGATTGTTCTGTGTTTTTAAATGCTTTTCGAACAATACTTTCATAAATTAGAGTTTTAGAATAAAATCGTTATAAACTTTAATTTATAAAACTGTTAGATTTTTAGTTAGGTGGTTATTTGAGGTTTAGGGGCGCGTAGACAACTAAGGCCATTAGCACCTGTCATACATTTTTATATTACTGCTTTCTATATAAAAATAATTACTTATTTAAGTAATACTTTTTGAGCATACAAGAACTCGTACTATCAAGTATCCAACTGAGGATTTTTTTAAAAATATAATCAACATATTAATGTATAAATAGATTGGATAGATAATAATTATTATCAAAATAGTATAATTTTTACTATAATAAAAATATTCTTATAATTTTCAAAAATGTAGATAGCCCTATCTGATTTAAAACTCTATAGCTCTATCTGATTTGAAAATACTTACTAAGTTAATCAATTCTGAAAAACATCACTTTTTAATAGACTCAATTTCTACATCACTTTAAAGTAGTTATAAATATCTTCATGGATTTTTTTATCATTGTTGTGTGTAGGTATACCATCATATTTAGCATTTAATAACCAAATGCTGGTCGAAGATCGTCTCCATTTTTTTTATTTTAACGATTTAATAATAATAGATCTACTTTCCATACATTGACAATGAATTTTTTTATATTTTTTTTTCACTTATTAATTTGTCTAATTCTGTGATTTTTATATTTCTTAATCCTCAGTTAATATTTTCTGTTGTCCGTCAATTCTTCTCTCCTTTCAATATGTCTCGCCCATTTCCATTTAAAAAAATCGATTTACTAAGTTAATAACCTTTATTTGTTTTTTACCTATTTCATTCTTCTCACAAAACTTCTTGTTATTGCTAACATACATCTTTCTCTGTTTTTCTGAATTTCCTAGTCGGTAAATTGTTTTGTCATACAAAAAGGAGACATTGTGAGCTATTGTGCATTAATCGAATACTGTTCTTTCCAAACGAGTAGAACAATCTTAATAATAAAAACTCACATTTCTTTTTCACTCTGTCAGCAATATGGCCGTCTGCCATCTAGCGATTGTGGTTTATAAGGAAATTTTCAAATATAATTCATTCTTTCAGTTTAGTTCTTAAGTATTCTTTATGTTTAAATACATAATGTTGTAAAAAGCAATAAACAGTTTTTTTCTTTCTATTTTCCAGTCGATTTTGACGGGCCATACACTAGTTATATAATAAACCACGTAGATATAGATTCTTAAAATTAAAAATCTAAATATTTTGTCCAAAAAAACTCCTACCATTATGTATATATATATATATATATATATATATATAAATGTATGTATATACATAATATATTTATTCCGAGTAGTATTCTAAAACCATTTCTTTATTTATATTTTTATAATAATCAAAATCAATATAGCATAAAAAATAATATACATTATAAATAGATTTGAATCCGTTAGAGTTTTTAGATAACGTTATTTGAAAAAAGTGTACATTTAAGTTTATTATATATCTTTAATACTACAGCGAGATACACTGCAATTTGTAGTCAATTCACTTAAAGTTTTTTTCTTTGTAAACTATCTGTGACATTATTAAATAGTCTTAATTTCAACTCTCTTAGTTTATTCACGAAGCGCAAAATAATATGCTGTAAAATCGTGAATTAAACATCATATCATATTAAATGCATATTACATACATAAATGTATATATATATATATATATGTATGTATGTATGTATGTAAGTAAATTTTAAATGAATAAATATATGTGTTTTTTTATATTTCTTAAACTTTTTATATCTTTTTGTTACCAGATAAAAACTATGCAATGTAAACAAACATAATAGAAAACTTTCAAGTTGTAAATAGTATAGAGCGCGTTTTAGCAGTGTAAAAAAAATAATATATAATTATTATATCTGTTATACTTTCTCTCTTATTATACACATAAACATTTAATCAACAGATACAAATTTTCTGTACGTGAAGCCGATTTTACTTTAATGGGAAATGGTGCATCAAAGTAAAATCGGCTTCATGTATTTAGATCAAATTTTTATTCGTGCTTTTATCTATTTTCTGTGCAACAACTGCGTATGTCACCCGAAGTTTGCTTGAAATTGTCCAACGAGGTTTGCGTCCACAATACATATTGAAATTAATGACACACAGATGTATTCAAAATTAAAAATCAATGTTTTACACGATTTTTAAAATTTATATTATTGTTATTTTAACCAGTAATGTACAGTACTGTATACACCAGTTGAAGCATTTGATGTTACACGATTGTACAGGGGTGAATTTTGTGTATGTGCCTGTGTACTTAACGTTTACTCTTAAGCGTAACTTTATTGTTGAGTACATGTAACACTAGTGTAAAGTTGATCCGAAATAAATATGTTTTGACTTAAGTAATATTCTCTGGAATGATCCACCTACGTAAGTCAGGGAGTGCCCATATATATATATATATATATATATATATATATATATATATATATATATATATATATATATATATTAAAAATTTAATGCTTCTTAATAAATTCTCCTAGTACAGTGAACTTTATTCACATCCTTCGTGTATACATTTTTTTTGCAAAAATACAATGATAAAAAAGATAAAAGTAACTTGATAATAAGTACTCATTTCATGGCCATTCATTAGCGTACGTTCACATTGCATTTAATTTATATTTAATGCGGATATCGAACTTTAAACGTATCTCCATTTTCAAATCTGAGTACAATAAAAATGTAATAGTCGTGGTCTGGTAGATTTGAACAGTCCTTGCACACAATTTTGTTGTTTTAAATTACATTATCGCCCCAAATACCTTGACATTTACATGAAATTAGTAAGTTTGTTTAATATGAAACATCTTTATTAAATAAAATCAATACGCACATGAAAAAATATTTTTTTTGCATTAAAAGTGCCATTTATGGTCGAGATAGAGAAAATTCTTTTTATTATTTTTCAGATTAAACGATGATATGAAAGTCTCTAATATTTCACATATAAAATTACATTATCTATAAATGGGTAAAATTGTTTTCAAGTAGAAATAAACATTTTTTAGTAAATTTATTTTAATAAAAAGAGCAATCGTCCTAACTTCTAATTCAAAAATAAAAGAATGTATCATTGGCTATTCCATAAATAATTTTAGACCTGATGTCTAGATAAGTTACAATATTATATAATCTTGAATTATCCTGATTTATATTTAGTTTTTTTTCCAAGATTTTATTCTTGCTATTTTATTATCCTATTAACATATGTATATGAATAACTCTTTTGAAGAAAAAAAATAGTGTAAATTAGAAATTTATGAAGTGTTAGGTTGGTGTAAAATTAATTGCGGTTTTACGTATCGAGTATAAAGACCATATATCAGTTAAAAATTATATTTATTTATCGAAATAAAGACTATTGGCCTGCATACATTTCTCCCAATGAGAAACAAGTTTGTTTATTCCTACAAGATAGAATTCTGGAATCTTGGAATTAACGAATTTATCGAAAGCGCTTTGAGCTGATGGTTGATCTTTGAAAATCTTCTCTCGTAGAAAATTATACAAATAGACCTAGACAATAAAAAGTCCTGGATGACTATTGACATAGTAAAACTTGATGGAAGAGGCTTCCATTATATCAGTAAGAAACAATAAACAAGCTCATATTAAGTTCTGATATTCATTGTTAACTTCAAGTAGTGTGTAAAATTAATTACAGAACCTTAAGAAAATTATGTGTACAATATATATATATATATATATATATATATATATATATATATATTATGCGTGTGAATTTATTCTGCATATATATAGACAAGTAATAAGAAAAAAGTAGGTACAAATTCATATCACTCTCTGTATGCAAATGCTAACGTTGATAACTTCCAATATCATTATAATTGATGAACCAAATAGAGGTCAATGTTTTCTGTTTTAACAACAATTGTTAAATTATATCGTTAATGAATTCGTGCCATGATAATAGATCTTCGTACTATCTGCACGGAGAAAATCCATTTTATTAACGAATCATTCACTTAATGCTGATCACAAAAAAAAACACAATACATAACATGCAACAATGATCATGTCCAATTTTTAATTGCGGAAAGCCACGTCAACGAACATTTCAGCCGTCAACATTGTGTCGAAAAACTGTACTGAAAAGATGATGACAACTTCAATCCATTGTTGTTTGTGCAAAAAATTGTAAACCGTAACAGAATCATGTATTTTCAAGGAAACACAGCGAGATGAATATATTGTCGGTTAGATGTTATTCCATGTGTTTCTGAGATCTCATAATTTTAACAATTTTTTTAATGTCACTTGTGCATATTCGACTTTCCATTTTAATAATAAGACATGTATGGAAAATAAATAAGAAAATAGTAGTGCGATGTTGTTTAGATACAAATTTATTGTTTTCCTGTATTTAAATATTTTATATTTATCTGTTTTCTTTTCTCATAGATTGTATTAAAAATAAAAGTTGTTCTATTCACATTTTATGTAGTGTATAAAAACATTAATAAACATTGTTATAATGCAATGAAAATGTAAAAAAAAAAATACAAAATTAAATAATATAGTAATAAATTATACGATTTATTTTATTCAAGCATATAATTGGATAAAATTTAAAATACTTTCTTGGTAATAATAACTCTTTAACATCCAATTTTATAAAATCTACAATTAAATTATTTTATATTAAAAAATCGTCCGTGATATCCCATTTAAATTAACTTCATTGCAGGTTAAATAATATTCATGTAACTGTTCGCTAACGTTATTAACAAACGAATAGTTTCGAAAGCATTTTTAAAACTCTTTCGAATACCGAACGAAATTTTCACAGTCATTTGTTATTGTAGACCGTGAAATTAAATTGCCAGAATTGCCACACATATGGACATAAATGTAACGGCGGCTCGCCGTGTTGCGTTTAAAACATACAGTGTTTATTATTTCGTACAATATCGCTTCATACTTTTACAATTGGGCAATTTGTATGATTCGGAGCAATTCGGATTAAGTGTGATAGCATCTAAAAAGCGAATTACTTTCACTGGTTTTTGACGTGCTATTTGATTATTGTTTACGGAATAACTGTGTATTACGAGGTAAAATTTATTTTTTAATTTTCACATACATTTTGCATTATATATATATATATATATATATATATATATATATATATATAGTATTGTGCAAAATAGAAGCTAAAAATTCTACTTAAACATTTAAGTGTATTTATCTTTTCTTGCAATTAGTTTACAATGATATGAATAATGCATACTTATATATTGATAAAACAAAAACAAAACGATACATTTTCAAAAATAATAATAATTCACTAATATTACAATGGTAACAAAAACAAGCAACTGCAATATATAAGAGTGTGCAAAACTAAGTAACAAATCTAGTACTTTGTGTAAAAGTCCCTATTTTTAATAACCTCATCACATCTGCGTGGGATTGATGAAATTAAATTTAAAACGGTGGCTTTGGATATCTTTCCCCATTAATGTGTTTAATGCTCGAAACAATTCCCGCTTGTTTCCGAAGCGTTCGCTCGCAACTCATCGTTTGAGATGAGTATACCAAAGAGATTTTCAATCGGATTCAAGTCTGGTGATTGTGAAAGAAACCACATATTTCTTAAAATGTCAATTGAACAACTTGTTCAACTGAAAAAGAAATAGAAAAAAGTGCAATAAAATATATTAAATTTCAAATTACTCAGAGTTGTGTTACTTAATATAAATTAACAAAAATACTGAATAATTTTAATTATCTTAAGATATATTAATATTTATATTTCGTTATAAAATTAACTATTTTTTAACTTTTTATAAAATTAAAGTAAGAACTGCAATGAATAAAATAGTTTATAATGAATTTCATTAAAGATAGAATTGAAAAATTGCAAAAATCTGATTAAAATATTATCTGATTAATTTATAATTGTTATATTGCTAATATATTTATATATATATATATATATATATAATTAGTAACACACAAATAAAACAATTTAAATAATCTCACTGAATATTCAAATTATATGCCAACTTATGCATCTATTTAGAACAACCTGTGCGTAACCTCTGCATAAGAATAGAAGTACATCTTGAAAACTACTTAGTATCCTCTTTGTTTCCGGGTTTGCTGACTTGCAGATAATCACACTCACCTGACGTGTCTCTTACGTCGCCGCCGGTACCCAAAAGCAGCACTCGCTCCGGTGCACTCAACAGACCATGCAGATTATCTTCCGTCACCTGTCAAAAACACAACGTAGACTTTTTATTACTCAATCACAAAATCGCGTGCTAACTTAATAGTGACCCACATATCTGAATATTTCTTTTTTTGAATCGGGTCGAAATTATTTAGACTAGGCAATATTAATTTACACACTGATATTTCTTATACTTGGTATTTCTAAAAAGGTGTAATTTTATTTTTCAAAATTGTGGTACGTTCACTAAACTTAAAATAGTAAAATTGATCTATCTATATGTTTTACAACATCTTATGGGTCTCCTTTACTATCAGTTAGTAGAATAATATTTTATTTAAATAATTTCCAACATATAAATTAATGACCTTTAATCAATCGTTTTAGACTTCTCTATTAACAATTTTCATTTAACAATTTTTATTTTTTTTTCGTCCCATGACAGGTTTAATTTATCTTTATTGCATATTTTGTCTAAATTCGATTTTATTAACTTAAATTTCTCGGTTATTTGGAAAAAAATAAATAAAATAGGTAAAATTGAAACAAATGACCTATTTTTTTCTACAAAAAAATCTTAACATTCAAAATTATATATATATATATATATATACATACACACACACATATACACACATACATATGTGTGTGTGTGTGTGTTCAAATTTAAATTAGCACGAAAGTACGTTATTTTTAGAATGATATGTAATTAAAATAACATTAAGAGTAAAGTATACTGATACTGAGAAGTGCAATCATTAAACTCAAATAGCAAGGAAGTTTTATGCTCTTAAAATTCATGTAAAAATATATAAGCACCTATGTAAACACATCTATCTATCTATCTATCTATATATATATATATATATATATATATATATATATATATATATATATATAGAAAGATAGATAGATAGATAGATAGATAAATATATATATATATATATATATATATATATATACATATACAATGACGGTCACTATTTGATAATGATCAACAATACCATAAATCTCTTAACCTCTGTGTTGAATTCAAGGCTTTCATTTCACTAGTGTGTATATTTAAAATGAATTTGTATTTAATTTAGTTATAACATTTATGCTGTTATAAAAACGTGTATTTATTTTGAAAATTAATATAAACATACAATTAAACAGACACAACTGAAATAAAGTTACATACACAAAACGCAAGTTGTGTGGAGAACAGTTGCGCGTTGTAGCTTCATAGGACCCAAGCAAACTTGAATTGAGGGCCTCATGTACAGAGTTGTACTACAGTAATGAGTTTATAAAAATTTGTTTCGGGCCCCTCTATTGGTGGGAACCGCAATAGAGGGGGCGATTTTGTATATATTACATTATAGAAAATGTTTATAGATTATTTGATGAATGTGCATTTAACCTACTAAGAACAGTATTAATAGTAAACAATCTATTACAACCTATAAAAATGACCTCTATCATTATTTAATACTTATTGCTTATGAAGTGACCTCTAACAGTCTTAAGGAACAATAATTAATGACTATAAAACAAGAAACGAAGATCTGTATTTGTTCTTTGTCTACAGAATTAAAGTTCTCGGTGGCTTCTGAAATACTAAACTTTCAATAGTAGCTAATCAATTGTCTGAAACATTCTGATTTTTTTAAAAAAAACTATGTGGGTACCTAGCCATGGCATATAAAAAATGAATGTAAATCTAAGAAAAAAATAAATAATATAATGTATGAAAAGGATCTCCTATCCCGAAACATATTGTGTTGCATAATAAATTCATATTCTGTTAAAATGATGTACCGACTTTATAAATTAAAATAGTGCGTTAAATAAAACGTAATGTATCATACAAATAGTAAACTACATTACGATCAAATACGCACAAAAAATGCATCCCATCGTTTGACAATCGCATTAAAATTAAAATATTTGTCAGCTATTTATTTGTACTGAAAATACACTGTACTCTGAATGATTTTTTTTTTAAAAAAAAACAAGCCAAATGGATGGCACTGTCCTCTGTCCATTCTCTGTAGCCACAGAGCGTGGTGTAAAGGTCATCTATGATGACCAAGCTCTGTAACTTTGTACGCATTGTTTTCATTTCAACGAGCTGAATTTTTTGCCATGTAAAAGATTATTCACAATCCGCACGAACACTATGGAAATTGATTATAGATATATAAATAACAACGAATACATGTTTCGCAATTTAATCGTTGGAAAATTGCTAAGGTGGGTATATTTTTAAAAGTAAAATGATAAACAATATATAGTTGCTAGATTCGTAACGATACTGATTTTTACATTCATTTTTAATTTGAACCGGTTAATCATGTGTGTACCAACATCTTGAATCACAAATTCGAAATAGAACTTCATACAATTCTAAATAAAAACGACATGAATTCAACATATCTCCATGTAATTTATAGACTCAATGCTATAAATATAATAAAAATAAAAGTTCAAATCAATTCACTGAGAAAGGGAGATTTTAATATCAAAAATAAAAGAGATAGAAAGTTAATCAACTGAAAATACTGATAGGAATCAGAATCAAATCAGGCATTAAATAATTAAATATTAAATTAATTTTGAGATTACAGACCGTTCACAGTTAATTTTAAAATTATTAATCATCCAGTATTTAGATTTGCACGAGTTGAGAAAAAGGATTATAATTATATTAAGTTCCAATCCGACCCCACTGATTTTCGCATAATGAACTGTACAAAAATAATTTAATTATATTAATTATAAACGAAAGCAATCCGATGAATGTGTATAAATATTAACAGGTGGATAAATTAAATCATCATCAAGGGAGTGCATTAACTGCGACAAATTTTATTCTTAGAAGGTAAAAATTTAAGATCTGATTAATTTTTATTCGTTTTCTTACTTTTGAATGGAAAATCTTCAATTAAAAACACGATCTTCATGATTGTCATTGATATTTTCTATACATTATTGGCTTAAATTATTGTACAGCTGCCGATTTCAGATGAAGAAAAATGTAATGATTATTTATTTATGAATATAAATATAAACATATATGTTAAATTATTATATATACATACATATATATATATATATATATACATATACATATATATATATATATAAATATAAACATATATGTATGTATATATATATATATATATATATATATATTGGGCGAGTACAAAAGTTGTAATACGTTTCGTGATAGAAAAATGAACTAAGTATTTATATTAAAATAAATTTATTTACTCTACCAAGTAATTGCCATTGTTTTCTATAATATATATTCTATATATATAAACATTACTAGATTTTCATTATAAGATTTTTCTCATCTACTACAGATTTTCCACTATGGACGCATTTTTTTAATTTGAAATAAATTATAAAAATTTGCTCTGAAATTGCAAGTTTCTTTATTGTAAATAATAGTTGGCGGTATGCTTTTTATAAGTGAAAAATAATATTGTGTAAGGGACTGCTGTGTGTTTTCTTACAAGTAACCATTCTTTTATTAAAATTTTCAACAACATCCCTATACAGTTGGATCTCTTTCTAACCAATTATTCTTCGGATTTCATCTTTTAGGTCAAAAATTGTTTTAGGATTATTGGTGTACACCTGTCCTTTAACGTGATCTCAAAGAACGGTTTTAAATCACAGGATCTCGGTGGTCAATTAATATCACCATTTCTGAAAATAATGCGACCGGGAAATTTCATCCTCAGTAAATCAATCGTTTCATCAGTTGTGTTCTTTATCTTTAACCGATCCAGTCTCTTCAAATTTACTCACAAATCGAAGAATTGTCGATTCGGATGAACGAGTATGTCGAGAATAAATGTTGTGTAATTTAAGAAACGTATTTTTTATAAAACGATCGTTTTCATAATACCATTGTATTATTTCAATGCGTTGTTTCGTTGCATACGAAGCCATAACTAAAAATAGCAATGTCAAATTTTAACAAATGTCAATAAAATACAGTTGTCAGTTTGTCATCCGTGAAATATGATGTCTTAAAAAATTGCATCCCTACTGGAAAACCCTTTATTATTCAATTAACTTATATTCTTTTAATATCCAGCCTCTTTTTTTGCAATATGTAAAATACAAAAAAAAATATATTTGTGTAAAACTGTTTATAGGTTAAATTTTCTAAAAATGTAAAAAATAAATTTCAACAATGAAAAGTTTTCTTTGACGAATTAATATGTACGGTTTAAATTATAATGATGCACCATTTTAAAGTGAATTACTAAGAAAACAAGAAAATGTTCATATTTCTTTATATGTCTATAAATAGATTATAATGTGTATGTGTAATGTATACATTATACAAATAATAATTAAATTAAAAAAATTATAATAAAAAGTTAGTCAATTCTAATGTATGTGTGTGTTAATTTCGAAGTTGTAATTATTTACTTTTACATAGAATCGCATTGTCTGCATTTACATTTTAAACTATTAGAAAATGATGCAACATTTTTCAACTATTGTTGAAAATCATATCCACTATAAATAATCACATCGACAATAATGAGAAAAGGCGAGCCGATTTGTCATACGAATAGGTTTGTTAGCGTTAAAAAGACACGAAGAAAATTAAATTTAGATGGATTGTCGATTGCTTAAGATTTTTTTGTATTATATTTTTTACCTCGTTATATATACATATACATGACCAAGGTCAATCTCCTCACTTAATTTTTTTTTCATTTTCACACTCATTAATGCAAATATCGTTGATTACACAGTGGTGAATGCAATAAAAGAAGGTTTTCGGTAGATAAAAATCTCACCGAGTGTACATTTTTGTTAATTTGCTTGTGGGTCGTTCTATTCGTTTAGGTTTTTAAATGCCCGAAGGTCGTATCCACCGATTGCCTAATCCACGTACTTATTGAACTACATTTAATAACCAACTGTAGTATTAAACTTGTAAAACGTGTTTGAATCGTATGTTTTTACCGTGATTATATTACGTTCCAATAACGCGTAAAAATATAATATTGGTGTTTGTGTATTATAAAAATCTACTATAGTAGGAAATGAGAAATTTCTATTTAGAAAAGTAAAAATATTCTATTAATCTTATTTCGTTTACAACTAGTTACAGTGTTAATTATGCATTTCATTTTTACTTATATATATATATATATATATATATATATATATATATATATATATATATATATATATATATATATATATATAGTAACCAGCAAAAGTATTCAAACAAATTCAGTTAGTAATTTTAAACAAAATGCTAATTTTCTCTTTAATTTAAAGGCATTGTTTTATAATTTTCAATATTTTGTTTTACTCAAACCTATTATACTTCACTTATAATTAGAAATTTAATTTTCATTAATACACTTTTCCAGGAAACTAAAAAATATGAACGCAAAAGTATTCAAACAAATGATAAGTAACTAACCAAAGTGTAATGTAATTTTTAAATTTATATTTTGTAGGGCTTCCATTAGCACTGATTACAGCTAGAAGTTGTTTTAGCATAGATTCGACTAAATTTTGTGTTTGTTCGGGCGTTATTTTGCTCCAGTCTTCCAAAAAGTATCTTTTTTTTGTTGTTATTTATTGAGAAGTTTCCTGATACGCTCTTCCGTAAGGGCCCAAAGATTTTCTATTGAGTTCATGTCTGGCGATCGAGGAGGATTTTGCAGTACATGTGGGCAATTATAAATGATCCACTGACGTACTTCATTTGTTTGTATACTTTTGCGTTGTATATTTTTTTAGTTTCCTGGAAAAGTGTATTAATGCAAGTTAAATGTGTAATTATAAGTGAAGCATAATAGGTTTATTGAAACAAAATAGTGAAAATCCTAAAACAACACCTTTAATTTAAACAGAAAATTAGCATTTTATGTAAAATTGCCAACTGTGTGAATATTTTTGTTGGCCACTGTATATATATATATATAAAGGTAAAAAATTACGTCCTTAATGGAAAACTCTATGTATATATATATATATATATATATATATATATATATATATATATATATATATATATATACAGTGGCGCACCCAGGGGGAGCCAAGCGGCTCTGGCCTCCCCATAAGCTCCTATATACACAGATAAATTAATGTAATCCCCTATCACTATCTTCTTTGTATACACAGAGAGGTTAATGTAACCACGACTGAAGTAATTCAAGAGCTTTGAAAAAAGAAAATAAAGTTGGATTTTATTTTTTAAATAAATTTTTATAATCCCCTAATTAATGAATTCTATTGAATATTATTGAATTCGCATTAAAAAAAATGTTATCCGTTCAACTCGGCCCCTCCCAAGATTAAGTCCTGAGTGCGCCACTGTATATATATATATATATATATAATATTCATATAAACTTTGATTAAACTGTATCGTATTTTGGGTCATGTAACTGGACAGCACACAGATCCATAATAAAATCTAACATAAGATTAAATTCAGACACATCAAATTTAAATTTATGTACACACGTATTCAGTTAGTGAAGTAGTGTTTGAATTCCTTCAAAAACGTATCTGTCTAAATTGAGAATATTTTTTTTAGAAACATTAGGAATGAAGAACTACTTTGAATTTAATCTGATGATGTTTCTTTTGTTATTTAACGGAAATATTAATTTCAGTTTTACTTTCAATGTGGCATACATGTTTTTTTTCTTTTGATACGCACGAATTGACACATTATGCATTATATATACATATATATTCATATACATCTATATATGTATATATATATATATATATATATATATATATATATATATGTATATATATATAATTTCATAAACTGTTGAATAGGATAATTTTTCAACTTTACTGCAAATATAATTAATGAATTTATAATAATTAAGCAAGTATTCATACATATGTATATACAACTTTTATTTTCCATAATATAATTATATATTCAGTTCATAAAATGATCAGGATGCAAAGCAATCCGTACAATATAAGTGAGTAACTGTTGGTAATATAATGAAAATCTTACAATCGGAATACATAACTCATGGAGCACGCAATATATACAAGTTTAAAAAAAAGTTTTAGCTATGTCTACATGTAAAACGTAACTCATTAATTTAACGGTATTTGAATGCATTCTTCGTGACGAAGAGACATTTTAAGATAGTTAGCAATTAATGTCATATCTAATTATTTTATTTCAAGAACACTTGTTTTGTTAAGGTTGAAAATATTTAAGACAGTAATAATATATATATATATATATATATATATATATATTCTTTTTCTCTCGCCCTCTCTCTCTCTCTCTATATATATATATATATATATATTACAAAAGTTACCATTTTTCAGATTATAATTGATTACCATAGTTCTTTCTTTATTTGTGACATTTACACATACACACATATATACATAATTAATGTAGCAGCTGATTTATATAGCTAGAATAATAAATATAATTCAAAAAATACATAATTTTTTGTTTTTTCAAATCTACTTTAAAAATATTTTTAATTAAAAAAATGTGTATTTTTTCTTAAATTCATTACTTGATTATAAAAAAAACTATTTTTTTAAAAAAAATATATAAAACTGAATCATACTTGAAGGATACAAATGTGTTCATTTATTATGTATATGTAGTTTTATAAGATTTAAAAAATATTCTTTCGATATTTCATAAATAAATCTTCTCATTTTACTAAGCATCTTATATATATATATATATATATATATATATATATATATATATATTACATCGATTATTTTACTAAGAACTTGTAATATTTATAATTTGATATATTTGCTAATTAATCATTGTATAAATTAAATTATAAGAATAATTTAATAAAAATAACCAATACTCATTTAGTGAATAACGTTAACACCAGTAGAAAGTATTTTTAACTGTCAAGAAATAAGTAAGACAAGGTTCACAAATTTGCTCGAAAAAAATTGTGTCAGTTTACTGCCGAATGAAATTTTATAAATTCGACTGGATTTGTCTTGTCTAACTTTATAAAATTAATATGTATTTTTTCATGCATATAGTTTTACATCTAATTAAATTTAATATTTTTATAATTTGGTCGAATGTTTGTAAATACTTAATATAATCTGACCCTAAAGCTAATGCACATTTTCATTTACAACCTGTTTTGTTAATACTGTAATCAATATTGGTACAACAAACAGCATTCAGTCACTTTCATTCCTTTCACATAAGTTTATTAATAAATATTTTCTATTATCTAAAATATGATAATGAGTATTAAGTGACATTGTATATTATATAATATATATATATATATATATATACAACAGGTTAAGATTTAAAATCTATATCCAACATTACATTCACATTTATTTTATTCGTTTAATGACCGGCATATTAATATTTTTAGTTACAAATTAATACAGTGCTTTTAATTGTAATTGTAAATAAAAATTGTCGATTATTTAATGTACCCAAAGTAAATTTCTATGTCTTCTACAAATAAATTTCAAAACATTAACTGTACATAAATTTAATAAGTTTTTAATTTCATGCATAAAGATTTTAATTTTAAATTTCTATCTTTAGAATTTACCCTACTAATTTCGTTTCTCAAAAAAAATTACATAACTTAAAAATATAACGAGTTACTAAGTATTCTGTAACAAATTATCCAAATTTTTATTTTTGATATTTTAACATTCGTATGTTATTATTTAGAATAACTATTAACCTTTCGATTATTACAATTTTTTTTAACATCGATATACAGTACAAGAAGCATCAAGTTGAAGAAAATCATAACCATCGCACAAAAAAAATGAATTTGAATCTAAAATATCCTGCACTTGCAAAAGTACAATATTTCTCTATAACGACAGATAATATTAAAAATATTTGTGTGTAACTCGCAGCTTTATCAAAAATATTTTAGTAAACATATACATACATACATACATATATATATATATATATATATATATATATATATATATAGTAGTGTGTGTATATATGTATATTATATTTATGTGACAAAATTAATGTTAGTAATTTAGAAACGTTCAGTATTATTCAGTATTAAAATTTGCAACACTAGGTAATAAAAATAATTTACAAATGAATACAGAGACACCAGTTAGCAACGGCATTTAAACAAAAAGCTGGTCAGATGACCATCGGTTTCAATCGCAGGACGATACTTCCTATACAGGTGACGTAAGTGATTTGCATTAATTGTGTTCGATTGTCACGAACAGACAGAGTGGCACTAATTATGGTCACTAAAACAGTAAATGTTGGCGGATATGTCCCGACATTGTCACGCTATTGAATTAATCGGGACCACCGCCAAACATACGCCATTTTCTAAAAAAATATATTAATAGTACATAAATAAATCATATAATACTATCTATTTATTTATATATATATATATATATATATATATATATATAAAGAAAAAAAAAGAAAGACAGACTCAGAAATCCTTTAAAAAAATAATTTTATAATTTAACGATATAAAGGAAATTGGCAAATAAAATCCCATGGCTATACATATATAATAAGTAAATATTTTATATCCTTAAAACATATTGATGGAATTTAACTCAAATAATATAATATTTATAATATGCTGTTCAAATAATGTAAAAATTAGAAATTTTCACTATCATTAAAATGTATACTTAATTTCTGCACAAGAAAGTGTTTAAAACAAACAAATGCATTATTATTGTTATTATTAAAAAAGTATATATATATATATATATATATATATATATATACCATCTGAGGTACGAAGTATCCGCCATCAACAAAGGAATACAAATTGATAACAAACAGAGCGTGATCCGCTATTCTCCTTTACTTTACACTTGAGAAAAGATCACCATTGTCAATTGTGTCACTATAAAACACTAAAGACTAATTATAGCGATAATAGCAAATTTGTTGCTGATCAGAAAACCTTTACGGATAAAAAATTGATGTATTAACGTGTTATTTAATGTCAATAGCATTAAATCATTTATACAATAAAAACTAGAAATAAAATTAGAAAGCATCTCGAACTGCGAAAATTAATATCATTTTTTTTTGATTTGCTCAGAAAATTTATTTATTCAATGTATATGTATGTTATTTTCATTACTAAAAAGAGCACCCTTTTCTCAATGTCTAGTGTTGAAGCAATTTATTGTATATTTCTAATAGACGGCTTAAAAAAAAATAATCTACTGTAATATAAATTTACCTGATAAATATTATGCTTTACTATAACTTCAAAGAATGAAAATTGCGAAAAACTTTATTATTGTTTGAATTAACAAATCTGAAATCTTTATAAACAGTTGATGCAAAAATATTCTGGGAAAAGAGAGATGATAATTTAAAAAATTATAATAATAACAATTTTCAATAGAATTTTTTAGAAGTATTCTCTACTTATAACATTGAAATGTATATATATATATATATATATATATATATATATATATATATATATATATATATATATATATATATATTGATACCTTGAAAACGTTAATTCAGGAAGAATGTTACTTGGTAAAACACATGTCAACAATTAAATAATGATATGGACCTATTTTGAAAATTAATTCCTTCAACAACCTTCACACATAAAAGTATAGATTGCTTTTGTTGATTGGTTCAAGGTTACAGCAAGTAGTACAATTCGTAGTATCATTGTACGATAAAATTCAAAAATAAATCATGAAGTAAGTAGTGTACAAATCTAATTCTATTTTGTGCTAATTTAAATAAATATATATATATATATATATATATATATATATATATATATATATATATATATCACATGTCAGCAATAGTGAAGATTCTCAAGAATATCACACGAATGACTCATTAAAGCATACGTTGAATAAAGTAACAGATCAATTAATTTAAATATAACTGATAAAAATATATAAATTCAATATCACTCACATGAATACTTGGCTCCAATGCGTTCACAACTGTGAATTGGAGGAACACTAACCACCACATTCTTCAGGCCACGGTACTTCTTTCCTGCCATTTAACTTATATAAATTGTCAAAAAAAGCGTCGAATGATCACAATATTCTGAACATTTTCTTGCACGTATATATAAAGTTGTCATTATGATTTCTGTTAATTATATTTTGTACGTTAATGATTAATTATGCGTAAACATTATTGTTGTAAGTATTATTTCAATACTTGATTTATGTATATTAGAAATTTTTTATTATGTAAACGTGTTAGAAATTAAAAAATAAATTCTTTATTTATTTTCTCTTAATTTTATATTCATTTTCTTTAAAGCTGAAATTTATTTTCGTAATTTTATAGTCTTTGTGTTTTTATCTCAAATTGAAAGATTAAACATTTATTTAAATATACGATAAGAAACTAAAACATAAATTACTTAACACACTAAATGACGATGAAAGATTACTGAAAATAAAATTAAATTTTAAACATCTGTACAAAAAATTATTAAAGAAGTGTTACAAAGACTAAATTCATCCATGTAATTAAAGAAAGAATTCTTATAGTGATATAGTTTTTATTAATAACCATAATATAACCTTTTGTATGTATTTATATATATATATACATACATACAATATATATATATATATATATCTGTGTGTATGTATATGCATTAACATATTTTTCAAATAAGTTAACTTAAAAAATGCATATCTGCATTAGTTACTTTCACTTTTTTTATTAAATAAAATAGATATTCCTGTTTCAGGATCCTTTAAATGTAAAAACACTTCAAGTCAAATTTTATAAAAATAGATTTTTATTCGTACTTCATTGGTCTCTAAACAGTTTGTTATTCATATTTTTATATATTTATTTTTGAAAACATTAATTGTTCATGGCGATTTCGAAAATGTGCTACTAAATATTTTGTCTGACATTAATCTGTTTGGAATCCTATTAAAAAAGATAATTTGAATTGAAAATGACATGTATATAAAATACATTACTTAATAATAAAATTGCGAATATACTTATAAATGTTAATGCATGCAATTTCAAAAGTACTACATTTATCATTAATTATCACAAACTAATAATAATTTACTAAAATTTAGACTATTTTTTTTGAAAAAAATAATTAGCAGATATGACAAATATATAATATAATAGATAAAAATTATTTGTTTTTTTGAAAAAATGACTATATTATTCAGTCAATTAAACAAAATTAAATTACTTTGATGATAATTTTATTCAAAATAATTCTTCACTAATATTATTATATGCTATGATATATTATTATAGTCGCAACATAGATGTTTTTAAATTTTAATATCATATAGGCTCGTTGCAATTAGTTTGTTGATATATTTTACCCTAAGCTGTGAAATATATCTTATTATTACAAGGAGGCTCTACTCCTTGCTCGTTTCGCTCAACAATATCCCCCTTCTTGTGGGGATGCTACGCCCCCATTCGATAACGCTCGATCCCTCCTAACAAATAACCGAAATTAACACATTATACACACAAATAATCCGTGTAAAATGCAAGTCTTAAAATTTTTAGTGGAAGAGTTTATAAAAATTAACATAATTAAATACAAAATTAAAATATATAATAATTTATTACTCTAAGACTGCAGTGAATACAATATTTTGAATAAATTTCTTATCAGTTTTACACTAAAATCGTTTATTATCTTTCAATGCATACTCTGAAACAGAACACTGATCATGTGACTGATATCATCCAATCAGAACAAAAACCACGTGATCTCTATCAGCCAATCAGAATAACTAATAAAAATCTTTTGATGACAACAGGACTGATTTTTATTATTAGAGAGATATCACACATTAAAATTTTCTCATGAAAATAGACATATTATTAAAAGTTTCTATAGTGAGAAGATGCTTTCTTGAATTTCCATTTTACTCGAAGTTAAAGTGCAATATTTGGTTCAATTGTGAATATATTTATTTTAATCCTACAGTTTGTACATATATATATATATATATATATATATATATATATATATATATATTGTTTTATGATAAACAAAAAGTTCGAAAATAAAATGTTCACATAAATATAAAAAAAATGTAAAAACTATATTATATATTTATATTTCAGTAATATCTACATTTATTATTAAATCTACGGACCCCCGACAATAGCACATGTTACTCCACAAACTCCAGTTTAAGAACCATTGCGTTACACAATTCTTATTTCAGTATCATTAATAAAAATATTTTATTGTTCTATGAGAATAACAAGGTATTTTATGAGGTTTAGTATACATTATATTATTTATAATTTAATAGCTTATTACATGAATTATTATGGTAATTTTCCATGCAATATTAACAATTAATATAATTAAGTATGAAAAATGTCATAAATAATTGTTTTTATTTAATCACTAATAATTATTTATGCTAAATTATATCTATAAGGACACGGTTCAAACTATATACATCCACGTCGTGATTATTATTATGATTCAACTAATAATTATTTATTGTTGTTAATTTTGTAGGCTCTTGCAATATTTATATTCAGTTTATATTTATTTAAACTGCATGATGTAAAATAGATATAGAGAGAGTTAATTAATAAGCGTGCAAATCTTTATATAAATACACATTGTTTTATTGATAACAAAATTAATATATAACCTAAATTTGACAAATCTGTCTTTACTTTCCAATGAACATTCATAAGACAAATACCTTTTTAAAACGTCATTGATCAGTGTTCAGAAAGAAAGGCTCAAAAACAGAGATAATGAATCACATTTATTTTCACCTTCCCTAAATAGGCTAAACGTTCTTTTTGTATAAAATGAAATAAATGATTATCTGGGTACTGAATTTTAATGTCTGCATCTTTATTATTCATAAATATTTTTAATTTGCTTATGACAATACTTTTCAGTTAAAAAATCTACTCGTAAAAATAATATATTATTCTGTATTTTTATATTTTAAAATTCTTTATGGAATAGAATTTTATCTATTCAAATAATTATTTTTCAATAAAAATTCAATTTAAATTCAAGTATGTACTATAGTAATGGATATACGTTCGGATATTGTAAACACTATAAATATTCCTTGTACAAAAATCATACATTTTATTTTATAAAGAACTGTTTCTTTACGAAAAACTACTGTTAAGTTTAAAAGAAAAATAGACTCAATGAAATTCAAAATGAATTACAGAAATAAAAAGTTATACAGATGTTTTTTTTATCAAGATAAGTAAGTAAATTATTCAGTTCTCACAGAAAATGAAACTTGAATTTTATTTAATATTTCTTTATGACCTGCTAATCTGAAACGAAAGATATTTTCACACAATTCTCTTTGTTCAATTAATAATACATATGTGCATATTAACACGAAAACTTGATTATATGAAATTTAAATGTACACAAGAATAGGTCAAGTCAGTATTTTAATTTAGCATCTTGTTTATGTAAAACGTTACAAAAAGTTGCCTTTTTGTCATTTCAGTATTATCATTTCACAGCGTTTATTTATGCACAGGAACTATGTATCCATTTTGCTATTCTACAACAGGTTACGTAAGAGATTGCAGTTTTGTTTGAAGAAAGTTCATGGTTACTTGTCAGACGCGTTTGATATTTATATTTATTAATGTTGACTTTTAAGTGTAGATGTTTTTCTACAGAAACTGTTACATGCACAATGTTGTAATGGAATAATCTTTTGTATTTTATTTATGCTACTGAAATAGCAAAGAGATTCTATTTAAATAAACTATTTTTAATTCTAAAGGTCAATATTTTATACTCGTTTTATTACATTTTATTATTTCATGTATTCTTCTTAGGGAACTAATGTAAATAATTCTTACAATACACATATTGATCGAAACGCAATGTAAGTATATCAATCTTTTCACTAATTATTATAAAGTGTTAATATGCACATAACACACAAATTAAAAAAAAATATTTAAAAATAATTGCACATTATCTTAAATTTTGCATCAATTAAAACAGTTATTATACAAAAATTGAAATTACTTGATATATGTCATTATATATATATATATATATACATATATATATATATATATATATATATATATATATATATATATATATATATATATACATATACATGATATTGTCTTCTATCATATTATTTTTAAAAATGTTACTATAAAACTATACAAAACATAAAAATGTATCATTTTTCATAAATGATCTAAACGTAAAAAACAATTTAATGGTTTATGTATTATGTTACTCAATAATTTTTTTTGAAAAAAAATGAAAATAAATAAAAATACAAACAATGTATTGCGTGTTCTTGATGTATTTCCTTGTATACTTGAATTAAATACTTTAATTCGCAGTACTACAATTTCGATGTTATGTAAAAAAATATACTATCATATAAATAAAAATATATGATTGTATCAAAGTAGATGCAATTTTAAAGTTATGTAAACAGAAACAATAACTATTAAATGATCGATTAACTAGATAAAATTCTCAATTTAATGACAAAAAAATTACATATTTTAGAATACATAAGTTAGTAAGGTATACTTTTTAAAAGTGTTCTCTATAAATTACGATGATACGCTTCAGTGTTTTTTAACTGACTAATATATATATATATATATATATATATATATATATATATATATATATATATATATATATATATATATGTAGGTGATTTAACTTAGGCTTCCACACAAAACTATTAATAAACGCAAAAATTAAAAAAAAAACATATCCCCCATTTAGTATTTTAGTTCAATTGTATTTTAATATTAAATTGAGCTAAAATATAAAAATAAAAAATAACATGACTTTTCTTACCCCTTGCCCTCCCTTTTAATAAGCCTAAATTGAATCTACATATATATATATATATATATATATATATATATATATATATATATATGTGTGTGTGTGTGTATTTTTTAGTAAAAAAATGCGTAGAGATCTGAGCTAAGTTTGGGAAAATTAGTTTTTTTGGTTATAAAAGAAACACCCATAATTAAATTGAAATCGCCAACTTATTTAAATACATTCTAGCATTAAAGAAATATTTCTTTTCAACATAATATTAAATTATAAATCATAAATCCGGATTCAATGACCCACTATTCATTGGTCAACAGCCTTTACAACTAACCACTGGCTGCAATCTTTTAAATAAATTAGTTTTATTTAAAGACTTATGCTCATACACAACAACAAAAAATAAAAACTAAATTATTCTTAATTATTAATGGAGGAGAATCGTTAAAACAAATTAACTTGTTTCTATAGAACAGGTATAAAAAATACATAAACGTTTAAATACCAGTATTGTATGTTAGTTAATAGAACTTGAAAAGTAGTAAATATAAATAATGGAAAAAAATATATAAATGAAAAAAAGAAGAACACATCTTTGATTATTGTGAAATTAAACAACCTTCAAAAGAAGAAATACTCTGTATTTATATTAGGTTTAATTTCAATTTAATTTATTTTGAAAGGAAACATTTCATATATCATGATTATATATATATATATATATATATATATATATATATATATATATATATATATATATGTGTGTGTGTATGTATATGTATGTATGTAAAGTGTGAAACTACTTTTTCTCTTATGCGGATGTCATTAATAACTGGTAATACAATACAATTATAATTTAAATTATAAGAAAATATTTTTTGCATGTGCTATTTTTAATTATGATTTTTAATTTCACAGAATAGTCAGTATAAATTAAAAATGACATAATTTTTAATGCTCACTACCTTTGTTCTAAGGTCAGGACCAACCACAAAACATTTATAGTTCATAGGCGCATCAATTACTTATATGAAGACACAAACAAATTATTGTATTTGAAATACTTTCCAAGTATTATCAAATAGTGATTGGTTGTATTTTTACTATTAAAATAAATATTTCTATTACGACATACATTAACATTTTTGTATTGATTAATGTGTGAAAACATTAATCAATACAATTTGTAAAAAAAATTATAATTAACACTTTTTCCAGCAGAACGTTAATAAGTGAAAAATGTTATGAAAATGTTATATTACTTTTATTGAAAATGAGACAATTCTTTTTTTAAATTATATCGTTATCAATTATCTTTCAGTTTAATAACAAAACTAACAAGAAAGTGTTTGTCTATATAAAAAAAATTTCTATTATTAAGATATCCGTATTAATGTCGACATAGTCATATTATAAAAGTTTACAATTTCAACGGTTTAAAATAAATTTATATTTAAAACAACTGAGTGTTTTATTTCAAAACTTATATATATATATATATATATATATATATATATGTGTGTGTGTGTGTGTGTATGTGTGTGTACGTGTGTGTGTGTGTAAAGCATCCAATAGGTTAGAAATATAATCAAAAATGTAAATAAATTGTAGAAGTATAAAAAAAGTTCAGAAGTTTGAATGATGTTATAAAAATTTAGAATATATATATATATGTAAATGATTTTATAATCATTTCGTGTATTCATACATGAATCACTAAAACAATTAAATATTAATATTTCATTGATTTATTTTTAATTAATTTTGTTTTAGAAACTATCGATTTTTTATAATTATTTAAATGCAAAAACAGCATAGGCATTTTAATTCATAATTTACATAATCAATATTTAATTAGCTTAAGACTGTTTTTAAACATTTTCAAATTTAGGTTTTCAATACAGCAGTTATGCATATACATACATATATATATATATATATATATATATATATATATATATATATATATATATATATATATATATATATGTATATATACAAAAAATCTAAGCTTAATATTAATATAATTTACACATTTTATTAAAACCAAATAAAAAACGATGTATTTATCTTACATATTTATTAACGAACACAAATATTACGAATAAAAAACTTGAATAATTATAAATTAAATACAAAAATTACACATATTAATGTTAGTGATAGTTAAATGATAGGGACGAACACAAATTAAAGGTTGCAGGTTCGCAATCTATTCGTATAATGTTATCAACGCGCAGTCCGCGAACGAACTGCAGTTTGAAAGTGATGAACCCGCAATCATTTGCCACGCGACCTAAACCACCTCTCCATGCGAATAGGCGTCGAACCATGAATGGTGAATTTACTAAACCTACCTTTAATTTCAACCAGGTATCATTGTACATTATTACAATTCACGCCGTCTAAATGAAATTACTATGATTTAAGTTCAGTCACGCCCTTTTGCATGTCAAATATTTGATTCCGGTATTGATGTAACATCTTTTTTATTCTTGCAAACTAGCAAATGAAAAGTATATATTTGTAATGAATTTTTATGAATGAAAGTTAATTCGAAATTTTTAAATTTGAATTAAGCCATTCGAATGATGCTTCACAGACGGTACTTTAAATGACTGTTTATTCTAATTTTTAAAATAAGTTTAAATTTAAATCTAATTTACTTTATACAATAAACGTATACTCAATTAATATTTATACAATATTATTTTTCAACTGAATACGACTCTGCGTATGTAATTGCACTCTTTATCATATGATTGTTTCGACAAAGGAAAGCTTGTTTAATTAAATTAGTATTAGTTATTAAATTTAATTTCTACTTATATATTTCATTTACCTATCTACTTAAATTCATATCAGTTCGAAACAACTCAGTGTGTTGTAAAACAATTAATTAAAAGGTTTATATGATCTAGAAATAAAAACGGTATCTTTCAACTTGTATTAAAATTAGTTTATTATATTATTTAAAAATATATATGTATTAGTGGTTTATATTAAATCAACAAGTTTTTTATAAAGCAAAATTATTTAAATAATATATATATATATATATATATATATATATATATATATATATATATATATATACAGATATATAATTTTAGTGATAATTGCTATTACTTTTAGAATAGCTTCAAGTAGTTCTATAAAAGAATCAGAAACAAATGATAAAGATGCACATTTAAGAGAATTAGCCAATGTAGTTACAAAAGAGTTTGAATCGACTGTAGGTACTATTAAAAATATTATTGAAAAATTGGACCTCAAGAGAAAAATAGTAAATACTTGTGGATCATTAGCATCAGATGAAACTATTGGAAGTATACAAAAAATTATTGATTTATTTAATGATCAGTTAAAAAGAATTCAAAGTAATTTTTATAGTAACAATGAATCAGGAAATGAAACAATTTTAATAGAATATTATGTCAAAAATAATTTAAGTAAAATAATATAATAACTAAAACATGTTGAATACAAAGATATCAAATAAACCACTTTCAGAACTGCAATATATGAAAAAAATAGTTTACAATTCAATTACGAATATTAAAAAAATTACAGATTACAATGATACTACCATCGACCAAAAACTACAAAACATCATTTCAAATAATGTATCGAAACCAAATGAATTCAGTTTACATCTAGACGCTTTAGAAAAGCATCAAACTGAAGAAACCAAAATAGAATCGACAGCTACAAGTGCTTCGACATCAGAAAAGCAAGTAACAAATAATCCGCCAAATATTATATCAAAACGGTGAACAAGCGCAAACGAAATCTTGAAAAGAGTGTAAATTGTACGAATTGTTAACGTTCTGTAATTGAATAAAATAAAATTTATAAAAAATTGACAGGCTGTAATTGTTAATCGTTTCATGTGTATAATTTATACATATTTTTAATGTTATATGATTTAATATATTAAAAAATAAAACCAAATTCAACACACGTGTGAATCATTTAGAAAGGAGATATATCTCCTATCTCAATGCTTCATACTAAAATATTTAATTTTTTTTTTTAATAAATTCTGTGTCGAAATAACTTTTTTTTTGTGTTTAATAATAATTAATGTCATTTTATATTCTTCTGTTGTGTGTATGTTTACAATTTTAATAGGGACTTGTATTTTAATTATAACGCAAGTTATGGAAGATATATAACAGAACATCTGAGAAATTTATCAAATTTGTATGTATGTTCGAGAACAATGTTCGTATGTTATAACTATATAAAATCCATAGTAGTAGATTACTTTAAAAAATAAAATGTCGTTTTATCTATAAAAATTATTTTGAAGTTGTAATATTTATGGTAATGTAATGTTGTATCGGTAAAAGAGTAAACCATAGTTTCTAAAACTTTTTCACTTTATTTTTTTTTAAAACAGATTTATAAAAAAAATTAAGTTTCAATTAAATTAGTATCGATAATTATATACATATTTCAGGTTTATATCTATATCTATATATGTATATATAAACTATTCTATTCTGTAATAAAATATATTATTTTTACTAACGTCATGATAGGGTTCAATTTTTTAGTTATTAATCTATTTCCAATTCAGGTCTGTCATTAGCCACTGAAAAATCTGTGCTAATGTATTGAGTTTGTAATTAAAATAGCAACAAAAAAATGCACCTAAAAATTATAACAATTTATTCAATAATAATACAATATTTTTTATTTCAATTTTATCATCTGTTGATAAATTATTTTGTTCAGCATATTTACAAATAGTTGACACATCAATTTTTAATTTTTCTACTAAGTCGCAAATGTTATTCAATTTAATTTTTTTTGTCTGAGGTGCAAGTGTATCATGAATATCTTCATCAATCTTACTTTCACATTTATGTTCAAAATTTATATAATTTTGTAATTTTAAATATTCTTCATAATTAACTGTAGAAGAATTGTTGTCTACACAATTTTGTAAATAACTGACAATTTCTAATTGTAATTTATCATCATTTTTGATTGAGAGTACAACTATTTGTTCATGTCCTGTAACATGTGCAAAGTATTTAAATACTTCAAAAGCCATTTGCCTTATAATTGGATTTGTATCATTCAGCAATTTATAAAACAGAGAAGCAATTAATTGAAATATCTGCTTTTGATCTAAAGTATTATCTAGTTGTTTCAGAGATAAGGATTTTAAAAAAAATAATATCTGAATTTTTATAGCTGATGAACCGTAATTCTCAAGTTTTTTAAGTTGGACCAAAACCTAAAAACAATTGATATAAACATATATACAGAAATATATGTATATAATAATATATGTTTACCTGACATAATTGTGAGTTGTTAATTACCATAACAACAGATTTTGTAGCATGACATAAAGAAACAAAAAAATAACTCAACCAGTTACAGCTTCGATCATTTATTTCAACAGTACTAAAATATTTTTTTGTAACAGGTGTCACTACAATGTATTTCCACATTGATATTATTAAATTAATTAAATCCAAATTCTCTTCAGTAAGAGTATTAAGTGGTATCAGTTGTAAATTATCACACTAAAAAAACACATATTTGTAAATAGGTACACAATTTTAATATTCTAATGACAATAAACAATGAATTCATATATTTTAAGAATTATATTCATAGATATAAGAATTACATACAAAAGTCAAAAGAATATATTTTTAATTTTTTTAAAAAATTACATCAATTTAATAATTTTTTTGTTGTATTTTAAATACTAATTTAAAACTCCCCTCTTAAAAAAATTAACAACCAATATTTACCAATTCTTTGAATTTTTTTATGTTCAAATTTCCTGATAAAAATAATTTAATGTCTTCAACTAAGATTTGCATCACATTTATTAGTTCTGTAGTTTTTTTACTGTAACAAATATTTTCTAAACCAATTGCAGACCATACAATTGGATTTTCACCTGGTTTATATATTTCTGTAAATCGGATTTTGTCTTTTTCTGACAATAATAGATATAGTCGTGAAATTAATATCTTAATGTAAGTTCTTTCTGGACGATTTAAATCATAACACATTGGCTTGAATGCATTTACGAGATATATTAATTGATCAAAACATAATTCAGAACTTCCATACCTAGAAGATTATAAATTAATATGAAAAAAGCAGTTTTAATTCTTGAAAAGTAATTATTTATTTAATGTCACTTCATGAATTATATAAATAAATAAAAATCAATAAATCGTCTAGAATTCCTTAATATTTAATTTTATTTGTGAATGTATCTTTTATATGTATATAGACAGGCACACATAAAAATGAAAATTAAAATTTAAATACATATCCAGATACAAACTTTGAAACTTTTATAATTTTATTCCAAATACCTTCCTAAAATACACCATACATCAATAGCTAATAATGCACACCAAAAATTTTCTTGAAGTACACTTTTCATCAATTCAATTTCAATTTTTTTAAAATTATCTGCAGATAGTGTGATACAAGCTACAGCTAAATGCATCAATAGTGCTTCATATAAACTCATAAACTGTTTCACTGTTCCAGGAAGATTTGGCACATGTATTTTTATATCTTGAGATAATTCCTTATGGCCTAATTAAAAAACATTATTAATATTACTAAATATTTTTTGAATACATTTAAAGTAAAAAAAAATATTAACCAAATCACACACATCATACATGGATGCATACACACACACACACACATATATATATATATATATATATGCATGTGTGTTGTCTACTGTGTGTTTTGTCTATCAGTGTATGTGTCTGTCTGGCTGTGTGGATGTGGAATAGCCAAGATTTTTTGAAGAGGAATGTACTATTTTAACAAAGTTTAAAATCTGATAATTCATTATTTACAACAAAAATATAAAAGGGTATACTCTATTATATATGTTATTGAAACCACATTCAACCTTGATTCTGTTTTTTTTTACAATACCCCAACATTCTTCTTTAGCATGCGTACTTTAATGTTTTCTTTCAATTGGGTGATGTGTACACACCCAAATACCCCCTTAACTATGCCACTGACATGTGTATATGTCTGTCTGTATGTACATATATATATATATATATATATATATATATATATATATATATATATATATATATATATATATATATATATATATATATATATATATCTGCTTACAATGTCTTACTAAAGTAAATATTGTTTTTACAATATTTTCTTCACTTCCAAACCATACATTTCTGATTTCTACTGATGAATCTGAAATTTTTTTCAACATAATAGTTGATAACAACAAAATTCCTAAACGACTTTGTTCATTTATGAGTTCTGATTGAATCATTCGATTATAAGCCTTAAAAATATGAAAATTCATTATTTATGTTTCATTTTTCTACAAATTATTTATAATATATCTATGTACTTAAATCTTATATAATTATATAAATTACTATTACAAATGTGTTACCTCAAAAAAGGAAATATGTCGAATTAAAATTCCTATCAAAGGTTCTGCTCCAACAGTAAAATGAGATTCTATAGAAGAAATAATACTAGGAGATATTTGTTTCAAATGTAGATAAGGTGCTGAATATCTGGATTTAAACAATAGTTCAATGTATTCTATATTACAAAATAAATAAAATTTATTAAGAATTAAATATGCAATAAAAAGAATATATACCTATGCAAAAATAATAATAAACTGCAAAGTTCTGAATACATTTCTGTTAATTCATATGTTTCAGACAGTTTTATTACAATTTTCAACATAAAATTTCCAATTTTCAATAATCGTGTTAAATTTTTATTATCGTCTGAAGACTAAAAAAAATAATCATTGAATAATGAAACTGAAAACTTTACAAAATAAAAAGTATACAAACTATCAAATCCATAATATCAGTTAAATTCTTTAGTATATTTTTTATTAAAAATTTTAGTGGTGACGATATATTTAAAAATGGTTTAAGTTCTTCACTATGCTTCTGAGTTAGTTTTGCATAACCTTTCCAATGCTCGGCCATCGTTTTTATATCTAAATTAACAACTATTTTACCAATTTCACCAATTAATTCTACAACTAAACCAAAATAATTTGTAATTATACTTTATGCAGATACATATGCACTTACACACACACACACATATATATATATATACACATGTGTATGTGTGTGTATAAATTTTTAATTGTTTTTCAATGCATATAACAAATGTACCTTCAACTAAAATCTTTACAGCATCATCACAAAAAATGTCAAATACAAAAACATCATTCAGCAAAATAAAAAAAGAAAACTGAACTTCATTACTCTTCTTAAATAACGAATTTAATAAATTTCCCATTTGTTGAAAATGTTCTCCGTATTTAAGATCACTGAAAGACATTATAAAAATGTGGGTAGCTGTAAATGTGTGTCTATGTTATGTATATGTGTGTGTGTATATATATATATATATATATATATATATATATATATATATATATATATATATATATATATATATATATATATATATATATATAATGTATTCACTAATATAACAATAGTGAAATAAAATGATAAAAATTTATATACCTTTCATTACAATGTTTGTAAGATTTATAAAGTATGTGAGCAACATTTCTTGGAATAGACTGAAATTGATATAACTTTACTTTTTTTAATGAAATAATATAGTTAATAATATTTTGAATCAACTCAAGCAACTCGAGACAACACTGAAAAAAAAATTCTACATATACATACATGAGTCGAAATATATATACATGATATATATATATATATATATACATGAGTAGAAATATATATATATATAATATAATGCTTAACATTTACCTGTATAATTTTAGTAATTTTTAAAAGATTATCATTACTTAAATTAGGAGATACTAATATAAGATCAATTTCTGAAAAAAACTAAAAAAATTGTTTTATTAAAAGTATAAAATATATATATATACGTATATACAAACCTTAGCAAATAACTGCACTAGAGCTGGCATTAAATGAAGTAATGGTTCATTTTCAGAATAGACATCATCGTAATCATTTATAAACAAAATAATAGACTTAAATGTTTCTAATGTATCCGTTTCCATTAATTTTTCATAAGTATCATAATGAGAAATACTTGATGCAGCAGTTTTTACTTTTTCTATATATTTTTTTAAATCTGTCGCTGTATGTATATTTTTGGTACAAATTGATACGTTTTGAGAACTCATCCTATTTTTTTTAAATTTTGCGCTTGTAATCAACTACTACCATCTATGGATTCCTTTTAAATTTACTTTAAAAGCGGGAACGTAGATAAAGGTTAGATAATTGCATTGATAAATCTTTTATAATAATTAGATACATCGATGCACAATCAAATTACTTATAATATGTTATAATGTAACATTAAATTTAAAATTTTATATAGAAAAAAATGTCAGAGTAATTTATTATATCAAAATACTCTAAAATACCAAATATACACAATATCTGTGATCACAACCATGTGTCATAATAACTATCATTCTCTCTTTCCAATAAAAATATCTCATTCTAATGAAATTTTGTTTTTAACATGTAATCTTTATTTTAAACTGTTGGTAATGAATTTAGTGTAAAATAAATAGAAAATGTATTTAGTAGTATTTTAATATGAAAATGTAATTTATTTGTGTTCGTAAAGAGTAACATTTCAGATGTTCAATAATTGAATCAGTCCATAATTAAAATATAAGTATTAATAAATTAACATTGTTAAAAACAAATATTAAAAGTATGAATAATTTGTTTTAAATATAGCGCCATATGTAAATTACACATGTTTAGTACACGATTGTGTGTTTCTCATTTATTGATTGTAAACACAGGTGTTAAAAATATACAGGTATATAACTAGTGACGGGTAGACAAGATGTCATGCTTTTCGCGCGTGAACTGTTACAAGGGCGTGTCATTTGAAATGGAACCGGCAGTGGATTGACACATGTAATTAAAGTGATTGTTTTAATGAAAGTATACAATATTATGGCCGGTGATATAGTATCTGGTTATTTAGATGTAAAGGTTTCAGACAGAGTAAGACGTAGAGGATTTACACCATGGAAGGTACCTTTGACCGTTACGTTGTGTTTCTAATGCATTATGTTTTGACAGTTAAGACTATAGTCATAGGTTCGATAAGCATTATTATTTAATGCTAAAAACATGATAGTTTTTTGTTCTAATGCGGCGTTTTAAAATTAGGAAATGTTACTAATTGCTATTATGGAATTTTCTAATAATAAATAATTGAACATAAATATTTTGAAGAAAGCTTTCAATTTATGTGTTTATATACAAGTATAAAATAATATGAAACATACATATACAGACACATAAAAAATAGAGTACAGCATTTACTATTAAAAATGTTTAATGTACTTTACAGGTTTGGAAAAAACAATGGTGTGAATTAAGACGAATTGACGGAACACAGAATGCTTTAGAATTTCGATTAAATACTGCTCGTAATGGTGCATCACCAAATAATATAATCATACCAAAAAGTGCACTTTTATCAAGAACTGAATCAAGGTATTTGAACTACATGAAATTAATTGATTTCTATATTAAATGTCAGTAAATTTATTTTTATGTTCAATATAAAAGATTTCATTTAGAGTTCACTAAAATAAGTAATAATCATGATTTTATTTGCTATTAATTTTCAAAAGTAAATTAAACTTTTATTACCCTTTTAACAATATTTTTTCATATCAAGGTCATATAGGTATAGTATTAAAAAAAATAATTTTAATTTTTCATTTTATATATATATATATATAAAAGCTGTGTATATATGTACTATAGGTTATTAATAATTTTTATCTATAGATCAAGACAATTTGCTTTTGGTATATTTTCTCAAGGAAGTTCAAGAAAACCAATATTATTTTTATCAGGTTCTTCAGAATCTGATACTCAATCATGGATGGGACAAATAAGAAAAATGCTTTCGAATTCTCCTCATTTACCTTGTATGTAATTTTCTTTTTTTTAATCATATAATTACTTTTAAATTAAAATCATGTAATTCTTACTTATTAAATTAAATAGATGTATATATATATATACACACACATATATGTTATCTCTAATTAAATTGTTTGTAATTACAGTGCAAGAAGGTTCATTTGCAGTATCTTTAGTTGATAATGAATTTTCACGAACAGCTGGTTTAATTGGACTGTATGGCACATTATCAACTGGACCACATAGTGTAGTTATTGCAGATCCTTGCAATTGTCATCCACGATTAATACTTTCATGGCAACATTTACATCAGTTTCACTTAGCTGCTACAGGATACAAAACTGATGAAAAAAGAATATGTGTTCTACATACAAGCAGGTGAGTTTCATTAAAAAAAATATAAAAAGTAAAGGTAATTCTCAAACAATTATCAATACATATTTTATTCCAGTAGTAACTGTAACACAGTTACTACTGGAATCATATTAGGACTGAAGTATTTGTTTCTGTGTAATGTGTATACATGTGCTTTGGGTTTATATATATATATATATATTTATTTATAATTTTTTTTAATATAAAGTTTTTATATTTTTATAATTTTTGATTATTTATTTTATAAAATACTAATTTTTTTAGTGAATTTTATGCTGGTGCTGGTCAACTTTATATATTTTGTTTCCAAGCACCTCAACTGCTTCAGAGGTTAATGCTACGTGGTAGAACTCAAAGGTTCTATGCATCTCCTTCACCTTCTCTTACATCACATAGAAGATTAAGTAGAAGTGAAGGTGACCTATATGCTCCTGATTCTGAAAGTTTGAGAGACTCTGGTTTCTCTTCTGAAAGTCCAGCAGATAATGTCACTCCAAAAGTAGATATAAGATCTTGTTGTAATCGATCAAGAGATCCACGTGTGCGAATATCAATGGCTTCAGATGACTCTGGTCTGGTACTAAAAAGCAAAACGGCTTCAGCTCTTATTGCTACAGGTTTAGGTTTACTAAGTTGTACACCAGGTAATGATGAAATTGACGAATCTTTAACTGAAGATAGCCTTGGGCCATTAAATCAAAATACGTAAGTTATTTTTTATTTATATTTTAATTTAAATTGTACATAAAAAAAAGTTTGAGTCTAAAGATATAGATAATTTTTTTTAAGAAATCATTAATTGCTAATATATAATCAAAATATTGTAAAAATTTTATATGATTAATGTATCACACTTTCTATGGTTCATCCAAAGTGTATCAAAATAACTATCTTTTTGTTTATTTTAGAAAAAAGAAAACATCGCCAAGACGAGAGTCTAATGTGTCAATTGCTTCGGGTGTTTATGAAGAAATTCCAGAAGATACTGTTATCCCAACTTCAAATAGAATACAGTCTCCAAATCATTATGAAGATCCTATGGATATTATTTTTGGGTCATCAAGAATCAGTAGAAGAGGTACGCCTCCTCCCTTACCTCCTAGAAGATTTCGTGATGGTTTTAGGTTGGATAGTTATAGTGATGATGCATTAGATGACTTTTTACCTGATTCTCCATTAACCCCTGCATCATTTTCATCTTTACTTGACACTCCAGCAAAATCATTGCCATTTTTACCAAGGTGCCACACAATGCCTTCAAGTAATTCATTTAGTATTAATAGACCACTACCTTTAAAACCTATTGAACCACATTATGTACCCATGTCTCCTGTGGTTAAAGTACCTTTAAATGAAAATTGTTATGTTCCAATGTCTCCATCTAATAGAATATTTTTTCCTGATGATGTATCATTTTATATGGATATGAATAGAGGCAACAAAAGTAAGAGAGGTGAATAATGTTCAGTTAAACTATAAATTTAAGAAATGTATAATTTACATATACATAACTATTTTCACAAATATATGTTCGTGTAAATAATTTTGAAAACAATTTTAAGAGTGAAAATTTAAATATGTTCTCCTTTTTCATATAGTTATATTTATAATTTTTTATTTTTTTTCATGGAATATGAAAATTATATAAAATTTCTATTATTTTTTAAAATGCATAAAACCTTCATAAATAATCCAACTGATGAATCTGAAAAATCAAATTAAATTTTAACATATCAAGCTATATATATAAAAAAAAAAACACACATCAATGAGTGATTACAAGTTTGTGTTTCTGTAATAAGATACTGTGAATCACTGTTCACAAAAGTTCGTCCCTTGTAAGTAAACTAATATTTATTAAAAATTCAATGATTGTTATTTAACTTGATTAATAATTCATATTGTTTCCAGAACTGTAAAATTTATTGTTTTTCTAAATTTAGTTTAACATGTTTGAATTATAAATTATTATATCTGAGTAATTAATTTTAATTAGAAGTACTTTTTTTATTTTTATTTATAACATTAATGGAAAGGAGTAGATACTATTAGCTAATTTTATTTATGAATATGCAAAAATTAAATTTAATTAATTAGGTAAATAATATATTATTAACATTTAGATTAATGTTACAGTATTGAAACTGTTCCACTACATATTTAAAACAATTATGTAATATTTTTGATTTAAATATAATATAAAAAAAGACTTATCTTTTTTTATATATAAGTGACTTTAAAAGTATTTAAAAAATCAAAATATAACGATAAAATATTTATGATTTGCACTTGAATAATTGTTTTTGTAATTTAATAGGGGACATTTAATTTATAATATTTATAAGACTGGTATAAATTATTATTTTTTTATTGCAACTATTTCAATAAAAATAATCATTAGTATTTTTATAGCTAAGAAAAAAGCTCAAAATAATTAAGTATTGTTATATTTAAATTATATATATATTGTTTTGTTGTTTGAAATTTTGGTAATAATGAAAAAAACATTTTACATTAAAAAAAGAATATTTTCAGCAATTTTTGTTGGCAAAAAGGAAATAGTGTAAATGTATATTATTAAAATCTATGTTATGGAGGCAAGATCTAATTTATTTATCATTTTAAAAAATGAAATGCTAATACGAGAGGCGTTTATCATAATAATTAATTTAGCTTTATTGTTTTAAATACATATATAAAAAAAGGATATAAAATATTGCTTACATATATGTTATACCTTCATGCAACAAATATTTTTTTTAACAAATATTAAAACAATTTGAATTATGCTAATTATCCAGAAATATTTATTTATATTTATAATCTTTAACATTTAATGTTTCAAATGAATATTAACAAGTAATGAGTACATAGGTACTTTAAATTATTGAACATAAACGCACAATTTTTTACAAAAGAATAATTCTAATACAAAGTATGCTCATTGAATATAAAAATTATTAAGAATTATTTAGCTCACAATTATAGTTAAGACACTGTGGCTAAACTCACTTTCACAAATGAATTCTTTTTTCATCCAACAAACCACACCAAATTTTTCAATCAAAAGTATTAAATAAATTATTTTTGATTGTCGCTTATGTACATTTTGATAGCTATTTGATTTTCTGGTAACTTAGCGCTCTGAAGATAATAGTGTAATCATTGAAATGTGCATAAACGACAATCGAAAATAATCAATAATAATTTATTGAATATTTTTGGTCAGAAAATTTGGTGTGGTTTGTGGGGTGAAAAAAGAATCTATTTGTGAAAATTATTTAGATGTTTAATACTTTGATCTCAAAATAAGTGAAGAGAATTTAATCTGAAAACTATAATTTTTTTAATATATCACATTGTAATTGACTAATTATAAAATTTAATTCTACTTATTCATCCTCTGTTTTATACATATATGTAGATAAATTTTAGTTTCATTTAAAATTTCATCATTCAAATTTAACAATTCACAAGACTAAAAAATATTGTCTTTGTCCTGCAATAAATTTTTATGCAATCCGTTTTGAAATTTATATTTATTGTAAAATAAATTATGTACATATTTTACACATATTTGTATGTGTTGAATATGGATAAAATATGATTTCACCAAAACTTGTTTTACAATCGATTTAATTCCTGATCTGAAAAAATATTTTATATGTTTACTACTATATATGATATTTTATATACTTAAATTCTTTTTTATTATATTTAATTAAAGTTAGAAATATTGGGTAATAGTGTAGAATGTATAGATTTGATCTTACAGTATCAGTGTTAAAGCAAAATAATTAATTTACTATTATATAATTACATTAAGACCCTTTAAAATCTTTCATAATATACAATAATCAAAATTTGTTTCTCTACTTGAATTATGTATTTTTTGCAGCTTTATCAAATAAAATGTTCTGCTTATTATATTTGATATATCAACTATACAGCTAATATTGTTCATATAAATGATAAGATCTCATTGATTAAACTAAGGTTTATGTAATGTAACTAGGCATTTTCATGTAACTGGGTTACAGAGTATGTTTTTAACTGTAGTTATATATATATAACTACATGTTTAAATATATATATATATATATTTAAACAGTACAATTCAGTTTATTACATATCGTGTTTCTATAAATTAAAATTAATAAACACTTAAACAATAACCAATCAAATATTGTGATTTTGATACTTTGTACAGTTTTCTGTAATTTATTAAATTTTTATAAAACTATATTTGTTTCATTTCAATTTTACAAAATATTAGGAAGAATATAATCAAGATATGTTATTATACAACTTATTACAATATAATATGCCAATATTTACTTTTCAGATGGTACATAAAATGTGCTTTTGTTAATAAATAATTTTAATTTTTGATTGAGATGTTTACTGACAATAATTCTTATCTATATAATTGTCACTCTTATATTACCAAAAACTTAATTTCTACTGTATTTACTGAGTCACATAATAAATATAAATAATATTTCATACTTTTATTTTCATACATAAATAAAAATACAACACTATATACAATAATTAACATTTATTGCAAACATTCTATATTTAATTTAAATTTCCATTTTCACATCCACAAGTTTATAATTTTCAAATTTCTAATGTACTACTGACGTTTTTTTGCTTTTGTAACTTTTGTTTTCGGTTGCTGTGAACCAGGAAATAGTGATGTCATTATTTCTGACATTTCAGGCATCTCAAACTTTCCAGTTAAGCTACTAAACTGTTCCATTTCTTTTTTTGTTTCAGGATCACTCATCATCTTTGGCAAAATCATAATTAAAAGTAATGGTAGCACCATCATTAAAACCATAGGATTAAATAAGAAGTCTGTAACACGCCATTGCTCACGAATTTGGAAGTAGC
Organism: Acanthacorydalis orientalis; assembly: GCA_034766995.1. NCBI lineage: Eukaryota > Metazoa > Arthropoda > Insecta > Megaloptera > Corydalidae > Acanthacorydalis > Acanthacorydalis orientalis. The sequence continues at coordinate 48,432,830 of CM068315.1, read as the reverse complement.
GAATTTTTGACATCGGTTTCATTTTTAAAGGATATGGCACCTGAATGACTTGAGAAGTTTGTATATAATTCACTTTACGAGCTCTATATTTTCCTTTTGAATTAATTTCAACCCTTACAGGTTCATACATATAATCGGCATTAATAACCTCAAGAACATATGAACCAGATGGAATATTATGAATCATGAATGTTCCATCTTCTTTTATAAATCCCAAATATTCGCCACCATTAACCATTATTCGCGAATTTGCTTGCCAATTTATTGGTGTAAATGGCATATCTGGAGGAAACACTTTTCCTTCTATTATATACCGTAACTGATCTGTTTCATCTTCTGATGATATATCTGCTGCACTGCAGTATAATTTCTCCAGTAAAAATAATAGGAGTGACAAAATATATTTACTTCTCATGTTTAAACGTGAACAATAACATTTACTCAAAACGTCAGACTTTCTGCCTTCTATACTGGAAACAATTTCGCAAGTGCCATAAGCATAGAATATTAACAAATTTCTCAAAGTATTGTCAGCATTTCTAAACATGTATACTTTTAAGAACTTAAAACTTCAAATAGCATTCTTTCATTGAAATATATATTCAATATATATCTCAAAATGTTACTGTTTTTTAATACATGCTATTCTCAAAGTATTAATTTATGTAATATTTTCTTACTCAATATATATTGTTTCTAAATATCTTCATTGATTACAAAATCATATATGGTAGACATATCATTTTCCGTTTAGGTTTAAATTTAGGACACACACATAAATGTGATATATAATTGATTAAAAGAAACTACAGAAACTTGAAAATATATTAGATGAGTGGTCGTAAATTGAAATTTGGCCCGAAAATAGTGTTCCCTATATGTACAAATACAACCCATTGTTTTATTAGTTGTGTTCAGCTAACTGAGACCTTAATATTCAATTAGAATTTAGGCTAAATATCAATAAATACAAAGGTTCAGCTGAACTACTCTATTTTAGTGATCGTTTTTTTTACGTTCAGTTTAATTATCCTAACCTGGAAATTGTTTGTGATAAATATCAAAAATGAATGATTCAAAAGTAATATTTTTAAAATTCAAGGTAGTGTGATAGCTTGAATTAAAGTTTAAACGTTATATGAAAACAATAATAAATATCATTTTTTACGAGTGTAAGTATTAAATATCTATCCATCTTATGAACAAATTTATCAAATCTAAAATTAGACAATATAATAGACATAGTCATTCAGTCAAAATGGAACGTTTATTTTAATATGTGAGTAGTAGCAGCCACTGTTCATAATAATACTCATTTTGAAAATGAGAGTTCAGTTTCGATTCAATGACTATCGGCCCTATCTGATTTAGCATTTGCTTTATTTTGCGATTTCGAAATTTATTACATAATTGACAAAAGACTGATAATTATATTCATGAAAAATGATATGTAATTTATATAGAAAGTTTGAATTATTTTTTTAATGAACCACGGTGTTGTATATGTATATGTATATATATGTATATGTATATATATATATATATATATATATATATATATATGGGTTTCCAGATTTTGGAAAACCATATACGGGACATGGATGTTAAAAAAAGCCAACTCTGAACCTTACAACAATTTTGTTAAGTACATAATGTAACATTATAATTATTAGATGCAGTTGAGGCCTTATATTTACTACTTTTAATGCACTGCACAATGAACTGTTTGAAAATAGGCAAAAGCAAGATATTTGTACTGAATTATAAATAAAATGCATATACTAAATAAAAAGCGACCGATGCCACCATACCGCTGCCATAAACAGTAAACAAGTAATTCCCTTGAGTTGTCAGTTTTTATGGGTTACAAATCAATTTAAGTTAGAATATTGAAAATTAAAATTGGTTAACATAATATTTATAATTTTATATTTTCATTAAAATACGGGACATTAAGCTGTCCCTACAAGTATAATACAGGACAGCAAAATTCGACAGCAAGCCTAATATATATATATATATATATATATAGTATATGTATATATATATATGCAATTTTATATATGGGCATGTGCATATGAAAGGAAGAAAACGTGTTTGGTTAAAGCATTGTTTTAATTTAATAATGGTTTTCGATTAGTCGATTTAATAGCAACAATTTTACAAAAACAAAAAACAGTCAAATTACGTGTTTATAAAATAAAGTATTCTTTGATACTCAATAGACAATATTATTACATTCAACAAATATTAATCAAATAAAACTGGATTATATCCTTTAATCTAATTAATTACACGGATTCAGGTATATATATATATATATATATATATATATATATATATATATATATATATATATATATATATGTTAACCTGGAATAAACGTACCACCTAATGTTTATTTGCGATGATTGAAATATAAAATTAAACCTTAATTTTTTTAATAGGTTGAAGAATTTTGTATAAATATTAATATATTTATATATCTTTAAATAAATGTTATACACTACTGCGTATTTATCACGTCTAGATAGATAACAATATATATATATATATATATATATATATATATATATATATATATATATATATATGTATGTATTTTATCTTTCTCATTATTATCCGCCCAATCTATCTCTATATCTATCTATCTATCTATCTATCTATATATATATATATATATATATATATATATATATATATATATGTGTGTGTGTGTGTGAAACACATTTTATATATAAAAATATAAATATGTTTAATTTTGTGTATTTGCAAATGCATTCTTCTATTAAAAATAAAATTATTAAACAATATTTATAGTAAAATTAATTTTTTTTTTTGCATTTTATAAAAGATTAAGTATTTATACTGATTCAAAGTAAAAAATTCTAACCCCTAAAAATTATTAATTTGCTAAGCTATAAGTATTGTCCTAATTTGAATAATTATGGACTGCAAGTTCTTTGTTTACGTGTTGTGATATTCTTATGTAAACAGGAACCGTTTAAATGGAAATAATTTTCTAGTTTAAATATATATATATATATATATATATATATATATATATATAACATAGAGAGATACATTATCTTATCGTTGAAAACAATAAGAAATAAGTAACATTAATAAACAGTATTACTGAATATACGAATTAAACGCTCCTATAAAATGAATTAGTTTAAATACCGTAGATGTAAGAATTTAGCTGTTGAATGAAAAGATCATACAAGTATTTACGTATTTAATAATAAAGAGCAGCGTAAAAAAATTAAAATAACCATTTTTAAAGTAACCGTTAAATTTATTTTAGTATCGTACATCACTAGAATTTAGGAAAATATAATGGAATTTATTTAAAAATGTTAAGTTTTATTAGTTCGTTATTTTTATAATACTAAACATTTTAAATGAAAGAAGAATAAATCAAATTTTTAACTCTGCCATTATTAGGCATTTAGATTTAATTTAGAATTACATTATTGCGTTTCTAAAGTAAATACTTTTATTGCATAATTCATCCTAGAGAGAAAATAATACTAGTTTTGTAAATGAATATCATATAAAAATTAAATACAGACAATTCGAGTGATTATCCCACTATCTATACAGTATAGTTTAAAATAATATTCTAAAATAATACTTCTTTGTTAACGTTTCTATAAATAAAACACTATATTTTAATGACATTGAATACTTTTTTAGTTTAGAAATGCTTTTTTCTTAATTTTAGAAAATACCCTCACTTCACCCTCCGGTTTGGACTAATTAAAAGTAATAGTTTTCAAACAGCATCTTATGTTTATTTTAAAATAATATTTATTACAGAACTTGAGCCACACAAAAATATGTAGAAGCAAATTGTTTTCGGGTGTTAATTATCTTAGTTATCGATGAATCCATACATCTAAATAATCAAATTGTTTCAAGCTCCTGATTGCTTATGTAGGTGTTTATTTTATAAGTTAGTGTTTTAACTGTCGTATAAAATAATATAAATAAATGACAACTTAAAAAATAATTGAAATGAATATATATATATATATATATATATATATATATATATATATATATATATATATATATATATATATATATATATATATGTTATTTACACATTAAACATAAGTAAAATAACATAAATGTGTAGAAGCACTGAAATTAAACTTCACCAACAAGGTAAACGGTAGAGACTCACTACTACGCAACCATGTCACCCTCTCTTAAAAATCAGTTGTAAAGTAACAGCTGCGTAGAGTGAATGTATGTGGATGTAAACAAGCCTAGCCGCGTTTATAAAATACGATGTATCACTTATCAATACAAATATTTGCATTACCAAAGTAAAGAAGTAATTGATATTTTATTAGTAAAAGAAAAAAAATATTGTGCGGTGACAGTGTATAATAGTGAACAGGTAAAGTGAAACAAAAGTAAAACACCTTGCCAAACAATTAATATTACAGGTAAGTACTACTTCTATAGCTAGTGATGAGACCGTTCTGGGCGTTAACCGCTACAAGCCATGCTGATATTTAATATATTTATTAATTACACGGTAGTCATGCACAGGTGTGCTACTGCTTTAAGTTATCTAGATATTATTGTAAAAATTTGAGAAAATGTGATGTAAAAGTTTACGAAAAGAGTTAAATCTCCAATGGGAAAAGTTTTTGTAGTTTGGAATGCGACCGCATGAGTCAACTTAGTGTTAAATTCACTCAGGTTGTGTAAACAAATACTATATACATATATTTAATTGATATTTAATTTATAAATACCTTTTTATTCTTATTTTGTTGTGCATAATTTTGTATATACATATATATATATATATATATATATATATATATATATATATATATATATATATATATATATATATATATATATATAATTTGTAAGTTATATATTCAGTATTACAACTTTTAAAATAATTTGTGGGAGGTTATAGACTCACCTGTAGCTTTTTAATTAAGGTGTGCCTACAAAATGGAAGTTACTATACTAATGTTTTCAATTTTTAAAAATGAAAGGTATACTTTAGTAACAAATAAGAAAATATATAAATTGTGTGTATGTATTATTTATATAGGTATATATATATGTGTGTATTATATATATATATATATATATATATATATATATATATATATATATATATATATATATATATTAAAATTATAACCGAAGTACAGTTCAACATAATGGACATTAATTTTAGGCAAAATGAAAAATCATCATTTCTAGTTATAAAAAATATGTACAAATTTTCCAAAAAGTTCTATTTTTATTATTATTATTATTATAATATATATATATATATATATATATATATATATATATATATATGTATATATTTGTATATATATGTATATATTTGTATATATATATATATATATATATATATATATATATATATATATACACAAGTATATAACACCATTCTTTAAATAAAATCGAAATAAAAATGGGTATTGTCATTACATAATAATCTTCAGTTATTCAATATTTGAATCATTACATCATGTTTTGCTGAGTATTTGTTTATTTTTATGAAGTATATCTATCCTTTTCGTAAAATGTGGCTGACACGTAACAAATACTAAAGTAAAAATTTAATAGTAAATGCCCTGTTATGTACAAATTTAATATTTTTGTTGTCGAAAATGACAAGTGTTCATTTGCCAAATTGTAAACATTTTCAATATATCAAGCACAGCATACAAAATAAGTAAATTACTAACTCCGTATAGTAGATTGATCATAAAATGGGTGATACTGAAAATAAATCTTGTTTATATGTTACTTTTAAAATCAAAATATTCGTTGAAGCAAAAGAAAATAATATAAAAAATGAATATGTTTTCAGAAAAATGTAATTCTGTTTAGTTTTAATTCAAAGCTGGAATTAATAGCAATATTTTAATACACAAATAATAAAGAATTCTTTACTTTCACAATTAAAAAAGTCTCTCCACATACATATTTATTTAAAATAGTAAATTAAAATTATTTTTTTATATATCAGGTATAACATGAGTGTTAAAATGTTTTCATTTTTTCTCCAATTTATAGAGAATAAGGTATAACAATAAAGTATTATTCGAATTGATCATTTTTAATCGTATATACATTGTTATTTTCTAATTATGTTAAAAATATAATTCTAAGTATTATTTAGAGTGATAAATAATATTTTTTATGTATAAGTGAACATTTGTTAAGAATATAATCGTAAGGTTCAGTTTTTACAAGTAATTAGTTTCGTTTAGCTGTGTCCAGCATGTCCTCAGTGTTAATTTATACTAAATATCACACTTATTTTATAATTGTTCGTTTCTATTCTTCTTTTATTCATTTCTGCACTTTATATAAATTCGTTAAAAAAATAAATTAAAATAATATTTTTTTTCATTGTATCTACATTTTTAAATGTTTTTATAAAGAATCAAAATATACATTCATAGATTGCAATGAATATGAGACAATTGAAGTTAAACGTATAAAAATGACTAATGAATAAAAAAAATTATATGAGATATTATTAGCAGTGAAGTATTATGTGCATTATCGCTGGAGAATGTCGTATAAGCTATTGAAACTTCATTTTCATATATTTTTCTTCCTGCATTTAATCGCCTGTGAAGTAATTTTAAAACTGTTCCTAACATTTATGATTTACGATTTATCTGTGTTATCGAAATCTTAAAATACTTGTGTATATTATTTTTAACTCTAAAATTAATTGAAATAAATAATAATTATCATTTAGATTTTAACAAAAATCATACATATCTGTTTATATTCCTTTAATAGAAGTTAGACATAAAACTGTTAAAATATTATTACACAAATGAATTATTTTATGTGGGCGCAATAAGGTGACGTATAAAACTTGTTCAATTGAAAAATACCTTTTTTAATGCGAATTTTTTTATAAATACGTTTGTATTATTTAGGTTTAGGAAGAAACTTTTGAATAAAAGCAATATATTTTATGATGTAGACATATTTTGAATTTAAACCCAACTTATTATCTATAGAAAAATAAATTGAAATCGGGCATTATAAAAGTTGTTATAATTTATTATTATATTAATAGTCTGTACTTACTAAATAGAAAGAAAAATAAACAGTAGAGAGCAATGTACAAGCTTCAAAGCCAATTAAAATAGAATACAGAACCTAACTATTTCATCATATTTCTCTAAAAAATACTACGACTACATTATTGTTAGTTCTTGAAAATAGAACAGTGCATTTTATTAGGAATTGATTCTAGATGGCTTCAGTCAAGTTTCACCCTAACATAACACAATTCCCCCGAAGAAACATCACATGATTGGATTTTGAGGTACAACGTGTAAAACATTAATTCGATATGTATATCACGTTAGTTTTAAGGCGAAATTTGCATGAAAGGTGTATGAACTCTGACACACTGGACTCGTGTTATTGGATTAACGATCTATTATATTCTGACGGACCACAAATGAGTGTTATTTATTGTGCTAACTTGTAACATTATAAATTTCTGTGAAATTAAAATGTTTGCTTCTTTTCATGATTTAAAAATTTCTACATCATAACTAAAATTTAATAAGTTTACATATAGAATTTGTTTATGGAATACTTACTACTTTTTATAATAAAATTGTTTGTAATACATTTCATTTTATATTTATGTAGGCATTCAGATAGTTATTTTCTTAAAATTTACTATATTTATTATATGTGATGAATGGTAATTTAATTAAATGTTTTCTCAAAATGAAATTCAATAATAAAAGAAACCGGCTCGAATTAAAAATTAATTTTATTAAAAATAAGCTATTTCTATTGGATTTCTGTATTTATTTACATTTTATACTGACTTTTGATTGAAATGCTGTTAATGATGATCCATTTTTAAAAGGTAACTTATATAATCAGTTAAAAATAAGATACTGTGAAGTGTAATGATTTCATATTTATTATATCAAAATAATTTCTCGAATGTAGAATCTAAAATCATTACATAAAGAAATGTAAATTGTTAATATTGGTTGTTACGTATAATAAGTATATCTTTCTAGAATTAGGAATTTTAGTAACTTTCAGTATATTAAAATTATTCATTTTAGAATCATATTAAAATTATTGAATTTTATAGGTACATGTACTGTGTAAAATTTTATAGCAACTTCAAAGAAAGATCTGTTTAAAAAAATCAGTTACATCAAAAAATAATAAAACGTTATAAAAGTCGAGAAGAGTGACGTCGTAAGAGTCGAATTCGGTCATGTGAGGTTCCGTAATCGCTCTATAAGTGATACCTAACTTGCATTTATATCATTTTATACGTTTGTTCAGAATTTGTTGTTTTTTAAAGCAAGTGTTGACTTGGAAGTCAATATATTTGATAAAGTTTTTGCGATTTAGTAAGAAATATAGCTGACTCGTGCATTGGTGTTATATATTTTTTTGAAAAAATGTATGTTTCTTATTCTATCATTTCGAAACGATCATTTGAAGCGAATAATATTGTGAAATAATAAGATTAACACTACATGTTTGTTTCAATGCTAATGATGATTAAACAAATAAATTGTAATTATGAAGTGAATCTTTCTCTCTCTCTCTCTGTATATGTATGTATATATATATATAGTATGCATGAACATGTATTATTATACTATATTATTTTGTTGATATATTTTTTAAATAAATATCAGTTATTATTAAGCCTGATTATTCAATGAACTACATGGATATTGTTTAAGTAACAGATTTATCAACATGGGTATTATGTAAGTAATATTTATTAATTTTAAATTTTAGTTTACTCGATTGCTATGTAGTACTCTATTACTTTAATACAAAAAATCTACTAGTATTGAAACAGTTTTACTGTTACAGTTTAATATAATTAATTTTGATTTTATGTAGAAGATTTAAAATTTTGAAAAATATTTAAATTTGTATTTTATACTAATTTATTGTTAACTGTCATTTAGAAAAGTAAATATTAAAAATTAATTTAACGGCATTAAATATTTTCCTGCTTATTTTAACCTTTACAAATAACTTTATAACATGGTATATATATATATATATATATATATATATATATATATATATATATATATATATATATATACACACTGTATGCATGAACATGTATTCTTGTACAATATTATTTTATTAATATTTTTTTTAAAATGGCAATAATTTTGCTCATCACTTTAATTTTCATGCGTAGACGGTTATATTTTTAAATAAAAATCAATTATTATTCAGCCTGATTATTCAATGAACTACATGGATATTATTTAAGTAACAGATTTATCAACATGGATATTATTTAAGTGATATTTATTAATTGTAATTTTTTTTACTCGATTGCTATGTAGTACTATTACTTTAATAAAAAATCTACTAGGATCAAAACTATTTTACTGTTACAGTTTAATATAATTAATTTTTATTTTACGTATAAGATTATATATATATATATATAATTTTAATTATATTTTTTAATTATATTTTACTGTTTTCTATATAATTTCATTTTGTAAAATATATAAATTTGTATTTTTATATTAATTTATTGTTGACTGTCATTTAGAAAAGTAAATATTAAAAATTAATTTAATAGCATTACATATTTTCCTGCTTATCCTTAACCTTTACAAATACTACAAATAACTTTATAACATGATATATATATATATATATATATATATATATATATATATATATATATATATATATATGTACGCATGTACATTCATACACGAAGTGTGGCAAGAAAGAAATAAGATTAATTTACTACATTCAATTCGGTTTTCCTCCTCAATTATACATTTTACAGAGTTGTTTAGCAATATCTTTTCTGGTTATAATAAGTGTTCGCAAGTTCGAATTAGGTAAATTGTGTCTGTGTTATATAAACGTGTTTTATCGCCCTTGTAGGGAAAAAATTAGTACATATTAATTTGAAATATTTATCCAAATCTAACAAATGGTCGAAAAAGGCTTCAAAAAATATTTCGAAACGTGGAAGGTGAGAATGGGAAAGAGCGTTCAAGCTAACAGGGAACTTGAAAAGGAATAGCTTTTCCAAAAAGTTTTCGATAATGAAATTGTGACTGATAGACTTTTCTCTCTTTTTTCACACGTGGTATATCGCCGTGTGTGTATATAAACGTGATGTTATGTTTCCTAAAATAATGTGTATTTCTGTTTGATTCGAATCAATAAATAAATACGTGTAAATGTATTTCTGTATTTACAATTAACACCGTCGCTGTTTTCTTTCATAATATAAATATTTTTAGTTACACTTTTCTGCCCATTGGTTGATTCACAAGTGTAATTACTGTTTTTTTTCTTTTTTCAGTTGTTAAAATGTGAAATGAAATTATTTTTTTTGCTAAACAGGGTGCTCTGCCCCTACTCGATACGCTCGCCGGCCGCAAGGTGGGGGCTTCTCCGCCCACTCGCTTTCCTCTAACAAATAACAAATTATACGCACGAATAATCTGCGTAAAATGTAAGTCGTAAACTTTTTATTCGAAAGTTTATGAAAATTAACAACACAATACAATGTTAAAATGTGTAACGTTCTTGTACTCTAAAGCTTGAGTGAATACAATATTTTGAATAAATTTCTTATCAGTTTTACACTGAAATCGTGTACCCTCTTTCGTTGTGCACTGTGAGAGAGATACATACATGTGACTGATGTCAATCAATCAGAACAGAGACCACGCGATATCCATCAACCAATCATTGATGATCGGGAATGGAAATGGCTAACGTGCTTCTTGTAGAGTGTAGCGGGGAGAGCGGTGTTGTGAGGAAGTGGTTACATGAAAAATAATTGTTTTATGGACATTTTACGACGGAATTATTTTTTATATATAGAAGGATAATTTAAAGTGTAACTATAAAATTATTAAAAATAATTCAGATATATTATATATATATACACATACTACTTTACTCAAAAAGTTCTAGAAATTTTTAATAAAACGCAAAGTACTTGATTATTCATCAAAATTTATTTTATTATATATATATATATATATATATATATATATATATATATAAGTATATGTGTATGTATTTCTTAAATCAATTACACTTCTAAGCTGGTTGGCTGGATCCACCCTTTAAAATAAAAACTAAAAATAAATATTTACCCCAATTATTTATAAGCATATGTTTTTTTTTTAATTTATCTTATAGTGCATACAATAAATTAGTCCAAAAGAAAATAGTTTTTTTTTTTTTTTGTAAATAGAACTTTAAATAAACAGTGTATTATATATAGGTGAAACCGAGAATGAAAGTACTTCGTACACTTTTTATTTTCCGAATCCTTCGAGATCAATAAATACGACAGATATGTAATGACAATGAATATAAATTCTGTAAATACAAAACATTCTGCATGGACTCAAATAATCTCGTCATAAATTTTAAATGAACACAGTGGCATTAGACTACTTTAATATAATCCTGATAATATCTCTTGAATTTATTGTGTGTACTGTTTATTTTATGAATACTTGTATGTTTATTGTTTTGTGTCGCTTGTTAATATGTTTTTATCTTATAAAAATATACAGTCTACGCGGATTAAATATGTTATAAAGTTAAATGTAATAAATGATATTTTTACCAATAATTTATGTTCAATGAAATATTTAAATAAATTCATTAGAAAAGACTGGAATGTATCAAATTTAGATTTGATGTAAATTGAATTTAATGTATTTGTTTTGTTTCTAATCAAATATATTTTTGTATTATTTGTGTGTCTATCCGTTTTTATACTATGTAAGGTAGCCTGGTTTTTATTTATTAATGATTTAAATATTTGTGTGAAACGAAGTCTACTGCAGTGAAGCATATTTTTTATTCTTACTTCCTTGCACTTTTATGACATTATTTTTTCTCTCTTTGTGAGTATATAATTTCCAAATCGGTCAGACACTCTATACTTACACACATTACACATAGTTTTCAGTAATTTCTTCAGATATTTTTATGAATATTTACAAATTCCTTATTTCCATTTTGATTATGTACAATTCAAAACTCTCACACGTATATTTAGAGTTCTTTTTATAAACATTTTATGAACTGCATATGACAAAGTATAGCTTATTTTATGTTTTCCGATAAACTCACATGTACGAGTATTGTAAACAGATGTATTGTTTTTTTTTTATTAACTTAAATTGTTCTCTATAGTGTCGTATATTATACTTTTTTTTATGATCAAACCACATTATGGTTACACAACAACGACATATGTGGCACAGTATTCGACATTCTCATATATGTCAATACAGTTCGGTAGTATAGTAATAATCGTGAATTTCTCACCAAATATTGAATTTGAGTAACGAAAGGTTCTGATATTTGCCATGTGCTATCTGTGTATTTGTTGAGTACATTGTATTTATTGTCATTTTTCATTTCGTATTATAAATCAACTACCCCAGTTTTACAGTATGTAACATTTGAAAAGGGGTTTCATGTATAGAGTGCAATATAGTGTTTTTACAATGAATTCAGTTTTATTATTGACGTACGTATGTTATACTCTGAGGGTGGTATTCGGCAGGTGATAGTTTATATGTGATACGTGAACCCACACACATACACACCGCATATATATATATATATATTATAATTGTTTACAGATGTTAAGAAACTGTTAACAGACTTAACAGCTACAATAAATGTGTGAGAACAGCTACAGCTACAATGTTTGATTAGAAATTTTGCAAAAAAGTTTAAAAAAAATTTTAAGCTGGTATCTCACGGTTAATGTTTATTAATTAAAATTTAACTTGTATATAACACGTCAAAATTGACGGGAAAATAGAAAAAAAACATAGAAAGAAAATACCGTTTATTGGTTTTTACAACATAATATATTTAAACATAAACAATATCTAAGAACGAAACTTAATGAATTAAACTTGAAACCTATGAGCTGACAAAGCAAACACTTCTTGTCACCATAGATAGACATTTCTCATCGTCATCATGGATTTTGCCCTGTGGTACAAAGTGTCGAGAAATTTTTATTATACAGAATAGATGAAATTAAATTTCATTAAAAAAAGTATTGAAATTTTTTTTGACAAAAAAGGTGTTTCTTAAGATGCCATTTAATTCATACTTTTTTTCTTATTTAAACGGCAGTTTACAGTATGAAAGGCGTTGAAAAGTCGATTAAAATTGTTAGAATTTCATTTTTAGCGGTAAAAGTTTGTAAAACGTAAACGAAAATCGCAAAAGTATTATTTATTTGCAGCGAAATGGAAAACATTACAAATATCAATCATAATTATAAATATTGTACTTGTTCATAAATTTCTGTCGACTTTCATTTAAATATTGAAAAAGTTAAAAGTGTAAATAAAAAACATTGATGAAAAATTGATCGAGGCGATTTCAATCGAAATGTTTGATTAAATATTTTTAATGAAATTTTAACGAAAGTTCAACTTTGAAATACGGCCATTCATTTTTTATTTAATATGAACCCATCTAAAATATTTTTTCTCGGCCAAAAGACTTCTCTGTAAGCACTTTTTCCCATTTGTCAAACACTCATTATACTTCTTTTTCTAATTCGCAGTCGGAATCTTTCATATTATTTTGTTTCCTCTTTGCTATAAACCATTTATTTCAGTAGTATTTTACGATAAGAAGATTTTAAAAAGTACTAAGTAGTATCAAAAGTCAAAACAATTAAAATCTGCTCGGAAACATTTTGAAAAGGTCTCATATATTTTATATTAATTTGTAATAACACATTTTCTTAACGATTACATTTTATTATTAAGAAAGTGTGTATGTCCGCATGTTATTTCTGGTTTATAATAAAGAACACATTTATTTTTCTGTCTTGCATACATAATATATTTTCAGACGTTAGCGTTTCATAAAATTGTTTTTCAACTTATCAAATGTTCTTCCGTTCAAACCATAATGTAAGAAATATTTTGAATGGAAATAAAAATATTTCACTATTGCTATTGATGAAGTTAGGCAATTTATAGACTGTACTTATTTCACGATTTACGAGACATGAAGATCAAGACGGTTTGTGTTTGACCTGTGACATCACTTTATTCGCTCTAATTAATAACACTATTATGACTTGATCACATATAAAGTAAAAAAGAACCTGCTTGGATGATTCATGAATGAACTTACAGTTTTCTCTATACTGGATGTACAAATTAAAGCAATACTTGATTTTATATGTCAGTCATATGTTTTATATATTTTTTCATGTCAGATCTTTATGTAATTTAGAATAAAGTTTTAATTAAGTTTTTTAAATTAAGTTTTTGATTAATATTCATAAATATGCTTATATCAAAGTTTACATTTACATTTGTTTTCATACTTTAAAGAAAACCTTTATTTTTCATTAAAAACAATAATGTAAATGAAATATCTGTCTGAAATGATAGTGAAATTGGTACGAACGTTGTAAAATAATTGTATTCTAAATTTGTGGCGTATCACAGGTAATTTTGAATCAGACCAGGCCATGGTGTTATCATCTTGATGTTAATCCGTATTGTTTTAATCATCTAATTGTTGTGTCATTGATTAATATATTTGTATTTGTTAGCGCTACTTTTTCATTTTTTGCAATGCTTTGTTTTCATAAAGGAATTTTAACCCGTTCGTTCCAAAGAGCGTGTATATATATGTATGTATGTATATATATATATATATATATATATATATATATATATATATATATATATATATATATATATATATATATGAATACATATATATATATATATATATATATATATATATATATATATATATATATATATATATATATATATATATATACACATATATGGCCAACTATCTATACTATATAACATTTTATTTCACATTTTGCACATAAGATATCGTTATGAACTGAGTATTAGGCAACACTGGATGCCTCTGATCGTTGATTATCATGAAATAATTGACCGTTGACAAGACGGATCTGGATTTTTCGACAGTATCCATGCTTTCAGTTTTATTCAAAATATCATTGGCAACGGAAGTATCAGAACAGTTTCTAATTGTAAAGTGATTCGTATAGTTTATTATCTTATTTAAATACTTTATTCGTTGATAAAGTATTTTATTAATTTGATATTTTATTGACTCAGTTTTACTAACTCAAAGGTATATACTTGTTTTATTTGTGTCGCTGTAATATTTTTTAGTTGTGCACTAAGATGTCTATTTTTTTTCTTTGTTTTGTACGGACCCATTACCAAAAAAATGATAAAATAAAAATTTCAAAATAATATTTTTGTGAGCGATGATGAAGATGAGACAGTGTTGTCTGCGAAGTTTTCAGAAGAATCGACGGTTGAGGAAGTGATTAGAAAAAAGAAACGATACGCTCATCCCCAGTTATTTGAAATCAGAAAGCGAAAACGTCAACCGAATTATTGTTTCTCGTTCACGAGGACTGAAAACGCAAAATGATAAAATGCTAAAAACGTTTTATAAAAAACTGGTGGTTAGATGTTACCAGTAGTGAAATGTATCGCTTTTTTGGAATTATATTACTGTTTGCACGTGTAAAGAAACTTATGTACGCTGAATATTGATCCAATAGTTATTATCACGAATCACTTATTTGTATATTAAATTAAACTTTAAGTTATTAATATTGTAGAAAATCTCGTTTATAAACATAAAACAGTTTTTTACGTGTGCTTAAAAATGTCTGTCACAAAATATATTCTTTTACAGAGTTATTTTTCTCTGTGTTTTATATTGTATGTAAAACTTATGGAAAAAATAATAGTTCATTGATTAAACATAAGACAGGTTGAAAATTATCGATATATATTTTTATAACATTTTTTCTCTACTGCCAGTCATTATATAATATCAATCGACTTTATTTTATAATCCGTGAATTAAATAGATCGTAACTAAGATTTATGGAAGATAAGAGTGAATCCCATTTCCATAGAATTAAATTATATGTCTGTTATTACCAACAGATACTGAGGATACACATGCAAATTTAATATTGTAGGGGTTTGATTTATTAGCGTTATTAGAAAGATTTTATAATGAAATGATGAATATTGTTGTATTATATTACTATTTAGTGTTTATTAATATTTTTCGGCATTAATATGCTGCAAAAATATATATGTTGTTATTTATTTAAGTGTTGATTATTTAGAACAAGTTACAAACTAACCAAATATTTTATTTGAAAAGTAATACAAATATAATACAAAAGAAAAGTTTGAGTAACTATATATATATATTATATATATATATATATATATATATATATATATATATATATATATATATATATATATATATATATATGTTTGAGTGGATGTGTAGGGAGAGGAGAAAAGTAAGACTTTATTTTTATATAGTTTGAAAAAAGCTCTATGTGTTTTTAATTATTTTTTAATATTGTTTTAATAAAATGGAGGAAAAAAGTATTCAAAAATATCAAGTTAGACGTACAAAATATATTTTTGCATACAATGTTCTTTTATGGAGCAGTAAATCAATTCATACATCATTAAAATAAATTTATCGAACACATGGAAGTATCTTTTTTATCAAAATGTGTTTAAGTATTATATTTTAACGCTTAATCGACTGTGTATTTCAAAAGAAAATCCATCATGTCGGAATCCCTGTAACGAACATAAAAAGTTAGGTTTGAAATATGCAAAGATATCGATTGTGGCCATGAAAAATAAAACTTTTAAATGTATAAACAAAAAACGACTAATTATAATAGCGTTCAAGAGATTTAACATTATTAATAAGTAGTTATTGCAAGTAAATTTTAAAACAGAATTCACGTTACATGTATAATAAATAAATAAATACTACATTTCTCAGTTTAGTGTATAACAAAGTTTATAGTATTTTAAACCATATTTTATAAATATGCTTGGTGAAAACGAATCATGGAGCATAGTTTTAATGTCTGTAGATAAATTCATCGATTGTCTAATTTCAGATCATCAGTTGTGGTTTTAGTGGGCGTCTGTTTATTCAAACGTCTGAAAATGTACTCCAGGCACTCTCGATTCGGCTGTCTGTCAGCTTTCATGCTTTGTTTATTTTTGTTCGATATTATATGCACTAATTATTATTATCCTTAGTCTTTCATATAAAGTCAATTTAACATGATGTCTAAGTATATAATTATTAATTAAAATAAAAAAATATTACAACCACAAAAATATTTTTCAAAAAATCCGTATTAGTTACAATTATATATACATATATATATATATATATATATATATATATATATATATATATATATATATATATAATTGATATAATGTATTTTTCTATTTTTACAAAAAAATTCATATACCAATACACTTAATTTTAAATACGGTCTGATTTACTACTTTAAAATTCTTTTCTCCTTCTTTTGAATTATATTATTATTGAAATATACAATATAATAATGTAATTTGAATTTTTTTAAAACAATATAAAGAATTCTATTCTTAGTATGAAATTTAATACTGATTTTTTATAAAATTATATGTATTATTTATAAGAGAGTCATATTTAAATTAATATATTAAAAAGAAAGATAATAATTTATGAAAATTATACTACATATAATATTTTATAGTACAATAAAATGACATATTGAAATATTTTCAATCAGTATGGAAATAAGCTACAATAATAATAACTAATTTGCTCTTAAAGAATCGTTTTATCAAAAATAATTTGTAGAAATATAACTTATTCAGTCTTCAAATATTGTTTTCATAAAGCAAGAAAAGAGTATCATTGTTTCATCAATACATTCGAATAATAAAGTTTGGCATTTTTGAACTTTATTTATAAACAATTATAAAGTAAGTTTAATGTGTAGAATATAGTGTAATGATAAAAAATACATGGTATATGTTAACGAAGCTAATAAAAATAAACATACTATTCATAATACACTTATACTTTTTTATAGTTTGGGGTGTTATAACGTAAATTACTCTTTATGATTTATAGTCATAAGTTTGTGTATATAGTTAAGAACATTATTTGGGTAATTTAATTTATATGTAATAACATATTTATTTAGTATTTTTTTATCTTTTTTTATATATTAATACAGTTATTATTCATTTAATTAATTAACACATGTTTAATTATCAAGTATAAAACCAACAAATATGCTTGTTGCAAAACTATTTTTTTTAAAAAAATTGCATTTTTGTAAATTCAGTTTAATTATTGTGGTACACAATGTCATAGTTTTGTTGTTTATTTTTTTTTAAAAATATTTATCGATCAAGCAAAAAGTCTAAATATAATTACTCTAAGCGTCGCATCTAATAAAATATTCAACGGGCAGTAGAACCAAAAATGCAAATCACGTCAGTTGAACGGTTATAGTCTGTTCGTTGTAAACTGGGGTGAGATTCGCACGAAGTTCGCGCGGGGTTGCACGCGTCCATTGGCGACTGTGCGAGTCGCACGTGAAGGGAACATTTTGTGTTCGCTGTGTCCGTTTCAATACAACCCCAGTCGTTCGTGTGCCACACCACCCTCTTTTTATACATTAATGCACGTATTTTGGGATCGATGAAAAGGGTAGTTTGAATGTGTAGGCTGTTAATATAAATGTGTTCAACAAATACATTCATGTTTACGTCGTGAAGGAATGTACATGTGGACATATGATTATATATATATATATATATATATATATATATATATATATATATATCGTGAAACTGTATAATGTACCCGTCTATAACTAAATATTTTATTTAACGAAAGACGATTGCTGGCAGTAGCTTCAGCTCATAAATTATGAACAAAATTTGCTCCTAATTACGAACTGTGATTCCTTCATAACAAATTAAAGCAAATTCTAGAAATAGAATCATTTCGTGAATTGTATTTGATATTTTTTTTTTGTTTGTTTTCTCGATAAAATGATTTGTAGCTGTGAATTGAACTAGAATGGTATGCATGTGATACGGTGTCGAGTTTTGTACAAATAGTATTCGCTTATTATAAAATATTCACATATGTTGATTGTAATCACATGAAAAAGACATCGATTAATTTCAATTTTTTATCAGTTAATTAATTTCGGAAGAAAAAGTGTTTGACATTTGCTCGCTGTGCTTAATAATGTACAGTTTGATAAGGAAGTGGTCGACAATTAACAAGTTGCACACTAGCATGCAGATTGAGGAGAAAATAAAAAAGTGATTTGTTTGAAACTTTTCCAATCTCTTCAAGTACTATTCACTGTATCTATTAACATGATCATTTTCATTAACATTTACTTAAAATGTATCAAAAGCTTTTTAGTATTTAAATGGATTATATTTTAATACTTACTCTTATATTTTAATTTTAAATTATATATTTTCGGATATTCGCAATGTGCTTCGACTTTGGAATTTTGAGATATAAATGGGTACATACGCACAAATACATATATACATACATATATGTGTATATATATATATATACATACATATATGTATATGTATATCTCTATATATATATATATATATATATATATATATATATATATATATATATATATATATATGTCCCGTACTTAAATTACTTTGTCCAAAAATAATTGTTGTACTGTATAAATGAAATAGCATTGCGTCAAGAATGGATACTTGTATGTGTATGTGGATGCGAATGTTCAAATGTAAACGTCGTGGTACACCCTCCCCCCACATCGGTCTATTTTTCTAAGTATGATAGGTTCCAAGAGGAACAGAGGTGAGCGTAAAATGCCCGGTATGTTTTATTTGTGAATGCACGCGTTTAAAATTATATCATACCATTGCAAATACCAGCTGCTCTTAAGCAGGGGTTTGTTTTTATTGAGTTTGTGTTATTATTTTAGAAGTTCGTTAGAGATTATTTTTGATATAACGAATTCGTAGGCAAAAATACGTTAAATATACGATCTATGATTGGAGATGTCTTATTAGCAAATGTGCCATTTCACATTAATATATCGAACGCTAATGACTTTAGTTGTCGATAGGTCCTTAAACCACAGATAACTAACTGCATTGACATTATAGTTTAAAGTAGATTTAAGATATGGAATGGTATTTGATAAGGGGTTCGTTCTTCACTGTTGAATATTTGATAAGGGCTTCATTTTTAATGTTTTTATTGTTGTTGAAGGTTTGAAGTTTGTTTTATATAATTATTTTTCAGTCATATATATATATATATATATATATATATATATATATATATATATATATATATATATGTGTGTGTGTGTGTGTGTATGTATCTGTCCGTACATACATATGTATAAAATTTGGCATGTATCCATCTAGAGTTTTAAAGAATGAAATTAAAAAGATTCTAAAATTAGAATTGAACTTATGTATGAGTGAAAAGATCATTTTATAATAAAACATTTTAAATACGGTTGTTGCTCCAATAGATTAATTTTGTCCCGTGTCATCAGTTTACACTTTCGTTCAGTTGTCTTGTTTTCCCAACAAATTTCGTGTTTTTATCAATTATATCGTTTTGTGTTGATGGTCTTATTATAATATTTCGTATTAATAAAAATATTTTAAATTGCGCCCTCTTCCATAACTATTACACATATGTATACCTTTTTCTATCTTTTCAAACGTTCACTAAACTTTATAACCATTTTAAAAGAAAAATTAATTTACATTTTGAATTGTGCATGTTGTCACTTAAAAAAAAGCATGTTGTCTATAAAACACGCACAGTGTGTGTGTATGTGTGTGTATACACAATTGTTTACTTCGAGTGCAATTTTTACCAATCGAAAAGTTTTTTATATCTCTATATTCATGAATGTTTTGATGTAGGACGTATGTTGATTGTGTGTTAAATGTTAAATGGTTCTTTTATATGTATCTAAGATAACAAATTTGATGGTGCGTTTGATTTTCAGATTTAAATGTTTCAATTAGGACGGCGTGTACAAAATAATAAAATTTGATTTAGTAGTTTCGACTGCCTCATTTTGATGCTAATTTTGTTTTTAATATCGCAGATGATACAAAACGGATGTTTCCACTCCACATGAATTTTATTCTAAATTCAAACAGGAGCCGAGATGTGAATTTATAAACAGATGGTTTTCAGGTTAAAAATAACGTGTAATGTTTGTAGTGTATGTTTCTATATGTTCTTACATGTGACATTAATGAACTTAAATGCACTGTTTAATTTTATATTGACAGCTTTTGTTTATTAAAATACGTTTGTTTTAAATTGAGACGAAACAGTGTTCAACTTTTCAAATGTACTAATGTAATGTGTTGTGAACAATACACACTAACCAGTGGTTTAATTTTCTGCAAATATTTAAAAACTTTAAAAGCTGAAATTGAAAATTTCACATTTTTTACCATGGTGTATATTAGTTGATTTATCGAGGAAAAAATTGCTCAAATAGTTATTTTATTAATAAGTGTTTCTTGCTGTTATATATATATATATATATATATATATATATATATATATATATATATATATATATCAGCATGTTATAATAAATAGTGAATTGCAATTCAATTAAGAAGTAATGTAACGTATAGACTAATAAAAAAAAGTCAGTAAGAAAATATCAATGGTAATATTAGAAACATACATCCCGACGACATGCTGAGGTATACTGCCTCAAAAAGCACCTGGACACTTCGAATTATTTTCTGAAATATTGTAATTCGATACATTTATTTCATACAATATGTCATCGTACAAAAATCTATAAAACATGTGCATATAAACGCCAGCATTCACAAAATCGGGCACTGACAATTGTATTTTTGCTTATTGATCATCGTTAAATGGTTATAAAAATGTTTAAATTCAGACCGCAAATCAAAAAAATCAGTGAACTTACAAAAACTTATATAAACACTTTTCTGTGCCGAATATAATGCGCAGCTTTTATATATATATATATATATATATATATATATATATATGGGCGTTTGTATTTTTATGAGCATTCATGTGAAATACATAAGCATTATTAAAAGCCAGATGCAAATACAATACATTCATGTGTGTAGTGCATATTTTCTCGAAATCGCAACGGATATTGACTTCTCAATAAAATACTCGGATCCTGTGTACCTAATTTATTAATGTATTTTTTTCTTTACGGTAGTTCGATTGTAGGAAGTTTTCAATAATACTATATATATATATATATATATATATATATATATATATATATATATATATATCCGTTTATTTACGTTTATAAAGGCGTGTATTTCCTTCCTAAACATATATCTATTGTTAATGTATTCATGTGTGTGTGTAGAGAGAGAGAGAGAAAGGGGAGAGAAAGAAAGTGAAAGAGAATCAAAATGAACATTTTACAATTTTTGGTTTCATTCATAAAATTTGGTATCATATCTTTTTTTAATTCAAATGAAAAAAAACGATGAAGTTAGTCAAAGTGTAAAATTTTATCTTTGAATACATTTTTGGTAAATGTAAATAGATGTCAATTTAGTACTGAAAGACGTTGATTACAGAAATAAATAAAGAATTAAAATGCATAATATACTTCATAATACCTTCCTTTTCTACAAATTTTGCAATAATTTTCAAGATATATATATATATATATATATATATATATATATATATATATGTGTGTGTGTGTGTGTGTGTGTGTGTGTGTCGAAAATAGATTATTTATTTTCGAAGTTACAGATTTTATAAAAAATTATTACTTATATTTTTGGTACATATTTATAAATATCTTTTCGAAATTAAATGCTACCATTTATTTTATGTATTTGTTGATTCTTTATACGAATCAAATATTGGCGATATTATTTTATTACTAACTGGTTGTTTATAATACTGTTTTATTTTCTATTTTATTTGTATGAAACAAAGTTGAGAAGAGATATACTTTTGAAAATAATTCATTCTATTTTTTTTTTGATAAATTCTATTACATAAACTTGTTTATATATTATATTCATTAAATAATTATATAAATAAGTTAATGAAATTTAATTTTTATAGTTTATCAGTCAAATAATATTTTTTTAATGTGAAAAACAATAATTAATCACATTTTCTACTTGATTCATGTATTAGATTTATTTTTAAACACTTATTACATTATATACAGTATACGTGTAGAGTATATTTTGTTTTTAATGTTTATTTTATTCTATACATTTTAAAAATGTGATTAGGGGAAAATATTATCCACATTATTAACGATCTTTTATATTTAAAATATTTCATAGGAATCAATAGTGGTCGTATGTAATTAACGCTCTATCATTTATCAGCTGTTTACATTTTGTATTTAATGTATATATATATATATATATATATATATATATATATATATATATATATATATATATATATATATATATATATATATGGGGAACTATTGAAGATCACTCCGTATTTTGAAATGAAATTAATCATAGCGTTATGTTGTTCATCAAGTGTCAACTATAATGGGTGCACCGACAGTAAGGGGTAATTTGAAATAACGCATAAATATGCTCAGGTGATTAATTTTCTTAGACCTGTTTAAACAAACTGCACAATTAAGTGAACGTTAGTAAATGCAGCCGTGACTAATCTATTAAATGTTATACTAAAAGTGCTGCGTGTGCAACTTTATGCTTCACAAAACATATTTAAGCAGGGTTGAAAAACAAAGCGCATTGTGAACCGTTCAAGGTGTGTCGAAAAGTGAACCCAAAAGCCGATTATAATACAATTGGTTTATATTAAAAAAAATTTGGATCAAGTATATATATATATATATATATATATATATATATATATATATATATATTATTTTCGGAGACTAATATTAATGAATGCTATTTATAGTTTATTTAAGATTTTTCAATGTAAAATAGTGAAAGAAAAATAAGCATTGGAAAACATCTGTTCGACATTCTTACAGACGGAAATGTCTGGAACTGAAATAATGTTGAGGTAGGAAGAGTTCATTTAAAGCTATAACTTCACGTTAACAAGGAAGCATTTGTACAAACAGTATATATAAATAGGTATGGCACTTCTTCAACCCTGATTTAAAGTTAGGGGTACGTATACGGTATAATTAAGTTAAATAGTTGTATGTCACTGTGCAGAACATAATACATGCGCAACGGTTTTCGTATCATATTTTTTTTAATAATGTATAATTGATAATTCACAACATTAAAAATTAAGAAGATAATTTTAATAAAACCATAAAATAAATAATATTAATTTTAAAAGAATAGACCAGATTTACTCCATAAAATCAAAATTATACAAAAAAATATTTTCTGAATAGGAAGTTCATATTTATTATTACATTTTGTATTCAAATATATTACAGTTAATAGTAAAAGTTGTCTCTGAGTAGAGGATTTTGCCTTCGTCATTGTACGCGCATAAGTAACTGTAAAACGATCAACAATTAATTATTGAACAATTTTAAACAGAAAGGTTGTGCGATTTGACAGAATGTGACAATTTATTTGTAAAAATGGAGTTAATAGTTTTTTTATTATTTAAAAAAGAACACAAATACGATATTGAAAAATGGTGTTAGTCGGTTTTTATTTTATGGTTTTATTTAAATTTTTTATGAATATTTCAAATATTTAAGTCACATATTTTCACGGCATTTAAAGTTAATGAAGTATCGTTACTATACTTTAAAAATAGATTGAATATGTAACAAAAAGCTTATTATTATTTATTTTAATGTTATTTATTTATAATAATTTTTTAAATTTTGTATGCATTAATTGTATAAGTAATCGTTGCGATTAATGCAGTTTTGAAACAACAGCTAACACAGAAATTTCACACATTTTGACAGAAAAGAGAGAGAGATCCACTTATAAGAGATAATGAGAGAGAATTGTTAAAATCTTTAAAAAATATTGTATATCGGAACAAAAAGAAACTGTTATTTTGTTTAATTATTAATCATTTAATTTGTGTAACTAATGATATTTTTTTTAGAAAAAATTACTTAATACAAAAATCCGAATGTTTTGAGTTCTTCTATACTTTTTTTCTCTTTTTAATTTAATAATTAATCAATACATGTATGTCTAATCTATCTTTGTTACTGAATAATTAAATAATACTAGTCTGATTATTACAGAAGGGTAGTTTCGAACACGTTGTGCCCTTACTATATGTGCATCCCTGATTTAACGTGACTTGAAAGCAAACACTAACGACGAGTTTAATCATTGTACGAATTTTGTTTTTATACTTAGTTGAATTAATATACATTCCCTTTTACATGTCCATACTTTTGTGTGAGACTAAACTAAACAGTACTCTGAATAACTCATCTAAAATATTATTTATGTATATTTTGACACTGCGAAGATTTTAAATTCATGTCTGTATCATAATATTGGCGTATTGTTACTATCTTTCATTGTTTATATCCATTATTTTTTTTTTAATAAAAATTGGTTTCATTATTTAATATTTTTATGTGATTAATTTAAATGTATGATTATACATTTAAGAAATTTACCGTATTTTATGATGTTATTTTTGTGTAAATTATATTATCGTTTAATTATATTAAATAATTGTATAAATATCTGTATATAAATATGATTTGAACAATTTGGTAAAATCCATTATATTTCAATAGAATTCAAACTGGTACTCAAAATTTAAATATGCATATAAATGCATTTCAGTGTGTTTTGTTTAAATTTAACATTTCGTACAGGATTACAGAGTATTATAATGTTTACTTACGCTCAAGTAGCGGTAATGGACGGGCAATTCACAATCACAAACATGTAGCCGGGAGGAAGTGGGTCTAGTACATACCGCGTAAAACTAATGCGCCCTTTTGGCCACGTGCGCAGATAATGTCAAGCCATTTCAACAAAAACTTCCTTCCTGGTTCGCCCTACAGAAACTCCGCTAACATATATTTGTCCCGATATTCAAATCGTTTCTCTTTTACTACGGTGGAAACAAACATAATGGAGGGTTTCGTCGAATCGTATTAATTTGCTTACCCGGATTTATGTACTGTATAAAGTCTATGTTCTGGATAGAGATAACGTATCTGTTTTACAGATGATCAAATATAAAACCCATTTGTTTTTTATATATTATAAAGTGAATCCATTTTATGTGTTAAATATACGTTAACTTTAGTGTTTTCTTCCGAAAAAAACTGAAGTTAATATATATTATATTATGAAGCTCTTGAAAAATTCAACAATTTAAGTTTATCATAAAAAACAATTTAATCACTTAATTACCGTAGTACATTAGTAAAAAATGAATGTATGATATTACAGAAGTGGACATTAACGATTTAACAATGACGAGTGTTCCAAATTGCATATATTTTACTTTGTTATTAGGCAATGAAAAAAATAACAAATATGAAATTATTACTGATTTGCTTGAAAGTATATATTTGTATAAAAAATAGCAACATCGCCAAGAAATATTATTGGTAAAGGGTTTTCCAATAGGGACGCAATTTTTTAAGAGGTTCTATTTCATAAGTATCAAATTGGCAGGTGTATTTTTTGAACATTTGTTAAGCTTTGGCATTGCCATTTTTATTTATAGCCTCGTTAATTTATAACAAAACAACGCATTGAAATAATACAATGGTATTATGAATGTGGTTGTTCTATAAAAAATACATAAAATATAAAAAATACAATCCAAAAACAATATCCGACATAAAAAATGGAATCCGAAGAGTAATTGGTGAGATAGAGCCCCAGTCGTGTAAGGATGTTATTAAAAATTTTAATAAAAAGAGGGTTTACTTGTAAGAAAGAACGCGGCGGTGACTTACACGACATTATTTTTCATTTATGAATGGCATACCCCCAACTATTACTTACAATAAATAAACTTACAAATTCTATGTTTTATTTCAAATTGAAAAATCGAGTCCTTATTGGAAAACTCTGTATATTAAGGTTATTTAAAATTTACACTACATTGCCTTCTGTAAAACTTATATTTATATTGATTCTGTTTCTTCAGTTCGTATCTACTCCTACTTATGTGTTTAATTATCTCTGTGTAAATTATACTATATTATATACTTGTGTACCTGGATTTATAATCATGTTTCTTGCCGTTGAGATCATGATTTGAATTTTTCTTCCAAGCGGAAGAAAAAATTCAAATAGTAAACTCAAGGACAAGAAACATAAAGTAAATTATAATTACATATTTCACATTACATATTTAAAAAACTTTGAAAATTTGTTGTGTAAAAAATTGTTATCTATTAAATGGAGTTATGTATGTACAAAAAATATTTTTTACGTGCTCAAAAATAGGATAATATCTTTTACATTGGCATGTACACTTGTATATTTCATGAATTCCTTATACTGAAATCAATATTTCACACACACACCTATATATATATATATATATATATATATATATATATATATATATATATAATGGATCATATTTACAAAAAAAAACATTGTATTTATTTTTTTATAAAAAATGAAGTATGTGCAAATATTTATCTTATTTATCACATATTAATGTATGTATTTACTTTTCTTCAGTAATTCATATTTGTATCAATATGCATTGTAAAGTTAAATATTATTTCATTCAAAATAAATTCAGTATATTTCTACAACTATATCAGTTTTTCTGTTAATATAATTTACAGCTGCAAATGGGAGAAAACTCTGAAAATGATTTTAATTGATTTTCATTATTTTGAAGTAAATAATTGATATAGTATACATATTTATTCTAAATTTTATACAAAAATATAATAACATTGTCTTATGGAAATTAATTAAGAAATTATTTAGACATTGTGAATATTTAACAGATTTCAACACGAATAGTACTTTTTTATAATGTTATTTATGTTACTATGTAGATGTTATATAAGAATTTATATATTGTATAGGCGTTTTTTTTAAAAAAAATAGTACATGTTCATTAAAATTAAAAGTTTCATTATATATATATATATATATATATATATATATATATATAATATCTAATTATAATTTTTTTTTCAGGATTTACTCATTATGCAACACAGATAATTTCCAATGATGGAATTTCTTTGTTCGGCAAGAATCATAGGAGTAATTTTCACAATTCTTTTATTGGACGGCATACATGCACAATTCGATAATCCTTTTTCGTCAGTAATTAATAATGATTACACAAGTACAACAAGACCCGACTGGCGAACCCAGCCACAGAATCAAGGTCCCAGAACTCCATTCGATGATTATTTGCGAAATACAGGTTTACAAAGTAATAGCGTTATAATAAATGAAGCGTAAGTATAATTAGTTTATTTTTTTAGAAAAATTATGTAACAGAATTTTTATATTATAGTAAATTATAATTTTAATATTTCATACATTCAATTTGAGAATATGGTGGTATATTTAATGAAGTAACGATTATTAATTGATGAAAATGTTACATTTACGCATGATATAAACACCCACACATACATTCAGTAAAGTCTTGAAAACGTGAACGAATTAAATCTATGCCTATTAACGTTTTAGAAATGTTCACGTTTTGGATAGAATATAAAAGAGACAAAGTTTTTGTAGTTTTAATGTGTATATTTAACGAGAATTCATTTTACTATAAAATATACAATATTGATTTCATGCATTTATCAACGAAACAGTAATAGGTAATTAATTGTAATCTGTCGACTGCCAGTGTTTTTATTTAGTGCCATTACTTATTCGTGTAGGAGTCATCGTTTGCAATAGATTTTTCATGAAAGTATTTTATGTAAGCTTTAAGAGTTCTAAAATTAAAGTTCTAATGGAAACAGCTCCGACTATTTTATCATTTTTCGTTTTCCATGGCTACTAAATATGTTGGATACTCTACTTATTTTTTTCTTTCTTGTTTCGGATGCTACAAATTGTAAACTTGGCAACCTTAATTCTCTTACTAAAAATCTACTCTCGTCTCACACCCTTTCTTTTTAACTATTTATGTTTCTTCTTCCAAACAGAAAAAAAACACGGCTTTTTTACCATTTATGCGATTCATTCTTCGTACTTTTATTGTAATCGTTTTTTATAGAAAAAAATGTATGAGAGGTTTGATCGAAAAAAATATTTTCTTGCTTTAGATAACGTTTTTTCTTCTTAGAAGAAGGTTTCTGTACTTATATGAAGTTTTGATTTGTTTACATTTTAGAAGTCCTCCCAAAAAATTTAAATAAGATTTTTAAACATTCAAGTTTTAGAACATTTTACGTTTTTAAATATACACATTATATATATATATATATATATATATATATATATATATATATATATACATATACATATATATATATATATATATATATATATATATATAATTATAAAAAAAACTTTCTAGGACGTATTTCATAGTAGCAAGTAAAATGGTTCGACCCAGTCAGGTGTATAAAGTTTCTGTGTTTGTTTTACAAACTTCATTACCTATTGTTGTAAGGGCTTCAATACAAAGAAATGGTGTTGAAATGGCAGCGGATACTAAAGATATGAAGGAGGGTATACCTGAAACTCTTCTTATGAGAGTAAGTATAAATAAACATTTATTTCTTATTATATTATTGTATTATTTTAGAGAAGACTTTATTTTGTATTATTATTTATTTATGTGACTTCTATTATTTAATTATAATGTGTATATTTTTTATACAGGTTCCACCAACAAGTGTACCTGGAGAATATAAACTTAAAGTCGATGGCTTATACAAGCACGTTGTAGAAGGAGTTCAAGATACATTATTAGGGGGTTCCGCGTTTGCTAATGAAACTAAATTAACATTTTCGCAGCGGTCCATGACTATTTTTGTCCAATTAGATAAACCTGTATACAAGCAAGGGGAGCTTGGTAAATATTTTTTTTATGTATATTGATCATTTTCTACATATAATAAGTTATTTAAATGACGTATTCGTTTTTTTTATAGTACGGTTCCGTGCTATCCCTATCAATACTGAATTACGTGCATTTGATGATGCTATTGATGTTTATATGCTTGATCCAAATAGACATATAATGAGACGATGGTTATCTAGACAGTCTAATTTAGGAACTGTTAGTTTAGATTACCAATTATCAGATCAACCTGTTTTTGGAGAATGGACAGTACAAATTATTGCACAAGGTCAGATTGAAGAAGCTCAGTTTGTTGTTGAAGAATACTATCAAACAAGATTTGAGGTGAATTATTTTTATTTATTGATTTAATTATTTTTACATTATTAATTTTATAAAATGCATTTAAATTGTGTATATATATATTATATATATCATCATCATCAGCCTCTGTCAAACCACTGCTTGATAAAGGGTTCTTCCATCATTTTCCATTTTGTATAATTGAATGACTCTTCCACTAATTTCAAATAAAATGTTTAATTTCCTTATCCCACCAGATTCCTTAATAATTTCAACCACTTTTTCTTCAACATTTTCATTTTCCAGTATCGCAAATCGAATTTTTAATTCTATTTCAAATTTTACTTTTCTTTCTTTTAGGGTTTGAATATTTATTGTCTTCCTCAGAGTTTTAAAAGGTTTTCTTCTTTCCAGTTTTGCGTTTATGTGTATTCTGCTTCTTACCACCTGATGATCGCGTCCAGCATTAAATCTGTTTAGTATGGAATAATATTCCACAACTGATTTTTTATTTACCAAGGTGTAGTCTATTTCCTTTTTGGTATTATTACGGCCTTTCCGTGTCCATTTTCTTTTGGCATTTTTCTTGAAGAAGGAGTTCATTACATATAACCCCATGCTTTCCGAAAATTCAATCAGACGATTTCCTCTTTCATTCCTTGTTCTGAAGCCAAGCTATAGCTATTTTGGCTGGGAATAGTTTCCAAGTTTTCTCTGCATGGTTAAACTTATCAATATTCAAAGAATATCACAGTACATCTCCTTGAAATCCCGTTCCTCCTTCCTGTCTCTTTGAGGCAATGAAGTAGGAATTTAGGGAAGGATATATATATATATATATATATATAAATGTTGTACATGTGTTAGTGTACACCTGTGTGCATGTTAATTGTGAAAAAAGTAGTTTTAATTTTACAGGTAAATGTAACAATGCCTCCGTTTTTTTTCAATACTGATGAATACATATTTGGAACAGTTTGTGCAAATTATACAAATGGAGCTCCTGTCAATGGTAATATGACACTTAAAGCAATTATTCGTCCGTTACGTCCATCAGATGCACCGGACTATTATACTGATACAAGATCTACAATCATTCATTACTTAGAAATGGTAAGTGTATTGTTCTACAATTTAGTAATCGTTATTGAGTTATATTCGTAATAATATTTATTTAGTGATGAATAAATAATTTTCAAATGTTTTAAAATAAATTCAGTACTATGGAATTAATCTATAAATTAATCATCTATATTTGAAAATTCTCGTGGTCTTTAATAGTATAAAAATGTTTTTAATTGTATTAATATTCTTATATTTTAGAATGAGGAGTATCCATTTTGGATAGAAAAACCAGAATTTCAAGAAATACCACGTTTAGAATTTGTAAGTAATTATAAAATATGCAGTGCTATATGTATGAATATGGATGCATGTGTGTATGACTGTATTTTCCTGATAATATGTATATATTTCTATTTTTTTAAAAAATGTCATGTATATACCTGTGATTTTTAGTTCATGTCTTATGACTGCTTATATAAATTAATATGTATTTTTAAATTCTTTCTTGTTTACAATTAGATAATAGAATTATTTTTATTATTATAGTATTGAATTAATTAATAATAATTAATGTAAAATTATTTTCATCTAGTTCGAAGGTGTGTATTTATTCCGTTATCCTATGAGAGATTTAGAACAACGAGTACAATCACTCGAAAATATGGAAGTGACTATTGTAGCTACTGTTGGTGAAAGATTTCTAAATGAAATCATTGAAGGATATGCAGCTACTCGTATTTATAACTCATCAATAAAAATAGCTTTTCTTGGTGGTAGTCCACAAGTTATGAAACCTTCAATGCCATTCAATGTTTATGTAAGTTTTATTAGTTCATTTTCTTACAACTTATATTTTCTAAATTAAATGGTATTGACACTATAGATAGTAGCATCTTTTCATGATGGATCTCCTCTTCCTCCTTATCGTTTACAACTTGGTCGAATGGAATTGCAAGTGAATGTAGATATGCGTGAAGGAGGAAGAAGAACAATTTCACCAGAAGAATTAAGAATGTCTGAAAAAGAAGGTGTTTGGAAAACTAAAATCGATTTACGATCTTTATTAGGTAAATTTGGTTTAAATAAAATTTATGTATATAGGTTATTTTCTACTTATTAATTAGTAGAAAAATTGTTATATGTACGTTGCAAATAAATTTTCAGTAATAATAACGTAAGATATTAACATGCTTTTCTTATACCAAGTCATTGTTATATATTTCACAAATACATTTGTATAAACTCATTTGTGCTGAATATTTTAAATGAAAATGAAAGAAAAAACACTATTTATGAATAGCATTTTTTTGCTTTAATTTGTATTGAATATTTTTATATTGTTATAAATTGATTTTAGATTTAGAAGATAATCCCCGTGTCCAAGAAATATTAAATGGAGTTACAGCAGTTAAAGTATCAGCTTATTTTAAAGATAGTATTGGTGAAAGAACTACATCAGAAACATTATTTTTAGCTCATTACTCACCAGCTAATCATCATATACATGTTTCAACATCAACAAGTGATGCCAAAGTAAGCGAAACACCATATTTTATATTTTCAAAATAATTTTTAAGTCTATATTTAAATTAGTTATATCTTATATCTAGTGTCTTACTTGTTATGAAATTATATAAATCAATATATACAAATTACATTTATATATATATATATATATATATATATATATATATATATGTATAATTATAATAAAATAAAAGTAAATCGATACATTTAGGATTCATTTATAAATTATTAACTTTATAATAAAATAAAAGTAAATCGATACATATAGGATTCATTTATAAATTGCTAACTTTATATATAAATAATAAAAATCTGTAATTTTATCTAAAACAATACATTTAAATCAGTGACTTTTAACAAAATATGAACAGTATTTAATATAATAGAATTATATTTAAATTGTAATGAAAACTATTTATTTACTTTTTGTTAATAATTGGGTGTTTTTAGGTTGGAGAATACATAATTTTACATGTGCAGAGTAATTTTTATATAGAATCATTTCATTATGTTATTATGTCAAAAGGCATTATATTATTAACAGGACAGGAAAATATGCAAAATAATATTAGAACTTTCGCAGTTACTTTAAGTGCTGAAATGGCCCCTGTGTCAACTGTTGTTGTTTGGTACATAGGGCAATATGGAGATGTTATTGCAGACAGTTTAACATTTCCAGTTAATGGAATTTCAAGAAATAATGTAAGTAATCAGTATGAAATATATTTATTGTTCATTTACTTATATATTTTTATATATATTATATTACAGTTTACTGTGTATATAAATAATAAAAAAGCAAGAACTGGAGAAAAAGTTGAAGTTGCGATTTATGGAGAACCAGGTGCTTATGTTGGGTTATCTGGAATAGATAAATCATTTTACACTATGCAAGCTGGTAATGAATTAACGTATTCTAAAGTAAGTTTATACCATCAATTTCTTTTTAAAAATACATGTGTGTGTGTGTATATGTGTGTATATATGTATATATATATATATATATATAAATTATATATATATATATAAATTATATATATATACACGCACATACACACATACAATGTATATTTGTGGATGAATATATTTTTATTTCTTTTATGCAACTGTTAACAAAAATAAACTCTTCAACATATTAAAAGCATCTTTAATTACAGGTTATAATAAAAATGTCTTCATTTGATGAACAGACAAATGGTACTAATAAACATACTTGGTATTTTCATGAAGGAGATCCAGATGAATTAGTTTATTTTCCATCATCTACATATGGAATTGATGCTAATCGCACATTTGAATATGCAGGCCTAGTTGTATTTAGTGATACTATTATACCGAGAAGACCTGATAATTGTAATTTAACTCTAGGTCTTGCAGAATGTTTAAATGGTAGATGCTATCGTGTTGAAAAACGATGTGATGGTTCTTTTGACTGTGATGATGGTACAGATGAAGCAGGATGTGAGTAATTTTTTAATATTTTATATGCATACATTCAGTAAACATAATGTGTATGTAATTCAATAAACAGTATTATCACGTATTCATAAATACATTCACTATTTGATAACTTAATTTATTTCAGAATATTATAAATTTTTAATAATTTCAGGTCGAATTGATAATGGAACTGATCTCGCTTTATTTCGTAAATATCGTTATAATAGAATTCAGCTTCACTATGAAAATGTATGGTTATGGAAAGACATAAACATCGGACCTCATGGACGTTTTGTTTTTAGTATAGATGTCCCACGACGTCCAGTCCACTGGATGATTTCTTCATTTAGTATTAGCCCATCAATGGGTTTTGGAATGATCCAAAAAGCTATTGAGGTATTTATGAATGTTAATGTAAAATTTAATTAATCATTACAGATCATAAATTGATCAGACTTAAAATAAGTTGTTACTATTTTTTTAAGAAAATAAAATTATGTACTAAATTTAATAACATATTTTATTTTCAAATTATAATTCAGAAATTTTAATATTATCAGTTGTTATTGATGAAAAAAATTATTTCAAGCGTTATAAATAATTTTCAGTGTCAATGAATCTTGATTAATACATATATAATCATATTCTATTTTATAGTATATTGGAATTCTTCCTTTCTTCATCAATGTTGAAATGCCATCGGTTTGTCGACAAGGTGAACAAGTAGGAATTCGAGTGGCTGTTTTTAATTATATGACAAATAATATTGAAGCGACTGTTGTTTTAAATGGTTCTCCTGATTATCGATATGTACATGTCGAAGCAGATGGTATAGTAAGGTCTTATAATCCTCGAACATCTTCCGGTGAACACCAATTTTTCATTTATATCAAAGCTCAAGATGCTACTATAGTTTATCTACCAATAGTACCAACTAGACTCGGAGACATTGAAGTTACAGTACATGCATCAACGCTAATCGGAAAAGATCAAGTTACAAAGAAATTACATGTTGAGGTAATAATTCAATGTCAATGTTTTTCCAAGTGTATACTTTTTTCCATTACTTTGCTTTTTAGTAATCATTTAAGGAAAATATATATTCTAATTTTTTACATCAATTACTATACTTTGTATATCTAAAAAATGTATTTATTAATTTAATTATTATATATTTTTATTCTAAATTAATAAAATATTTTAAATGTTTTTATATTAAAGTTAATATATTAATTTAATTATAAATATATTGCATTACTACATAATGCATAATATATTAAATGTTTTTTTTATAATGAAAAAATTATATTAAATATTTATTTTTAGAAATAATTTCCATTAGTTGTAACTTACTTAATTTTATTTATTTTCTAAACATTAATTATATTTAACAAAATAAATCGACAATTATGATTATTTATTTTATGAAACATATTTTTAGGCTGATGGTGTACCACAACATAGACATCAAGCGATTTTACTTGACCTTAGTAATCGAGCTTATGCGTTCCAATATATGCATGTCAATGTAACTGAAACTCCGATTGTTCCATATGAAGTTGACCGATATTATGTTTATGGTTCTAATCGTGCCCGTGTTTCGATTGTAGGAGATGTAGTGGGCCCAATATTTCCAACAATGCCAGTGAATGCTACATCTCTTCTCTATTTACCAATGGATTCAGCTGAACAAAATATGTTTAGTTTTGCAGCAAATCTTTATCTTATGATGTACATGCGTTTAATAAATCAACGTAATAAGACGCTTGAAAAAGAATCTTTTCATTTTATGAATATTGGTTATCAAAGGCAATTATCTTTCATGATGCCAGATGGATCATTTAGCCTTTTTAGAAGTGATTGGTTAGTATAAAAAATATAATGCATTTAATATTTAATTTTTACAATACTGAATATATCTAAAAAAATTCTTAAGTAAAACATTATTATTTTGAAATGATTTTATTATAAGGAATCAGTCAGCTTCAAGTGTGTGGTTAACAGCGTACTGTGCTCGAATATTCCAAGAAGCAAGTTTTTATGAATGGGAAAATTATATATACATTGATCCACTTGTAATTCGTAAAGCAGTTTCGTGGGTTCTAGAACATCAAAGCCCTGATGGAGCATTTTATGAAGTTACGTGGTTATCTGACAGAAAAATGAATCATTCTATCAATTTTGAATTTGACACTATTAAACACAGAAATATATCATTAACTGCACATGTACTTATTACATTGAGCATGATGAAAGATTTGTCTGATGGTTTAGGAACAAGGGTTGCTCTTGCTCAACGTAATGGAGTTACATGGTTGGAAAGAAATATGAAACTACTTGAACAAATTGGAGAACCATATGAAGTGGCTATTGTTACTTATGCATTAATGTTATGTCAATCGCCTATTGCTGAAAGTGCATTTAGTTTATTAAATAGACTTGCAAGGATTCAAGGTATATAAAATAATTTTAAATTTATGAAAAAATATTTTTTTATTTGTAATGAAATTTAAAAAAAAATCCTACAATAGGTGAACATATGTATTGGGGTAAAGAAGAAGTACCAATGCAGCCATACAAATATGAAAATCAAAAACCATTCTTATTGCCTCGTTTACCTTATAAATATGATGCAGAAAATATTGAAACAACAGCATATGCTCTTCTTACATATGTTGCAAGACAAGAATTACAAATTGATCCTATTGTAAAATGGTTAAATTCACAACGTTTAACAGATGGTGGCTGGGCTTCAACTCAAGTAAATTTCTGTTCAGAATACTAAAATAACTATTTAATATATTGTCAATCATTAATGTACACAAAATATTTCTTTTTATTAAAAACATTTTAGGATACTGGTGTTGCTATGAAAGCATTGATTGAATATACTGTCCGATCTAGACTTCGTGATGTATCTTCAATGACTGTTACTGTAGAGGCAACATCTTTACCCGGTCATGTCAAAACACTTTACGTAAATGATAATAACCTTGCGCAATTACAATCTATTGAAATACCCGAAGCTTGGGGCACAGTTAAAGTTCAAGCACAAGGAGCAGGTTATGCAATTTTACAAATGTCTGTTCAGTATAATGTTGACATACAGACATTTCAAACACAGCCGCCAATTAAAGCTTTTGATTTACGTACTAAAGCTAATTTTTATGGAAGAAATCAGTCTCATATTACATATATTAGCTGTCAGAGGTAGTACATATATATATACAGCAACTTGAAACATATATAAAATATTTGAATGCATATTTGTTCATAAGTAATTTTTTTCTAATGCAATTTTATTATAGTTGGACAAATATTAATGAATCTATAAGATCAGGAATGGCAGTATTAGATGTTACTATCCCTACAGGATATATAATACAACAACAAAATCTCGATGCTTATATTCTTTCGAGACAAGTTAGAAATTTGCAGCGTGCTAGATTTTTGGACCGAAAAGTATTATTTTATTTTGATTTTGTAAGTAATTTTAAAATAAAATAAATTTAAACATGTATGAATATTTATATTAATATTTGTTTTATAATTCCAATTACTTTACAGCTGGATCAAGAACCTGTATGTATTAATTTTACTGTAGAGAGATGGTATCCAGTTGCAAATATGTCAAGATATTTACCAATTAGAGTGTATGATTATTATGCACCAGGTACTTTTTTCATATAATAGTTATAAAAGTATCTCATTTAAAAAAATGTTAACTAAACTGTTGAAATTAATAATAAATTAATTAAATAATTAAAAATCAATAATTCAAATATAAAAATACAACATTAATAACTCATATAATTATATTTTCTGTTTAATGTTAATATTGTAGTAAAATTGAAGAAAAAAACTCACATGTATCTAAGTGTTTATTACTATTATCAAATTTATTAAAGATAAAATTAACTAAATTTCTTTATAACTTATTTACTTATAATGAACCTACTGCAATTATTTAATAATATTCAGTTAAGTAATGACATTTTCTTGACATACTATTAATTTTGATTATAAAGAAATTGCCCAAAGTATATTTATAGTAGAATGAATAAATTTATTTACATAACTTATATCTAAACCTTGACATGTTAATTCCTATAGCCAATTTGTTAATGGTAATAGACACCTTAATTTCAAAATTTTGAATTTATGAAGTTCATCTTTGGTTATTAATAGTTTTAATATAATATTTTTTTCCAGAACGCTTTAATGAAACTATTTTTGATTCATTACCAACATACTTATTAAATATTTGTGAAGTTTGTGGAAGTAGTCAGTGTCCGTACTGTCCTATATATAATCTGGCGGTGTCCTTGCAAGTACCAATTACTACTATTTTGGTAACAATGTTTATATTATATGTTCAGGTATTGAGAATACAAAATAGTGCAATCATTTGATCTTATATGATTAATTTTAAGTATCATTAAAAAATTCTAACTTAAAAATCCGAGTACAACATTAAAATGTGTAAGTCGTGTTTGTGAGTCATATCATTAAGATTATTTTTTTTTTATTAATATAATTTTTTTTTTATTAATATAAATATATTTGTCATAATTATATAAACATAACTTATCAACAAAGTGAATTTTTTATTTAATTTAGAACAAGTGTTTCTAATGCAACACAAATCATTAATTTCTAATTTTTGTGAGATCTGAAAAGTTGATAATGACAAATTTAATCCATTAAAAATTAGTTGTATTGGTAAAAAAAAATACTTTTTTCTAATTATTGTACCTTATTCACCCTACAGTTTTAAAAAATCAAATGTAAGAGTACTATAAAATAATTGTGATATGTTAAAAATTTTATTAAATAACATTTTAACAAGTCATATAACAAAAAACTGCCTTGTTATCACATTTTATGAATTTTATTAATACAGTTGCCAATTTATGTATCATAAATTTTGTATACAACTGATAGTTATGGATACAATTTGTTATTTAATATTATACTTAATAGGAATAAACAGTATAGAATAACAGTGTGAAACAAAGAGTGGTCTTAAAAGTTAAAGCAATAAAAAGTATTTTAAGATTATAAATTAAAATTATAGGTTGTAAAAAAACTATTTAAATGATATAAAATTCAAACATTAGCAAGATTGTTTTATCAATTTTTTTAATACCAAAAGAAATATATATATATATATATATATATATATATATATATATATATATATATATATATATATATATAGATATATATATATATATATATACATATATATATATATATAGATATAGATATATATATATATATATATATATATATATATATATATATATATATATAGATATATATATATATACATATATAAATACAGATATATATACATATATAGATATATATATATATATATATATATATATATATATATATAGTTTTTAATTCATATAAAAGTGGCCTTTGTATTCAATTAAATTAAGATTTATTTCAAAAATTCATACTAATCAATTTAGAGGTTTTAATTGTTATTTTTAGTGTTTGAAAAGAATAATAACTCCATTTTAGTTAAAACAGCTATTTCTAGTGATTACTTTTTCTTCTCAACTAAATGAATATTACAAATTAACATTAATACATTCACCTATTCTTACCAATGATATTTAATTTAATAATATTAAAACTACAGTTTTAATATATTTTGAGATTATATACAATGTTTCATTTTTGTACTTTGTTAACAATGTAATAAAAATAATTTAGAAATGTATATTCCCACAAATATGTGTGTCTATTATATCCATATAAATCATAAAATATAAATAAATTTTATATTATCCATTAGCATATGTGAATCAGACAAACATGTTATATTTGTATTTTTTTATACATCAAATATTTGTTTGTAAAATAAGTATCTACTATTGAATTCAAATAACATCTATTGGCAGAAAGTTATGTTTATGTTCAAAAGTTATATTAACAAAATATTTGTGAAGCCATTTTTAAATTATTTTTATAAATTATAATAAACACGTTAAGTTACTTTTTCCATATATAAAATTATTTTTAGTTAAAACTTACTAAATTTAATATAATTATGAAAAATAATACAAATTCCAATGCATCTATATGTGTGAGTGTATTTTGTACTCCTCAATGAACATAAATGAAATGTATATTTCATTAAAATTATCATTTAATATTTATTTTAAAAAAATGTTCATAATTATACATTTAATTTTATTACTTTTAAAATGCGGCAAAACGTGGAACATTTTATAATTGATATATAATAAAACACCATACTTTCAATTTATTCACTTAATAAGTATTGTTCAAAAGTTTTAGTTTTGAGCATTGACAACTATATTATTATTTAAATGTTTCTTTGTTTTTAAATATATTTGTTTAGTATGTATATATGCATACCTGCAAATGTATGTAAAATTACTTAGGTACATATTTTTTAAAGCTGAGTAATGAATAAATGACTTTAATCTTAAAAATCTGTGTGATTAGTAAAATATAATAATTAGTACTGAGTAGTATTAGTTCTTGTAATAAGAAAGAGGTGACAAATATATTTTATCTATAAAAACATGTTGAGCAATTTAAATGTGTCACTTAAATGGTTAAAATTATGTCACAAGCGTAACAGAATAACTAATGAAAGTTTGCTTGTTTTTTAGTCTCATAAATGAACCGTCCACTTGCATTGACTTAGTCATGCACTAAACTTAGTATTTTTCAAATAATTATATTACTCATAATATATTCTTACAAAATGAACTTTTATTAACATTTTTTACAATCATTTTCTATTTACACATATGTATAAATATATGATAAGTGCATTTTCTTTTTATTATGACTTTTTAATAAAAGTACGTTTATTACGTCCAAAATAAGTAGTTACAATTTTATTCGTAATGTATTTAATATGCATTTTTTAAGAACTATTATTTTAAAATGAATAAATTTTTTTTGTTGAAGTTGTAATTTAAAATTAAATGTTTAAAACAATTACAAAACATATTTTTTTACTATGCTATTATAAATATGTGTTTATATATTGTAATAATTATCAGTCAAATTTATATTTATAGTATTTTGGACGTAATAAAATTATCAGAAATGACAGTTTTATATTTTGTGTTCTATATGATTGATCAAAAATATTAAATGATTATTTTTTACTATGTGTTTTAATGATAAACCTTTTTAAAATTATTAAGTTCCCATAAATTTTTTTTAGAATAACTAAAATCTATAAAATATTTAAATATAAATTAATTTTGATTTGTTGATATTTAAGAAAATTACAATTTTTGATTTGATTCATTTTATTAAAAGAATCTAAAGGGTACATTACATAAATTTTATATACATGGATATTAATAATCTGTATCTTTTAAATAATCATCTTCAACGTTTTCTTCATAACTTGTAATAAAAGTAGATTGTAATTGTTCTTGTACAAATTCTTTATCCGGAATATAATTTTTTTCTCTGCGATATAATTTTTTTTCCAGCAATTTACGTTTATGTAAGAACTTTTCAAATGCTTCTTTTTGTATTTTAATTGTAGGGTAGGCTTGTGATGTATTTGTATTTTGCACATATTTACTTGTTTCATTTTCACTACGATGAACGGCTAATGATTTCTTCATTGACTTAAGAATCTACAAAGGAACATTAAAATTTATTACTAATTTAAAAAATAACTCAGAGAATAAATAATAACAATTTTATTCATTTAATTACTTTTTCCATAATATAATCATGATCTAAACCAAAAACATTTGTTTTCATAGTAGGTATTGGATCATCAGATTCGTTTAGGAACTGCTCAGTTTTCAATATTTTTTCCTGTAAATAATTGTGAGTTAACACAGTGTATATTTGTATGTACATTATATATATATATATATATATATATATATATATATATATATATATATATATATATACACATATAAACATACATACAGACATATATACAAAGGGAAAAATAATTGTAAAGAACAATAAACATTAAAATATTTGTAAAAGTATTACATTTACACATTTTGTTACTTATAAATAATTATAATCAAAATACAGATAGATTATTAATTCTTATTAGAATTATTTTACATTGCTAAATAATTTAATCAGTTGTCCTAAGTTATAAATAGAATATACTCACTTTAAGTTTTGTTGGCAAATTAGTATTAAGGGATAATTCAGTTTTTAATCTTTGAACAAAATCAGCAGGTACATAATTGTCACCAAAATCAGCATTAGCTAATAATAAATCAACTTCTACTGCTTTAGCATGCTGTTTATCTAAAATATATTAAAAATAGAGTATTATTATTTATTTAATTGTAATTCAATAGAAAATTATTTGTGCATGTGTGCCTCATGAATTATAACTATCTGAAAAAAATATATAAATTGTTAGCTTTTATAGTTAAAAAATATAATGTAATATTGATAAGAATACAAATATTAATACACTTTCATATAAATATATAATTTAAAATACCTTTAATAAATGTTATTTTGGGTACAACACCCATAACCTTTAACTGTGATAATTCATGCCGAAGGACACCAGCATTCTTTGTTAGTATATTCTGTATACTATTATCATCTGTGGTACCTTTTGCTAACCAATATACTAAAACTTCATTGAAATCTGGAGTTACTTTCACCTACAAAATATACTAAGTTTTATAATAATGATTCTAAAAACATTCATATATACCTGTGATATTTCAATGCCATATCCAAGAAATTCAGATGAGTTGCTTCCAGTAGTCATCAAATCAGTGATATTTCTCATAAACATTTTATTGAGAACAGTAATACGTTTTGAATTTATTGACTTTCTTCCTTCCATTGCACCTTCTGTTAAACTTACTGCAGATGACAGAATTGGTGGTTTTGATTTTTCTACTGCATTGTACCATTTCCTATGATTATAAATCTTTTTGTAATACGTTTCTTATAATTGAAAATAATACTCATTTCTTACTTTTTATCTGATTTTTCTTTTAGCATTTTCCCCAAAAATTTTCTTTCTCTTGCTAATGACTTATTAAAAACAAAACTTGATGTTGAAAATACTTTTTTAAAATTTAAAAATATATTAGACAAACCAAAAATATTTGTAATTAATTTCATTGCATATATTTAAGTATATGAATGTTTGATACTCATACGGTCCTCATATAATATGTATATTTACTTTTATTTTATTCTGTGTGTATAAAATTATAGTAAATTATTTCACATGTATCAACAAAAAAAAAAATACATTTGTATCATACTTCAAAAATAAAAGTTTTTAAGGTTATGTTAAAATAAAAACCATAGCAAAAAACCTCGCTAAACACTTATGATCTATGCACAAATCTACCACAATAAAAAAGATTAGAAATTGTCTTAATTTACCAAAATAATATTATGGCTTGTTCTTAATAAGTTTTACTAGTTTCTTTTACTCAATAGTTACTTATAGGTAATCATTTTAAACATAAAATTATTATTTTTTTACTAGAAACATAAACAATTATTTATGAACGGAGTTTTATTAATACAATTATTATTTTAATCGCAAACATTATTTTTATTCATCAATTACAATACTTAAAATAAACATACATAGCATATAAAAGCACATAAATTGTAGAATTTATAAATACTTATATCATATACACTATATCACATATTTTTACATACATTTTATACATACATTTATATCAATACATATATTATATCATTATATCAATACAAAATATGAAAATATGACAAAACAAAAAA
Source organism: Acanthacorydalis orientalis (assembly GCA_034766995.1). Classification (NCBI taxonomy): domain Eukaryota; kingdom Metazoa; phylum Arthropoda; class Insecta; order Megaloptera; family Corydalidae; genus Acanthacorydalis; species Acanthacorydalis orientalis. The sequence continues at coordinate 48,388,754 of CM068315.1, read as the reverse complement.
ATATTAATGTTTTACACCTTTTCGTGCTTTTTGCACCACCTGTATAATATATATATATATATATATATATATATATATATATATATATATATATATATATATATATATATATATATATATATCAGCAGCAGCAGCCTCTGTCAATCCACTACTAGATAAAGGGTCCTTCCATGATTTTCAATTTTATATGACTGAATGACTCTCTTCCACTGATTTCCAATAAAATTTTTAATTTCTTTATCCCACCTGTTTATTGGTTTCTTTCTTGGTCTTTTTATATTCATTGGTTTTCAGCAAGGAGGCTATAAGAAAGAAATCGAATTCACCCGATTGTCTATTGTAGTCAATTTATGAAACTCAGATCCGATGGCGGTGCTAGTAGTAGAATTAAGAAACTTCTGCGTGAAGGGCGATGTGCACCAATGTCATCGTGTGTGTTAATGTGTTGTGTATGTATCCTCCAAGGAAGCTATAGGAAAGAGACCGAACTCCCGGTGCTTGGGGGCAGCGAAAAATCATTGTTCGAATTGCAGTCGGTGACTTCTGTGCGGAACACATTGCGCATAGAAAAATGCGGTACCGAGGTGTAGTGGTATGGTTGCCATAGTACCAATCGTACCGAGGCACCAAGGAGGCTACAAGAAGGAGACCGAACTCTGTCGATTACCTATTGTTATCAATTTATGAAACTCGATTATCAGATGAGGGCGCTAGTAGCAGAATGAAGGGACTTCTGCGCGAAGGCTGTTGCGCACAATTCTCGGTACCACAATATTTGCAAGTACAGCATGTACTAACAAAATAAACGTAAACAAAACAATGAGGACTTTCAGGTTAAAATACCTCGGTTACGTGTTTTTCTATGCGCAGTGCGTTCCGCTCATAAGTAACCGGCTGAAACTCGAACAATCACTTTTCTACCCCCAAACACCAGAGTTCAGACTCCTCCTCATAGCCTTCTTGCGAGGCACATACACAACACACGATGACATTATGCGTTTTGCTCTTCGCGCAGAAGTTCCTTAATTCTATTACTAGAGCCGCCATTCGATTTCCAAGTTTCATAAATTGACTACAATAAGCAATCGGGTGAGTACGGTCTCCTTATAGCCTTCTGATATCCTCGGTAACTATGTCAACCATACCATAACAACCTCGATCACGTGTTTTTCAATGCACAGTGCGTTCCGCGCAGAAGTCACCGACTGAAACTCGAACAACCATTTTCGCTGTCCCTCCAACATTAGAGTTTGGTCTCCTTCTTATACCCTCCTGTTCCCTCCTACGTTCCCAGTTAATAATTTCTGTTGTGCATCGGTTGTCTTCTCTTCTTGCTACATGCCCCGTCCATTTCCATTTCAGCTTATTTACTCTTTTTATTACATCTGTGACTCCTGTCTATTTTCGTATCCAATCTATTCTTTTCCTATCTCTTCTTGTTATTCATTAGCATACATCTCTGTGTTGTTTGGAGTCTGAATAATTTTGGCATTAAGCACTCATGTTTCACCGCCGTAGGACTGGTAGTATACATTGATTGAAATTTTTTCTTCAACATATCGAGGCGTTTCGTCCAAATGAGCTCCATCCCATTTTTATTCTCCTGTTTACTTCTTCAATAAATGATCCATCTTTGTTGATAAGCTGGCCTATATAAACATACTCCATAACTTTTTCTATTTCTGTTCCTTTTATTTCAATTTTCTTCGGGCAGACACATGCATTGAATAACACTTTTGCTTTAGTGTTCATGTATAAGCAAATTTTTTGATTGGCAACATCCAATTCTTCTATTCTTTTTTGTAGTTCTTCGGAATTATTTACAAAGATAATGCTATCATCAGCAAACCGGAGGTGACTTAGTCTTTCGTCTTTTATTTCGATTCCTTTGTCTTCCTAGTCGAGCGATTTGAATATTTTTTCTAAGGCTCCAGTAAATAACTTCGGCGAAATTGCATCTCCCTGTATTACACATTTATCGATTTTTATGTTTGTTTCTTCTTGTAGCTTCTCCGTCAAGGCTGTATTCTTGCAGCGGTTATCTAGCAACTCGATTTATGTGTCCTTTATACCCTGGTTCTTCAATGCAAATATAACCGATGATGTGGTAATAGAGTCAAAAGTACGTTGAAAGCCTTTTCATAGTATATAAATACAAGACATACTAGTATTTGGTATTCATTTATCTGCATAATTTCTTCTCTCACTACCTGAATGTGATCCATTGTATTAAATCTGTTTCAGTCCTGCTTGTTCCTTTGGTGAGTGAAATTTAGACGCTTTAAAATTATATTTGTAAAAGTCATATATATATATATATATATATATATATATATATATATATAGTATTCTATTCCTGCATTGTTTTATACTACCCAAGAGTGTGTCTAATAGGAGTGAAGAGAGGTCAGTATTAAAATCTTCATGTATGATACTCATTTTAGAATATATTAAACATACTCTATTTTACAAACATTAAGGCACCAGGGTATTTATCTACGTTCATTAATAAAGCCACATAGACAATTGATATAAAGCGCTGACTCTCTACTAATGTCAAAAAATACAAATAGTTCAAGTGTATGTAGTGAAGACATTTATATATTAAAAAATATTTTTTTTACTTTCGAAATAATTGAAAATCAAAATCATGTACATTCTGGTTTCATCAATGGTTTCATTTGAAAATAAATTATCAGCTTATTATAAGATACATACAATAATAACAATATTTAAAAACGTTTTAATGCAAAAAAATTAATAATTAAATGTTCATTTATTCATATCTAAAGAATTATTTCTTTCAAAATTATCTACATTTGAGAACTTAATTAATAAAAAATAATTTATAGTGTTTAAATTATAGATAGATAATGATTATACTGAATGTTCTAATAATGCAGCAACATTTGTAAAACAACCATGCGCACTAAACGATAATAATTCCTTGTTTACCAAAATTCTATTTTAATTTTCAAATAGTAACAATATATTGTAGTATTTTGAATCGTTCGATATTTGTCATGATTTAATATCATTGCCATAAGATTTTTTTAAAATGTAAATTAAAATATGTAAATAAAACAGATAGATACTATTATTTTTGGCGCGAAATGAATTGAAGATGACGCGACAGATAATTTTTCTAGTTCCCGCCCGTTGCTCTCGTGTTGTGTTCTTTAATTGAAATATTTATTTTTTTTATAATTAGTACGGAAATAAAATTATTTTAAAATGGGGCTGTTAGAAGATTCTAGTGATGATTTGTTAAAAAGACATCAAGAATTGTGTCGTAATCTTAATTTAGATACAGATTCCGAAAATCAAGCTTGGTCAAGCTATGAATCAATTAGACAAAATTACACTTTGGAGGTATAATTATTTTTGTATATAATTTTTCTTTAAAATAAATTAGTTAATGTAAATAAAATATAGATAAGCATTTTATGTATGTGTAGTTTACTTAAATTCAAAACCTTCAGGTTATGTTATTTTTTATTTCAGGGGGAACAATTACATTGGCTAGGATGTACTATATATGTGGCTTGCAGAAAAGTAACAACTCCTTCAGTAGGTCATTCAGATACAATGGTTACAGGGAATTGTGTAAATTTAACAAGACTATTGAGACTATGCAATCTTAGGTATTTATTTTATGTGCATGATAGAAATATTTATGTTAATAATATTGGAACTTTTAGTTTGATACAGTTCTTTATTAAAAGTAAACAGTGGGTGGACATGGCAAATATGCCAGCAGGATTCCGTACTGAAATTGAAAGGCTAGAGAGAAATTTTGAAGTTTCAATGGTTCTTTTTCGTAAATATCAACCGATATTTTCTGATATGTTTTTAAATTCAACAGATGATCGTCCAAAACAACAGCAGCGTTCTAGAAAACAAAAGTAAGAATTTTAATAATGTAGGCATATAATAATTTTTTTTGTAATATAAATCGTTATTTTTAGGTCATTACCATGTACATCTACAAAATTGTTTGAATTTTGTTGGACATTGTTCGTTTATGTTAAAAGCCAGTTTCCTGATATCAGTATCGATTTAGTAAATTCATATCATTATCTTCTTGCATGTTGTGATCTCATGTTTGCAAATATCGTTATGTCTGACAGACGGTCATTATTAAATCCTCAGTTTAAAGGTAAAATTTATATGTGTTATTAGATTGAATGACAAATATTAAGTTAACAAAGTACTGTTTTAATAAAAGAATTAAAATTTATTATTTTTATTCATAACATAAAAAAATATAACTTAAAATTTTCTATTGAAAGGTCTCCCAAAAAATTTTGGTAGTGAAGAATATACACCGCCATTAACACCTCCTTGCATCATTGAAACTTTATGCAATACGCATGATGGAATAGGCTTAGAAGCAAAAACAATCAAAGAATATCACTGGAAACCACAAATTGTTAAATTATTTAGAGAAAAAATTCTTGGTGGCTATGTAAAAAATTTGAGTGGTATATTAGATCAGGGCACTTTTGATTCTAACTTCAAGGCTGTGAATAAAGCTTATGAGACATATGTGCTCAGTAAAGGTGATTTCGATGAAAGGATTTTTCTTGGTAAGTGAAATTGCATCTTTAAGTTGAATGTTTATTGTAATTTATTAGCTATGTGATATAATATGTGCTGTGTTTTTAAATGTGTGTGTATCTATATAAGTAATAAAAAAATATATTTAAGAGTAGTTTGTATTGTTTGGTAGGCTATTTAGTTTTTTCATGCCTGGTTTATTGCAAGAGATCAGTAATTTTAGGTTACTAATTTAATTTTTTTTTTTATATAATTATACAAAAAATTGTGAAAATCACATATAAAATACTATTTTTTTTAATTTAAGGAATTGTTTTGTTGCTTGCTATTAAGCAAAGTTCAAGTAGTTGATTATTTTAAATAATTATAATCATGATCAAATTTATTCAATTTATAAATTGTTCCAAATTAATTTAGTATAATATAAAATAGTTTTTAATTATTAGCTTAAAAATGATCCATCATATTAGTATTTTTTAAGAAAATAACTTCTTTAGTCTCTCTCTATGTATATATATATATATATATATATATATATATATATATATATATATATTATATATATATTATATATATATATATTTTTTTTTTTATGTACACACACACACACACACACATATACACTTTAATTAGATTGTGTTGTTACAAATTCTTATTTGGTGTTGTTTAAAACTTATTACTTTTAATTGTTTTTAAATGAAAAAGTCTTAATGTTAAAATTTAATAATGTATACAAATTATGTAATGAACAGTATATAAGTTACAATGTTCTATTAAAGATTTAAAGTTAATTTACAGAATACATATTTAACAAAATAAAATAATGTTTATTATAAATGAAAAATGTATATGATCAATGATTATATATATATATATTTTGAAAAGTACAAATATGAATGTTAAATTTTGCATTGCTCATTTGAGTATTTATTTAGTACTTTAGAAAATGTATAGTATTATTATAATGTATTTATTTTTATTTTTTTTCTTTCCGAATAAGTAATTTTAGTAAAAGTATTTTGCTATATGCATGATTTAAGAGTTATTTTTGTATGTTATTACACTTTAACGTATAACAATATAAAAACTGAAAATAAAATCCCTGCCTTTGTAAATGCTATTGGATTGCTATTATTATTCATGTCACTATTTGAAACATAGAATCAGTATTAAATGTAAGAGAAATTTATGAATAATGATGAACCCAAAATTATAGTTGAAAAGTAATTAACCTTCCATTTTCTTTTGTGTAGAGATATTTTTAGGAGTTTAAATACTTACACTGGTGTTTAATACAGTAACTGGATTAGATAGGAACATTTGTAAGAAACGTTTGAATGTTAGTATTTGTATCCAGCAGTAAGAAATTGAATAATGAACTTTTTTTTAAATGTATTTTTTGTAATATTTTTTTTGTTAACATTTGATTTGGTAGGTAAACATTATATTTTATTAGTATTGCAAATAAAAAAAATGTTATAAACAAGTTTAGCAATTTATGATGAATAGAAACACTGTTTTTATGATGGATAAAGTCCATTTATATATACGTCATGTTCGAAGATGTGTCCCATATATTAAATATAAATGAGCAGGTTTGTTTCCTCACCGTATAATTTAACAGTATTCACTAAACAAAATGAAAATTTATTAAAAATGTAAGATGGTGTTAAGTTTTCTGTTGTATGTCTTCAAATGAGTCATTTTAAAGCATTTATAGTTTGTGTATTGGTTAATAAAATTTGTCTAAATGACAAACTCCTTTAATTTTTGATTGAAACATGCAAAAAAATTATACCAATTATTTGGTGAAATCTCTGATTCAGAAATATTTTCTTACTGATTTCAAAATCTCAATATGATGTAGTATAAATTGTAATAATATGTAAAAGTCTTAGAAATGGCCATAATACAGCATACATGTTAAAGTGAGATTGAAGTAACAGATTTAATATATGAGAAAAATGTTTTTTTTTTATTAATCAAGACTATAAGATTGAAAATATGAGGACTTACTAAATAGAACAGTTCCTATACTTTATCGCAAAATTGAGTTTACTTTTGAGAAATTAATGATTGTTTTATATATATATATATATATATATATATATATATATATATATATATATATATATATATATATAAATATATACACACACACACACGTATATACATACATACACGCATACACGCACACATACACGCATACGCAAACATATACATACACACACGTGTGTATGTATATGTTTGCGTATGCGTGTTATTATATTTAGAAGAAAAAACGTATATTTTATTAATAAATACATGTATAGTATTTATAAGTATTTATTTGGAATGATAGAGATAAATGTATATATTGACCTTTTTAAGAGCGTTGTGGCTCAAATTTGAAGGTAGATTTTGTAAAATAAATTGTAAAATTTTTATATTGTGTTAAATGGTTTGCTATATATTTATTTTGTATATAGCTTTGTAATCATGTATTGATTTAGTTAGAGATTAATTTTTATTAACGATTGATTTTGTTTTTTTTTTAAATATGAAGTTATATATTTTTGTTATCCTGTTTATGTAATATTCATTGAACATTTTTGAATGTAATTTTTTTTTAAAAAAAATTCGCCTCATTGACTGGTTTATATTTGAAATTTAAATACCTTAGTTACTTGCTTATCGACAATACGTTTTAATACTATATCTATAACAAATACTTTTGTATGCATTTAGGGTAGATAAAAAGTAACAGATGGTTAATATATTTGCTATTTTCAAGGGTACCTGGACTTTAATTTTAAAGGGCAGCAATTTAATAAATCAAGTAGTTATTGTGACGAAAATACATACACAATGTTTTGTTTTTATTATAAAATTGATTATTATTATACATTAAAAATACTTGTATGTACGATGGAATATATATTTTTTTTAAGTACATATATTTCGCTACATATGAAAATAAGAATGTAAGCATGTAGCATAACGTGTGCTAGTATGTTTATGTATATGAGTGAATATCTGTTTATATATGTACACATACTTTTCTTATTTAATAGAATACATAATGACATAATAAATATACGGTAATATATAAGCTTTTTGGTGCAATATTTTTTAAATATTAATATTTTTAAACATGAATATTTTTTTTAGAATTATATATATATATATATATATATATATATATATATACATATATATACATACACACACACACAACCATACACACACACAAACAGAACAATAATGGAATATGCATTTTGTTAAACGCTTGAATGAATAAAATATACGGTATAGTATATACACGTTCTAGCAAAAAAATAAAACAGCCAGGAATCCAACAATTGTTTACATCATTTTTATAAAATTACAATGGTTGAGTATATGGCTATAAATATAAAACTAAAAAAGAAGATAGGTAGTTATTTTTTTAGTGTCAATTGTATATATATTTCCAATTTTGAATCGAACAAAATGATAAGGCGGGCTATTTATATTTTGTTTCAGACGTTTGTAGTTACAATACTTTTTCAACCATTCTATTAATTAGCTGTATATTTCTTCTATATAATTCTATTTTTACGAATTTATGGATATTATATGTATTAAATGATTATGGGCAAAACTTTTGTGTAATACCAATATCAAGAAACTGTTTTAATTTAAAAATTAAGTACCTTAAAAAATCGAATTAAAGGGATAGTTTTTTGTTGTCATTTATTCATGTGTCCGTTTTTTAAATTTATAAATTTAATTGGGTATTATTCGTATTTTTTATCATATAACAGTATGAGGGTAAATGTCTAATACACTTACAAAACAAAGTTAATCTAATTTAATCAGTTTGATTTAATATAATTATATGAAAATAGATACAATATTATTCACAGATACCTAATAATAAGACTTTTCTATAATTAAAAACTTATTTGGAGCAAGGTTGAATAAACACATAGAACTAATATTTTTTAATTCTTACTATTTTGTATTTAAATTAAGATGAGGGATTCTAGACCAGCGGTCTTCAATTTTTTTTCGATCGCTCACCGCAATGGTAGTTAAAGTAAATAGTACAATCCACCTGATATTTGCAGTATTTAGTTATTTATAAATTAAATACTTATATAGATATTTACATAAAATTGTATGCAGGTATGTAATTATTTATATAGAATCAGTTCGTAAAAAATTAGAGACCACTAGTATTTAAAGTTATTTGAATTTTTTAGTACACAGTATTTTGTAGTTTATATATTTTTCAACTTAATTTTTTTTAAAAAAAAAAGTATTTCAAGTATATACTTTTTAATTATATTTAATTGTAAATTTCTACCCTGCATCAATGGTTTTATTTTTATTATTTAATACGTAGATAACTGCAATAAGCGAATTTATTGTTGGGGTATTAGTTCTAAAATAGTACTTGCAGAATGTATTGTAATATATTCTAAATAATTGTATTCTATAACGTAAATAATAAGTATAATATATACGTTTTATATAAATATAAGTACCGAAGATGTGTACATATGAATTAATTTTTAAATATAAAATTTTAAATTAATTAATTTTTAAATATGACATTCTACGTAATTTATAAATTTATTTTTTTTTTAGTTTATAATAAAAATAATTATTAAAATTATTCGGATATTTAATAAAGTATGTAAATGCTTTTATCTTTCACAAAAATGAAGTAGTCATTATTTTTTTGATATTAAAAAAGAATGGTAATATGTTTTGTTCAGATATAAAAAAGAATGGTAATATATTTTGTTCAGATAAAAGAAATATTAATTTTTATTTCGAATTTATAGTTTTGAAAAAATGAAGTATGACAATGAATAGTTATTTTTACGTTCATTGTTTTCTTTTTTATTTTATATCAATTGTTTATTTTTACCCTTGCATTCATAGAAAAAATGGGATATGTATTACTTGTATAGCATAAAATATGAAAAAATACTAAAATTTAATTTACTATTATTTCCGGGGATCATGCAGCTGAATTCCGAAGGTTGCGAACTTTAAGAAAACAGGAATTAGTGCTGTATGGAGTTCCGAGGCAAGCCCTGCGAAATATTACAGGTAACTTTTTCGATCAGTTGCCATTTTTAAATACTCCAAGTATTTCATGTATGAAATTAAAAATTATTTTTATTAGAAAGCATTTATGGGAAAATGTATCATTGATGTAAACATATTGTTTAAAAGTTATCATCTATGTAAATATTGTAGTTAATCTTATATAGTCAGTATACATTCAATAAATGAATATAATAAAAAAATTAATGAATTGTAGAATTAAGTAAATGCTATACAAGTTATCCATTATCCATTGGTTTCTTGTTTGCATGGAGTTTTGTTATGATAAATTAGTTAATTTAGAAAAGATTTGATTATACATTTATATATAAGCACAGTAATTTATATATATATATATATATATATATATATATATAATTCATTTGATGATTGAATATATTGTAAATATTTATTGTTTTTCGAAAAATGATTTTGTTAATACGGTTTCTTTCGAAAAATCCAAGTTTAACAAAATTTAATAGCATTTTTTTTTATTAGATTGTTTATAAGATAGTCGTATGCCGCTATTGTATGTATCTCTGGTCTTTTTACGTTAAGTGAAAAAGTTAATATTGGCTACAGCTTTGAGTATAAACTTAGACGATTATGTCATTGTTGAATATTTTAAAACAATATTTTATTTAAAAAAGTAAATAGAATAGTAACAATTTTATAGAATATCTTATTTTATATTTGCCACAAATTATAAAATATAACTGTTGAAGCGCCCTAAAACCCCAATAACCAACCATCCATCCAAAATATGGTAGCAAATTATATGAGGTTTGTGTCGATGCATTCATGATAAAGTGTAATTCCTTTTACTCATTGAGATGAATTGTTGTGTAATAATTAAAGTTTTTACTTTCACAAAATGGTGTATATATATATATATATATATATATATATATAGATATATATATATACATATACATATATATATATATACACACACACACACACATACATACATACATACATACACGTACACACACACATATACACGACACACACAATTCTTTAAAGATACAAACTTTTTTATATATCAGTTCATTTCGATGAGTAAAGAAATTATATACGTGCGTGCGTAATTTATTCACACACGCACATCCTTTTTGAGTTTTATTTTTAAATTGTGTTGTTAATGGAGTTGTATCATTTATGAACGTTTATTTTTATATTTTCAGTATATGCAGATATAGATTATGTTTCAGTATACAGTAATACCACTAGCAGGTTTTAGCTTACATAAGAGTTCTTGTTAAATATAATAAGACAATAATTATGTTCATGGTTGTTATAATTTTAAGAATTAGTATCGTAAAATATTGAAAAAGAATAACAATTTAAAGCTACCTCTTGTAAATTTTGTAAATGCATCACTAAAACATTGCAATTCGTTATTGAAGAAAATAATAGTGACTATTTTATGACTATTGAAATAAATTAAGCTATATGCTTAAGTATGTAAATCAAACAAAAATTGATAATATTATGGAATAGGTGCTTTTTTTTATGTAATAAAACTCTTATTAGTAAAATGTCTGGAAACAATTGATTAAAAAGAGCATCGTGTCATAAGAAAGTTATGAGTTCACTGTATCTTTAACAGAAATGTTTTTATCTAAGGACATTAAATAATTAATTTGGCATTATGTTTAAAAACTTAATAATTATTATAAGTATACAATACACATATGCATTTGCATGCAGTTATTAAATGGTATTCCCTGTTCAGTTTATATTTCGGTACTTATTTGTTTTGATATTTTCTTCTCATGTCAATAACACAAAGTATTTCATCTGTTTTGTTTTAATTTTTTTTAATTGCCTCAAAATGTATTTTATTATACTAATTTACGGCTGTTTATTGTATTCTTAAATATTTGTGTCATTGCAAATGTAATGCCGTAAACGCCTATGTGAAACCGAAATCATTTTTTTAAAATATCTTTATAATGCTATGAGGATAGCGCCAAATATTCTCGTTCTAGATAGGAAGGAATGTAAATAAAAAAAGATTTTTCTATATAATCTCCTTCAACTTCAGTCCTTTTTACGGTATTTAATTAGCAATTCTATACCCTTATACAAAAAATCTGTTTTCGTATTAAAGGGGTCAGTTATCGCTGTTTTCAGCTCATTGTCATCATTAAAACACACCACGTAAAATTTTTTTCAAATTACCAAAAAGGTAAAAATCACTAGGTACCATATCTGAACTGTAGGGTGGGTGACGTAAGTTCTTAGAAGTCACACTTCTGAATAGCGGTTTGAGAAATAGTAGCGGTGTGAACAAGAGCATTCCTTTTGTTAATTTTCATGTCGTTTTTCGCGTGTATTATCCCGTAATTTATGCAACAATGTTGCATAATATAGGCTATTAACAGTAGTATTGCGCTCATTGAAATATGTTAATGAAATACAATTGCGATATTAAAAAAAGTTGTCCATAATCTTTTTTGTGGATAGAAATACTTTGGATTTTCTTGGGGATGGTTCACCTGCTCGCCGTCATTCCATGAATTCTCTTTTATATAGAGGATCGTAAAAACGGACCATTGTTTCATCTCCTGTTACAATGAACTTAATCTGACTCGCAGAGCTCTAAAAATGAACGTGCGCAAGCTACTCGTCACTGATGCCAAAATAAGTTTGGATGTCTACCTTGCACTGACTTTATTCATACCAAATGGTCATGGGGAATTCGGCGAACAGTTTTGTTTGTGAAAAATTAGACATTACTGATAATTCTTTCATTTTTATGCGCCAGTCACTAAGTACCAGGTCTTCGACAAGTGCAACAGAATCGGGCGTTAATTCTTTCATATCTCATTACATGTTTGATTTACGTTTGTGTACTAGCAACTACTTTTTTTGATAGCGAGAGTGCTGCAGGTATAGTTGATAAGGCTAGAAAATCGGTCATAAACTTGTAATTGTTGTTTAAATTAATTTATTTATTCAGTTCATAATCAGTTATGGTTTTGCCCTAATAGAGAAACAAACTACGTATAACAGAAAGGGTTAAAAAAATTGACAAATGTTAAACTTGTTACAATTTTTTTTGTGTACGTTTTTAAATTGGTCTAGTATGATATGTATAGTACAATGTTATTTTTTTATATAGAAGATGGTGCAAACACCTATATTGGATCTCCAACTAGAACTATTGATATAGCAGAACAATTGCAAGCAAAACGAAGTCAAAATTCAGAATATGGAACTGTAAGTATAAATGTAGAATTCATATAATAATTTAATTTCTAGATAAATTTATTTTTAAAAATTAATTAACATTTTAAACATTTCAAATATCAAATGTATTCAGTAAATAATTGTGAGTTTTTATTTTAATATCAGTTTTAACATTTTCAGAACTGAGATAAAAACTATTTTCAAAATTGAATTTCACACATACTGTTTATATTTTTTTTATTGGATCTCAGACTAATCTTTTTTATTTATTCGTTTAATGTGTAAATCCAGTACATTTCAAATGTTTCAGTTATGATATTAATGGTAAGTTTCACATTTTGAAGTAAAATGTTCTTATTAGTAATGAAAGATAATAAAGAAAATAGAGATATTCTGAAATGCATTAAAGAGGTGTAGAAATAAGAATAACATATTTAGTATAGATTCTATTTTTGTTGTGTTTATTCTTTGAAGATAATGAAATCGCAATTGAAACGTGAATTAATGTAGCAAAATATGACAATAATTACTTACTGAATATATTGATGAAGAAATCTGTTGTGATTATGGTATTATTCATTTGTAAAAATGTATATTTGCTTTCTTTTCGTATTTATTAGGGAGAATAGATACATTGTATAAAAAATATGTTTAAATTGTGTTTTAAAAGCAAGTATAAAATTACAAAAAGTGTTGTAAATTGTATATTAATATTTAAATTTTTTATGATGAAATTTATTTGATGTCATAAATTTGACGTACTTTTTGTAGGGAAATCAACATTTAGTTGTATCTACACCACTTACTGGTCGTTGTTATTTACGAGGTCGAGATCATCATGGAGCTACACCCGTTTCTATTGCAACACACAGTGTAGGACATCTTCATACACTTTTATCAGGAAGAACTCCTGGTCCCTCTCCTGCTTTAATTACAATATTTAAGTATGTACATAAGATATAAAATTAGAAAATTATTGAATGTAACAATGTTAAGTAATATTAATGTGAAACTAATATTACTAAATTGAGGCAAAATTAAAAATCAATATTTTGAAATTTTTTCCCAATCTAAATGTATTTTAGTGACGTTATGAAAGTAATTTTAACACTTTAAACTTAAAATTTTTGAGCATTTTAGAATTATACAATTATACGTTTAATATTTCCTCTAATATTGGATTGTTATGTGTTATAAAAATAAAATATAAGCATTTTATTTTTCATTGATATATACATACACTTAATGAATTTATTATATTATAAATTATTTCAATATTCTATTTTTAAATAATAATATTCATTAATATGTTTATTTACACACACACACACACATATATATATATATATATATATATATATGTATATGTATATATATATATATATATATATATATGTATATATATATATATATATATATATATATATATATATATATGAACATTTCACTTCATTATTCATTTTAGGTCGTGTACAACAGATCCAAAAGATAAGATAGAAGCACGTATCAAGGAATTAGGCTCTGTATTCTGTTCAAAATATTCTTCGTCAACTGGAAGTACATCTGATTCACCAAACAAGAGAATTGATTTTTCTCAAAAGAGATTAGAACTTGCCAAAACATTATATTATAAACTTCTTGAAGATATCCTTCTCGATGAAAAAAAAAAGAAACAAAATCCTAACCTGGATTTAACTGCCTTGCTAGAAAAAGATGTATTTCATCACTGTCTCTTTGCATGTTGCTTGGAAATTGTTATCTATTCATATAATTCTCAAAAAAAATTTCCATGGGTTATAGAAGCTTTGAATCTTAGTGCATATTATTTTTATAAAGTGATTGAACCAATTGTTAGTATCAAAGATCATCTTGCTAGAGATGTAGTGAAGCATTTGAATTCAGTAAGTAACACATAAGTAAAAAAAATTATAAATATTAATATATTTAGACTTGTTTATTTTTAATATTGTTTTTATATAGATTGAAGAACAGATTCTACAAGCAATGGCATGGTCACATGATAGTCCGTTGTGGGAAGCAATTGCAAATTCTGGGCTTTCTGTTCCTCGTTGTGGAGATGTTACTTTACCCGGTCAACTTCAGCCTCCACCTTCAAATGATACATCAGATCAAAATGGTAATGTTCAGAACCAACAGATTAAGAAACAAGGATTTACGGATAAACATTTAATATCTGCTTCTCAATCACCAGGTACATAAAATAGAAAGATTGCAAAACTTTTGTATGAAATTATAATTGTAATTTTTTTTTCAATAAAATTTGAAAAATATTTACATTTCCATCATATATGAACTTTAATATTTACTAATTATTATTACTGTTCCAAAATAGTGTTAAATACACTAGTTTTAAAGAGAATATATTTAAATATTATAAATATTCATTAGTTATGTACTTGATTTGGATATTCTTGCTCAATTTCCAGGATCTTCAGCAGCAGAACGATTTCAGTCACCTGTATCTTCAAATGAAGTGAAAAAACGTTTATTTCAAGATTCTAATCGTACTATCAAACCAGGTCAATCAATGTTATTAGGTAAAAAGTTTTAAGTGTATTGAGATTTTAACAGGCTGATTAAAATATTTTGTTACAGTTACTAAAGATGGTCAACAAAGAATTATACCTGTAGTTATTCAGCAGTCACAATCTTTATTGCAACAAGATAAGCTTAGAGAAAAGAAAACAAAACGTGGAGGATCATTAGCTTTATTTTTCAGAAAGGTTTGAATTTAATATTATGTTCTTAAGAGAAAAGAGCCATTAAAATATTACAAAATGAAATTAATAAAAAAAAATGTTTACCTATGATAGTGTAGAATTTTTTTTTGTAAAAATACTTTGAATTATTGTTTTTTTTTTTACTGTTATTACAACTTTTTCCATAATTTTGTATATCAAATTTATTTTAACAATTTCAAGTATCTTGATAATAAAAACCCACATTTCTTGTCAACGAGTATTTATGATGATAAGAAATATTTGCTTTGTCAGCTTATAGATTTCAAGTTTAATTCATTAAGTTTCATTCTTAGATATTTCTTATGTTTAAATATATTATGTTGTAAAAACCAGTAAATAGTTTTTTCTTCCTATTTTCTAGTTAATTTTAACAAGCTAACTACTAGTGTTATATATTTTTTCAATAATTAGAATTCAGAGTAATTAATAATATTAAAATGAAGTTGCTATTTTTTATAGTTTTATCATCTTGCAAGTGTACGTATGCAGGATTTATGCAATGAACTGAATGTAAATGATCAAGAATTAAGACAAAAAATATGGACATGTTTTGAACATTCAATTGTAGAACATACAAATTTAATGAAAGACAGGCATTTAGATCAGATATTAATGTGTGCGGTTTATGCTGTGTGTAAAGTAAGATTTTTTTAGTAAAAGTAAAAAGAAGATAATTTCTACTGGTTTTCTATTTTTGCATTAATTTATTTTTTAGATTTTGGGAACAGAATTAAAATTTGCTCAGATTATGGGAAGTTACAGGAATCAGCCACAGGCAGCAAGTCATGTCTATAGAAGTGTTCTTTTAGGATTCAGAGCACAACAGAATAATTCAAATGAAAGTAGTAATGGTCAATCAACTGAAAACTTAGATCGTACAGTAAAATCACAACCAACACTTGTTCAAACAAGATTTTCAGAAGATGGAACATGTTTATCTGAAGTTAGAGAAGATTTAATTGAATTTTACAATGCTATTTATGTAGAAAATGTTAAAAATTTTGTATTGAAGTTTTCGACACGACAAGGGCAGGTATGTAACAATTTTGACTGTTTGAAATTGAAAAGTTATGTCAACAATATTTTTATTTTTAGTGTGAAGATTTACCTCTTTCTCCTTTACCAATTAGGCCATTGTTATCTTCACCCATACGTAGAATTTCTGATAGAGTTTTTATTAGAACGTTAAATAGCCAAAAACTTCCTTCATCGCCAACACCTGCATCTGAACCTAACACCTATATTTTTAGTAGAAGCCCAGCAAAAGTGAGTATAATTAATAAAGTAGATGAAATGACTTTTGTTATTTTTAATAGATGTTCACAACATGTGATGTTAAAAAAAACTGATAACCCCTCTATTCACATGCGAACATTTTGATGAACTTGAGTTAATCCATTTGACCATGTATAAAGTTTGTGGGCTGTTATGCATGTGAACCATGAATCAAAGAATAGGCGGGAATGAATAACACTTAGTCTAGTTCATGTTACTTGTAGATCATTGAGCATGTTGATCGATGTGTTTGTGAGCAAATGAGGAGTTTAATTGTTAAAATTCAAATAAACTTAAATAATTTAATTTTCATCAGGATTTACGTGCCATAAATCATATGATTAGCTACGAAAAGGTTGGTAAACGTTTACTCGCAGATGATCCAATAGATGATGGTGTTCCTCCTCCAAAACAAACTGCTCCAGTTGTTACTCGTAAATTACAAGGTTTAATTGGAGATCGATTAATGCAATCACAAGATTAAATTGTGTATTTATATTTTTAATGGTTATAATAGAACTTTTAAATTGTCTTATGATTTATTGTAAATTTGATAATTGTTTAATATGAAGAATATTGTGTAATTGGTTGCTATGCCAATGTAAGTGACATGTAATCAGGGTAGACGTAAATTTTTCAAGTTACATATAGTATTTTTATTATGTATGATCTCTCTTTTGTTATATATGTATATTTGTGTGTATGCCTGTGGATATGTATTTGAATATGTTGTATATGTAGGCAATACACTGAGGTAAGCATGCATCTCAAGGAATTTAAATTTTTATCTAGCCCAAAATATGATTGATTTTATATCTCTGTAAGTAACATACATAATAACTGTAAATTGCATCTATCAATAATATCTTATAAGTTCAACATTATTAATTATAACATATATACATACATATTACATATATATATATATATATATATATATATATATATATATATATATATATATATATAAAATGACATTATCATACTCCAAAGAAACATGAAATGATTACTACTTTCAAATTATAATATTTGTACACTGGTCTTCAGCCTTATTTGAAAACTAATTTGGTAGTTGAAATATTAACACTGTTTTAGTAATGTATTTATATAGTTCCAATGTCATGTCTTGAGTGATTGTGTATATATATATGTGTATATGTGTATATAAACGCATTGCTAAAAAATTTTATTACATTCAATTTTTCATTATATGTAAAATATTTGATAGTTTATCTGTAATATGTATATGTATGTATGTGTGTACATATGTACGTACGTACGGATGTATGTATGAATTACACTTGAGAAAACACTAGAATAAATTGTTTAGAATCATATATTTATATATTATAATTATTTAAAGTTATCCCTGTATATTATAGTCAAGATTAATTCTAAATTGTAATTATAAGTATTAATGATGTGCATATTTTCATTAATAAATTGTTCATAACAAAAGCTAAACAATTTGTACTTGCTAGAAAAATGTTTTTATGTTATTTATTAAGAATTTTGAAGTAACATTTTGAA
Source organism: Acanthacorydalis orientalis (assembly GCA_034766995.1). Classification (NCBI taxonomy): domain Eukaryota; kingdom Metazoa; phylum Arthropoda; class Insecta; order Megaloptera; family Corydalidae; genus Acanthacorydalis; species Acanthacorydalis orientalis. Next base: position 48,370,347 of record CM068315.1, on the reverse strand, counting down.
TTTATACTAATTTTTATTATTTTATTAACAATGAGAAAAATATTTGATTTGTTTTATATTTTTTCTGTTCTACAAAATCTAAATTTTATAAGTACATATATAGTGCATATATATACATAATACGCATGTTAATATACCAAAAAAGATAATAAGTACATTGTTTTCAATATGTTTTATAGTTTACATTTTTAATATTCATCAAATTTCAAGAATGTAATTATTTGTTCTGATCTCTATATATGTATAACTCTTATGAATATTGTTGACATTAAGCATTTGAAAGAATAATTTTTATTTTGTTCTTAGTGTTTACTTATTTGTTTACACTCTATTTAAATACATTTGTTTAATTTGTTGATAGTTTTGTTTCTCTAATTTGTGTATTTGTGAAAGTGAAAGAAATTTATGTAATTGTGATTTCGTATACTTATATTAATAAATGTGTGTGTGTGTGTGTATATGTATGTGTGTGTATATGTAATATATATATATATACACACACGTATGTACACATATATACACACATGAATATACAAATAGTTTATTATTATCATTTTTTGACAATCCTTTAGTAAGTGAAGTGGAATTGTTCAAAATTTTTAAGTCTGGTGATGCAAGGCCTCTGTGTTGATCTGGCAATAAATTCGTACGAGTCGATGCGTATTTTAATGCTTTAATGTCTGTAGACAAAATTAATAATGAATGGATGCTATAAATGACAAAAAACAGCTGAAAAGCGAGTTTTTATTAGTGAAAACATCCAAATTGTTTTATATCTGGCAAGTAATTCGTACTGATCGAGGCGTATTTTAATGTTCTATATCATATCTTAGACAAAACTAACGCCGGCCCACAATAAATAACGAAAAAGTTCAAAAAACGCGAACAAACGAAACACTGAAAACGCGTTTTTCCTGCAGAAAATATTCAAATTGTTTAATATATGAAAACTAATTCATACTGGTCGATGCGTATATTAATGTTCTATATCATTTCTTAGAAAAAATTAACAGTCCATATAGACACAATATGGAAAAAACGCAAAAAAACACGTTTTTCTTGGTTTAAAATTAGGTAACTAACTCGTACTGATCGATGTGTATTTTCATGTTGTATATCATATCTTAGGAAAAATTAACATCAGACCGTAATGGATACCGAAAATTTAAAAAAAATCGCAAAAACATTTTTCTTATGAAAAATATCCAAATGGTTTAAAATCTGGCAATTAATTCATACTGGTCGATAGGTATTTTAATGTTCTGTATCGTATCTTAGAAAAAATTAACATTGGTCCCACATGAATAGCGAAAATGTCAAAAAATCCGCTAAAAAACATTTTCCTTTCTTAAATTATCTAAATTGTTTAAAATCTGACAACTAATGCATGCTGGTCGGTGTGTATTTTAATGTTCTGTATCATATTTTAGAAAAAATTAAAATCGGACCATAATTGATATCGAAAATGTCAAAGAAAAAAAAAACGTAAAGAACCTACACAAAAATACGTTTTCTTGCTAAAATATCCGAATTGTTTAAAATCTGGCAAATAATTCATACTGATCCATGCGCATTTTAATGTTCTATATCATATCTTAGAAAAAATTAACATCGGACCCACATGGATAGCGAAAATGTCAAAAAAAACAAAAAACAAATAATGCATACTGATCGATGCGTATTTTAATGTTCTATAATGTGTGTGTGTGTATGTTATGCCAAAAAACAAAGAATTTTCGCAGTTTTTTGGCCTTTTTTTACAATGTATCATATACGAATTATATTTTTTGCTATTTCAGCATATAGAACATATAAATACGCATCTTTCAATACATTATGTTTGGGTTTTGTTACAATTTGTCCAAATTTATGCCAAAAAACTAATAATTTTTTCAGTTTTTTTGCCCTTTTTTATTATATGTCATATTCAAATCGTATTTTCAGCCATTTCGGCATAAAGAATATATAACGCATCTTCCAATACATATAATGTTTATATTATTTTATTTGTTTATGATGTTTGGCTTTGTTACATTCTCTTATTTTTTAGGCTAAAAAAACTAAAAAAATCTTGTTATTTTTTAACTGTTTTGAACATGTACCATATGAGAATCGTAGTTTTTTCCATTTGAGCATATAGAGCATATAAATACGCATCTTCCAATATATATAATGTATACGTTTTTTTTTCTTTTTATACAATTTTAAGGTGAAACAAAAAATTTTCGGGGATTTTTGACATTTTTACCATGTATTATGTGTATATTATGTGGTTTTAAGACATTGTCAATTACTAAATTTAAAAAATGGAAAAAAATATTAAAAGACCTAATTTTGACCAAAACCTATTTTTGAATTAGTTTTCCGGCTATAAGTAGTCCAAATTAAGTGCGTGACGGCTAATGTCACACATCGTTAGATGCGTCTTAAAATTATCTATCGCGTGGTGTGCAATTCGATTCGGTTATCTTCCAAAAAAGCCTAATTTTGCCCGAAAAACCCATTTTCCAACCAGTTTTTCGGCCATAAGTAGTCGAAATTAAATGCGAAACGGCTCACATCGCATATCGTTAGATGCGTCTTGAAATTATCTATCTCGTGGTGTGCAATTCGATCCGATTATTTGCCAAAATGGCCTTATTTTACCCAAAAAACCCATTTTCCAACCAGATTTCGGCCATAAGTAGTCGAAATTAAGTGCGAAATGGGTAATGTCGTATATCGTTAGATGCGTCTTGAAATTGTCTATCAAGTGGTGTGCGGTTCGATCCGATTATTTGCCAAAATGGCCTTATTTTGCCCAAAAAACCCATTTCCAACCAGTTTTTCGGCCATAAGTAGTCGAAATTAAGTGCGAAATGGGTAATGTCGTATATCGTTAGATGCGTCTTGAAATTATCTGTCACGTGGTGTGCGATTCGATCCGATTATTTGCCAAAATGGCCTTATTTTGTCCAAAAAACCCATTTTCCGACCAGTTTTTCGGCCATACGTAGTCGAAATTAAGTGCGAAATGGGTAATGTCGTATATCGTTAGATGCGTCTTGAAATTGTCTATCAAGTGGTGTGCGATTCGATCCGATTATTTGCCAAAATGGCCTTATTTTGCCCAAAAAACCCATTTTCCAACCAGTTTTTCGGCCATAAGTAGTCGAAATTAAGTGCGAAATGGGTAATGTCGTATATCGTTGGATGCGTCTTAAAATTATCTATCACGTGGTGTGCGATTCGATCCGATTATTTGCCAAAATGGCCTTATTTTGCCCAAAAAACCCATTTTCCAACCAGTTTTTCGGCCATAAGTAGTCGAAATTAAGTGCGAAATGGGTAATGTCGTATATCGTTAGATGCGTCTTGAAATTATCTATCACGTGGTGTGCGATTCGATCCGATTATTTGCCAAAATGGCCTTATTTTGCCCAAAAAACCCATTTTCCAACCAGTTTTTCGGCCATAAGTAGTCGAAATTAAGTGCGAAATGGGTAATGTCGTATATCGTTAGATGCGTCTTGAAATTGTCTATCACGTGGTGTGCGGTTCGATCCGATTATTTGCCAAAATGGCCTTATTTTGCCCAAAAAACCCATTTTCCAACCAGTTTTTCGGCCATAAGTAGTCGAAATTAAGTGCGAAATGGGTAATGTCGTATATCGTTGGATGCGTCTTAAAATTATCTATCACGTGGTGTGCGATTCGATCCGATTATTTGCCAAAATGGCCTTATTTTGCCCAAAAAACCCATTTTCCAACCAGTTTTTCGGCCATAAGTAGTCGAAATTAAGTGCGAAATGGGTAATGTCGTATATCGTTAGATGCGTCTTGAAATTATCTATCACGTGGTGTGCGGTTCGATCCGATTATTTGCCAAAATGGCCTTATTTTGCCCAAAAAACCCATTTTCCAACCAGTTTTTCGGCCATAAGTAGTCGAAATTAAGTGCGAAATGGGTAATGTCGTATATCGTTAGATGCGTCTTGAAATTGTCTATCAAGTGGTGTGCGATTCGATCCGATTATTTGCCAAAATGGCCTTATTTTGCCCAAAAAACCCATTTTCCAACCAGTTTTTCGGCCATAAGTAGTCGAAATTAAGTGCGAAATGGGTAATGTCGTATATCGTTAGATGCGTCTTGAAATTATCTATCACGTGGTGTGCGATTCGATCCGATTATTTGCCAAAATGGCCTTATTTTGCCCAAAAAACCCATTTTCCAACCAGTTTTTCGGCCATAAGTAGTCGAAATTAAGTGCGAAATGGGTAATGTCGTATATCGTTAGATGCGTCTTGAAATTATCTATCACGTGGTGTGCGATTCGATCCGATTATTTGCCAAAATGGCCTTATTTTGCCCAAAAAACCCATTTTCCAACCAGTTTTTCGGCCATAAGTAGTCGAAATTAAGTGCGAAATGGGTAATGTCGTATATCGTTAGATGCGTCTTGAAATTATCTATCACGTGGTGTGCGGTTCGATCCGATTATTTGCCAAAATGGCCTTATTTTGCCCAAAAAACCCATTTTCCAACCAGTTTTTCGGCCATAAGTAGTCGAAATTAAGTGCGAAATGGGTAATGTCGTATATCGTTAGATGCGTCTTGAAATTGTCTATCAAGTGGTGTGCGATTCGATCCGATTATTTGCCAAAATGGCCTTATTTTGCCCAAAAAACCCATTTTCCAACCAGTTTTTCGGCCATAAGTAGTCGAAATTAAGTGCGAAATGGGTAATGTCGTATATCGTTAGATGCGTCTTGAAATTATCTATCACGTGGTGTGCGATTCGATCCGATTATTTGCCAAAATGGCCTTATTTTGCCCAAAAAACCCATTTTCCAACCAGTTTTTCGGCCATAAGTAGTCGAAATTAAGTGCGAAATGGGTAATGTCGTATATCGTTAGATGCGTCTTGAAATTATCTATCTCGTGGTGTGCAATTCGATCCGATTATTTGCCAAAATGGCCTTATTTTGTCCAAAAAACCCATTTTCCGACCAGTTTTTCGGCCATACGTAGTCGAAATTAAGTGCGAAATGGGTAATGTCGTATATCGTTAGATGCGTCTTGAAATTATCTATCACGTGGTGTGCGATTCGATCCGATTAGTTGCCAAAATGGCCTTATTTTGCCCAAAAAACCCATTTTCCAACCAGTTTTTCGGCCATAAGTAGTCGAAATTAAGTGCAAAATGGGTAATGTCGTATATCGTTAGATGCGTCTTGAAATTATCTATCACGTGGTGTGCGATTCGATCCGATTATTTGCCAAAATGGCCTTATTTTGCCTAAAAAACCCATTTTCCAACCAGTTTTTCGGCCATAAGTAGTCGAAATTAAGTGCGAAATGGGTAATGTCGTATATCGTTAGATGCGTCTTGAAATTGTCTATCAAGTGGTGTGCGATTCGATCCGATTATTTGCCAAAATGGCCTTATTTTGCCCAAAAAACCCATTTTCCAACCAGTTTTTCGGCCATAAGTAGTCGAAATTAAGTGCGAAATGGGTAATGTCGTATATCGTTGGATGCGTCTTAAAATTATCTATCACGTGGTGTGCGATTCGATTCGATTATTTGCCAAAATGGCCTTATTTTGTCCAAAAAACCCATTTTCCAATCAGTTTTTCGGCCATAAGTAGTCGAAATTAAGTGCGAAATGGGTAATGTCGTATATCGTTAGATGCGTCCTGGAAGTATCTATCTCGTGGTGTGCGATTCGATCCGATTATTTGCCAAAACGGCCTTATTTTGCCCAAAAAACCCATTTTTCAACCAGTTTTTCGGCTATAAGTAGTCGAAATTAAGTGCGAAATGGGTAATGTCGTATATCGTTAGATGCGTCTTGAAATTATCTATCACGTGGTGTGCGATTCGATCCGATTAGTTGCCAAAATGGCCTTATTTTGCCCAAAAAACCCATTTTCCAACCAGTTTTTCGGCCATAAGTAGTCGAAATTAAGTGCGAAATGGGTAATGTCGTATATCGTTGGATGCGTCTTAAAATTATCTATCACGTGGTGTGCGGTTCGATCCGATTATTTGCCAAAATGGCCTTATTTTGCCCAAAAAACCCATTTTCCAACCAGTTTTTCGGCCATAAGTAGTCGAAATTAAGTGCGAAATGGGTAATGTCGTATATCGTTAGATGCGTCTTGAAATTATCTATCACGTGGTGTGCGATTCGATCCGATTATTTGCCAAAATGGCCTTATTTTGCCCAAAAAACCCATTTTCCAACCAGTTTTTCGGCCATAAGTAGTCGAAATTAAGTGCGAAATGGGTAATGTCGTATATCGTTAGATGCGTCTTGAAATTATCTATCACGTGGTGTGCGATTCGATCCGATTATTTGCCAAAATGGCCTTATTTTGCCCAAAAAACCCATTTTCCAACCAGTTTTTCGGCCATAAGTAGTCGAAATTAAGTGCGAAATGGGTAATGTCGTATATCGTTAGATGCGTCTTGAAATTGTCTATCACGTGGTGTGCGGTTCGATCCGATTATTTGCCAAAATGGCCTTATTTTGCCCAAAAAACCCATTTTCCAACCAGTTTTTCGTCCATAAGTAGTCGAAATTAAGTGCGAAATGGGTAATGTCGTATATCGTTGGATGCGTCTTAAAATTATCTATCACGTGGTGTGCGATTCGATCCGATTATTTGCCAAAATGGCCTTATTTTGCCCAAAAAACCCATTTTCCAACCAGTTTTTCGGCCATAAGTAGTCGAAATTAAGTGCGAAATGGGTAATGTCGTATATCGTTAGATGCGTCTTGAAATTATCTATCACGTGGTGTGCGGTTCGATCCGATTATTTGCCAAAATGGCCTTATTTTGCCCAAAAAACCCATTTTCCAACCAGTTTTTCGGCCATAAGTAGTCGAAATTAAGTGCGAAATGGGTAATGTCGTATATCGTTAGATGCGTCTTGAAATTGTCTATCAAGTGGTGTGCGATTCGATCCGATTATTTGCCAAAATGGCCTTATTTTGCCCAAAAAACCCATTTTCCAACCAGTTTTTCGGCCATAAGTAGTCGAAATTAAGTGCGAAATGGGTAATGTCGTATATCGTTAGATGCGTCTTGAAATTATCTATCACGTGGTGTGCGATTCGATCCGATTATTTGCCAAAATGGCCTTATTTTGCCCAAAAAACCCATTTTCCAACCAGTTTTTCGGCCATAAGTAGTCGAAATTAAGTGCGAAATGGGTAATGTCGTATATCGTTAGATGCGTCTTGAAATTATCTATCACGTGGTGTGCGATTCGATCCGATTATTTGCCAAAATGGCCTTATTTTGCCCAAAAAACCCATTTTCCAACCAGTTTTTCGGCCATAAGTAGTCGAAATTAAGTGCGAAATGGGTAATGTCGTATATCGTTAGATGCGTCTTGAAATTATCTATCACGTGGTGTGCGGTTCGATCCGATTATTTGCCAAAATGGCCTTATTTTGCCCAAAAAACCCATTTTCCAACCAGTTTTTCGGCCATAAGTAGTCGAAATTAAGTGCGAAATGGGTAATGTCGTATATCGTTAGATGCGTCTTGAAATTATCTATCACGTGGTGTGCGATTCGATCCGATTATTTGCCAAAATGGCCTTATTTTGCCCAAAAAACCCATTTTCCAACCAGTTTTTCGGCCATAAGTAGTCGAAATTAAGTGCGAAATGGGTAATGTCGTATATCGTTAGATGCGTCTTGAAATTATCTATCACGTGGTGTGCGATTCGATCCGATTATTTGCCAAAATGGCCTTATTTTGCCCAAAAAACCCATTTTCCAACCAGTTTTTCGGCCATAAGTAGTCGAAATTAAGTGCGAAATGGGTAATGTCGTATATCGTTAGATGCGTCTTGAAATTATCTATCACGTGGTGTGCGGTTCGATCCGATTATTTGCCAAAATGGCCTTATTTTGCCCAAAAAACCCATTTTCCAACCAGTTTTTCGGCCATAAGTAGTCGAAATTAAGTGCGAAATGGGTAATGTCGTATATCGTTAGATGCGTCTTGAAATTATCTATCACGTGGTGTGCGATTCGATCCGATTATTTGCCAAAATGGCCTTATTTTGCCCAAAAAACCCATTTTCCAACCAGTTTTTCGGCCATAAGTAGTCGAAATTAAGTGCGAAATGGGTAATGTCGTATATCGTTAGATGCGTCTTGAAATTATCTATCACGTGGTGTGCGATTCGATCCGATTATTTGCCAAAATGGCCTTATTTTGCCCAAAAAACCCATTTTCCAACCAGTTTTTCGGCCATAAGTAGTCGAAATTAAGTGCGAAATGGGTAATGTCGTATATCGTTAGATGCGTCTTGAAATTATCTATCACGTGGTGTGCGATTCGATCCGATTATTTGCCAAAATGGCCTTATTTTGCCCAAAAAACCCATTTTCCAACCAGTTTTTCGGCCATAAGTAGTCGAAATTAAGTGCGAAATGGGTAATGTCGTATATCGTTAGATGCGTCTTGAAATTATCTATCACGTGGTGTGCGGTTCGATCCGATTATTTGCCAAAATGGCCTTATTTTGCCCAAAAAACCCATTTTCCAACCAGTTTTTCGGCCATAAGTAGTCGAAATTAAGTGCGAAATGGGTAATGTCGTATATCGTTAGATGCGTCTTGAAATTATCTATCACGTGGTGTGCGATTCGATCCGATTATTTGCCAAAATGGCCTTATTTTGCCCAAAAAACCCATTTTCCAACCAGTTTTTCGGCCATAAGTAGTCGAAATTAAGTGCGAAATGGGTAATGTCGTATATCGTTAGATGCGTCTTGAAATTATCTATCACGTGGTGTGCGATTCGATCCGATTATTTGCCAAAATGGCCTTATTTTGCCCAAAAAACCCATTTTCCAACCAGTTTTTCGGCCATAAGTAGTCGAAATTAAGTGCGAAATGGGTAATGTCGTATATCGTTAGATGCGTCTTGAAATTGTCTATCACGTGGTGTGCGGTTCGATCCGATTATTTGCCAAAATGGCCTTATTTTGTCCAAAAAACCCATTTTCCAACCAGTTTTTCGGCCATAAGTAGTCGAAATTAAGTGCGAAATGGGTAATGTCGTATATCGTTAGATGCGTCTTGAAATTATCTATCACGTGGTGTGCGATTCGATCCGATTATTTGCCAAAATGGCCTTATTTTGCCCAAAAAACCCATTTTCCAACCAGTTTTTCGGCCATAAGTAGTCGAAATTAAGTGCGAAATGGGTAATGTCGTATATCGTTAGATGCGTCTTGAAATTATCTATCACGTGGTGTGCGGTTCGATCCGATTATTTGCCAAAATGGCCTTATTTTGCCCAAAAAACCCATTTTCCAACCAGTTTTTCGGCCATAAGTAGTCGAAATTAAGTGCGAAATGGGTAATGTCGTATATCGTTAGATGCGTCTTGAAATTATCTATCACGTGGTGTGCGATTCGATCCGATTATTTGCCAAAATGGCCTTATTTTGCCCAAAAAACCCATTTTCCAACCAGTTTTTCGGCCATAAGTAGTCGAAATTAAGTGCGAAATGGGTAATGTCGTATATCGTTAGATGCGTCTTGAAATTATCTATCACGTGGTGTGCGATTCGATCCGATTATTTGCCAAAATGGCCTTATTTTGCCCAAAAAACCCATTTTCCAACCAGTTTTTCGGCCATAAGTAGTCGAAATTAAGTGCGAAATGGGTAATGTCGTATATCGTTAGATGCGTCTTGAAATTATCTATCACGTGGTGTGCGATTCGATCCGATTATTTGCCAAAATGGCCTTATTTTGCCCAAAAAACCCATTTTCCAACCAGTTTTTCGGCCATAAGTAGTCGAAATTAAGTGCGAAATGGGTAATGTCGTATATCGTTAGATGCGTCTTGAAATTATCTATCACGTGGTGTGCGATTCGATCAGATCATTTGCCAAAATGGCCTTATTTGCCTAAAAAAACACATTTTTCAACCAGTTTTTCCGCCATAAGTAGTCGAAATTAAGTGCGAAATGGGTAATGTCGTATATCGTTAGATGCGTCCTGAAATTATCTATCACGTGGTGTGCGATTCGATCCGATTATTTGCCAAAATGGCCTTATTTTGCCCAAAAAACCCATTTTCCAACCAGTTTTTCGGCCATAAGTAGTCGAAATTAAGTGCGAAATGGGTAATGTCGTATATCGTTAGATGCGTCTTGAAATTATCTATCACGTGGTGTGCGATTCGATCCGATTATTTGCCAAAATGGCCTTATTTTGCCCAAAAAACCCATTTTCCAACCAGTTTTTCGGCCATAAGTAGTCGAAATTAAGTGCGAAATGGGTAATGTCGTATATCGTTAGATGCGTCTTGAAATTATCTATCACGTGGTGTGCGATTCGATCCGATTATTTGCCAAAATGGCCTTATTTTGCCCAAAAAACCCATTTTCCAACCAGTTTTTCGGCCATAAGTAGTCGAAATTAAGTGCGAAATGGGTAATGTCGTATATCGTTAGATGCGTCTTGAAATTGTCTATCAAGTGGTGTGCGATTCGATCCGATTATTTGCCAAAATGGCCTTATTTTGTCCAAAAAACCCATTTTCCAACCAGTTTTTCGGCCATAAGTAGTCGAAATTAAGTGCGAAATGGGTAATGTCGTATATCGTTAGATGCGTCTTGAAATTATCTATCACGTGGTGTGCGGTTCGATCCGATTATTTGCCAAAATGGCCTTATTTTGCCCAAAAAACCCATTTTCCAACCAGTTTTTCGGCCATAAGTAGTCGAAATTAAGTGCGAAATGGGTAATGTCGTATATCGTTAGATGCGTCTTGAAATTATCTATCACGTGGTGTGCGATTCGATCCGATTATTTGCCAAAATGGCCTTATTTTGCCCAAAAAACCCATTTTCCAACCAGTTTTTCGGCCATAAGTAGTCGAAATTAAGTGCGAAATGGGTAATGTCGTATATCGTTAGATGCGTCTTGAAATTATCTATCACGTGGTGTGCGATTCGATCCGATTATTTGCCAAAATGGCCTTATTTTGCCCAAAAAACCCATTTTCCAACCAGTTTTTCGGCCATAAGTAGTCGAAATTAAGTGCGAAATGGGTAATGTCGTATATCGTTAGATGCGTCTTGAAATTGTCTATCAAGTGGTGTGCGATTCGATCCGATTATTTGCCAAAATGGCCTTATTTTGCCCAAAAAACCCATTTTCCAACCAGTTTTTCGGCCATAAGTAGTCGAAATTAAGTGCGAAATGGGTAATGTCGTATATCGTTAGATGCGTCTTGAAATTATCTATCACGTGGTGTGCGGTTCGATCCGATTATTTGCCAAAATGGCCTTATTTTGCCCAAAAAACCCATTTTCCAACCAGTTTTTCGGCCATAAGTAGTCGAAATTAAGTGCGAAATGGGTAATGTCGTATATCGTTAGATGCGTCTTGAAATTATCTATCACGTGGTGTGCGATTCGATCCGATTATTTGCCAAAATGGCCTTATTTTGCCCAAAAAACCCATTTTCCAACCAGTTTTTCGGCCATAAGTAGTCGAAATTAAGTGCGAAATGGGTAATGTCGTATATCGTTAGATGCGTCTTGAAATTATCTATCACGTGGTGTGCGATTCGATCCGATTATTTGCCAAAATGGCCTTATTTTGCCCAAAAAACCCATTTTCCAACCAGTTTTTCGGCCATAAGTAGTCGAAATTAAGTGCGAAATGGGTAATGTCGTATATCGTTAGATGCGTCTTGAAATTATCTATCACGTGGTGTGCGATTCGATCCGATTATTTGCCAAAATGGCCTTATTTTGCCCAAAAAACCCATTTTCCAACCAGTTTTTCGGCCATAAGTAGTCGAAATTAAGTGCGAAATGGGTAATGTCGTATATCGTTAGATGCGTCTTGAAATTGTCTATCACGTGGTGTGCGGTTCGATCCGATTATTTGCCAAAATGGCCTTATTTTGCCCAAAAAACCCATTTTCCAACCAGTTTTTCGGCCATAAGTAGTCGAAATTAAGTGCGAAATGGGTAATGTCGTATATCGTTGGATGCGTCTTAAAATTATCTATCACGTGGTGTGCGATTCGATCCGATTATTTGCCAAAATGGCCTTATTTTGCCCAAAAAACCCATTTTCCAACCAGTTTTTCGGCCATAAGTAGTCGAAATTAAGTGCGAAATGGGTAATGTCGTATATCGTTAGATGCGTCTTGAAATTATCTATCACGTGGTGTGCGATTCGATCCGATTATTTGCCAAAATGGCCTTATTTTGCCCAAAAAACCCATTTTCCAACCAGTTTTTCGGCCATAAGTAGTCGAAATTAAGTGCGAAATGGGTAATGTCGTATATCGTTAGATGCGTCTTGAAATTGTCTATCAAGTGGTGTGCGGTTCGATCCGATTATTTGCCAAAATGGCCTTATTTTGTCCAAAAAACCCATTTTCCAACCAGTTTTTCGGCCATAAGTAGTCGAAATTAAGTGCGAAATGGGTAATGTCGTATATCGTTAGATGCGTCTTGAAATTATCTATCACGTGGTGTGCGATTCGATCCGATTATTTGCCAAAATGGCCTTATTTTGCCCAAAAAACCCATTTTCCAACCAGTTTTTCGGCCATAAGTAGTCGAAATTAAGTGCGAAATGGGTAATGTCGTATATCGTTAGATGCGTCTTGAAATTATCTATCACGTGGTGTGCGATTCGATCCGATTATTTGCCAAAATGGCCTTATTTTGCCCAAAAAACCCATTTTCCAACCAGTTTTTCGGCCATAAGTAGTCGAAATTAAGTGCGAAATGGGTAATGTCGTATATCGTTAGATGCGTCTTGAAATTATCTATCACGTGGTGTGCGATTCGATCCGATTATTTGCCAAAATGGCCTTATTTTGCCCAAAAAACCCATTTTCCAACCAGTTTTTCGGCCATAAGTAGTCGAAATTAAGTGCGAAATGGGTAATGTCGTATATCGTTAGATGCGTCTTGAAATTATCTATCACGTGGTGTGCGATTCGATCCGATTATTTGCCAAAATGGCCTTATTTTGCCCAAAAAACCCATTTTCCAACCAGTTTTTCGGCCATAAGTAGTCGAAATTAAGTGCGAAATGGGTAATGTCGTATATCGTTAGATGCGTCTTGAAATTATCTATCACGTGGTGTGCGATTCGATCCGATTATTTGCCAAAATGGCCTTATTTTGCCCAAAAAACCCATTTTCCAACCAGTTTTTCGGCCATAAGTAGTCGAAATTAAGTGCGAAATGGGTAATGTCGTATATCGTTAGATGCGTCTTGAAATTATCTATCACGTGGTGTGCGATTCGATCCGATTATTTGCCAAAATGGCCTTATTTTGCCCAAAAAACCCATTTTCCAACCAGTTTTTCGGCCATAAGTAGTCGAAATTAAGTGCGAAATGGGTAATGTCGTATATCGTTAGATGCGTCTTGAAATTGTCTATCACGTGGTGTGCGGTTCGATCCGATTATTTGCCAAAATGGCCTTATTTTGTCCAAAAAACCCATTTTCCAACCAGTTTTTCGGCCATAAGTAGTCGAAATTAAGTGCGAAATGGGTAATGTCGTATATCGTTAGATGCGTCTTGAAATTATCTATCACGTGGTGTGCGGTTCGATCCGATTATTTGCCAAAATGGCCTTATTTTGCCCAAAAAACCCATTTTCCAACCAGTTTTTCGGCCATAAGTAGTCGAAATTAAGTGCGAAATGGGTAATGTCGTATATCGTTAGATGCGTCTTGAAATTATCTATCACGTGGTGTGCGATTCGATCCGATTATTTGCCAAAATGGCCTTATTTTGCCCAAAAAACCCATTTTCCAACCAGTTTTTCGGCCATAAGTAGTCGAAATTAAGTGCGAAATGGGTAATGTCGTATATCGTTAGATGCGTCTTGAAATTATCATTCACGTGGTGTGCGATTCGATCCGATTATTTGCCAAAATGGCCTTATTTTGCCCAAAAAACCCATTTTCCAACCAGTTTTTCGGCCATAAGTAGTCGAAATTAAGTGCGAAATGGGTAATGTCGTATATCGTTAGATGCGTCTTGAAATTGTCTATCAAGTGGTGTGCGGTTCGATCCGATTATTTGCCAAAATGGCCTTATTTTGTCCAAAAAACCCATTTTCCAACCAGTTTTTCGGCCATAAGAAGTCGAAATTAAGTGCGAAATGGGTAATGTCGTATATCGTTAGATGCGTCTTGAAATTATCTATCACGTGGTGTGCGGTTCGATCCGATTATTTGCCAAAATGGCCTTATTTTGCCCAAAAAACCCATTTTCCAACCAGTTTTTCGGCCATAAGTAGTCGAAATTAAGTGCGAAATGGGTAATGTCGTATATCGTTAGATGCGTCTTGAAATTGTCTATCACGTGGTGTGCGATTCGATCCGATTATTTGCCAAAATGGCCTTATTTTGCCCAAAAAACCCATTTTCCAACCAGTTTTTCGGCCATAAGTAGTCGAAATTAAGTGCGAAATGGGTAATGTCGTATATCGTTAGATGCGTCTTGAAATTATCTATCACGTGGTGTGCGATTCGATCCGATTATTTGCCAAAATGGCCTTATTTTGCCCAAAAAACCCATTTTCCAACCAGTTTTTCGGCCATAAGTAGTCGAAATTAAGTGCGAAATGGGTAATGTCGTATATCGTTAGATGCGTCTTGAAATTGTCTATCAAGTGGTGTGCGGTTCGATCCGATTATTTGCCAAAATGGCCTTATTTTGCCCAAAAAACCCATTTTCCAACCAGTTTTTCGGCCATAAGTAGTCGAAATTAAGTGCGAAATGGGTAATGTCGTATATCGTTAGATGCGTCTTGAAATTATCTATCACGTGGTGTGCGGTTCGATCCGATTATTTGCCAAAATGGCCTTATTTTGCCCAAAAAACCCATTTTCCAACCAGTTTTTCGGCCATAAGTAGTCGAAATTAAGTGCGAAATGGGTAATGTCGTATATCGTTAGATGCGTCTTGAAATTATCTATCACGTGGTGTGCGATTCGATCCGATTATTTGCCAAAATGGCCTTATTTTGCCCAAAAAACCCATTTTCCAACCAGTTTTTCGGCCATAAGTAGTCGAAATTAAGTGCGAAATGGGTAATGTCGTATATCGTTAGATGCGTCTTGAAATTATCTATCACGTGGTGTGCGATTCGATCCGATTATTTGCCAAAATGGCCTTATTTTGCCCAAAAAACCCATTTTCCAACCAGTTTTTCGGCCATAAGTAGTCGAAATTAAGTGCGAAATGGGTAATGTCGTATATCGTTAGATGCGTCTTGAAATTATCTATCACGTGGTGTGCGATTCGATCCGATTATTTGCCAAAATGGCCTTATTTTGCCCAAAAAACCCATTTTCCAACCAGTTTTTCGGCCATAAGTAGTCGAAATTAAGTGCGAAATGGGTAATGTCGTATATCGTTAGATGCGTCTTGAAATTGTCTATCACGTGGTGTGCGGTTCGATCCGATTATTTGCCAAAATGGCCTTATTTTGCCCAAAAAACCCATTTTCCAACCAGTTTTTCGGCCATAAGTAGTCGAAATTAAGTGCGAAATGGGTAATGTCGTATATCGTTGGATGCGTCTTAAAATTATCTATCACGTGGTGTGCGATTCGATCCGATTATTTGCCAAAATGGCCTTATTTTGCCCAAAAAACCCATTTTCCAACCAGTTTTTCGGCCATAAGTAGTCGAAATTAAGTGCGAAATGGGTAATGTCGTATATCGTTAGATGCGTCTTGAAATTATCTATCACGTGGTGTGCGATTCGATCCGATTATTTGCCAAAATGGCCTTATTTTGCCCAAAAAACCCATTTTCCAACCAGTTTTTCGGCCATAAGTAGTCGAAATTAAGTGCGAAATGGGTAATGTCGTATATCGTTAGATGCGTCTTGAAATTGTCTATCAAGTGGTGTGCGGTTCGATCCGATTATTTGCCAAAATGGCCTTATTTTGTCCAAAAAACCCATTTTCCAACCAGTTTTTCGGCCATAAGTAGTCGAAATTAAGTGCGAAATGGGTAATGTCGTATATCGTTAGATGCGTCTTGAAATTATCTATCACGTGGTGTGCGATTCGATCCGATTATTTGCCAAAATGGCCTTATTTTGCCCAAAAAACCCATTTTCCAACCAGTTTTTCGGCCATAAGTAGTCGAAATTAAGTGCGAAATGGGTAATGTCGTATATCGTTAGATGCGTCTTGAAATTATCATTCACGTGGTGTGCGGTTCGATCCGATTATTTGCCAAAATGGCCTTATTTTGCCCAAAAAACCCATTTTCCAACCAGTTTTTCGGCCATAAGTAGTCGAAATTAAGTGCGAAATGGGTAATGTCGTATATCGTTAGATGCGTCTTGAAATTATCTATCACGTGGTGTGCGATTCGATCCGATTATTTGCCAAAATGGCCTTATTTTGCCCAAAAAACCCATTTTCCAACCAGTTTTTCGGCCATAAGTAGTCGAAATTAAGTGCGAAATGGGTAATGTCGTATATCGTTAGATGCGTCTTGAAATTATCTATCACGTGGTGTGCGATTCGATCCGATTATTTGCCAAAATGGCCTTATTTTGCCCAAAAAACCCATTTTCCAACCAGTTTTTCGGCCATAAGTAGTCGAAATTAAGTGCGAAATGGGTAATGTCGTATATCGTTAGATGCGTCTTGAAATTATCTATCACGTGGTGTGCGATTCGATCCGATTATTTGCCAAAATGGCCTTATTTTGCCCAAAAAACCCATTTTCCAACCAGTTTTTCGGCCATAAGTAGTCGAAATTAAGTGCGAAATGGGTAATGTCGTATATCGTTAGATGCGTCTTGAAATTATCTATCACGTGGTGTGCGATTCGATCCGATTATTTGCCAAAATGGCCTTATTTTGCCCAAAAAACCCATTTTCCAACCAGTTTTTCGGCCATAAGTAGTCGAAATTAAGTGCGAAATGGGTAATGTCGTATATCGTTAGATGCGTCTTGAAATTGTCTATCAAGTGGTGTGCGGTTCGATCCGATTATTTGCCAAAATGGCCTTATTTTGTCCAAAAAACCCATTTTCCAACCAGTTTTTCGGCCATAAGTAGTCGAAATTAAGTGCGAAATGGGTAATGTCGTATATCGTTAGATGCGTCTTGAAATTATCTATCACGTGGTGTGCGGTTCGATCCGATTATTTGCCAAAATGGCCTTATTTTGCCCAAAAAACCCATTTTCCAACCAGTTCTTCGGCCATAAGTAGTCGAAATTAAGTGCGAAATGGGTAATGTCGTATATCGTTAGATGCGTCTTGAAATTATCTATCACGTGGTGTGCGATTCGATCCGATTATTTGCCAAAATGGCCTTATTTTGCCCAAAAAACCCATTTTCCAACCAGTTTTTCGGCCATAAGTAGTCGAAATTAAGTGCGAAATGGGTAATGTCGTATATCGTTAGATGCGTCTTGAAATTATCATTCACGTGGTGTGCGATTCGATCCGATTATTTGCCAAAATGGCCTTATTTTGCCCAAAAAACCCATTTTCCAACCAGTTTTTGGCCATAAGTAGTCGAAATTAAGTGCGAAATGGGTAATGTCGTATATCGTTAGATGCGTCTTGAAATTGTCTATCAAGTGGTGTGCGGTTCGATCCGATTATTTGCCAAAATGGCCTTATTTTGTCCAAAAAACCCATTTTCCAACCAGTTTTTCGGCCATAAGTAGTCGAAATTAAGTGCGAAATGGGTAATGTCGTATATCGTTAGATGCGTCTTGAAATTATCTATCACGTGGTGTGCGATTCGATCCGATTATTTGCCAAAATGGCCTTATTTTGCCCAAAAAACCCATTTTCCAACCAGTTTTTCGGCCATAAGTAGTCGAAATTAAGTGCGAAATGGGTAATGTCGTATATCGTTAGATGCGTCTTGAAATTATCTATCACGTGGTGTGCGATTCGATCCGATTATTTGCCAAAATGGCCTTATTTTGTCCAAAAAACCCATTTTCCAACCAGTTTTTCGGCCATAAGTAGTCGAAATTAAGTGCGAAATGGGTAATGTCGTATATCGTTAGATGCGTCTTGAAATTATCTATCACGTGGTGTGCGATTCGATCCGATTATTTGCCAAAATGGCCTTATTTTGCCCAAAAAACCCATTTTCCAACCAGTTTTTCGGCCATAAGTAGTCGAAATTAAGTGCGAAATGGGTAATGTCGTATATCGTTAGATGCGTCTTGAAATTGTCTATCAAGTGGTGTGCGGTTCGATCCGATTATTTGCCAAAATGGCCTTATTTTGTCCAAAAAACCCATTTTCCAACCAGTTTTTCGGCCATAAGTAGTCGAAATTAAGTGCGAAATGGGTAATGTCGTATATCGTTAGATGCGTCTTGAAATTATCTATCACGTGGTGTGCGATTCGATCCGATTATTTGCCAAAATGGCCTTATTTTGCCCAAAAAACCCATTTTCCAACCAGTTTTTCGGCCATAAGTAGTCGAAATTAAGTGCGAAATGGGTAATGTCGTATATCGTTAGATGCGTCTTGAAATTATCTATCACGTGGTGTGCGATTCGATCCGATTATTTGCCAAAATGGCCTTATTTTGCCCAAAAAACCCATTTTCCAACCAGTTTTTCGGCCATAAGTAGTCGAAATTAAGTGCGAAATGGGTAATGTCGTATATCGTTAGATGCGTCTTGAAATTATCTATCACGTGGTGTGCGATTCGATCCGATTATTTGCCAAAATGGCCTTATTTTGCCCAAAAAACCCATTTTCCAACCAGTTTTTCGGCCATAAGTAGTCGAAATTAAGTGCGAAATGGGTAATGTCGTATATCGTTAGATGCGTCTTGAAATTGTCTATCAAGTGGTGTGCGGTTCGATCTGATTATTTGCCAAAATGGCCTTATTTTGTCCAAAAAACCCATTTTCCAACCAGTTTTTCGGCCATAAGTAGTCGAAATTAAGTGCGAAATGGGTAATGTCGTATATCGTTAGATGCGTCTTGAAATTATCTATCACGTGGTGTGCGGTTCGATCCGATTATTTGCCAAAATGGCCTTATTTTGCCCAAAAAACCCATTTTCCAACCAGTTTTTCGGCCATAAGTAGTCGAAATTAAGTGCGAAATGGGTAATGTCGTATATCGTTAGATGCGTCTTGAAATTATCTATCACGTGGTGTGCGATTCGATCCGATTATTTGCCAAAATGGCCTTATTTTGCCCAAAAAACCCATTTTCCAACCAGTTTTTCGGCCATAAGTAGTCGAAATTAAGTGCGAAATGGGTAATGTCGTATATCGTTAGATGCGTCTTGAAATTATCATTCACGTGGTGTGCGATTCGATCCGATTATTTGCCAAAATGGCCTTATTTTGCCCAAAAAACCCATTTTCCAACCAGTTTTTGGCCATAAGTAGTCGAAATTAAGTGCGAAATGGGTAATGTCGTATATCGTTAGATGCGTCTTGAAATTGTCTATCAAGTGGTGTGCGGTTCGATCCGATTATTTGCCAAAATGGCCTTATTTTGTCCAAAAAACCCATTTTCCAACCAGTTTTTCGGCCATAAGAAGTCGAAATTAAGTGCGAAATGGGTAATGTCGTATATCGTTAGATGCGTCTTGAAATTATCTATCACGTGGTGTGCGGTTCGATCCGATTATTTGCCAAAATGGCCTTATTTTGCCCAAAAAACCCATTTTCCAACCAGTTTTTCGGCCATAAGTAGTCGAAATTAAGTGCGAAATGGGTAATGTCGTATATCGTTAGATGCGTCTTGAAATTGTCTATCACGTGGTGTGCGATTCGATCCGATTATTTGCCAAAATGGCCTTATTTTGCCCAAAAAACCCATTTTCCAACCAGTTTTTCGGCCATAAGTAGTCGAAATTAAGTGCGAAATGGGTAATGTCGTATATCGTTAGATGCGTCTTGAAATTATCTATCACGTGGTGTGCGGTTCGATCCGATTATTTGCCAAAATGGCCTTATTTTGCCCAAAAAACCCATTTTCCAACCAGTTTTTCGGCCATAAGTAGTCGAAATTAAGTGCGAAATGGGTAATGTCGTATATCGTTAGATGCGTCTTGAAATTATCTATCACGTGGTGTGCGATTCGATCCGATTATTTGCCAAAATGGCCTTATTTTGCCCAAAAAACCCATTTTCCAACCAGTTTTTCGGCCATAAGTAGTCGAAATTAAGTGCGAAATGGGTAATGTCGTATATCGTTAGATGCGTCTTGAAATTATCTATCACGTGGTGTGCGATTCGATCCGATTATTTGCCAAAATGGCCTTATTTTGCCCAAAAAACCCATTTTCCAACCAGTTTTTCGGCCATAAGTAGTCGAAATTAAGTGCGAAATGGGTAATGTCGTATATCGTTAGATGCGTCTTGAAATTATCTATCACGTGGTGTGCGATTCGATCCGATTATTTGCCAAAATGGCCTTATTTTGTCCAAAAAACCCATTTTCCAACCAGTTTTTCGGCCATAAGTAGTCGAAATTAAGTGCGAAATGGGTAATGTCGTATATCGTTAGATGCGTCTTGAAATTATCTATCACGTGGTGTGCGATTCGATCCGATTATTTGCCAAAATGGCCTTATTTTGCCCAAAAAACCCATTTTCCAACCAGTTTTTCGGCCATAAGTAGTCGAAATTAAGTGCGAAATGGGTAATGTCGTATATCGTTAGATGCGTCTTGAAATTATCTATCACGTGGTGTGCGGTTCGATCCGATTATTTGCCAAAATGGCCTTATTTTGCCCAAAAAACCCATTTTCCAACCAGTTTTTCGGCCATAAGTAGTCGAAATTAAGTGCGAAATGGGTAATGTCGTATATCGTTAGATGCGTCTTGAAATTATCTATCACGTGGTGTGCGGTTCGATCCGATTATTTGCCAAAATGGCCTTATTTTGCCCAAAAAACCCATTTTCCAACCAGTTTTTCGGCCATAAGTAGTCGAAATTAAGTGCGAAATGGGTAATGTCGTATATCGTTAGATGCGTCTTGAAATTATCTATCACGTGGTGTGCGATTCGATCCGATTATTTGCCAAAATGGCCTTATTTTGCCCAAAAAACCCATTTTCCAACCAGTTTTTCGGCCATAAGTAGTCGAAATTAAGTGCGAAATGGGTAATGTCGTATATCGTTAGATGCGTCTTGAAATTATCATTCACGTGGTGTGCGATTCGATCCGATTATTTGCCAAAATGGCCTTATTTTGCCCAAAAAACCCATTTTCCAACCAGTTTTTCGGCCATAAGTAGTCGAAATTAAGTGCGAAATGGGTAATGTCGTATATCGTTAGATGCGTCTTGAAATTGTCTATCAAGTGGTGTGCGGTTCGATCCGATTATTTGCCAAAATGGCCTTATTTTGCCCAAAAAACCCATTTTCCAACCAGTTTTTCGGCCATAAGTAGTCGAAATTAAGTGCGAAATGGGTAATGTCGTATATCGTTAGATGCGTCTTGAAATTATCTATCACGTGGTGTGCGATTCGATCCGATTATTTGCCAAAATGGCCTTATTTTGCCCAAAAAACCCATTTTCCAACCAGTTTTTCGGCCATAAGTAGTCGAAATTAAGTGCGAAATGGGTAATGTCGTATATCGTTAGATGCGTCTTGAAATTATCTATCACGTGGTGTGCGATTCGATCCGATTATTTGCCAAAATGGCCTTATTTTGCCCAAAAAACCCATTTTCCAACCAGTTTTTCGGCCATAAGTAGTCGAAATTAAGTGCGAAATGGGTAATGTCGTATATCGTTAGATGCGTCTTGAAATTATCTATCACGTGGTGTGCGATTCGATCCGATTATTTGCCAAAATGGCCTTATTTTGCCCAAAAAACCCATTTTCCAACCAGTTTTTCGGCCATAAGTAGTCGAAATTAAGTGCGAAATGGGTAATGTCGTATATCGTTAGATGCGTCTTGAAATTGTCTATCAAGTGGTGTGCGGTTCGATCCGATTATTTGCCAAAATGGCCTTATTTTGTCCAAAAAACCCATTTTCCAACCAGTTTTTCGGCCATAAGTAGTCGAAATTAAGTGCGAAATGGGTAATGTCGTATATCGTTAGATGCGTCTTGAAATTATCTATCACGTGGTGTGCGATTCGATCCGATTATTTGCCAAAATGGCCTTATTTTGCCCAAAAAACCCATTTTCCAACCAGTTTTTCGGCCATAAGTAGTCGAAATTAAGTGCGAAATGGGTAATGTCGTATATCGTTAGATGCGTCTTGAAATTATCTATCACGTGGTGTGCGATTCGATCCGATTATTTGCCAAAATGGCCTTATTTTGCCCAAAAAACCCATTTTCCAACCAGTTTTTCGGCCATAAGTAGTCGAAATTAAGTGCGAAATGGGTAATGTCGTATATCGTTAGATGCGTCTTGAAATTATCTATCACGTGGTGTGCGATTCGATCCGATTATTTGCCAAAATGGCCTTATTTTGCCCAAAAAACCCATTTTCCAACCAGTTTTTCGGCCATAAGTAGTCGAAATTAAGTGCGAAATGGGTAATGTCGTATATCGTTAGATGCGTCTTGAAATTGTCTATCAAGTGGTGTGCGGTTCGATCTGATTATTTGCCAAAATGGCCTTATTTTGTCCAAAAAACCCATTTTCCAACCAGTTTTTCGGCCATAAGTAGTCGAAATTAAGTGCGAAATGGGTAATGTCGTATATCGTTAGATGCGTCTTGAAATTATCTATCACGTGGTGTGCGGTTCGATCCGATTATTTGCCAAAATGGCCTTATTTTGCCCAAAAAACCCATTTTCCAACCAGTTTTTCGGCCATAAGTAGTCGAAATTAAGTGCGAAATGGGTAATGTCGTATATCGTTAGATGCGTCTTGAAATTATCTATCACGTGGTGTGCGATTCGATCCGATTATTTGCCAAAATGGCCTTATTTTGCCCAAAAAACCCATTTTCCAACCAGTTTTTCGGCCATAAGTAGTCGAAATTAAGTGCGAAATGGGTAATGTCGTATATCGTTAGATGCGTCTTGAAATTATCATTCACGTGGTGTGCGATTCGATCCGATTATTTGCCAAAATGGCCTTATTTTGCCCAAAAAACCCATTTTCCAACCAGTTTTTGGCCATAAGTAGTCGAAATTAAGTGCGAAATGGGTAATGTCGTATATCGTTAGATGCGTCTTGAAATTGTCTATCAAGTGGTGTGCGGTTCGATCCGATTATTTGCCAAAATGGCCTTATTTTGTCCAAAAAACCCATTTTCCAACCAGTTTTTCGGCCATAAGAAGTCGAAATTAAGTGCGAAATGGGTAATGTCGTATATCGTTAGATGCGTCTTGAAATTATCTATCACGTGGTGTGCGGTTCGATCCGATTATTTGCCAAAATGGCCTTATTTTGCCCAAAAAACCCATTTTCCAACCAGTTTTTCGGCCATAAGTAGTCGAAATTAAGTGCGAAATGGGTAATGTCGTATATCGTTAGATGCGTCTTGAAATTGTCTATCACGTGGTGTGCGATTCGATCCGATTATTTGCCAAAATGGCCTTATTTTGCCCAAAAAACCCATTTTCCAACCAGTTTTTCGGCCATAAGTAGTCGAAATTAAGTGCGAAATGGGTAATGTCGTATATCGTTAGATGCGTCTTGAAATTATCATTCACGTGGTGTGCGGTTCGATCCGATTATTTGCCAAAATGGCCTTATTTTGCCCAAAAAACCCATTTTCCAACCAGTTTTTCGGCCATAAGTAGTCGAAATTAAGTGCGAAATGGGTAATGTCGTATATCGTTAGATGCGTCTTGAAATTGTCTATCAAGTGGTGTGCGGTTCGATCCGATTATTTGCCAAAATGGCCTTATTTTGCCCAAAAAACCCATTTTCCAACCAGTTTTTCGGCCATAAGTAGTCGAAATTAAGTGCGAAATGGGTAATGTCGTATATCGTTAGATGCGTCTTGAAATTGTCTATCACGTGGTGTGCGGTTCGATCCGATTATTTGCCAAAATGGCCTTATTTTGCCCAAAAAACCCATTTTCCAACCAGTTTTTCGGCCATAAGTAGTCGAAATTAAGTGCGAAATGGGTAATGTCGTATATCGTTAGATGCGTCTTGAAATTATCTATCACGTGGTGTGCGATTCGATCCGATTATTTGCCAAAATGGCCTTATTTTGTCCAAAAAACCCATTTTCCAACCAGTTTTTCGGCCATAAGTAGTCGAAATTAAGTGCGAAATGGGTAATGTCGTATATCGTTAGATGCGTCTTGAAATTATCTATCACGTGGTGTGCGATTCGATCCGATTATTTGCCAAAATGGCCTTATTTTGCCCAAAAAACCCATTTTCCAACCAGTTTTTCGGCCATAAGTAGTCGAAATTAAGTGCGAAATGGGTAATGTCGTATATCGTTAGATGCGTCTTGAAATTATCTATCACGTGGTGTGCGGTTCGATCCGATTATTTGCCAAAATGGCCTTATTTTGCCCAAAAAACCCATTTTCCAACCAGTTTTTCGGCCATAAGTAGTCGAAATTAAGTGCGAAATGGGTAATGTCGTATATCGTTAGATGCGTCTTGAAATTATCTATCACGTGGTGTGCGATTCGATCCGATTATTTGCCAAAATGGCCTTATTTTGCCCAAAAAACCCATTTTCCAACCAGTTTTTCGGCCATAAGTAGTCGAAATTAAGTGCGAAATGGGTAATGTCGTATATCGTTAGATGCGTCTTGAAATTGTCTATCACGTGGTGTGCGATTCGATCCGATTATTTGCCAAAATGGCCTTATTTTGCCCAAAAAACCCATTTTCCAACCAGTTTTTCGGCCATAAGTAGTCGAAATTAAGTGCGAAATGGGTAATGTCGTATATCGTTAGATGCGTCTTGAAATTATCTATCACGTGGTGTGCGATTCGATCCGATTATTTGCCAAAATGGCCTTATTTTGCCCAAAAAACCCATTTTCCAACCAGTTTTTCGGCCATAAGTAGTCGAAATTAAGTGCGAAATGGGTAATGTCGTATATCGTTAGATGCGTCTTGAAATTATCTATCACGTGGTGTGCGATTCGATCCGATTATTTGCCAAAATGGCCTTATTTTGCCCAAAAAACCCATTTTCCAACCAGTTTTTCGGCCATAAGTAGTCGAAATTAAGTGCGAAATGGGTAATGTCGTATATCGTTAGATGCGTCTTGAAATTATCATTCACGTGGTGTGCGGTTCGATCCGATTATTTGCCAAAATGGCCTTATTTTGCCCAAAAAACCCATTTTCCAACCAGTTTTTCGGCCATAAGTAGTCGAAATTAAGTGCGAAATGGGTAATGTCGTATATCGTTAGATGCGTCTTGAAATTGTCTATCAAGTGGTGTGCGGTTCGATCCGATTATTTGCCAAAATGGCCTTATTTTGCCCAAAAAACCCATTTTCCAACCAGTTTTTCGGCCATAAGTAGTCGAAATTAAGTGCGAAATGGGTAATGTCGTATATCGTTAGATGCGTCTTGAAATTATCTATCACGTGGTGTGCGATTCGATCCGATTATTTGCCAAAATGGCCTTATTTTGCCCAAAAAACCCATTTTCCAACCAGTTTTTCGGCCATAAGTAGTCGAAATTAAGTGCGAAATGGGTAATGTCGTATATCGTTGGATGCGTCTTGAAATTATCTATCACGTGGTGTGCGATTCGATCCGATTATTTGCCAAAATGGCCTTATTTTGCCCAAAAAACCCATTTTCCAACCAGTTTTTCGGCCATAAGTAGTCGAAATTAAGTGCGAAATGGGTAATGTCGTATATCGTTAGATGCGTCTTGAAATTGTCTATCAAGTGGTGTGCGGTTCGATCCGATTATTTGCCAAAATGGCCTTATTTTGCCCAAAAAACCCATTTTCCAACCAGTTTTTCGGCCATAAGTAGTCGAAATTAAGTGCGAAATGGGTAATGTCGTATATCGTTAGATGCGTCTTGAAATTATCTATCACGTGGTGTGCGATTCGATCCGATTATTTGCCAAAATGGCCTTATTTTGCCCAAAAAACCCATTTTCCAACCAGTTTTTCGGCCATAAGTAGTCGAAATTAAGTGCGAAATGGGTAATGTCGTATATCGTTAGATGCGTCTTGAAATTATCTATCACGTGGTGTGCGATTCGATCCGATTATTTGCCAAAATGGCCTTATTTTGTCCAAAAAACCCATTTTCCAACCAGTTTTTCGGCCATAAGTAGTCGAAATTAAGTGCGAAATGGGTAATGTCGTATATCGTTAGATGCGTCTTGAAATTATCTATCACGTGGTGTGCGATTCGATCCGATTATTTGCCAAAATGGCCTTATTTTGCCCAAAAAACCCATTTTCCAACCAGTTTTTCGGCCATAAGTAGTCGAAATTAAGTGCGAAATGGGTAATGTCGTATATCGTTGGATGCGTCTTGAAATTATCTATCACGTGGTGTGCGATTCGATCCGATTATTTGCCAAAATGGCCTTATTTTGCCCAAAAAACCCATTTTCCAACCAGTTTTTCGGCCATAAGTAGTCGAAATTAAGTGCGAAATGGGTAATGTCGTATATCGTTAGATGCGTCTTGAAATTGTCTATCAAGTGGTGTGCGGTTCGATCCGATTATTTGCCAAAATGGCCTTATTTTGCCCAAAAAACCCATTTTCCAACCAGTTTTTCGGCCATAAGTAGTCGAAATTAAGTGCGAAATGGGTAATGTCGTATATCGTTAGATGCGTCTTGAAATTATCTATCACGTGGTGTGCGATTCGATCCGATTATTTGCCAAAATGGCCTTATTTTGCCCAAAAAACCCATTTTCCAACCAGTTTTTCGGCCATAAGTAGTCGAAATTAAGTGCGAAATGGGTAATGTCGTATATCGTTAGATGCGTCTTGAAATTATCTATCACGTGGTGTGCGATTCGATCCGATTATTTGCCAAAATGGCCTTATTTTGTCCAAAAAACCCATTTTCCAACCAGTTTTTCGGCCATAAGTAGTCGAAATTAAGTGCGAAATGGGTAATGTCGTATATCGTTAGATGCGTCTTGAAATTATCTATCACGTGGTGTGCGATTCGATCCGATTATTTGCCAAAATGGCCTTATTTTGCCCAAAAAACCCATTTTCCAACCAGTTTTTCGGCCATAAGTAGTCGAAATTAAGTGCGAAATGGGTAATGTCGTATATCGTTAGATGCGTCTTGAAATTATCATTCACGTGGTGTGCGGTTCGATCCGATTATTTGCCAAAATGGCCTTATTTTGCCCAAAAAACCCATTTTCCAACCAGTTTTTCGGCCATAAGTAGTCGAAATTAAGTGCGAAATGGGTAATGTCGTATATCGTTAGATGCGTCTTGAAATTGTCTATCAAGTGGTGTGCGGTTCGATCCGATTATTTGCCAAAATGGCCTTATTTTGCCCAAAAAACCCATTTTCCAACCAGTTTTTCGGCCATAAGTAGTCGAAATTAAGTGCGAAATGGGTAATGTCGTATATCGTTAGATGCGTCTTGAAATTATCTATCACGTGGTGTGCGATTCGATCCGATTATTTGCCAAAATGGCCTTATTTTGCCCAAAAAACCCATTTTCCAACCAGTTTTTCGGCCATAAGTAGTCGAAATTAAGTGCGAAATGGGTAATGTCGTATATCGTTAGATGCGTCTTGAAATTGTCTATCACGTGGTGTGCGGTTCGATCCGATTATTTGCCAAAATGGCCTTATTTTGCCCAAAAAACCCATTTTCCAACCAGTTTTTCGGCCATAAGTAGTCGAAATTAAGTGCGAAATGGGTAATGTCGTATATCGTTAGATGCGTCTTGAAATTATCTATCACGTGGTGTGCGATTCGATCCGATTATTTGCCAAAATGGCCTTATTTTGCCCAAAAAACCCATTTTCCAACCAGTTTTTCGGCCATAAGTAGTCGAAATTAAGTGCGAAATGGGTAATGTCGTATATCGTTAGATGCGTCTTGAAATTATCATTCACGTGGTGTGCGATTCGATCCGATTATTTGCCAAAATGGCCTTATTTTGCCCAAAAAACCCATTTTCCAACCAGTTTTTGGCCATAAGTAGTCGAAATTAAGTGCGAAATGGGTAATGTCGTATATCGTTAGATGCGTCTTGAAATTGTCTATCAAGTGGTGTGCGGTTCGATCCGATTATTTGCCAAAATGGCCTTATTTTGTCCAAAAAACCCATTTTCCAACCAGTTTTTCGGCCATAAGAAGTCGAAATTAAGTGCGAAATGGGTAATGTCGTATATCGTTAGATGCGTCTTGAAATTATCTATCACGTGGTGTGCGGTTCGATCCGATTATTTGCCAAAATGGCCTTATTTTGCCCAAAAAACCCATTTTCCAACCAGTTTTTGGCCATAAGTAGTCGAAATTAAGTGCGAAATGGGTAATGTCGTATATCGTTAGATGCGTCTTGAAATTGTCTATCAAGTGGTGTGCGGTTCGATCCGATTATTTGCCAAAATGGCCTTATTTTGTCCAAAAAACCCATTTTCCAACCAGTTTTTCGGCCATAAGAAGTCGAAATTAAGTGCGAAATGGGTAATGTCGTATATCGTTAGATGCGTCTTGAAATTATCTATCACGTGGTGTGCGGTTCGATCCGATTATTTGCCAAAATGGCCTTATTTTGCCCAAAAAACCCATTTTCCAACCAGTTTTTCGGCCATAAGTAGTCGAAATTAAGTGCGAAATGGGTAATGTCGTATATCGGTAGATGCGTCTTGAAATTGTCTATCACGTGGTGTGCGATTCGATCCGATTATTTGCCAAAATGGCCTTATTTTGCCCAAAAAACCCATTTTCCAACCAGTTTTTCGGCCATAAGTAGTCGAAATTAAGTGCGAAATGGGTAATGTCGTATATCGTTAGATGCGTCTTGAAATTATCTATCACGTGGTGTGCGATTCGATCCGATTATTTGCCAAAATGGCCTTATTTTGCCCAAAAAACCCATTTTCCAACCAGTTTTTCGGCCATAAGTAGTCGAAATTAAGTGCGAAATGGGTAATGTCGTATATCGTTAGATGCGTCTTGAAATTGTCTATCAAGTGGTGTGCGGTTCGATCCGATTATTTGCCAAAATTGCCTTATTTTGCCCAAAAAACCCATTTTCCAACCAGTTTTTCGGCCATAAGTAGTCGAAATTAAGTGCGAAATGGGTAATGTCGTATATCGTTAGATGCGTCTTGAAATTATCTATCACGTGGTGTGCGATTCGATCCGATTATTTGCCAAAATGGCCTTATTTTGCCCAAAAAACTGGTTTTCAACCAAAGTCCAGAAATTGTCGTTAAACTCGAGTCATATTCTAGACAATGTCCAAAAATCGTAGTAAATTCCAAGTCATTTTTAGACAATGTCCAAAAATCGTCATTCATGTCGAGCCATCATTGGACAACAGACACAGACCCACACAGACACAGACCCACACAGACCCAGACCCACACAGACCCAGACCCACACAGACACAGACCCAGACCCACACAGACACAGACCCACACAGACCCAGACCCACACTTAGCTAGAGTCATAGACCCAGACCCACAGACTCAGACCCACACAGACACAGACCCACACAGACACAGATCCACAGAGACACAGACCCACACAGACACAGACCCACACAGACACAGACCCACACAGACACAGACCCACATAGACACAGACCCACACAGACACAGACCCACACAGACACAGACTCACACATTCACAGTCCCACACAGACACAGACCCACACAGACAGAGACCCACACAGACACAGACCCACACAGACACAGACCCACACAGACAAATACCCACACAGACACAGACCCACACAGACCCAGACCCACACAGACACAGACCCACACAGAGACAGACCCACACAGAAATTCAGACACAGACCCACACCCACACAGACCCACACACACAGACCCACACCCACACAGACCCACACCCACACAGACCCACACCCACACAGACCCACACCCACACAGACCCACACCCGCACAAACCCACACCCACACAGACCCACACCCAAGCACACACTAAGACAATGTCCAAAAATCGTTGGATAACCAAAGTGATTTTTGGACAATGTCCAAAAATCGTCGTTTATTCCGAGTGATTTTTAGACAATGTCCAAAAATCGTCGGTTATTCCGAGTGATTTTTAGACAATATTCAAAAATCGTCGGTCAAGCTGAGTTAATTTTAGACAATTTCCAAAAATTGTCGGTCAAGCCAAGTGATTTTTAGACATTGTCTAAAAATCGTCGGTCAAGCCGAGTGAATTTTGGACAATGTCCAAAAATCGTCGGTCAAGTCGAGTGAATTTTAGACAATGTCCAAAAATCGTCGGTCAAGCCGGGTGAATTTTAGACAATGTCCAAAAATCGTCGGTTATTCCTAGTGATTTTTAGACAATGTCCAAAAATCGTCGGATATTCCAAGTGATTTTCAGACAATGTCCAAAAATCGTCGGTTATTCCGAGTGATATTTAGACAATTTCCAAAAATCGTCGGTCAAGCCGAGTGATTTTTGGACCTTGTCTAAAAATCGTGGGTCAAGCCGAGTAAATTTTGGACAATGTCCAAAAATCGTCGTTCAAGCCGAGTGAATTTTAGACAATGTCCAAAAATCGTCGGTCAAGCCGAGTAAATTTTAGACAATGTCCAAAAATCGTCGGTCAAGCGAAGTGAAATTTAGACAATGTCCAAAAATCGTCGGTTTTTCCATGTGATTTTTAGACAATGTCCAAAAACCGTCGGTTATTCCGAGTGATTTTTAGACAATGTCCAAAAATCGTCGGTCAAGCCGAGTGATTTTTGGACATTGTCTAAAAATCGTGGGTCAAGCCGAGTGAATTTTGGACAATGTCCAAAAATCGTCGGTCAAGCCGAGTGAATTTTGGACAATGTCCAAAAATTGTCAGTCAAGCCGAGTGAATTTTAGACAATGTCCAAAAATTATCGGACAAGCGAAGTGAATTTTAGACAATGTCCAAAAATCGTCGGTCAAGCCGAGCGATTTTTGGACATTGTCTAAAAATCGTCGGTCAAGCCGAGTGAATTTTTGACAATGTCCAAAAATCGTCGGTCAAGTCGAGTGAATTTTAGACAATGTCCAAAAATCGTCGGTTATTCCTAGTGATTTTTAGACAATGTCCAAAAATCGTCGGATATTCCAAGTGATTTTCAGACAATGTCCAAAAATCGTCGGTTATTCCGAGTGATATTTAGACAATTTCCAAAAATCGTCGGTCAAGCCGAGTGATTTTTGGACCTTGTCTAAAAATCGTCGTTCAAGCCGAGTGAATTTTAGACAATGTCCAAAAATCGTCGGTCAAGCGAAGTGAAATTTAGACAATGTCCAAAAATCGTCGGTTTTTCCATGTGATTTTTAGACAATGTCCAAAAATCGTCGGTTATTCCAAGTGATTTTTAGACAATGTCCAAAAACCGTCGGTTATTCCGAGTGATTTTTAGACAATGTCCAAAAATCGTCGGTCAAGCCGAGTGATTTTTGGACATTGTCTAAAAATCGTGGGTCAAGCCGAGTGATTTTTGGACATTGTCTAAAAATCATGGGTCAAGCCGAGTGAATTTTGGACAATGTCCAAAAATCGTCGGTCAAGCCGAGTGAATTTTAGACAATGTCCAAAAATCGTCGGTCAAGCGAAGTGAAATTTCGACAATGTCCAAAAATCGTCGGTTATTCCGAGTGATTTTTAGACAATGTCCAAAAATCGTCGGTCAAGCCGAGTGATTTTTGGACATTGTCTAAAAATCGTGGGTCAAGCCGAGTGAATTTTGGACAATGTCCAAAAATCGTCGGTCAAGCGAAGTGAAATTTAGACAATGTCCAAAAATCGTCGGTTATTCCGAGTGATTTTTAGACAATGTCTAAAAATCGTCGGTCAAGCCGAGTGATTTTTGGACATTGTCTAATTTTCGTGGGTCAAGCCGAGTGAATTTTAGACAATGTCCAAAAATCGTCGGTCAAGCCGAGTAAATTTTAGACAATGTCCAAAAATCGTCGGTCAAGCGAAGTGAAATTTAGACAATGTCCAAAAATCGTCGGTTATTCCGAGTGATTTTTAGACAATGTCTAAAAATCGTCGGTCAAGCCGAGTGATTTTTGGACATTGTCTAATTTTCGTGGGTCAAGCCGAGTGAATTTTAGAAAATGTCCAAAAATCGTCGGTCAAGCCGAGTGAATTTTAGACAATGTCTAAAAATCGTCGGTCAAGCCGAGTGAATTTTGGACAATGTCCAAAAGTCGTCGGTCAAGCCGAGTGAATTTTAGACAATGTCCAAAAATCGTCGGTCAAGCCGGGTGAATTTTAGACAATGTCCAAAAATCGTCGGTTATTCCTAGTGATTTTTAGACAATGTCCAAAAATCGTCGGATATTCCAAGTGATTTTCAGACAATGTCCAAAAATCGTCGGTTATTCCGAGTGATATTTAGACAATTTCCAAAAATCGTCGGTCAAGCCGAGTGATTTTTGGACCTTGTCTAAAAATCGTGGGTCAAGCCGAGTAAATTTTGGACAATGTCCAAAAATCGTCGTTCAAGCCGAGTGAATTTTAGACAATGTCCAAAAATCGTCGGTCAAGCCGAGTAAATTTTAGACAATGTCCAAAAATCGTCGGTCAAGCGAAGTGAAATTTAGACAATGTCCAAAAATCGTCGGTTTTTCCATGTGATTTTTAGACAATGTCCAAAAACCGTCGGTTATTCCGAGTGATTTTTAGACAATGTCCAAAAATCGTCGGTCAAGCCGAGTGATTTTTGGACATTGTCTAAAAATCGTGGGTCAAGCCGAGTGAATTTTGGACAATGTCCAAAAATCGTCGGTCAAGCCGAGTGAATTTTGGACAATGTCCAAAAATTGTCAGTCAAGCCGAGTGAATTTTAGACAATGTCCAAAAATTATCGGACAAGCGAAGTGAATTTTAGACAATGTCCAAAAATCGTCGGTCAAGCCGAGCGATTTTTGGACATTGTCTAAAAATCGTCGGTCAAGCCGAGTGAATTTTTGACAATGTCCAAAAATCGTCGGTCAAGTCGAGTGAATTTTAGACAATGTCCAAAAATCGTCCGTTATTCCTAGTGATTTTTAGACAATGTCCAAAAATCGTCGGATATTCCAAGTGATTTTCAGACAATGTCCAAAAATCGTCGGTTATTCCGAGTGATATTTAGACAATTTCCAAAAATCGTCGGTCAAGCCGAGTGATTTTTGGACCTTGTCTAAAAATCGTCGTTCAAGCCGAGTGAATTTTAGACAATGTCCAAAAATCGTCGGTCAAGCGAAGTGAAATTTAGACAATGTCCAAAAATCGTCGGTTTTTCCATGTGATTTTTAGACAATGTCCAAAAATCGTCGGTTATTCCAAGTGATTTTTAGACAATGTCCAAAAACCGTCGGTTATTCCGAGTGATTTTTAGACAATGTCCAAAAATCGTCGGTCAAGCCGAGTGATTTTTGGACATTGTCTAAAAATCGTGGGTCAAGCCGAGTGATTTTTGGACATTGTCTAAAAATCATGGGTCAAGCCGAGTGAATTTTGGACAATGTCCAAAAATCGTCGGTCAAGCCGAGTGAATTTTAGACAATGTCCAAAAATCGTCGGTCAAGCGAAGTGAAATTTCGACAATGTCCAAAAATCGTCGGTTATTCCGAGTGATTTTTAGACAATGTCCAAAAATCGTCGGTCAAGCCGAGTGATTTTTGGACATTGTCTAAAAATCGTGGGTCAAGCCGAGTGAATTTTGGACAATGTCCAAAAATCGTCGGTCAAGCGAAGTGAAATTTAGACAATGTCCAAAAATCGTCGGTTATTCCGAGTGATTTTTAGACAATGTCTAAAAATCGTCGGTCAAGCCGAGTGATTTTTGGACATTGTCTAATTTTCGTGGGTCAAGCCGAGTGAATTTGAGACAATGTCCAAAAATCGTCGGTCAAGCCGAGTGAATTTTAGACAATGTCCAAAAATCGTCGGTCAAGCGAAGTGAAATTTAGACAATGTCCAAAAATCGTCGGTTATTCCGAGTGATTTTTAGACAATGTCTAAAAATCGTCGGTCAAGCCGAGTGATTTTTGGACATTGTCTAATTTTCGTGGGTCAAGCCGAGTGAATTTTAGACAATGTCCAAAAATCGTCGGTCAAGCCGAGTGAATTTTAGACAATGTCTAAAAATCGTCGGTCAAGCCGAGTGAATTTTGGACAATGTCCAAAAGTCGTCGGTCAAGCCGAGTGAATTTTAGACAATGTCCAAAAATCGTCGGTCAAGCCGGGTGAATTTTAGACAATGTCCAAAAATCGTCGGTTATACCGAGTGATTTTTACCCAATGTCCAAAAATCGTCGGTCAAGCCGAGTGATTTTTGGACATTGTCTAAAAATCGTGGGTCAAGCCGAGTGAATTTTGGACAATGTCCAAAAATCGTCGGTCAAGCCGAGTGATTTTTAGACAATATCCAAAAATAGTCGGTCAAGCCGAGTGAATTTTAGACAATGTCCAAAAATCGTCGGTCAAGCGAAGTGAAATTTAGACAATGTCCAAAAATCGTCGGTTATTCCGAGTGATTTTTAGACAATGTCCAAAAATCGACGGTTATTCCGAGTGATTTTTACCCAATGTCCAAAAATCGTCGGTCAAGCCGAGTGATTTTTGGACATTGTCTAAAAATCATGGGTCAAGCCGAGTTAATTTTGGACAATGTCCAAAAATCGTCGGTCAAGCCGAGTGAATTTTAGACAATGTCCAAAAATCGTCGGTCAAGCCGAGTGAATTTTAGACAATGTCCAAAAATCGTCGGTCAAGCGAAGTGAAATTTAGACAATGTCCAAAAATCGTCGGTTATTCCGAGTGATTTTTAGACAATGTCCAAAAATCGTCGGTCAAGCCGAGTGATTTTTGGACATTGTCTAAAAATCGTGGGTCAAGCCGAGTGAATTTTGGACAATGTCCAAAAATCGTCGGTCAAGCCGAGTGAATTTTAGACAATGTCCAAAAATCGTCGGTCAAGCCGAGTGAATTTTAGACAATGTCCAAAAATCGTCGGTCAAGCGAAGTGAAATTTAGACAATGTCCAAAAATCGTCGGTTATTCCGAGTGATTTTTAGACAATGTCCAAAAATCGTCGGTCAAGCCGAGTGAATTTTGGACAATGTCCAAAAATTGTCGGTCATGCCGAGTGAATTTTAGACAATGTTCAAAATCGTCGGTCAAGCTGAGTGAATTTTAGACAATTTCCAAAAATCGTCGGTCAAGCCAAGTAATTTTTAGACATTGTCTAAAAATCGTCGGTCAAGTCGAGTGAATTTTGGACAATGTCCAAAAATTGTCAGTCAAGCCGAGTGAATTTTAGACAATGTCCAAAAATCGTCGGTCAAGCCGAGCGATTTTTGTACAATGTCTTAAAATCGTCGGTCAAGCAGAGTGAATTTTGGACAATGTCCAAAAATCGTCGGTCAAGCCGAGTGAATTTTAGACAATGTCCAAAAATCGTCGGTCAAGCCGGGTAAATTTTAGACAATGTCCAAAAATCGTCGGTCACGCCGAGTGATTTTTGGACATTGTCTAAAAATCGTCGGTCAAGCCGAGTGGATTTTGGACAATGTCCAAAAATCGTCGGTCAAGCCGAGTGAATTTTGGACAATGTCCAAAAATCGTCGGTCAAGCCGAGGGAATTTTAGACAATGTCCAAAAATCGTCGGTCAAGCCGAGGGAATTTTGGACAATGTCCAAAAATCGTCGGTCAAGCCGAGTGAATTTTAGACAATGTCCAAAATCGTCGGTCAAGCCGAGTGATTTTTGGACATTGTCTAAAAATCGTCGGTCAAGCCGAGTGAATTTTGAACAATGTCCAAAAATCGTCGGCCAAAGCCGAGTGAATTTTAGACAATGTCAAAAAATCGTCGGTCATGCCGAGTGAATTTTAGACAGTGTCCAAAAATCGTCGGTCAAGCCGAGTGAATATTGGACAATGTCCAAAAATCGTCGGTCAAGCCGAGTGATTATTGGACAATGTCCAAAAAACGTCGGTCAAACCGAGTGAATTTTGGACAATGCCCAAAAATCGTCGGTCAAGCCGAGTGAATTTTGGACAATGCCCAAAAATCGTCGGTCAAGCCGAGTGAATTTTGGACAATGTAAAAAAATCGTCGGTCAAGCCGAGTGAATTTTAGACAATGTCCAAAAATCGTCCGTAAAGCTGAGTGAATTTTAGACAATGTCCAAAAATCGTCTCTCAAGCCGAGTGAATTTTAGACAATGTCCAAAAATCGTCGGTCAAGCCGAGTGAATTTTAGACAATGTCCAAAAATCGTCTGTAAAGCTGAGTGAATTTTAGACAATGTCCAAAAATCGTCTCTCAAGCCGAGTGAATTTTAGACAATGTCCAAAAATCGTCGGTCAAGCCGAGTGAATTTTAGACAATGTCCAAAAATCGTCGGTTAAGCCGAGTGAATTTTAGACAATGTCCAAAAATCGTCGGTCAAACCGAGTGAATTTTGGACAATGTCCAAAAATCGTCGGTCAAGCCGAGTGAATTTTGGACAATGTCCAAAAATCGTCGGTCAAGCTGAATGAATTTTAGACAATGTCCAAAAATCGTCGGTCATGCCGAGTGTCTAAAAATCACTCAAGTTAACAGACGATTTTTGGACATTGTCACAAAATCGCTCGGGTTTAATGACAATTTTTGAAATTGTCTAAAAATGACATAAGTTTTACTACGATTTTTGGATATTGTCTAAAATTCACTCGGCTTTACCGACGATTTTTGGACATTGTCTAAAATTCACTCGGCATGACCGACGATTTTTGGATATTGTCTAAAATTCACTCGGCATGACCGACGATTTTTGGACATTGTCTTAAATTCACTCGGGTTGAACGACGATTTTTGGACATTGTCTAAAATTCACTCGGCTTGAACGACGATTTTTGGACCTTGTCCAAAATTCACTCGGCTTGACCGACGATTTTTGGACATTGTCCAAAATTCACTCAACTTGACCGACGATTTTTGGACATTGTCTAAAAATCACTCGGAATAACCGACGATTTTTGGACATTGTCTAAAAATCACTCGGAATAACCGACGATTTTTGGACATTGTCTAAAAATCACTCGGAATAAACGACGATTTTTGGACATTGTCTAAAAATCACTCGAAATAACCGACGATTTTTGGACATTGTCCAAAAATCACTTTGGTTATCCAACGATTTTTGGACATTGTCTTAGTGTGTGCTTGGGTGTGGGTCTGTGTGGGTGTGGGTCTGTGTGGGTGTGGGTCTGTGTGGGTCTGTGTCTTTGTGGGTCTGTGTCTGTGTGGGTCTGTGTCTGTGTGGGTCTGTGTCTGTGTGGGTCTGTGTCTGTGTGGGTCTGTGTCTGTGTGGGTCTGGGTCTGTGTGGGTCTGGCTGTGTGGGTCTGGGTCTGTGTGGGTCTGAGTCTGTGTGGATCTGTGTCTGTGTGGGTCTGGGTCTGTGTGGGTCTGGGTCTGTGTGGGTCTGGGTCTGTGTGGGTCTGGCTCTGTGTGGGTCTGTGTCTGTGTGGGTCTGTGTGGGTCTGGGTGGGTCTGTGTCTGTGTGGGTCTGAGTCTGTAGGTCTGTGTCTGTGTGGGTCTGTGTCTGTGTGTTTCTGTGTGGGTCTGTGTCTGTGTGGGTCTGTGTCTGTGTGTATCTGTTTCTGTGTGGGTCTGTGTCTGTTGTCCAATGATGGCTCGACATGAATGACGATTTTTGGACATTGTCTAAAAATGACTTGGAATTTACTACGATTTTTGGACATTGTCTAAAAATGACTCGGGTTTAATGACTATTTTTAGAAATTGCCTAAAAATGACTCCGATTTATCGACGATTTTTTGACATTGTCTAAAAATGACTTGGATTTTACTACGATTTTTGGACATTGTCTAGAATATGACTCGAGTTTAACGACGATTTTTGGACTTTGGTTGAAAACCAGTTTTTGGGAAAAATAAGGCCATTTTGGAAAACAATCGGATAGAATCGCACACCACGTGATAGACAATTTCAAAACGCATCTAACGATATACGACATTACCCATTTCGCACTTAATTTCGACTACTTATAGCCGAAAAACTGGTTGAAAATGGGTTTTTCGGGCAAAATAAGGCCATTTTGGCAAATAATCAGATCGAATCGCACACCACGTGATAGACAATTTCAAGACGCATCTAACGATATACGACATTACCCATTTCGCACTTAATTTCGACTACTTATAGCCGAAAAACTCGTTGAAAAATAGGATTTTTGGTCAAAACTAGGCGTTTTTGGCAAATAATTGTATCGAATCGCACACCACGTGATAGACAATTTCAAGACGCATCTAACGATATACGACATTACCCATTTCGCACTTAATTTCAACTACTTATAGCCGAAAAACTGGTTGAAAATGGTTTTTTAGGCAAAATAAGGCCATTTTGGAAAACAATCGGATCGAATCGCACACCACGTGATAGACAATTTCAAGACGCATCTAACGATATACGACATTACCCATTTCGCACTTAATTTCAACTACTTATAGCCGAAAACTGGTTGAAAAATGGGTTTTTTGGGCAAAATAAGGCCATTTTGGCAAATAATCGGATCGAATAGCACACAACGTGATAGATAATTTCAAGACGCATCTAACGATATACGACATTACCCATTTCGCCCTTAATTTCGACTACTTATAGCCGAAAAACTGGTTGAAAATGGTTGTTTTAGGCAAAATAAGGCCATTTTGGCAAACAATCGGATCGAATCGCACACCACGTGATAGACAATTTCAAGACGCATCTAACGATATACGACATTACCCATTTCGCACTTAATTTCAACTACTTATAGCCGAAAAACTGGTTAAAAAATGGGTTTTTTGAGCAAAATAAGGCCATTTTGGCAAATAATTAGATCGAATTGCACACCACGCGATAGATAATTTTAAGACGGATCTAACGATATGTGATATGGGCCGTTTCGCACTTAATTTCTACTACTTATGGCCGAAAAACTGGTTAAAAAATGGGTTTTTGGGGAAAAATTATGTTTTTTTGGAAAATAATCAAATCGAATTGCACACCACGTGATAGATAATTTTAAGACGCATCTAACGATGTACGATATTAGCCGTTTCGCACTTAATTTCGACTACGCATGGCTGAAAAATTGGTTGAAAAATGAGTTTTTTGGTCAAAATTACGTTTTTTTGGAAAATTATCGAATCGAATTGCATACCACGTGATAGATAGTTTTAAGATTCATCTAACGATGTGCGATATTAACCGTTTCGCACTTAATTATGACTACTTATAGCCAAAAATCTGGTTGAAAGAAGTCTTTT
This sequence comes from Acanthacorydalis orientalis, assembly GCA_034766995.1. Classification (NCBI taxonomy): domain Eukaryota; kingdom Metazoa; phylum Arthropoda; class Insecta; order Megaloptera; family Corydalidae; genus Acanthacorydalis; species Acanthacorydalis orientalis. The sequence goes on along the minus strand of CM068315.1, from coordinate 48,330,937 downwards.
TGGGTGAATGTAGGTCTTTTTGGAAAATAACACAGTATACACAGCCACATGCACACAGCTAATAAGTATTTTAAATTATTGTACGTTAACAATTATTATTAAGCTAAAAGTATCAAATAACCCGAGAAAAAGTATATAAACAAAAGTTAAATCAATAACAAAAAATCGATTTGATATTAGATTAAAATTTTCTTTAATAAAAATACCAAAATGAATGAAAAACAAACTATTTCAAACAAAAAAGATAACGTTGATAATGAATATTATATTGATAGAGATGCATATTTTATGGAATTAAAATTTTTTGTTGAACGGTACATTGATAAGACATTTAAAAAAGCAGTAAAAGTCGTACAAAAAAAAGAAAAAAATAAACCATCTGTAGAGGAATCAATAAAACAAATTATTAATAATACTATCGACATAATATATGAAATCAATTTGAAACACGAATTTATATGGCCAAAATGCGAAGAATTCACTATAGCAATCGGCAAGCTATTTATTAAAGAATTTATATGTAAATGGCAATTAGAGAACGATTGGCTTTTCTGTATTGACTTTAAAGGATTGCAAAAAGATTCTTGTAGTGATTTTTTCTTATACGAGGTTAAACTATTTATGGAAAAAATAATTTAATATTTACCTGTCAGAAGATTATTTGTATTTCATATTGACTAAATATTAATATGACATCTTTTTCAACAACTTAAAAATGAACATTCTTTTAGGTTAAATTCAGTATACCAACTAAAAAATATCCTATCCCTCAAGCAACTGCAAGTGTTTTTTTTGAATTAGAATCAAGTTTCATAAGACCATCTTATTTACCAATAGGAGTATGTTATTTTATTATATAATATTAGAATATCATTCTCTTACACATAGTTTGTTGCATTCAAAGGTTATATAACAAACAGAGAACGCTATGTAACAAATGTGTCCATATTTTATGTACATATACATATTTATAATTATTTTTTAAGGTTACATACCAATTTGAAGGTAGCAGATGTCAACATAAACCAGGAAAACTAGATTTTCAAGAGGCATTTTTATTTAATATCATCGAAAATAAATTAATATTATTTAAGCGGATTTTTTTTTAGTAATTATGAAAAGACAATACTTTGATAATTAAATACAATTTATTTCAAACATAACAATTTATTTATTTCAACATAACAATATTATTACATATAAAATAACAGACCTCTCAAATAAGATACTAATAACAAATTTTATATATATATATATATATATATATATATATATATATATACACACAAACTATATACTGGTTTCTAATGCTGAATAAATATTGTTAAAAAAAACTTTCATATGTCAACATTGTATAATTTCTTCCTTTTACACAATAAAATTATTTGGAAACTGAGTGCATGTATAAATTGTAATTTTAATCCATTATCACAGATAAAATAAATAATAATGTTATTAACCTCTTGCCTTATAATATCACTTGAGACTTGTGATATAGATTTGGGGCCAAACATTAGAAATACGAGTGAGACTCGTAACGGCTTGACTATGGCAAGCGCTGTTACAAATTAAATCATAAGGCAAGAGGTTATAGAAATTTAGTTATAAGTGTTGCTTATGTTTTTAAAAATACAATATATTTACAGATGTACAAATATACCGAATCAAAATTAATTCTATTGCAATATTTTGATATTAAATAATAAATCAAAATTTACAACAATAAAATAATTATAATCATAATACAAAAATTAGAAGCAAAAGTCTAGAAAAAATTCCGATTGTATTAACATAAAATAAATTAATTTTTATACTGTATTTTTTTTCAAATTTTTGTTACCATAAATAATATCCATTATTTTTTTTAAATATACTTCATCATTTAAAAATTATTTTAGATTGATTCTATTCTAATTAAACTAGAAATAATACTAAAAATTGAGAACAGTACTTGTGAATCTGAATTATCTTACATAAATTACCGCAACATAAAGATTAACAATTCAGATTTACCTTATTTTTTTAAAAAAATTATATCTGATAAATCTATATGATACTAAATATTTTAACCCATTCGATACATAAAATATGTATACTTGCATTTGAAAATCATGTTACAAGTGCATCATGTATAGATACATATTTCACATAGTATTGTTTCACTAATACTTATTATACTAGTAAGTTCATGAATGTTCAAATTTGTGTAAATATAGAGAATATACATTAATATCTGAATATAGTTTATATACAAATAGTATATGCAAAAATGTATTTCAATAAAATTTTAAAAATATAAAGTATTTGCAATTATATTTACAATAACTGTTATTGTTCAAAAATATTTTATATAATACATTAAAATAAAAAGTAACATATAACTTGAAAATACTAAAATACGATTTTAGTAGAATTATTTAAAAAAAAATACTTTTTTCTAATTTTTATCCATTCGTACTTAAATTAATTTTAAAACATAATATTGCCTAAATTCACAAAATCAAGATTTAATAAAAATACAATTATTATTGTAAATATTATATGATTTAAATTTCAGCTATTCCCTGTTGATACTGAAGGTGCATTTTCATTTAATGGCACTTTCAAACTTTTGTCAGAGTGCACTTCTAAGCTTGCATCTTCTGCTTGTGTTAATGTTTCATGATCTCGTTTTCCATCAGCTAAGGCACAAGCATCTATAACATGTTTGTTAAATATGTTTGGTTTATCAGCATAAACATGATGACCAGCTCCTGATATAACCTAAAATATACGATATATACTTTTATATTTAATGTTAATTGTTTTTGATACATTTACATATTAGTCCTTTCCTTCACACACGTATGCATACATAGGCATATACATATAAATATAGAAATCCTGAATTCAAGTATCATATTATTTTAGAAAATATTTTGGTTTTAATTATATCATACAATATAAGAATTTGGATAAAATATATATTAATACTTTATTAATAATAAATAATAAACTTTTATTGATGTGATAGCGTCATTGTTACTTATATTAATCATATCAATAGGAGTTTATTACTTGTTAGAAAAGTATTAATATATATTTTATGTGGACTTATAAAACTGCTTTTGTTACATTTATAACAAAAGTAATATAATCTATATCCAATGATATGTCATGAACATATTACATATCCTTTTTGTCAAAATTATGTGTTTAAATATTGTTTCAAATATATTAACTATTATTCAACTTAATCATATCAAATAAAAATTATTTTAAAGGAGAAAGTACCTAAATAATTCCACATATCATTAAACTACTGAAAATTTTTATTTTTACACCTAGATTAAAAAAATAAAATAAACAATACAATGCATGAATTCTAACTGTAAATACAATGATACATAAACATGATATCCATGAAAAAAAATATACTAAAATCAGTTTTTGAATGCAAGAAAAAGATGGAATATTACAAAACCTTGCGTTAAATATGCAAAACACATATATACATACATATACAGAAGGGCCCAAAAAAATGTATACACCCTTCAACATACAAAACATCTATGTAAAAGCTTTATTACTAAAATTAAACAGATATCAAGGAATGGTTGTGAGTCATGTTTGACAATCACAACAGGTGCTCAGTGGTCACCATTAGCATCCAGACACTTTTGATTTCAATGAACTATTGCACGAGCAATGTTGACCAAAGTGTCTAATGTGATTGCTGCACATGATATTTAAATTTCTTCCCATAGTGCTGCCAGTGTAACTGGTTTTCTATGATATAGTACACTTTTAGTAGCCTCCATAAGTAGAAGTCAAAAATGTTAAATCTCAAGAATATGTGGGAAACTCAACAGCACCTCTCCATCCTATCTATTGCCCTGCCAAAATCTCATTTGGGTAGACTCTCACATTTCAGTGGTAGTATGATGGTACACCATCTTATTAAAGTAAAATTGCTCATTCCTATAGAGCACATAAATGGCTGGTAAAATAGATGTATTAAGTTGGTAAGAAAATAATTGCAGTTTTTATTTTCTGAATTCTAACCTACTTTTTTTCAATAAAAGTGTCATTTAATCATGTTCATGTTAATATCACTTTAAAGTACATTTTTTGGTGTGTATTTTGGTAACATTGATTTTGTTTTTTTTTTTTTTTTTATGAATATTGCTTTAAATTGGGCTATTAAATTAAAGATGGAAAACAAACAAATAAGAGCATTTTTTGTATGAGTTCAAAATGGGTGCTAAATCAGCAGAAACTGTTTGTAAATTGAACGATACTTTCGGTGTGGGTGCTGTTAAAGAATGTACGGGGGCGAAAGCCTTGAAAATGAATAAGGTCATAGGCACCCTTCTTCAGTTCATAACAACCAACTGAAGGCGTTACTTAGGCGAATCAGAACCACACACAATTTGAGAGTTTGCACAAAAGATAGGCATAGTCATCCAACAGTTTTGGACCACTTAAAACAACTAGGAAAATCAAAAAAGAGAAAAATGTATATGAATTTAAAGGTCATAAACCACAATTATTTTTCTATCAACCTAATATAAAACACGTCAAGGTACTCATGGCCAGTAATTGTATCTTTAACAAAGAATGGTCCAATTAAACCACTGGATGACAGTCTACACCAAAAATTGAACCCCGGTAAATTGACTGCCTTATCAACAAGAATGTGTGAATTTTCTGCAGCCCAATATATACAATTATGGTGATTCACTGTACCAGTTCAAATTGTGATTTATCAGACCAAACCATTTCGTCACAAACTCCTCACCCTCATGTACCATGTGTTGAAACCTCTCACGATACTACATTCTTTGATCAGGGTTGTCTTCAATCAGTCATCTTCATTCATGGCACATAACAATCTTGGGATGTAAACTTTCCATTTTACTCTCTTCAAAATGCATTGTATGGTTTGATTTGTGAACTTCTGTCTCACATACACATTCTTTAGCAGGCTTTAATAGCGGGTGTGTTAAACTATTCCAACACCATAGCCGAGGAAACAGGACTTGTTACTGTTCAAGACATCCCAGATCTTTACTTATGCACATCACACATGGTACCAACGGTTTCAAATTTATCATGAATGCATGCAATTGTCAGGCGTGTTGGAGATTCTATTGCAAACTCACACTTCCATTGTTGTACTTCACACATATTATCAAACTAAAATACCACTTCAAAATGATGTTGCATTATTCGGACAACAACCATGCCTTTGTCATTTATTGTCTGTCCTGCCAGTTGCAAATTAACTCTAGCATTCATGTGATTAGCGACATCTTTTGAGAGAATATCATACTTCACATTGCCGCTGTAATTCGATTTAACAATGAAGAAAATCCACAGATAACCTCTATTAAAGTGTGTATATACATTTTTTGGACCTTCTGTGTGTGTGTGTGTGTGTCTATATACATTATATATATATATATATATATATATATATATATATATATATATATATGTATATATAATATACACACACACACAAACATTTGTGGATTAAACATCTTCCACACAAAACATACACCTATTAACAATATATATATACATATGCACGCATGTGTACAAGCACGTATGTACGCATAAATCTATTATAAAAGTTATATAAGTGAAATAAAAAAAGATATACTGACTTGTATATTTACATAAGAATTGGGTCGTTTTGTTTTTATCATTTGTGTTGATGAATTATCAACCCATGAACGAGCTCCATATATCAAAGTAATAGGAATATCTTCATGCAATTGTTGTATACGATTGATAATTGGATTTTTTGCCCATCTTAATCCATTTGACATAGCATGAAAAGCACTTTCACCACTAACAAGAAAGAATAAAATTACAATACTTTTTTGTCAATCAATAACCGATCATTTTCAACTTATTGATGCATCAGAAACATTTAAACAATTACTAACAGTAAATAGATACAAAATAAATACTTTTTATATACCTCGGAGTTTGAGAATTACACTGATAAATATACTGACTTATAAGATTTTCTTTGTCGGGTAAAACTGGAGCAAATTTTTTTCTCAGATCAGGCCTCACTTTATCAATAAGCATTTGACCTGCAAAAAAATAGATGTTACTTTATATTCAATTAAAATATTTTTTTTAAATAGTTTTACAATTTAATATTTTTATCTACATAGTATTAAACAATTATTTTTTAAAATATTTTTTCATAAATAATAAAAGTAATTAACAAATACCAAATGGTCCACAAAATCTAATAGCCCAAAGAGGATTTAATGGCTGAACTGCAAAAACAATAACTTTAACCCATAATGGAACATCATTTTTAGGATTATCTGGTCTTTCTGGAAAACCCCATGGATCAGCCAATATTAGATGTTTTACTCTAAAAACCAACATATTATACATTTATGTCAATGTGTATGCACAAAAATAAAATATTTTTAAATTTACTTCATTCACCTTGATGGGTAATTAATTGCATATGAAGCAGCTATAAAACCTCCTAAACTATGACCAAGAAAAATAACTTTATTCAGTTTCATTTCACGTCTCCATTCTTCTATTGCCTTAACTAGTTGTTGTTCTGCTTCAACCGGGTCATTACTAAAAGGTGGCCTAGAGCTACGTCCAAAACCTAAGCCAATCATATTATACATTTTTATCAGACATTACCTCTTTTTTTAAAAAGTAACAAACCTAAAACATCCATTGCATATACAGGTCTTGATACAGCAAATGCATCTAAGTTCATGCACCAAAGTGCAACACCGGATCCTAAACCATGTATAAGCACTAAAGGTGTGTATTGAGAATCCTCATTTAAAGAAATTGTCCAAATTTTATCGGCAGGCCCTACTACAGGTCCTATATCAACATACCATCCTCTATATGTTGTCTTTAAAACTAAAAATATTTGCATTCAGATGATTCTATTCAATAAATATAAATATTAAAAAAACTTACACGATAAAATTTTTTTTTCAACAGTTCGTAACATAGTAGTAGATAAATACATCCAGCTCCATAAACTATCGAATAAACTATACAATGCACTATAAAAGATGAAAATAACTGATTTTATAAAACCTACATAACTCAACATGAAAGAATATTTACGTGTAAGCCTGTGTTATATACAAATGTCTATACAAATTACTAAAATTTACTTTGTAAATTAATTCTTATTTCTTACCTAGGTGTATATTTTGTAATTACTGAGTTATCCATTTCATAAAACAATTTTTATAAAACAAATTATATAATAACAAAAAAACACAATTAACTACAAACGCCTATTAAAATTTACGTATATTAATTTTTGTTAAGAAATAATATTATATACAAGTTAAATGACACATCAATCGACATTGTTATTATAAGCTGTGAGTCACAATGGATACATTTTCACAAAACTAAGATAACACAATAACTGATAATTTTTAGATTAGTTTAATAGTATTTTTTGTTAATGGTTCAAAGTTTTTGTTACAAATCGAACTCATTTGATTCTAATTTATATGCTTATCATCTGAGGTACAAGGTCGTTAATTTATGTCAATATTTTTTTTTCTTATTGGTCCTTATAAATATAAATATTTGTAGTTGTATATATTTTTTTACTACTTATTTATATTATATGTCAAAAATACTTACAAGTTTTAAATAAACTTTAAATTTAAGTATTTAAATTTTATTACTTCACATGTTTTTTATTATTAGAATCAAATATTGAAAAAATATTTTTATTTATAGTAATTCAAAATAACATTTAAAACGCACAAATATTTTACAGGGAATTTTTTTGATTTCCGTCAAATTTATTATTTCGGACTACTTACAAACATGTCTAAACACAATAGTTTGGTTAAAATCACTAATGCAACTATTTAAAAATAAAATTTGATTATAAATTAAACAATATGCTAATTAGAAATTTCTAGTAAATAATTCATTAAAAACATTAAAGTGTTTCTTTTGCTATATATATATATATATATATATGTATATATATATATGTATATATATATATATATATATATATATGTATATATATATATATATATATATATATATATATATATATATATATATATGTGTATATATATATATATATATATATATATATATATATATATGTATATATATATATATTGCAGTTACTTGTTTGCGTTATCATTTTAATATTAGTGAATTATTATTATTATTTAAAATGTATCATTTTGTTTTTATTTCACCAATATATAAGTATGCATTATTAATATCATTGTAAACTAATTGGAAGAAAAGATAAAAACAATTAGATGTTTAAGCAGAATTTGTTACTTCTGTTTTGTACAATACTGTAAATAATAAATATTGTACTTTCTTATGAAGATACACTTAAGTAATTTACAAATTCGACTTACGTAAAGGTTTCCGGAACGCATTACTTACGTACCTCGGGGTGTTACATATTTTACATATATATATATATATATATATATATATATATATATATATATATATATATATATATATATATACATATATATACATATACATTATATTACATATATATATATATATATACACATACATAAACACACACATCAGGGAACCTTAAAGCTTCATCATTTTTGGGCCCTCCGTATATATGTGTGTATATATTATATAAATATATGTACATGTATTCTTTTCCTGGACTTTGTGAAAATTATGGAATTAATGAACGAGAGAAGTGATACAAAAATCATGCGTTGCAAAATGATGGTTTATTATATTATAATATTTTTATACTACATTAAATTTTTTATATTATAATAAAATTAATAATAAAAACAAATAAACGTATCAGGAATAGCACGTCAGCTTATGAAAAATCTACATGTAATTAATAGTTTATTTGCAACAGACACTATCAAATGATATACCCTGTTTGTCGACAGAAATATATCTAATTTCGTGAAATTTTATCGGTTATTATTAAAGTATTTTCTTACATTTTTTATGTATCTCAAGAAAATACATAAAACTGTTTAAGTGACTACTATAATCGCTACAAATATAATTGAATTGTAAATGACAAAATTTACAACAATTGTGATTTTTTGTGTAATCATGGTATTCAATATTTGCTTTCCACATGTTTTATTTATTTGAACGACACATTTTTTGTCATTCATTGCAGGGGCCCTTACACAACAAGATACTCAAGCTTAAGCATAATTTGTATATCTCATAACCTTACAATTTTTTTTTCTATAAATAATCCAAATGAAGATTTGTTCAAACCATACAAAAAAATAAATCATTTTATTGGGTTAATTTTTAAATAAGACAAACCTGTGAAATAAAAAACAAATCAAAGTAAAGAAATGAATTTAAGTACTACATAATTATTTTTATAATATTTATTACAGAATATAGCAATGAAACAAACATCAAAATATATTTCAGTCTCAACATAAACATAAATGCCCCCATATATATATATATATATATATATATATATATATATATATATATATATATATATATATAAAATACATAACATAGCTAGAATATATATATATATATTCTTATGATACATAAAGAATATATTATTTCTATGTTTACATATTGTTTGATTTTATTCTTAACATGAATTAAGGATTAATATTTGGTGTTCACATAAATTAAAGTTTTAATTTGTGTGCTTATACTCATCTCATTTCTTATGTATATCGAGACAAAGACAGATAAAAGCAATTTCTTTATTTTATAGTATTAACAACAAAATGAATAAATTTTATAAGCAACTGCAATAGCATTGTTTTTGTGACATTCACTTGTATAACATTAAAAGCACTTTTGATACAGTTAATATACTGATATATAGATTCAGTTTACAAATGTACATGAGTAATTTTAAATGTAATAATAAATTTATTGTATACTTTAACTTAAAGCATATGAATAAATAAAGCATTTTAAACTGAACTTTTAATTTTGATAATATATTTTACAATTAAAAAGAATACAAAATAATTTTCACTTAAGGTTAATTGAAAAAAAAAATGTTTTAGACACAAACCTACTGATTTGATAATGTTCACTTCCATTAAATAGTAGAAATATGACTATGCAGATTAACTTAGATATGTTTTTAAATTAGATTATTTTAATGTATAATTGGAATCTAGTAATAATTATGACTCATAATTTGCACTTTAAACCTTAAATGTATTAACTTTAATACCATAAGTATACATTTACTGATAGTTATATATATATATATATATATATATATATATATATATATATATATATATATATATAATTGTATAATGCAATAAGAGAACTATCAGCAGAAATACAAATATTTAAGTATTTATATAATTTTTTAAGTGATATGCATAAAATAGTGTGCCATTTTGAACACTGTACATTTTAACGGTAATTTACATTGAAACCGATAAATGTGTTTATATTTATTACCTGAATATAATTGTTTCATTAGGCTGGTATCAAAAACATCTACAATAATAAATTATAAAAAAAATGTGTAAACTATATATATATATAAATTTTTGTAAATTTATCACTTCATTCTTTTTTATTTTATTATAAAAACTTTCATTATTAATAAAGTTACAAATAATTATGCATATCTAATTAAAAATATATAAACATATTTTACAAATTATCATTGACAAGCTTAATTTCAATTTATATTCAACATGCACACAGTATATATTTTTTATCTCAGTACCATTATACACAGAGATTGCAGCAGACAAATGTTATGTCAAAAAAATATTTTTATATATTTATATAAATATATGTAAATCTACAATTTTATGAGTATTTAATGAAAACCAGTTTATCACATTTATTAACAAATACATTTGTGTGTATATATATATATACATACATACACACATCCATAAAACATGCCAACTTAAAACTATAAAATATATAGTGAAATTGTTGAATAAAAAAAAAGTTTTTGAAACGGTAATTTTTATTAATTTGGCACAAAAAAACGTTAAAAATGGTTCTATTCACTAAATACTCACAAAAGAAGCTAATATCTTACACAAAATATAACACAGCACAATATGGTCGGTTATGAATAAAGCATTTTATTCACAACTGGTTTGGCCATTTTACGACAGCCATGTATTTTTTATCTTATATATAATCTCGGTGCTGGTATTTTTAATTAGGCCTGGCTACCGAAGTTATGGCGATAAAATAAGTGCAAGTTAAGTGATTCAACTTGATTCCTTTTCTTTTGTTTCTAAAAAGTTCAATTTTCATTTATATGTAGGTGTACTAGGTCTATTAGGTTTATTTTTAAGACAAAAATATATCTTATTTACCCTCATTTTCTGATGATCCATTTGTATTAGTTTCATCTTTCTTTTCATCTTCTTTTTTATCATCACCTTCCTTTTTTTCTTCGTCTTTTTTCTCTTCAGAAACCTGTTTTTTATCTTTAGCTTTCCCTTTAGCAGGAGTTGCTGGTTTTGGCTTTGGTTCTAAACTGGGATCCAAAATCAATTTTCCAATATTTTTACGATCATGCATTTTCTGCATTCCTTCAGCAACCTATATAAAAATTGAATTTTAATAATCAAAATTTTAATCTCTTCATAACTGTTTTGCCTTATTTTATAATTAAAGTACTATAGTTGATTTAACATTTTAAATGTATTTTTTTTTTAATTTTAAACTTAAGAATATTTACTTACATCTTCTAAAGCCCATATTGAATCTAATACAGGTTTAATTTTACCATCTTTCCACAAACTTAAAACCTTTTCCATTGCTCTATGAACATATTCAGTGCCTCCTTGATGGAACAATAAATGGCGCAAATTAAAACCAGCTAGACTTTTATTTTCTTCGAACAGTTTTATAGGAGATACTTTATCAACTTGCCACCACTGATACAAAAAAATATTTCATAGTTAAAATTTAAAAGTATATACATGTATTAAATTAGAGCATATATGAGTCTAGTAATATTTAAATTACTTACAGCTCTTGCTGCACTGAAGAAACTTTTTGTTTCACCGGTAACAACATTTGATGAACCATATAAAATATATTTTCCCATCGGTTTTAAAAGCGAATAACCTTTGTTACATTCTTCACCACATAAACAATCAAGAACAATATCGACACCTTCAGGAGAAATTCTTTAAAACACAAAATTTTATATTTTAATACCAGCTTTTACTAGTGTAGCAAATTATTATATTTCAGAAAAATTAATAGTGATATTTTCTTTTTAATTACTTACTTTCTAATTTCACTGCTATAATCACTACCTCGCTCTAGTAAATGATCTATTGGACTATTAGCTTCTTTTAGTGCTTCATGCTTACTCTTTGAGCAAACTCCAAAAACAACTACGTCATCAATGGTATGACACAATTGAGCAACTGCTTGACCCTATAAACAAATTATTAAGGATATATATTATATATATTTAATCAAATAAATTTTATTTAGTATTTGTACTTATTTATTACTATATATTTATTTTTTTATTGTACAGGATTCTATTTACAAAGTAATCACGAATGTAAGTTAATATTAGAAAATCAAATTTAATTTGCGTTTGTAATAATAATGTAAAAATTTAGTATTCACATTAGGATTTAATAAATGAAAATTATTATTTTAAAGATATTATACTTTATAATTTTTTGATTTATTACAAATCAATATAAATGACATAAGATCAAATATGTAGTTTTAAAAAATCATTGTAAAATTCTATTACTATAAAAAAAATGAACTGATGTAAAACAAAGTATAGATTTTTAAACAGTTGTTTTAAATAATGTGTTGTCATTTTTTACATGTATTTTAATTTAGTGTATTTTTTTTTACTTAGAATTTGAAAAATAAATTTAGTTGCTATAATAATTAAAATAAATTTAATAATAGTTACAGTTAATATACTAAAAGAAAAATGAAAAAAGGCGGAAAAGTTAATTTGAAATTTAAATATTCAGAATTCAACAATTATTTGTTTAACACATTTATAACTTTTAAAAGTGCGTTAAAATAATTAAAATATTACATATCGATTTTTAACCAGTTACATGATTCTATGGAATTCAGTTCGATTTCCGGTAATTGAATATTCTGTAACTGTCATATTTTATTCCCACAAAATGTACATTTGTCTATAAATAATATTCAAAAGTACATTATATTTTATATTACAATGTAAGACCCTTTTAAAGCTAAATTCAACTTCATTAAAAATCCAAATATACAACTTTGCACAAAAAATAAAAAAACATTGTAATTAAAAAATAAACTATTAATATAATAAAACAAAAATAGAAACTTAAGAATTATTTACAAATATTATTTTTACTTAAGTAATGTGCCACTTCAGACCGATTTAATGTACATCATAGGGACGGAATTTTATCTTTCATCTATCAAACGTCGATGTTAAAAAACAGAAAAATATCATTGTTTTTAACATCGATAATTTAAAGTGTAGTTACTACAAATACCAGTGTAGTAGAACTGGGTTCGTTAATTTTAAGTAAAAACTAGCGCTAACGGAAGTTGATATTTAATCATTTTTGGACGACATACCACAAAAGTATGTGTATTCTGACAACCGGTTAATTTTCAGTGGATTTTTTTTTATTGTAATTAATATACATATATCCTCGAACAAACGGATATATATTAAGGCATAGGATTGGGATTACTTAAATTTCTGCAACATATTTATGTTCAAAATTGACATATTTGGAGTGGTGTTGCTAAAAGCATGTTTCATCATTTTAAAGTGGTGATATAAACAATCTTTTTGTGTAATATGTAAAATCATCTCTGTTTCGATAAGAAAATCATTGACTGATTGAATCTCTTATCAATTACAATGTGTATCATGCCAATTAAACAAGTAATCAAGTTGAAATCAGACTCGATATCGTTGTGGATTAATGTATTTTATATATATTCAACTCTAATCGTTATATAAAAAAATAATTTATCAAAACATCGATATTTGATGCTATATCTACATGACCTCCCTCCCATCTATATATATATATATATATATATATATATATATATATATATATATATACACTCAAAGTTATTATCAAAATATAATTAATAAGCAATGCAAATTAGTTTCCCTTAGATTAACTCCAAGTCTTTTACTTTCCACACAACCAACACAACAATCTAGTCATTGAACCAACCGAATTCCCCTTCCGTGTCTGCCCTGTTCGACTTGCTGGCACTATGACGCGTCGTATTGATCATTGTACACACAGTATTATCAGAGGTTCTCCCTTTAAACTTAACGAAGGGTGTAGTTAATGCTATTAACCATATGTGAAGTACAAAAAAAACTATTTATTACTACATTTTCTTGTAATTGTTATATATATATATATATATATATATATATATACTTTTATAAGGTTCAACTCAAAATAAGAATTATTTATATAAAGGAACACATTTTAAATGCGATTAAAGCTACCTATCTTTAAGTATATTTAATATATATATATATATATATATATATATATATATATATAAATAACATTTAGAACTGATTACATATATTAATTAAAAAAATATATATTTTAACATTTCTTTATCAAATTACTGAAATAACAGCCAAGTTACGAATATTAACTAGACTATAGAAATTACTTAATATTTCTTGTTAAGTAATACCAGAACATTTCTAAACACAAAAAAATTATAAAAAAATGCTTATGTAACAATATTAATATAAACGACAATTTTGTTGCAAAGAACAATATCAGGTCGTCTTCAAAGTTAAGAAACTTTTTTCAAATTTCTTGTCCGAATCAGTTCAAATAAACATGTAATATTTTATTCTTGATTAAGATTTTTATATAATATAAAAATATTTCTATTTAAAAATAGATCCTGTATACTTTAAATACTCTTACACTTTTATATTGTTTTTTTTTTTTAAATAATGTATATGATATTAAAGCATAATTATTATTTTAATTATTTGTGTTTATATATCTGCACTGTCTATATATATTATATACATATTATACACATTTATATACGAGTATATATATATATATATATATACAAATATATTATATACATACACTCATATATATATATATACACATACATAATATACATTCATATATATATATATATATATATACATACACACACACAAATACATGTTGCGTGCACACATATGTCCGGCAAATGTCTATGACGGACGTCATTCATAGACGACGCCCTATCTGACGCCAGATTCGATCGATAGTATTAGCTTTGTCGCTTGTTCATTGGGGTTTTCTTACTTTTCACGGCATATAGACGTATGTCTGCTTATGTACATGTAAATTACACACACACGTACATATATATATATATATATATATATATATATATATATATATATGTGTGTGTGTGTGCATGTGTGTATTGCCCTTATGTTAGTTTTTTTAATGACACGAAAATTTTTTTTATTTTAATAAAAAAATATATATCATAATGCTTCATTGGATGAGGTAGTAATTGTTTAAAAAATATAATTTGTTTCTATGCAGACAGATCATTACTAAATTATTTTTTAATGGTAAAGGGTGGGGTCTATTATTATGAGTATATTTATTACATAATTAAAATAATCCAATGAATAGTAATACAAAGTATTGATAAAGATCTTGGACTTTTATAATTTGGTATAAAAATCTAAGATTTAATATATACTGCAATTATTTATTAACGTCATCAATTAAGGTGCTATAAGATATTTAATTTCTTGAATAATTTTTCTTCAATGTATAGAGAAATGTTAATTTATAATACAAGAAAAAACATTAAAAAAATATGAATAACTTAAAAAATGGACTCTTGTTCTAAAGAATAATTAAAAATAAAGTTTTCTGACCTTTCTAATTAAAAATTATAGACAATAAAAAGCATTCTACGAATGTGTCCACACTTGTATATACCTTTGGACACAACTCCTTTTATGTGAAAACAATTCATAAAACATTAATATGAAGGAAGTATTTTCCTCTGAAAATTAATAATTTTGTACATATTTATTTATCTGTTTCAGATTTATAATTATATATTTCTTATTATTAAAATAATGATTGACAGTATAAATTTATAATTATTAGCTTATTTAAATAATAATTGATAATATTTATTTAAATACAGAACATAAGACTTATTGAAGTTTGAAATGCTTTAAGAATACTGAAACTACAGCTTGCTAAGCAATATAGTTTCTTAATTATAGAATAATATATAAAGATTTGAAATTGTTAAAAGTTGTTAATTTTGTATAGTTTTAACGTTAAAAAGAGCATAAATTTATTTTTTTTTCGACAATTTTTTTAACAAGCGCGTGTTTGTATATATATATATATATATATATATATATATATATTTATAAGTGAACAATGCGGGATCGATTATTATTATTTGGAATTTTAGGGTGCTTCAACAGCTACGGTCATTAGCGTCCGAACACAAAGACAATTTAAAAACACATCCCGTTTGTGCACACGCGTTTGAATCACCCCTTAATTCGAACGCAAAATGTATGACTGGCAAACGTTTTTTTAAAAAAAGGTCCATTAAAAACAATATTACTCTCGGACAGAGATTAGAAACACATATAAAGGAACTGGACTGCTAAAATACTTAATCTTGATTGGACAACATAAATAGGATAAAAAGAGATGAAACACTAAGATAATAAAATATTTAAAATACTGTGATCTAATATTGTGATTCACAGGATTCTTTTTCGCGAGAACACGTTAAAATAAGCCTGATGGCTTCACATACATGACGACACAACATGTTAAAATATCAAGATCGAAACATTAAATCATATAAAAAGTCTAGTTTCCTTTGGGAAAGTAAATATTCGATTAGCGGCATCATAGTTTGTGTCCTTTAGAATTGTGGAGATACCCCCTGACAAACCCAGGCGATTTCTAAATCTCGCATGACGATCGCATTGTGTTAAAATATGCGACACCGTAAGAGCAGTGTCATCGGTTGGCCTTAGTTTCTTAATATAAAAGAATGTGTCAGTCTAGTGTGCCCTAAGCCTAGTGAAAACGACTTGTTCTTGTCGGGTCGGACGGACGTCTTCCAGACACGAAGAGTCCTTGAGGCTTCGTAACTTGTTAGCGGTTATCGCTACCCAGTTCTGCTGCCAAGCGTCAATGAGAAGACGCTTGAAATGCTGTTTCAAGTCGTTAATTTAAACAGCCAAAACGTCCGTGAAGGGCAAGCTTTGACGCATGACGGGCTGCTGGTTCGGCGCTCTCATTGCCTTCCGCGCCTGGGTGGCCGGGCACCCATCAAAAGACAATATTTACCGCGCGAGTCGATACCACTCAAGCTCTTATGTGTCTCTTGAACGAAATTATCCACCGGTTACATACTGCGGATGGCATAAACTGTAGCTTATGAGTCGAAACAGATGAGGAACCTTAAGTTACCTGATCTTCACGTACAAACGCACATCCCACTATCTCCTCAGATCGGGACTAGTCAGTGAAGATTTACTTGTACTGTTCCGAGAAGCACTGCTAGTACACCCCTAGACAGGTGTTTGTCTTGTGAAAAACTATCAAGTAAATGACCTGGGGAACTATCCACAGTGATTGTGACAAAGTGCTTACAATTTTAAACTCTCTGAAAACAAGTCTCTGCTTCAGAACAAAAGAAATATCTTCTGAACTAAGAAACTTTTTTGGTCGGATTTGGGATTCGTAGAAATGTCTTCGAGGACAATAGAGACTGAGCTATAGTTGATGTGTTAGCACCTACTGCTCATACCAGCAACGTAGCTTAAAACGAGCTATCGTCAGTGGATGCCGAACGGTGATTAGTCAGCTTCAGCACAGATGCTTTGTGAATCGGGCTGGTACGGAACGCACCAGTAGCCAGATTGATCCTTGCGCGATGTACGTTATCAAACGTGGAGATATAGGAGCCCCGAGCAGAAGAATAAACAATATTATCTCCCGTAGTTGAGTTTCGATCTAACTAATAACTTGTACGAAGTGAGAAAGACAGTGGGTTCTTCTCTCCAATTAAGTGTTGGAGAGCACCGACAATATTTAGGACCTCGTTGTACTTGACCTTCAAATAAACAAGATTCCGTTTCCATGTCAATTTCTGGTTGAACGTTAAATCTAGGAAACGGACTGTTTCCGTGAAAATAAGTTGTGTCCCCAAGGAATAGGGTCGGATCAGGTTGAAGACCGCGAAACCCGTGGAACTGCACACTGGTAGTCTTTTGTGTGCCAAACCTGAATCAGTTCCCAGTCATCAAAGAGAGAAGACGGTTAATGGAGAACTGCAGCTGCCTCTCGACGCTGACAATGCAGCTGGACCGGCAATAAATTACCAGGTCATCCGCGTACAGGCTAGCCTACACGGGAGCACAGATGTTCTGTGCTATTCCATGAATCGCCACCGCAAACAGAACAACATTTAATATAGAGCTCTGATGCGGGATCAACTAATTCCTTGTTATAATAGATACTCATTTTATTAGTAACAGGTTATTTAATTTAGGTATTTTCCTTTTCTATATTAATTCCAATAATATAGATTGTAAATTGTTATAAAGTAATCAATCTATTAAATAACAAAAGTAAAATCTAAATGAAACTTTCACAAATGCCTAAAAACAATATAAAAATCTTAATTTCTTCATTGAGGTCGAAAGAAATTCTAAATTTAATTTACATAAGGATTTTATTAAACAATAAATGTAAAGGGATACCTATCAAATTTGAGTATTTGGGAATGTGCAAGATAGTTATTTTGTATTTGTTCTAAAAACTGGAGTTTATGCATATAATTCAATTAGAACTATTTTTCCATAATGCTACTAATAAAATGTAAAAATAAATATTGCAGTAAAATGTAGCAACGTTAATATTATTTCGGTTTTATTAAATTTCACAGATATCCGAAAATACATAGTTACTTCCGCTTACTCTTATGCTTACTGTGTATTTATGTTATTTTAGCAATATATTTTTGGTGCAGTAATTAAAAATGTTTAAATATTGTAAAGGAAAATATTAATTATCTTTACAACGATATATATATATATATATATATATATATATATATATATATATATATATATATAAAAGACAAATAAACTATACAGAAAAATACTTCGGTATTTTCGTATTTATAATGAAAAAATATTGAAAAACTCGATTCGATATTTTAATACTAAAATAGATTTTTAATAATTTTTATATAAAATCATTTTTTTAAATTTCATGATATACAAATTCTTCACTGACTTGAATATTTAGCAAGATACTACCTGTTGATACACATGCAGTACATAGTACAAGTTTGTAGTAGTAGTAATAGTATAACTTTTTGGGCAACGATCCAAGAATTGTATATTGTTTGTCTACACTTTATAAGCTTAAGCAATATATTTGCTTGTTGAATGAATGCATTGATTATATTATAAAACATAAAATTCTGATTAAATAACTATACAAGTGGAAAAACTTGTGTAAAAATGTGTGTGTGTATGTATGTTTGTATATATATATATATATATATATATATATATATATATATATATATATATATATATAACTATTTGATTTTTTTTATTAAATGTTCCAATTTAATATGCACATATGATTCATTATTCTTGATTAATAAGAAAAGTAAGAAGAGGTAGAAAAAATGAAGAAATATTTTTCTTACCACTCCGCCGCCTGCTGAATGTAAAAGAACTTTCTTTCCAGGTGTCAAGTTGGCCATTTCGAAAAGTAAAATGTATGCGACAATATAATTCATTGTAAGTGCTGCTGCATCTTGCGGCCTCATATCATCTGGAATTGCGAACACGTACTGTGCCGGTACAGCAACTAATTCGGCCCAAGCACGAAATTCAGGTAGAGCTACAACTTTATCACCGATCTGAAATGGGAAAAAAAATATTACTTAAGTACTAAATATCTAAAAGTGTGCAGTTGTGTAACTGTAGATGTAAATAAAGTATTGTTCTGGTATAAGATAAAGAAGTATTTTATATTTAGTTATGATTTAAAATTTGTAACTACTAATTAATTTTTAATTAAAATTGTAGTAGTCATTAAAAAAAATATAAAACAGTATTTATAGATAAGAATACTTTTCCAATACTATAGTAGACAGTTATAAATATTAATGAACGAAAAAGTACACAAATATAAAACGCTCAAGTAGGTGTATTTCATTATTAGTCATAAGCATAAATGTATGCCCGTAATTATTATAAATTATATTTGAGAGGAACTTTCAAAAAAATTATATTATTTCTTTCTTGATCAGTAAATATTTTATCTATACTACTACTAAAAAAAAAAACAGTTTCGCATTATAAATTTATTAAAACATAATTTTTAGAATAGTATTTAGAGTTACTAGTCATTTTAAATAATTTGAATAAAACTGAAGTAATTATAGTCCTAATTAAAAATATTAACTTAGTTAAACAATGTTCAATATTATGGAAAATGCTCAAATACTTCATTTTCCAAAATTGTGCATACGTTTAATAAAAATAAGTTTAAAACAGCGATGCACAAGTATACTTTATTCGAGAAAACCAAGAAAAATACGAAATTCTAAACTAGTTCACGATACAACCATAAAAAATTCATGCACTGGGGCCAAAATACGACCTTATTTTTCACAGAAGGGGCAACTTTTATTGCTCCCACTATGAAATGAATTTAGGGAGCGTACACTGGTTGGTAACAGTATAATATAGCGACATTTCTTTGAGTCAATACTAAACAATTTCTTATAAATTATTTATAATTTTTTTATGTAAGCATGACATAAAATAAAATGTAATAACTTTATATAAATATAAAATTCCGATAAGGTACTTAAAATCGACGAAATTAAACATAAAAACAACATTATACTACCATATTTAAAAAAATATATATTTTTGATAACATTTTTTTATTAAAAAAATAAAAGTAGTCATAAATTTATTCTCGTTTAAACTAAAAATGTAAAAAAATAATATACATATATTTTTATTTTTGAAAGCTAAAATTATTTTGTTTATATATATAAATCGTACGAACGTACCTTAAATCCTTCTACTCCTTCTGCAACGGCTTCAATTTCACCAGCGCATTCAAATCCCATTATAAAAGGCGTTTTTGGAGGTGAATCGATAGCACCTTGACGAACCATCAAGTCTTGGAAGTTGAGTCCACTGAAAGAGAACACAAATTAAGTCAAAATTGAAACTATTATATATATATATATATATATGCAATAAAGAACCCGGGCATAGAGGACACATGCATCTAGTTGCTAGACAACATCAACAAGAATGCAATCTTAACGGTAAAGCTATAGGAGGAAACAAAAAAGATAAAAATGGAGAAAGGTACAAGACAGAAAGATGCAATTTCGCCGAAATTATATTGCAGCCTTAGAAGAAGTATTCAAATCGTTCGTCTAGAAAGACAAAGGAATCGGAATAAAAGGTGAACGATTAAGTTATTCCCTGTTTGCTGATGATATCGTTAATTTCGCAATTAGTTCGGAAGAACTACAAAAGAGGATAGAAGAATTAGATGATTCTAGTCAAAACATTGGCCTAAACATTAGCCACGAAAAAACAATAATTGTTTAATGCGTTTGTCTCCCGAAGATAATTGAAATAAAAAGAATGGAAATAGAAGAAGTTATGAAGTATGTCTATCTATGCCAGCTTATCAACC
>CM068315.1:48299161-48304161 GCA_034766995.1 Acanthacorydalis orientalis | reverse complement strand
ATTTCCTTTTATATTTTATGGTCGTTTTGAAGTTATGTATGTGTATATATATATATATATATATATATATATAACTGTACGTTGTAAATCGATATCTTATATCAAAAGTATTTTGCATTAAATGATTATTTTCTTCTTTTAATATTAAAAATATTCTCAAAAAGGTTTTATTTCAATCTTTAATAAAAAAATCAAATGAATTATCTCACGATTAAATTTTATAAATTATATTACGTGTATATATATATATATATATATATATATATATATATATATATATATATATATAATTTGTAGAATTTAATCGTGTGATCATTTGTAATTTTGTTATGAACGATTGAAATAAAGCCTTTTTAATAATATTTTGAATATTAAAAGAAGAAAATAGTTATTTGGTAGGAAATACTTTTTACACAAAATATCGGTTTACGGCGTAAACAGTTATTTAAAATTATAATTATTTAAACCGAATTAATTTCTCTCTACAAAATGAAAATTTTACGATAGTTAATGGCTCTGTAGCTAAATTCATGTTTTCAAAGAAACCACTCCCATAAACCATAAACACTGTTCTATCATAGTTCATTATTGATCATTTTGATTGTTTCTTATGTGTATTTCGATGGTATTTCGAACACTGTCAGCTCAAAAAAATTCCGTACCTCATCTCTTTAAGGATGATTGCATTGTGACCGAAATGCGTATAACAATAAAAAAAAATCGGGTTTGTAAAATTGTGAATAAGTTATTTGTGAAAATAATAGCTATGACAACTTCTAAAAATTGTTAACATTGACGCTGTTTATAAAACAAGCAAAGCTTTATCTTTTTTTATAGAGATAAAATTAATTACAGTTCCATAAACTATACAAAAATGAACTTATTTTATCTAAAGCGTAAATGAATGAAAGGTCAAGTCCATATATATACATATATATTTGTTTTTAACAAGAACAGAAGTCGAATGCCTAATAAATATAATTATTACGTTAGATGTCTAAAAATAAACGCAATATGTTTATTTCGATAATTTATTTTGCTATCGAATTATATTATGTTCGTCAATATTTTTTTACATACAAATTTAATGTAAAACTGATAGTGATTTTTTCAGTTTAGAAAATAACGACATGTATATTTTTACTAATTTAATTATTATTATTTTCTTATTAAAATACATTCATATATATATATATATATATATATATATATATATAACAATTTAGCACTCAACTTAATACCATATTGTAGTGAAAAAATTACAATATTCTGAACCTGAGGAATTTAATTCTGTTATTTCTATTTAAAAACTTGTTCTTTAAATATATTCAATGAATAACATTATTTCGTTATTTTATAACAGACATCTACATGAACTATAATATCTACTTTGTGCCTTACACTATTAACCCCTCTCCTAATACCAATAATACATACAACCCATACAAATAAATTTATACACCGTGTTAGATTCTGTTTTAATAAAGATTGAATTTTGTCGGAGCATAAAAAAATTATATATTAAATAATATGTATTTACCTTTACTCCAATCAACAACAACCTGCTAAATATTTAGTTATTTATATTGACGATAATCGATTACCATCTCTTTTTAGTTTCTAAAAATAAATCAGTCGACACATTGCAAAAACGACAAATCAATTATTACGTTGATTTTTTTACTAAAAAAAATACGCAGTATACATGTTCTATGTACTATTGGGCCTGTAATGATAACGTAAACGTTAAAAACGTGTGTGTGTGTTTATATATATATATATATATATATATATATATATATATATATATATATATATAAATGCACGTATTTAAGCTAAAATGAAAATGTTGAAAATTGAGTTATCTGGGATTTCATGGTGCTTCGACAGCTAAGAAAATTGAATCTTTCTATTTATTACAAGGGGTTTTAAGAGTTAATTTTAAATTTTCATTTAGCAGAAGATGGTGGAAGTATTAATTAAAATTTTATATTTCATTTGTTTAAAAGTATATATATATATATATATATATATATATATATATATATATATACACGTATATATATATACACATATATATGCATAAAGATTATATATATATATATATATATATATATATATATATGTGTGTGTGTGTGTGTGTATGCGTATGTTACAAAATATCATTGTATCAAAGTAAAATTATATGTTAAAAATTTAATACAATTGGGCTATCTAGACGGAAGTGAATTACATGATAATGAAAATATTTATACTGTCTGAATATTTATTACTCCACGGTTATATTTTCTACAATGCTATTCGTGTATATATATATATATATATATATATATATATATATATATATATATATATATATATATATATATATATAAGAACAAATATGATTACATAACAGTTATGTAATCCAACTATTATTTTATTTTAAAATTGCTTGTGAGGTTTTGATTTAAAATAGCCTTTTAGAATAGGGAAATAAAAATTACAAAATATATACTCTTGTATAATACATAGTACCTTTTAAAAGATTAAAATTGTTACATATATATATATATATATATATATATATATATATATATATATATATATATATATATATAAAATGTATGTATGTACACCTATAAGAATAAAAAATGCCACACCATATGGTAACAATTTTTTCCATGCATTGAAAAATATCAACCCTTACGATCTAAAAAAAAATACGGAAAAATATATTTATCTCACTCACCAAGCTTTCACTCTAATAAGTACTTCTCCTTCGTTCAGACTAGGTTCGGGTTTTTTCAATATCTTGACGCCTTTAAGACCTCCAAATCCGGTCAAAACGACAGCTCGCATTTCTTTTGGTGGTTCAGGTTCAGCAGCAGGAGCTTCTGCTGGGGCCGATTCATCTTCGGTTGTTTCAGCCGTATTATTAGCAGCTGCTGGTTCAGTTTCAGTCGTAGCCTTTTCTTCACTTGCTGCTTTTTCTACTGGTGGCTTTTCTTCATTTGCAACAACTGGGACAGGTTCAGATGACGGTTGTTCAGCAGACATTTTTAAATTAATTTGTATACTACTTGATATAAATTAATACGAATACGTATTATCTACAAAGCGCACTTCCTATTCTGATGCCGGTTGATGACTGACTGGAGTAGTTGTACAGAATAATATTGTATGTAACAGGTGCTTAGTTCGCCGGTTCACTCAACTACGCATGCGTTTTATTACTTTCAGCAGATATAGTTCTTATGTTTTATACATAAAGATGTTATTTAATACATTTCATTGGATTTTCCTATTACAATTAGATAATTATTTAGTTATTGATCGATATACAATTATACCTTTGCTTCTTCGTAACGTATTTTTCAACAAAAACAGCATTAATTGAATACTGCAATAGAGCGTAGGAATACACCGGCTTGTGATATTATAGGCTGGCAAGCTGTAGGGTGTTGTTGCGCGAAAATTTGTTATACATCAATAAAACGATTTTAATAGATTACATATATTAATAACTTAAATATCGATATTCTGTTATAGAAGCGAATTAAAGTAGAATACTACTATGTTTAAAGAAAATTAATTAATTATAATTACAAATAATTATAATACACTCTTAAAAAAGTTACCATATGGTCTGAAATTTCATATTATATATTTATTGATGTAAATATCTAATCATGAATAGATATATATATATATATATATATATATATATATATATATATATATATATATATATATATATATATAAATTATTAGTAACAGCTGAATTGGTAGTGCAGGATATTTTATCGTCCATAATCAAAAAAATTGCCATGAGCTTTAATGCGTTCTGTCTCCACAGTAATCAATATATTTATACGTATATGTAAATACACATACGACAGATTTATATATATATATATATATATATATATATATATATATATATATACATATTCTATTTAAATATTATGTGCAAATAAATATAATTATTTCTAATATTAATATAATTGCGTTTGTCATTTGTTACAACAGTCTGTCAAAATGAAGCAAGTAAATTTTTGAGAACTATATTTGTCAGAAAATAATATACGCGTTGAAAAACATTAAAACTGATTTTTTTTTGAAAAAACAGTCCCTAAAAATAAAATTCATATATATATATATATATATATATATATATATATATATATATATATATATATATATATATATATATATATGAATATGTGTATACATCACGTATAATTAAAACTATTTTTGTTTAAAACAGAAAATCGAATATAGTAAAATGATTATTTTTTAGAATAAACTTAATTGGTACGTTCACATCCATACTACTATAATTGATCCAATAAAAAAAATGGTATATTTTCTAGCATGTATCGTTTGTGGAATCTTTTGCACGATTTGAAAATAACACATTTATCACAAAAATTGAACGTTTGGATAATTTTTTTTTATTTTTAATTAAAAAAACATTGTATTATTTCTCATTATCCTTTATTATATAAAATATTCATTGACATTTTTTTTTAATTTTACTTTTGTTATATAGACATTTAACTGTACTGATTAATTTTAGTGTCAACTATCGGCAAAATTTGCTTTAAGACAATGTACTAGAATCATAATGTTGAAATAATATAAATAAAGTAAAAGTTATTAGTACAAGTAATACATCAATATATTTATTGAAGAAGTATGAATGACAACTAGCAATTAATTTATTGATCATTAAAATTAGCTGAAGTTTCAATATGTTTATCTGTATTTTATAATTCATTATGAATGCTAACTATTTTAATACATTATGAATAATATTATATTAAAAACATTGGATACATTGTTTTTAAAATGTACTTATTTTTTACTTCTATACTAAAAGAACGTATTTTACTTTTATATCAGAGCACTAAATCAGTTTATTCAGCAACAGAAACAATTATAATATAAAAACTAATTGTTATTTAATTATAAAAAATTCATGGTTCTTTTTATTAAAAAATGAATGTTTATTAAAG
>CM068315.1:48259161-48296661 GCA_034766995.1 Acanthacorydalis orientalis | reverse complement strand
AGTACAAAGTTACAAAAGGAATTTGTAATGATGATTTAAAAGTTATAAATAATAAAAAGAAATTTAGAAAAAGTGCTTACTTTAGTGATGATGAAGAATTAAGTGAATGAAAAGTTGTACATTTGATCGCAAAATATGTACTTTACTACTTTAATAAAAATATAACTTAAATATAATCATGTGAACATCAAAAATGAATATATTTATATGTAATTTTAATGAAATTATTAATTCTTTAATGATTGTATTATTTTAATTGTGATATTAAAGATAAACCATTTAAATCTTGTTCTATTAAATAATCTGATAATTCAGTTCCATTTGTTACTTGACAAACATTTGATGAAAAATTAAATATGCTTTCATTTGTTGTTGGGTAGTTATCTTGAGGATATGTGTTCATATTATTATTAAAATATTGTTGAATCCCACTTATGTCTGGTGTTAAAATATTTTTTTCTGGGGAATTGAGAGAGTAAAATGTGTCTTGTGAGGATCTTATGTTATTGGACGGTGAATATGAGGTTTGTAACTTGCCTGAAAAGAATTGGACAAAGGATTTAATGAACGGTTATAAACTTAATATTAATTATTTAATTTTGTTTTATTAAAGAATTATTCCACTTTTTTATCAAGTGAACTTCATGTTTAAAACTGTAACTTACATGATAGAAAATACGTATTTTCATCTGGTATAGGTAAACGAGTGTGGTTTGGTCTGTAAATATAGTAATGTAAAAATATTTATTAATTTTATACAATATACAATCAAATAGAACAAAAAATGATATATAATTATCTTACAGATTTTCAGTATACATTTTAAATTTATTTGGATCCATTAAGTCCCGAATATTTTTAGTTTTAACGTTATATTTAGTTTCTTTTACTTGAACTTCTAAATTTTGATTTGAAGTTAAATTACTTTTTTGAGATTTATTAGTATCATTTTTCAATACTGTTTTTGATACATGGGTGCTTTGGCTTGTTTCATTATTTAAATTTTTAGGTAAATCTGTTTTATTTACATTACTTAGATTGATAATTTCATGTGAAGAAGTTAATGCATGATGTTCAAGTGAAGGTTGTGAAGATAGTTTTATTTTTTGAAATTGACTTAAAATACAATTTTCAGACAAATTTTTATTTTGAAAGATATTATTCTGGTATTCATTAATGGTAGTCATATTAGAATTTTCATATGAAATCGGAATATTCATTTCTTGTTCAGTACTAATTGTTTCTGAAAAATTTTTCACAATATCCTCTCTGATTTCATTACTCTCTTCTACATTAAACTGTAATTGAATATTATTACTCGGAGATTTGAGGATATTGTTTGTATTATATTCACAAATAGGTAAAACATTAATTTCTTCATTATTTTTTCTAAAAACATCATTTTCAACTTCATTGGGTTTTTCTGAGTTATTTTGCAGCTGATGAATAATAACATTATTGTCAATAGATATATTATAATTATTATTAACTTCCAAATCGAACAAAGTAGAACTTTCTTCACTATTTTTTTGGTTGTGGTTATTTACAGGTTCTTTACTTTTATTTCTAAAAACAAAAATTTCCTCAATAGTTGTTTTAGGATTATTTTTGTTAACTTCTTTATTTTCTTCTCTGTTATTTTGAAACTCATCACTATTAATAGCAGTTGTAAGAAATTCAATGTTATTTTCATCATTTTTAGAAATCGGTATGAGATTATTGTCTTCTTCACTTTGTTTTGTACTGTCCTTTTCAACACGTTCCCTTTCTTTTAAATTAATTTGTAATTGATCATGAGTTAATAAACTTTTACAAATTGTTTGTGCACTGTTAGAATTTTTTTCTAATATTAAACATACTTCATTGAATTTATTCATTAGTGAAGGTTCTTTATTTAACATGCTTGTGTTAAGTAAAACTTCTTTTAAATTATCTTGTGTATTCTAAGAATGTGGAGGGAAAATATTATTTATCATTAGGTACCATATAATTATCATTTTAAATATCAAAAATGTTAAAGTAAATATACAAACAATTCTTTCATTTTGTTGCATTATTATCTTTTAAAACAGATTAAATTATAATTAAATATTATCATATAACACATTTTGATTTCCAAACATTTAAAATGATATTATTTTTTATTTTATGTAAATGGCTGAGTGTCCCTATGTTATTTTTGAATATATATATATATATATATATATATATATATATATATATATATATATATATATATATATATATATACATACAATATGTAATACTATACCTTCTTTATTTCTCTCAAAATGTTTGTAGCTTCTTCCTTGTTCACGCTTGTATTATTCTTATCTCGATTTTTTGTTGTATTACTGCAGTTATTTTTATTTTTTTTTCTGTGGAAGCTCCTTAATTTTTTCTTATATGAACTTTTGGTTTCAATATTCACAGTTTTTATTATTGATCCCTCAGAGGAAGTATCTGTTATGTTACTGGAAGATGAAATAAATCTTAAAGTTATGCGAACATTTCTATCAGCAAGTACTTACTCATTCATTTTATTAACTTGTTTTATTGAAGAACTTCTCAATTTTTTTTTATATGAATTTTGTTTTGAAGATTTTACTGATTCTGAAAGTGATGCATCAGAAGCACTATTTACTGGCTCACTGGAATGTGATTCGAAATTTAGAATAACTGTTTCAATATCACTGTCATCATATAACTGTTCTAAATTTTTATTTTCTTCTTTGATTTTTTCAGTACTTTTATATGAAGTTATTTCTATATTTTTTTCATTTAAGTGTTGATTATCAATATCACCCAAATAAACATCACTGTCACTACAAGATTTCTCTAAACTTTTATTTCCTTGTTTTCTTTTTTCAGTATTTTTATTTGAAGTTATTTCTATATTCTTTTTATCTAAGTGTTGATTTTCACTGTTACCATCTACTCTCTCTGAAGAATTAGTATTTTCTTTAACACAATCTTTGAGCAAAACAATTAAATTATTATTATTCTCATTTGCAATATCAGGTGATATTATCATATCACTTTGATGTTCATTCTTTTTACATAAATAACTTGTTTTACAATTATGTTTTTCTTTTGATAAGTTTATTTTTTTTTCATTATTTTGTATATCCACTGTATTTTTTACTTCATTTTCAATATTAGTATTGGACTGTTCTTTGCAAGTATATATTTTTTCATAGTTTTCTTTACTTTTAGATGATTCACCAGTTACACAAATATTTGATGTATCTTTATGTTTGCAGCTTTCATCTGAATTTTTAATATTTTTAGAATGTGTTTCTGAATTTGAATTTGTTGGACTATTTTCTCCATCATTTTGTATTTTTTCATAAACACTATTAACTTTACATTTAGGAATTTCTGATATATGTTTATCAGAATTTATTGTTGAAGTATTATACGTTATTGGTATTACATCTGGTTGTAAATTCTTTGCTTTCTTTTTTATACTGGTAACAGTTGTATGTTTTAAATTCTTTTTTGTATCAACTGGAGATTGATTTGTTTGAAGGAAAGTTTGTTGTGTTTTATTAAATTTATTAACTTTTTCACTTGTATTTGATAAATTTCCACTATTACTGTTTTTATTTGCAGTAATACTTTTTGTAAAAAAATCACCATTTATTTTTTTCTTTTTAAAGGCAAATATATTGGGTAACAGAATTTGATTTGGTTTCAATGTACAAGAGCGTTTTTGTTTCATATGCTGTTTCAAAGATTTATTCCTTGCAAGAATTTTTTTATTAGTATAGTTAACAGGATTAGTGACTTGATTATATTTTTTATAATTATAGCTTCTTAATGAATCATTAGTACTTTTATCACTTTCTGAGCTCGATGTAGATATTTGTGAAGGTTTACCATTGTGTATTTTTGTCTTATTATGGTGTTGACTTTTATGATCTGAAAAATACATAGTACATTAATAAATTTTAGATTTTTATAATTATCAATTAATACTTCATAAATAATTATATTCGTTATGAAGAACTAATTTGGTTACTTTTTTAATAAAATCTTGATAGTGTGATAATAAATTAATGATTAGCAATTAAATAAGAATAATGATGATTATAGTATTTTCTATTAGTACTAGCCACAAGAATATGTAAATTATTTGATTTTTTGAAATTCCACAGTACTATTATTAAATTGAAATTTAACTTTTTACTAGAATCAAGTTCATTTAATAATACTTAATAAAAAATATGAACATTACAGAAAGATGCAATTGAAGAATTTGTTTTCCTTGTAGAAGTTGCTTTATTTTGTTTATAAGAATATTGATGATGAAACTCACAACTAAAAATAAAAGTATTTTTTTTATAAAAAAATTTAATAAAATAAATTCTTGTAAAAACAGTATTTACCAATGATTGTTCTGATTGTGAAAAAGATGTATTTTCTTTATATTACTTCTATTTTTATAATTAGTATCCTAAAAATATTATCATTAATACATTACTTCAATCTAAAGACAAAAATACTTACTTTTACTTTTGAATTAGTATTCTGTTCAGGTGACTTAAAAATCAGATTGTCATTATTAATAGTTTTAGATAATTGATTCCTTCCTACTATTTTTGTGTGTTTATTCTGGACTGATGGTTTAGACTTACTAATGGATAAATTTTCACGAATATTTGATGAAATTTTTAATTTTATTATTGATAACTCATGATTTTGAAACACTAACTTGTGTTCAGCATAACATTTTAAACAATGTGTTTCAATTTCAATTTCGTTTTTTTCAGAAACTAAATAAAAACGATTTTGATTTGTACATAATAAACAGATAAAATTATATTCGGTAGGTAAATTTGTACTTTCATTTTGTTCAAAAAAATATGTTTCCGGGTTACGATTTGATGAATGAATAGAATTTAGTTTTACATAATTCTGATTAGATTTTGCAATACTTTTAAAATGATCTTCTCCAAAATATAAATGTTCTTCTATAATCATAATATCTGAATCTGACTTCTCTTCCTCTTTTACTATCACTGGTTCATTTAATTTTTTAGCGGTGCAATAAGTTATCTGAGTTTTACATTCTGAGAAAGTTTTTTTTCTACATTTTACTTTATTTTCAGCAGTGCGTTTATGCTGTTCTTTTTTCTGTTGACTTGACTTAACTTTAAAATAATTTTTTGTATGTACATAATTATTAATAACCTTTTCAGGGCTCTTAATTATTGATAAATTATGTGGATCATCATTTTCTTCTGAATTTTGATTTGAAAATTTTTTACTTTGTGGTTGTTTTCTTTTTCTTCCTTGTCTATGAATCGTAGAATCATTCTCAAAGTCAAAATCATTTTCTTGTACAGAAATTTGAAATTCATGTGGGTTAAATTCATCAGGAGTGTCAAGTCCATATTTATTATACCATCTATGTACATTTTTAATCCACTGGCTAACATCAGAAATAACTTCAAATGAAGAATCTTCCATATTTAACATTTGCAGTTTACACTTGTAGTGATTTGTTTTTCATATGTTCTCATCAAAAATTTTCAACAGTTTGGTTTTCATCGTTTTCATGTAAAGATTAGTCTGAATAATAAGTATAAAACTACATTCCTCTGAAATAACAATTTTTGAATTATTTTCATTCATAAATAAACTTTTATCAAAGAATATTTATTGCGTCAATATTGTATATTACAATTTTTCACCGAGATTATAACGGGTTTTAAAATATGATTTTTATTACAGTTTAGAATTATATTTTTAAAATTTTAAAAAAAACAAAAATTACAAAAATTAAACCTTAACCACACTAAAATATTTAATAAATGACAACCATACATACAAAACTCAAACATAGGTGTTGGAAATACTCTGAGTTTAAGGACAACATTCATTTCAGATATGAAATTTATTCTAATAGAGTTCTAATTTATGGTCAAACATTTAGTATTTGTACTACTTTTATTCATTGTGTATAGATGGCACAACGACATTTTGTCATAAATGAATTCTTTTTTCTTATCAAAACTGTTCTATAAATGATCATTTCATTTCTTATCAAATATTTTTTTTTATTTGTGTAATGAAAAAAGAATTTATTTTGTAATGTAAATTTAGCCACAATGTGAGAATTTTTCTAATACAAAGGCGTTTTATTATTTCATTAATTATAATTTTTTTTTAATTGTCTTGAGAAAAAGTTGAATTAATTATCAAATAATTTACTATGAAAAAATATTGTTTTTAAAGAGTTAAAATTATTAATATATTTTAAAGCTATTGCAATTTATGTGAAAGATTTTGTAGTTATGCTTCATTTGCATATTTATTTTTTTATGAAAATACGGATTAAATTTATCGGTCCATCAACAAGTTATATTGCACTAATATTGTTGTATAACAATCATAATAATTATAAGTTTTTTGTTGAAAAAATATTAAATATATTTATAAAGATTGTTTCTAATGATTCGTTTATTACAAATGCGAACCGTTTTCTTTTCCTAATACCATTTATTATCATTACTATTATTTCATTTTGATTCATTTATTTTTAAATTAAAACTGTGATTATTATTTTTAAAATAATGAAACGTTCTAAAAATCTATGCTTCTTATATTTATATAAATTTTATATGTACAATATACACACACATACACACACACATACACACACACATATATATATATATATATATATATATATATATATATATATATATATATATATATATATATATATATATGCACACATGTGATTCAATTTAGGCTTCCACATGAAAGTATTAAAAAACGCAATAATTAAAAAATCATGTTATTTTTTATTCAGTATTTTAGTTCAATTCAATACAATTATGTATGAAAGATAGCATCCATGCATTAGATATTAAGCATTAGTAAATTATTTCGTTTTGAGAGACATCAATGGATGACGTTAGTTGTTCGATTTATAAGTCATTTTGTGTTTCATTTTACTATTGGTGGAGAATATGAACACATAAATCCTCTTATTGGCCAAAGAAAAATTGCATTATTGCAAAACGATGTTTAAAAATTTCATATATGTAACATTGTTTATGACCGTTTAGTGTTGTGAAATAATTTGTTATTGGGGATACATTTTGCAAGGCGTAATTACTATATCTCCAATGTCCCGAGGATAAATATTTTATTGCTAAAGAACGAAAAACAGGTGAATTATATTTTAGTTTTATTAACTTTAATTGTTAATAGTTACTTATGTGTAATTATGTTTGTATTGTAGGGCACGTCTACGGCTTCAAACGATGGGAATTAGAGAAGAACATGTTGATACAGCATCTAAAATGATGAAATTATACAAACATCATTTTAGAACATGTGATTTTACAAATTCCGAACAAAACTGCATACAAATCAGCGGACCTCTTTTGGTGCTCGGAAAGACAGGTATAAAATATTTTTTCTCTATTAACATAATCTACATTGTTAATAATAAATAAAGTGATTTAGTAATATGACTTTGAAAAATGATAATTTTTCAAAATATCTTACATGCATCTACATTACATGCATAAATATCTTCATGATATCTTACATGCTATGTAAGATATCATGATCCTAAAGTACCTAATTTTTTTCTTAATAACAATAAAAATTTGTATAATAAGTGCTATTTAAATTTCAGCCACCATCTTCTGTGTTTCCATCAACCAATATAATGGAAACACCTATTGCTCATACCACTGCAGATGTGATCGATCTACCAGTAAATGTAAATATTCGCAACTTTAATATTAATATTCATACTATAAATTATTTTGTAAAACTGTAAACATTTCTATTATAATTACTATTCAAATTGTAGCCACCATCTGCAATGTTTCTATTATTATTTTGAATAGAAACACTGATGGTATAAGTTACTTTAGTGATTCAAACCAGTACAAAATTATACGATATAATATATATCGTACATTTTAGATCGCAACTTTGGAGGAGCCATCAGAAATTGCCGCAGTCCATACAAACTCTAGGTCTGTTCGATATGTACACTGAAATTACTCTGAACTGACTCTTGAATTTTATGACTACTCTGACTTTCTTACTCTGAACTTGTTTTTTTCGAACAACATAGAGTAAGGTTAGAGCGAATCATATGAATCTGTCAAGTTTGAATGATTTGTTTATTCGATAGCAATTATCATAGATAAAGAATCTCGAGTTAGACAAAGATGCTCGCGTTACTCTAACAAAAAGCTAGAGTAATATAGAGTAAGTTTAGAATAACAAATCCCCTGTTCTGAACTTACTCTAAACTGTTCGACGAAAATCCCGAGTAAGTTCAGAGTACATATCGAACAGAAAGTATAAAATTTCTTACTCTGAGTAAGTTCAGTGTACATATCGAACAGACCTTCTATCAAAATGAATGTCAACGAGAAAGCAACGCCTTTAGTAAATGTTCCTTCATAAAAATCTCGTAAAAGTGGGTTTTATTCTTTAATATGATTTATACATCTGACGTTTAACATCTATTAATTTTATTTATATTGTAGAAATCACCTCTAATATTTCGAAGAGATATTAGAAAACAAATCCCAAACACGTCGAGTACAGTTAAATTTATGAAGATTTTAAAACAGAAACAAAAATATATTTGTATTTTGAAGCGTGTTTGTTTTACCATCGATCAATATTTTAAGGACTCTTTTGAGATTGATTTCTTTGAAACCAGATGTGAACGACTACATCATGTCGTACCTAACAAGCATGGTCATTAATTTGGAGGACGGCGACAACTTCTGTTCATAAACGTTCGATGCAGTGTCAATTTGTGAGGGGTTGTATGACCAACATGCTGATACAATTACTGGACATGTTAAAATGGACCCCCGATTCATAGGGAAGAAATATGCAAATAGCATTATGGTTATAATGTAGTAATGTGTGAGACGTAGCTAGAAGCAGCCAATTGCTACTACTTTTGCCTATATATATATATATATGTATCTGTATCTGTATCTATATATGTATATGTATTTGTATCTATAACTATATATATATATATATATATATATATATATATATATATATATATATATATATATAGATACAGATACATATATATATATATATATATATATATATATATATATATATATATATATATATATATATAGATAGATATATAGATATATACATATATATATATATAGATATATAGATAGATACATATATATATATATATATATATATATTACATGTATATAGATAGATAGATACATATGTATATATATATATATATATATATATATATATATATATATATATATTTATATAGATAGATACATACATATATATATATATATATATATATATATATATATATATATATTATAAAAAAATACATTTGTAAATGAAAGTATCCCAGTTTTTATCATTTTCTTTAAAAAGGTATTTTATTCAGTGTATTGTCTTTTTCATTTAGATTCATCAAAATTTATAATTAAATAGAATAAAAATTTTAAACTAATTTAGAAAAAAGATAACCTTCGAATATTTTATAAATTAAGAAGTTTTCATGAAGAAATATATGATAAATGTCATTTCACTACTGAAACATTTTATTTTCAATAATGAAATATAAATAATTATTTATTAAAAGGACGAGACAGACAATACAAAAAGCAGGAACACTGAACACTTTATCTAATAAATAAATGTACACCAGTGTATATTTTTTATTAATGCTTCAATTATACATTCAGGTACAAATAGCATCATTATGATAAATAACTTTATATCCTGTGAAGTTATTTATCATAAATGTATTGTAAAATTTTATAACTAGTAAAATTAAAATATAGCATCTTACCTTCAATTTGAATGATTTGGTTCCATTTCCATGGAAAATATTATTCATATGTAAAAATAAATGTAAATTTATTAGTATTAAAAAAAGTGTCGATTAAAATTGGTGTTTTATTTAAAAACTGAGATTGTTAATGTTTACATTCCTTTCAAACACATTAATTAAGTATTGTTTTCTTTAGAAAATTTGTACTGCACTGTATTTATTAGTTGTATGTTAAATTACAAATTTATCGATTCTTTTTAGTCAATTTTTATTGTATTATATTATTATTTAGCTGAGTGTGTCGACATACATACATATTTATTTACAACAAGATCTGCATTTATGTCAAATTTAATATTAAAATTCCATTTTTTTATCCATACAAAAATTAAACAAAGAAATAAAAAAAAGGTGCATTATTTGAAGTATACAAATTGTTTAAATCTATTTAATTTGGTTTATTAATTATATGTTTATGAGAAAAATAATTAAAATGTTTTTATTAACACAGATAAGTTAATATACATGAATTGGTTTATTGAACACCGGGTGTCAATGACCTTAGCTGTTGAAGCGCCCTAAAACCCAAATAGCTAACTTCATTGAATTGTGTTAACATAATTTTGAAGTTGGTATTAATGCTCGAAAGAACCTTAATTGATAAGTTATTGAAGTGGTATTGGTATTACACTTGCAATTACTAGTTTTTTTGAAATTTGTCAGTTTGTTTACATCTCTTATCGTGTGTGCATCATATCAAGTGGATTTTTGGTTATGCAATTGAATATTATTTGTAAGTACGTATTTTCATTACTGTTCAATTGATTCTTTGAACAATTATTTTACTTAAATGTTCTGTTTTCAATCGTAAAAGGAGGATGAATTTATCAAAATATTTTTAAAATGTTACAGCTTAATTTTGCATTATAAATTAAACTGATGACATGTAGACGAGTTTCAATAAATCATAATTATTTTATATATCCCTTATTGTCTGATGTATATTTTTACTATTTGAATAATCAATCGGGCAGATACATTCAGAGTTTTATTAATTTAAGTTAACAAGAGTTTCATTAAAAGAGTTTACAATCGATTCATTTAGTTGAGTTGAAATCTAAGATTTGTGGATTTGTATATGTATATATATATATATATATATATATATATATATATATATATATATATATATATATATATATATATAATTCTTATCAGACTTCTCCTATATTGAATATTTGTACATTGTTTAAAATAATCAGTTTTCTGTCGGACATCTTGAATGAGAAACTTGTCAATGTTAATTCCAGAAACCTCCGTTTTATATTGTTATGTATTAAAAAGATATTTTATTGTTTTATTAATCAATGGTTATTCATTAAATAGAGTCAATTTAAAGTTCATAATCATTTATTTGGTATCTGCATAAAATTTATTATACATTACGTTTAAAATGTCTAATTCGAGTCAAAATAAATTAAAAAAAAAAAAAAAATTTTAATTCGTCACTCGGTTGTCATATTGAAGTTACTCGACTCTCCGCTGTTTCTGGACGCTCAGTTGTAGTTGATTTTCGTTGATGACCGGTTGTTTTTCAGTTTAAGAAACTTACTCCGGTTTTAATTAAATTTAAGTAATCTTTTTAGTGCGTTCAGTAAAAATCTCCATGAGTTCGTTATGCTGAGGTGTTATGAAGGTATAATACTTTTTCACTGTTTTGAATTCTAAACATTAAATCAAATATTTTTAAAATGACATCTCCCACCATATTCCGCCTTTTTGGCGTCGATGCATGGATGTTTGTTTGATGTGTGTGTGTGTTTTTTTTTTTATAATAAAACATTAAATGTTTGAATTATACATAATTTTTGTATGAGTTCATTGTTCATCATTTATTTATTGAACTTTTTCAAATTTAAATTTATTTCTTCAAAAATCAATTAATTAGCAGTTCTAAAAGGTTATTTTCGAATTATTTTCTTTACGTTTCGCATAATATTTGATTTTTCGAAATTAAAAGCTCAATGTTGTTCGTTGATGATTAGAAGGGATTGATTTTATCAGATTTTATATATATATATATATATATAATTCTTATCAGAATTCTCCTATATTGAATATTTGTACATTGTTTAAAATAATCGGTTTTCTGTCAGACATCTTGAATGAGAAACTTGTCAATGTTAATTCCAGAAACCTCCGTTTTATATTGTTATGTATTAAAAACATATTTTATTGTTTTATTAATCAAGGGTTATTCATTAAATAGAGTCAATTTAAAGTTCATAATCATTTATTTGGTATCTGCATAAAATTTATTATACATTACGTTTAAAATGTCTAATTCGAGTCAAAATAAATTAAAAAAAAAAAAAAAAAAAAATTTAATTCGTCACTCGGTTGTCATATTGAAGTTACTCGACTTTCCGCTGTTTCTGGACGCTCAGTTGTAGTTGATTTTTGTTGATGACCGGTTGTTTTTCAGTTTAAGAAACTTACTCCGGTTTTAATTAAATTTAAGTAATCTTTTTAGTGCGTTCAGTAAAAATCTCCATGAGTTCGTTATGATGAGGTGTTATGAAGGTATAATACTTTTTCACTGTTTTGAATTCTAAACATTAAATCAAATATTTTTAAAATGACATCTCCCACCATATTCCGCCTTTTTGGCGTCGATGCATGGATGTTTGTTTGATGTGTGTGTGTGTTTTTTTTTTTATAATAAAACATTAAATGTTTGAATTATACATAATTTTTGTATGAGTTCATTGTTCATCATTTATTTATTGAACTTTTTCAAATTTAAATTTATTTCTTCAAAAATCAATTAATTAGCAGTTCTAAAAGGTTATTTTCGAATTATTTTCTTTACGTTTCGCATAATATTTGATTTTTCGAAATTAAAAGCTCAATGTTGTTCGTTGATGATTAGAAGGGATTGATTTAATCAGATTTTATATATATATATATATATATATATATATATATATATATATATATATATATATATATATATATAAAGAGCAAATGACCATCACAAAATATTATTTTTTGACATGTTCATAACAGTGGTGTTTATTTTTACAGTTTGTGTGAAGAATCGTCAGTGTGTTTAATGTGGGGAATCGTCAGTGAGTGTTTAGTGCGAAGAATCGTCACTGGGAAGGAAAGAATGGACAACAGGTTTTTTAAATAGAATTGTTTTTTACTGTAAAGCAACGCAATTTCCATCGTGTTTCCCTTTGATATCTCAGTGAGTTTTCACTGATATCGTTTTAAAAAAAATGTTTAAAACAATTCGACATTGATTTTAATATTTAGTTATTGAAACGATATCAGCTGTATGTATGCATGTGGACGGATATTTATTATATTTATTTTCACAATTAGGTTGGCTTCAAGACTGGTAGTCTTCAATATATGAGATGTTATATTGAACGATTATCAGTTTTGTAATCGACGCACGGAGCGTTCGGGGTGGATGAATTGCTGTAAAGCGAAGTTGAAGCCTTCGACTCCACGATTTTCTACACATGTTTTTCAGGTGTTAGGTTAAGGCTGCCCGTCGTGCAGCTTAGATTAGGGAACGCATATATTAATCCGCTTCACGGGTTGTATATGTCGTCTCACCTTGTAGCAGGTGTAGCGTAGGAGTGGCTCGGATCAAATGGATTTCGAGTCCTAGAACAATGTGTTTTTTCTCTCTATGTTTTCTCTTTCAGGTTCCAGAACTTCAATCACTTTTTTGTTTACTGTAATTTAAAGTAGATTTTTTGCTTTGTCGATTCAGTAAATTTAGTGTTTTTTGTAGATTTTAATTAGTTTGATTTTTAATTTTCTGCTTTCATTTTTTATTTTTATTTTTTAATATTAGTATTGATTTGTTTTTATTGAATTAGTAGTAGTTTTATATTGTTTCAGTTTTATTTTCTTTAATTATAGCTTTTATTTGATTTTTAAATTTTGTTCCTAGTTGATTTAAAGTAGTTTAATTTTGTTTTGATAATTAACTTCACTCCCTCGCCATGGATTGTGGGGTAATGATACAAATCGTATCACTACCATGTGTGTTTGGTAATCAGATCAATTATGCTTCATAACAGAATGTACATATTAAGATTCTAATACAAGTGATAACGCGTTTTGGAATCTTGTATGTATTATTCGCCATTGATACATAATTTATTTGGTTAATGTGTTATTCCCGAAATTGCGTTTGCGTTGCACAGTACATATATATATATATATATATATATATATATATATAATATATATAATATATAATATATATATATATATATATATATATATATAAATTAGTTATTTAAGTTCAGTTAGTGCATACATTTAAGTCGATTTGTTTTATCAGACTGGTAAGCATTTTAAATCTAAAAAATGTATCTATTTATCTGAAAATAGATCAAATATCATTCAATATAAAGTAGATCAAAAAAATTAGATCTAATTTCATTGATATCTGATAAAACCTAATAATTTAATCAAAATGGCAAACTAATTAAACAGAAGACAAACAATGTATGATTTTTATGAATACTAGATGTATTCAGCTTTCTGTCGATTTGATTAATGATCGAAGGAGAGTTATGAAAATCGTAATTGCTGCTTACAAATATGTTCATACAAAATTGTATATATTTCTGGATTCTGGTTAAATGGTTAATTTAGTTTTGATTAAATTCGCGGAGTGTATTCAGTGTAAAGTGTCTACCATCGATGGATTCATTAGGTAAAAAAGGTACATTCTTATTTTTTTAAATGATATATTTTCTAATTACTTTTTATTTCAGCAATCAAAAAAATCCACTTCGAGTTCAGTCAATTAATTTCTTTGATAATATTTAATCCGTTTCTATTTCCTGTCAGTTCTTTTTTAAAACGATAATGTTTTTAATTTTTATCATTCAATAAACTATCAGAAAATTTCAATTAAAATTCCTTAGATAAGTTTCTTTTCTTGATTTTTCTTTTATTGCACATATCAATATTCAAAAAGTTTCTTACAACATCTAAAAATACCACCATTAAAATCATACATAATATTCATATTACAATGAATATCTTTTGTAGAAATGTATTGATCGATTCTCATATAAATTTCTTGCTTCCCAATGACATTTTGTTCTGTCAACATCATCACCAAGCTAAATACTATACAAACAGCATAATTACCCCTGTGTGAACTGACAGGTTTTTTCACAGTAAATTTATTCATCTGAGATTTAATTATGACTGAAAAGTTATAGATTTTCAATTTTCTATTGGAACCACAATCAGTTTTTTGATTTTCTGATTTTTACTTTCAATATTTTATTTTTATAAATATTTACAGTTGACAGAACATCCAAAATAATTTTCTTTCAATAAATTTCTCTTTTTTTCACGAAATTGATCTATGAACAATTTCTTAGATAACAGTATTTTTTAATTATAATTTTAAGATTCGACTTCATCGACAAACTGTTAAACGATTTTCTTATTTGCTGATTAAATAATTTATTTTTATGTACATAAATGGATCAGATATCATTCAACATACAACTATTCTTCATTAAACCTCCTCCTTCATAAAAATTGAACTTTAAACCATATCTCAGTAGAGAGTTATTTGTTAATAAATTTTCAATCTTCTATTATATCGACAATCACTTCTAGTTTATCTAATTTTCTGATTCAATAATTTATTTTTATGTACATAAATATATCAGAGATCACTCAACAAAAATCATTTTTCAATAAATTTCTATTCTTTCGTCATATAATAATTTTTCGAATGACATATTTTTTAAAAAAATTTCTAATTTTTATTACATCGACAATAACATTCTCGATTTTTAAATTTCTGACTTCAATATTTTCTTCTTATACATATAAATGGTTCAGAGGTCATTCAACACTGGTCATTTTTCAATATATTTCTGTTTCTTCTTTTTAACCATTTAAACCTTAAACTATTCCTCTGATCCAGTCATTTTTTAATTTATTTCACCAATGAATGACTAAAAAAACTTCAATAGATAAAATTTATATTCATGATTTTTAAAGAACTCATTGTCATTCATTAGAACAACACAGGCTGACTTCTAATTCAATCATTCGATCACGGATCGATTGATTCAAATAGAAAAAAGCTCTCCTCGTATCGTTCGTCCGTCTTTCATGCCGTCTCGGTTCGGTAGCGGCGCCGGTCGCGTTTTGTAAAACGACTCGGAGCCGTCCGTTCGTGTCGTTTTTAAAAATAATTTGTTATCGAATTCGTCTAAAACAAAATGTTCTTTTTACGAATTCTGTGTGTGCGCGAAAAGTACTTAAAGTAATACCGAGTGTCGTTCGGGTCTTCGATTGCGTCCTCGATCTCCTGTCCAGGTGGCCCGCACGGGCGCGCGCCCGCCGAGGCTATGCAGGAGGAGAGGTACCCGGGAGTGTTTGCTTTTTGATTATCAGATCGGACGTACGACCGTCCGTTAAAAATAGTATATAGTGTATTCGTTTCAATTAAGTGTTCTGTGGTTCCTGTCCGAGATGGAGAGCTGACCGGTGAGCGGATTGTGGTGAAGTATCATCAGTGTAAAGGAAATAAGCGACACCAGGTTTTTTAAATAGAATTGTTTTTTACTGTAAAGCAACGCAATTTCCATCGTGTTTTCCTCTACTATCTCAGTGAGTTTTCACTGATATCGTTTTAAAAAAAATGTTTAAAACAATTCGACATTGATTTTAATATTTAGTTATTGAAACGATATCAGCTGTATGTATGCATGTGGAGACGGATACTTATTATATTTATTTTCACAATTAGGTTGGCTTCAAGACTGGTAGTCTTCAATATATGAGATGTTATATTGAACGATTATCAGTTTTGTAATCGACGCACGGAGCGTTCGGGGTGGATGAATTGCTGTAAAGCGAAGTTGAAGCCACCGACTCCACGATTTTCCACACATGATTTTCAGGTGTTAGGTTAAGGCTGCCCGTCGTGCAGCTTAGATTAGGGAACGCATATATTAATCCGCTTCACGGGTTGTATATGTCGTCTCACCTTGTAGCAGGTGTAGCGTAGGAGTGGCTCGGATCAAATGGATTTCGAGTCCTAGAACAATGTGTTTTTTCTCTCTATGTTTTCTCTTTCAGGTTCCAGAACTTCAATCACTTTTTTGTTTACTGTAATTTAAAGTAGATTTTTTGCTTTGTCGATTCAGTAAATTTAGTGTTTTTTGTAGATTTTAATTAGTTTGATTTTTAATTTTCTGCTTTCATTTTTTATTTTTATTTTTTAATATTAGTATTGATTTGTTTTTATTGAATTAGTAGTAGTTTTATATTGTTTCAGTTTTATTTTCTTTAATTATAGCTTTTATTTGATTTTTAAATTTTGTTCCTAGTTGATTTAAAGTAGTTTAATTTTGTTTTGATAATTAACTTCACTCCCTCGCCATGGATTGTGGGGTAATGATACAAATCGTATCACTACCATGTGTGTTTGGTAATCAGATCAATTATGCTTCATAACAGAATGTACATATTAAGATTCTAATACAAGTGTTAACGCGTTTTGGAATCTTGTATGTTTTATTCGCCTTTGATACATAATTTATTTGGTTAATGTGTTATTCCCGAAATTGCGTTTGCGTTGCACAGTACATATATATATATATATATATATATATATATATATATATATATAAATTAGTTATTTAAGTTCAGTTAGTGCATACATTTAAGTCGATTTGTTTTATCAGACTGGTAAGCATTTTAAATCTAAAAAATGTATCTATTTATCTGAAAATAGATCAAATATCATTCAATATAAAGTAGATCAAAAAAATTAGATCTAATTTCATTGATATCTGATAAAACCTAATAATTTAATCAAAATGGCAAACTAATTAAACAGAAGACAAACAATGTATGATTTTTATGAATACTAGATGTATTCA
Organism: Acanthacorydalis orientalis; assembly: GCA_034766995.1. NCBI lineage: Eukaryota > Metazoa > Arthropoda > Insecta > Megaloptera > Corydalidae > Acanthacorydalis > Acanthacorydalis orientalis. The sequence continues at coordinate 48,278,874 of CM068315.1, read as the reverse complement.
GCTTTCTGTCGATTTGATTAATGATCGAAGGAGAGTTATGAAAATCGTAATTGCTGCTTACAAATATGTTCATACAAAATTGTATATATTTCTGGATTCTGGTTAAGTGGTTAATTTAGTTTTGATTAAATTCGCGGAGTGTATTCAGTGTAAAGTGTCTACCATCGATGGATTCATTAGGTAAAAAAGGTACATTCTTATTTTTTTAAATGATATATTTTCTAATTACTTTTTATTTCAGCAATCAAAAAAATCCACTTCGAGTTCAGTCAATTAATTTCTTTGATAATATTTAATCCGTTTCTATTTCCTGTCAGTTCTTTTTTAAAACGATAATGTTTTTAATTTTTATCATTCAATAAACTATCAGAAAATTTCAATTAAAATTCCTTAGATAAGTTTCTTTTCTTGATTTTTCTTTTATTGCACATATCAATATTCAAAAAGTTTCTTACAACATCTAAAAATACCACCATTAAAATCATACATAATATTCATATTACAATGAATATCTTTTGTAGAAATGTATTGATCGATTCTCATATAAATTTCTTGCTTCCCAATGACATTTTGTTCTGTCAACATCATCACCAAGCTAAATAGTATACAAACAGCATAATTACCCCTGTGTGAACTGACAGGTTTTTTCACAGTAAATTTATTCATCTGAGATTTAATTATGACTGAAAAGTTATAGATTTTCAATTTTCTATTGGAACCACAATCAGTTTTTTGATTTTCTGATTTTTACTTTCAATATTTTATTTTTATAAATATTTACAGTTGACAGAACATCCAAAATAATTTTCTTTCAATAAATTTCTCTTTTTTTCACGAAATTGATCTATGAACAATTTCTTAGATAACAGTATTTTTTAATTATAATTTTAAGATTCGACTTCATCGACAAACTGTTAAACGATTTTCTTATTTGCTGATTAAATAATTTATTTTTATGTACATAAATGGATCAGATATCATTCAACATACAACTATTCTTCATTAAACCTCCTCCTTCATAAAAATTGAACTTTAAACCATATCTCAGTAGAGAGTTATTTGTTAATAAATTTTCAATCTTCTATTATATCGACAATCACTTCTAGTTTATCTAATTTTCTGATTCAATAATTTATTTTTATGTACATAAATATATCAGAGATCACTCAACAAAAATCATTTTTCAATAAATTTCTCTTCTTTCATCATATAATAATTTTTCGAATGACATATTTGTTAATAAATTTTCTAATTTTTATTACATCGACAATAACATTCTCGATTTTTAAATTTCTGACTTCAATATTTCTTTCTTATACACATAAATGGTTCAGAGGTCATTCAACACATGTCATTTTTCAATATATTCCTCTTTCTTCTTTTTAACCATTTGAACCTTAAACTACTCTCTGATCCAGTCATTTTTCAGTTAATTCTCCAATGAATGACTAAAAAAAACTTCAATAGATAAAATTTATATTCATGATTTTTAAAGAACTCATTGTCATTCATTAGAACAACACAGGCTGACTTCTAATTCAATCATTCGATCACGGATCGATTGATTCAAATAGAAAAAAGCTCTCCTCGTATCGTTCGTCCGTCTTTCATGCCGTCTCGGTTCGGTAGCGGCGCCGGTCGCGTTTTGTAAAACGACTCGGAGCCGTCCGTTCGTGTCGTTTTTAAAAATAATTTGTTATCGAATTCGTCTAAAACAAAATGTTCTTTTTACGAATTCTGTGTGTGCGCGAAAAGTACTTAAAGTAATACCGAGTGTCGTTCGGGTCTTCGATTGCGTCCTCGATCTCCTGTCCAGGTGGCCCGCACGGGCGCGCGCCCGCCGAGGCTATGCAGGAGGAGAGGTACCCGGGAGTGTTTGCTTTTTGATTATCAGATCGGACGTACGACCGTCCGTTAAAAATAGTATATAGTGTATTCGTTTCAATTAAGTGTTCTGTGGTTCCTGTCCGAGATGGAGAGCTGACCGGTGAGCGGATTGTGGTGAAGTATCATCAGTGTAAAGGAAATAAGCGACACCAGGTTTTTTAAATAGAATTGTTTTTTACTGTAAAGCAACGCAATTTCCATCGTGTTTTCCTCTACTATCTCAGTGAGTTTTCACTGATATCGTTTTAAAAAAAATGTTTAAAACAATTCGACATTGATTTTAATATTTAGTTATTGAAACGATATCAGCTGTATGTATGCATGTGGAGACGGATACTTATTATATTTATTTTCACAATTAGGTTGGCTTCAAGACTGGTAGTCTTCAATATATGAGATGTTATATTGAACGATTATCAGTTTTGTAATCGACGCACGGAGCGTTCGGGGTGGATGAATTGCTGTAAAGCGAAGTTGAAGCCACCGACTCCACGATTTTCCACACATGATTTTCAGGTGTTAGGTTAAGGCTGCCCGTCGTGCAGCTTAGATTAGGGAACGCATATATTAATCCGCTTCACGGGTTGTATATGTCGTCTCACCTTGTAGCAGGTGTAGCGTAGGAGTGGCTCGGATCAAATGGATTTCGAGTCCTAGAACAATGTGTTTTTTCTCTCTATGTTTTCTCTTTCAGGTTCCAGAACTTCAATCACTTTTTTGTTTACTGTAATTTAAAGTAGATTTTTTGCTTTGTCGATTCAGTAAATTTAGTGTTTTTTGTAGATTTTAATTAGTTTGATTTTTAATTTTCTGCTTTCATTTTTTATTTTTATTTTTTAATATTAGTATTGATTTGTTTTTATTGAATTAGTAGTAGTTTTATATTGTTTCAGTTTTATTTTCTTTAATTATAGCTTTTATTTGATTTTTAAATTTTGTTCCTAGTTGATTTAAAGTAGTTTAATTTTGTTTTGATAATTAACTTCACTCCCTCGCCATGGATTGTGGGGTAATGATACAAATCGTATCACTACCATGTGTGTTTGGTAATCAGATCAATTATGCTTCATAACAGAATGTACATATTAAGATTCTAATACAAGTGTTAACGCGTTTTGGAATCTTGTATGTTTTATTCGCCTTTGATACATAATTTATTTGGTTAATGTGTTATTCCCGAAATTGCGTTTGCGTTGCACAGTACATATATATATATATATATATATATATATATATATATAAATTAGTTATTTAAGTTCAGTTAGTGCATACATTTAAGTCGATTTGTTTTATCAGACTGGTAAGCATTTTAAATCTAAAAAATGTATCTATTTATCTGAAAATAGATCAAATATCATTCAATATAAAGTAGATCAAAAAAATTAGATCTAATTTCATTGATATCTGATAAAACCTAATAATTTAATCAAAATGGCAAACTAATTAAACAGAAGACAAACAATGTATGATTTTTATGAATACTAGATGTATTCAGCTTTCTGTCGATTTGATTAATGATCGAAGGAGAGTTATGAAAATCGTAATTGCTGCTTACAAATATGTTCATACAAAATTGTATATATTTCTGGATTCTGGTTAAGTGGTTAATTTAGTTTTGATTAAATTCGCGGAGTGTATTCAGTGTAAAGTGTCTACCATCGATGGATTCATTAGGTAAAAAAGGTACATTCTTATTTTTTTAAATGATATATTTTCTAATTACTTTTTATTTCAGCAATCAAAAAAATCCACTTCGAGTTCAGTCAATTAATTTCTTTGATAATATTTAATCCGTTTCTATTTCCTGTCAGTTCTTTTTTAAAACGATAATGTTTTTAATTTTTATCATTCAATAAACTATCAGAAAATTTCAATTAAAATTCCTTAGATAAGTTTCTTTTCTTGATTTTTCTTTTATTGCACATATCAATATTCAAAAAGTTTCTTACAACATCTAAAAATACCACCATTAAAATCATACATAATATTCATATTACAATGAATATCTTTTGTAGAAATGTATTGATCGATTCTCATATAAATTTCTTGCTTCCCAATGACATTTTGTTCTGTCAACATCATCACCAAGCTAAATAGTATACAAACAGCATAATTACCCCTGTGTGAACTGACAGGTTTTTTCACAGTAAATTTATTCATCTGAGATTTAATTATGACTGAAAAGTTATAGATTTTCAATTTTCTATTGGAACCACAATCAGTTTTTTGATTTTCTGATTTTTACTTTCAATATTTTATTTTTATAAATATTTACAGTTGACAGAACATCCAAAATAATTTTCTTTCAATAAATTTCTCTTTTTTTCACGAAATTGATCTATGAACAATTTCTTAGATAACAGTATTTTTTAATTATAATTTTAAGATTCGACTTCATCGACAAACTGTTAAACGATTTTCTTATTTGCTGATTAAATAATTTATTTTTATGTACATAAATGGATCAGATATCATTCAACATACAACTATTCTTCATTAAACCTCCTCCTTCATAAAAATTGAACTTTAAACCATATCTCAGTAGAGAGTTATTTGTTAATAAATTTTCAATCTTCTATTATATCGACAATCACTTCTAGTTTATCTAATTTTCTGATTCAATAATTTATTTTTATGTACATAAATATATCAGAGATCACTCAACAAAAATCATTTTTCAATAAATTTCTCTTCTTTCATCATATAATAATTTTTCGAATGACATATTTGTTAATAAATTTTCTAATTTTTATTACATCGACAATAACATTCTCGATTTTTAAATTTCTGACTTCAATATTTCTTTCTTATACACATAAATGGTTCAGAGGTCATTCAACACATGTCATTTTTCAATATATTCCTCTTTCTTCTTTTTAACCATTTGAACCTTAAACTACTCTCTGATCCAGTCATTTTTCAGTTAATTCTCCAATGAATGACTAAAAAAAACTTCAATAGATAAAATTTATATTCATGATTTTTAAAGAACTCATTGTCATTCATTAGAACAACACAGGCTGACTTCTAATTCAATCATTCGATCACGGATCGATTGATTCAAATAGAAAAAAGCTCTCCTCGTATCGTTCGTCCGTCTTTCATGCCGTCTCGGTTCGGTAGCGGCGCCGGTCGCGTTTTGTAAAACGACTCGGAGCCGTCCGTTCGTGTCGTTTTTAAAAATAATTTGTTATCGAATTCGTCTAAAACAAAATGTTCTTTTTACGAATTCTGTGTGTGCGCGAAAAGTACTTAAAGTAATACCGAGTGTCGTTCGGGTCTTCGATTGCGTCCTCGATCTCCTGTCCAGGTGGCCCGCACGGGCGCGCGCCCGCCGAGGCTATGCAGGAGGAGAGGTACCCGGGAGTGTTTGCTTTTTGATTATCAGATCGGACGTACGACCGTCCGTTAAAAATAGTATATAGTGTATTCGTTTCAATTAAGTGTTCTGTGGTTCCTGTCCGAGATGGAGAGCTGACCGGTGAGCGGATTGTGGTGAAGTATCATCAGTGTAAAGGAAATAAGCGACACCAGGTTTTTTAAATAGAATTGTTTTTTACTGTAAAGCAACGCAATTTCCATCGTGTTTTCCTCTACTATCTCAGTGAGTTTTCACTGATATCGTTTTAAAAAAAATGTTTAAAACAATTCGACATTGATTTTAATATTTAGTTATTGAAACGATATCAGCTGTATGTATGCATGTGGAGACGGATACTTATTATATTTATTTTCACAATTAGGTTGGCTTCAAGACTGGTAGTCTTCAATATATGAGATGTTATATTGAACGATTATCAGTTTTGTAATCGACGCACGGAGCGTTCGGGGTGGATGAATTGCTGTAAAGCGAAGTTGAAGCCACCGACTCCACGATTTTCCACACATGATTTTCAGGTGTTAGGTTAAGGCTGCCCGTCGTGCAGCTTAGATTAGGGAACGCATATATTAATCCGCTTCACGGGTTGTATATGTCGTCTCACCTTGTAGCAGGTGTAGCGTAGGAGTGGCTCGGATCAAATGGATTTCGAGTCCTAGAACAATGTGTTTTTTCTCTCTATGTTTTCTCTTTCAGGTTCCAGAACTTCAATCACTTTTTTGTTTACTGTAATTTAAAGTAGATTTTTTGCTTTGTCGATTCAGTAAATTTAGTGTTTTTTGTAGATTTTAATTAGTTTGATTTTTAATTTTCTGCTTTCATTTTTTATTTTTATTTTTTAATATTAGTATTGATTTGTTTTTATTGAATTAGTAGTAGTTTTATATTGTTTCAGTTTTATTTTCTTTAATTATAGCTTTTATTTGATTTTTAAATTTTGTTCCTAGTTGATTTAAAGTAGTTTAATTTTGTTTTGATAATTAACTTCACTCCCTCGCCATGGATTGTGGGGTAATGATACAAATCGTATCACTACCATGTGTGTTTGGTAATCAGATCAATTATGCTTCATAACAGAATGTACATATTAAGATTCTAATACAAGTGTTAACGCGTTTTGGAATCTTGTATGTTTTATTCGCCTTTGATACATAATTTATTTGGTTAATGTGTTATTCCCGAAATTGCGTTTGCGTTGCACAGTACATATATATATATATATATATATATATATATATATATATATATATAAATTAGTTATTTAAGTTCAGTTAGTGCATACATTTAAGTCGATTTGTTTTATCAGACTGGTAAGCATTTTAAATCTAAAAAATGTATCTATTTATCTGAAAATAGATCAAATATCATTCAATATAAAGTAGATCAAAAAAATTAGATCTAATTTCATTGATATCTGATAAAACCTAATAATTTAATCAAAATGGCAAACTAATTAAACAGAAGACAAACAATGTATGATTTTTATGAATACTAGATGTATTCAGCTTTCTGTCGATTTGATTAATGATCGAAGGAGAGTTATGAAAATCGTAATTGCTGCTTACAAATATGTTCATACAAAATTGTATATATTTCTGGATTCTGGTTAAGTGGTTAATTTAGTTTTGATTAAATTCGCGGAGTGTATTCAGTGTAAAGTGTCTACCATCGATGGATTCATTAGGTAAAAAAGGTACATTCTTATTTTTTTAAATGATATATTTTCTAATTACTTTTTATTTCAGCAATCAAAAAAATCCACTTCGAGTTCAGTCAATTAATTTCTTTGATAATATTTAATCCGTTTCTATTTCCTGTCAGTTCTTTTTTAAAACGATAATGTTTTTAATTTTTATCATTCAATAAACTATCAGAAAATTTCAATTAAAATTCCTTAGATAAGTTTCTTTTCTTGATTTTTCTTTTATTGCACATATCAATATTCAAAAAGTTTCTTACAACATCTAAAAATACCACCATTAAAATCATACATAATATTCATATTACAATGAATATCTTTTGTAGAAATGTATTGATCGATTCTCATATAAATTTCTTGCTTCCCAATGACATTTTGTTCTGTCAACATCATCACCAAGCTAAATAGTATACAAACAGCATAATTACCCCTGTGTGAACTGACAGGTTTTTTCACAGTAAATTTATTCATCTGAGATTTAATTATGACTGAAAAGTTATAGATTTTCAATTTTCTATTGGAACCACAATCAGTTTTTTGATTTTCTGATTTTTACTTTCAATATTTTATTTTTATAAATATTTACAGTTGACAGAACATCCAAAATAATTTTCTTTCAATAAATTTCTCTTTTTTTCACGAAATTGATCTATGAACAATTTCTTAGATAACAGTATTTTTTAATTATAATTTTAAGATTCGACTTCATCGACAAACTGTTAAACGATTTTCTTATTTGCTGATTAAATAATTTATTTTTATGTACATAAATGGATCAGATATCATTCAACATACAACTATTCTTCATTAAACCTCCTCCTTCATAAAAATTGAACTTTAAACCATATCTCAGTAGAGAGTTATTTGTTAATAAATTTTCAATCTTCTATTATATCGACAATCACTTCTAGTTTATCTAATTTTCTGATTCAATAATTTATTTTTATGTACATAAATATATCAGAGATCACTCAACAAAAATCATTTTTCAATAAATTTCTCTTCTTTCATCATATAATAATTTTTCGAATGACATATTTGTTAATAAATTTTCTAATTTTTATTACATCGACAATAACATTCTCGATTTTTAAATTTCTGACTTCAATATTTCTTTCTTATACACATAAATGGTTCAGAGGTCATTCAACACATGTCATTTTTCAATATATTCCTCTTTCTTCTTTTTAACCATTTGAACCTTAAACTACTCTCTGATCCAGTCATTTTTCAGTTAATTCTCCAATGAATGACTAAAAAAAACTTCAATAGATAAAATTTATATTCATGATTTTTAAAGAACTCATTGTCATTCATTAGAACAACACAGGCTGACTTCTAATTCAATCATTCGATCACGGATCGATTGATTCAAATAGAAAAAAGCTCTCCTCGTATCGTTCGTCCGTCTTTCATGCCGTCTCGGTTCGGTAGCGGCGCCGGTCGCGTTTTGTAAAACGACTCGGAGCCGTCCGTTCGTGTCGTTTTTAAAAATAATTTGTTATCGAATTCGTCTAAAACAAAATGTTCTTTTTACGAATTCTGTGTGTGCGCGAAAAGTACTTAAAGTAATACCGAGTGTCGTTCGGGTCTTCGATTGCGTCCTCGATCTCCTGTCCAGGTGGCCCGCACGGGCGCGCGCCCGCCGAGGCTATGCAGGAGGAGAGGTACCCGGGAGTGTTTGCTTTTTGATTATCAGATCGGACGTACGACCGTCCGTTAAAAATAGTATATAGTGTATTCGTTTCAATTAAGTGTTCTGTGGTTCCTGTCCGAGATGGAGAGCTGACCGGTGAGCGGATTGTGGTGAAGTATCATCAGTGTAAAGGAAATAAGCGACACCAGGTTTTTTAAATAGAATTGTTTTTTACTGTAAAGCAACGCAATTTCCATCGTGTTTTCCTCTACTATCTCAGTGAGTTTTCACTGATATCGTTTTAAAAAAAATGTTTAAAACAATTCGACATTGATTTTAATATTTAGTTATTGAAACGATATCAGCTGTATGTATGCATGTGGAGACGGATACTTATTATATTTATTTTCACAATTAGGTTGGCTTCAAGACTGGTAGTCTTCAATATATGAGATGTTATATTGAACGATTATCAGTTTTGTAATCGACGCACGGAGCGTTCGGGGTGGATGAATTGCTGTAAAGCGAAGTTGAAGCCACCGACTCCACGATTTTCCACACATGATTTTCAGGTGTTAGGTTAAGGCTGCCCGTCGTGCAGCTTAGATTAGGGAACGCATATATTAATCCGCTTCACGGGTTGTATATGTCGTCTCACCTTGTAGCAGGTGTAGCGTAGGAGTGGCTCGGATCAAATGGATTTCGAGTCCTAGAACAATGTGTTTTTTCTCTCTATGTTTTCTCTTTCAGGTTCCAGAACTTCAATCACTTTTTTGTTTACTGTAATTTAAAGTAGATTTTTTGCTTTGTCGATTCAGTAAATTTAGTGTTTTTTGTAGATTTTAATTAGTTTGATTTTTAATTTTCTGCTTTCATTTTTTATTTTTATTTTTTAATATTAGTATTGATTTGTTTTTATTGAATTAGTAGTAGTTTTATATTGTTTCAGTTTTATTTTCTTTAATTATAGCTTTTATTTGATTTTTAAATTTTGTTCCTAGTTGATTTAAAGTAGTTTAATTTTGTTTTGATAATTAACTTCACTCCCTCGCCATGGATTGTGGGGTAATGATACAAATCGTATCACTACCATGTGTGTTTGGTAATCAGATCAATTATGCTTCATAACAGAATGTACATATTAAGATTCTAATACAAGTGTTAACGCGTTTTGGAATCTTGTATGTTTTATTCGCCTTTGATACATAATTTATTTGGTTAATGTGTTATTCCCGAAATTGCGTTTGCGTTGCACAGTACATATATATATATATATATATATATATATATATATATATATATATATAAATTAGTTATTTAAGTTCAGTTAGTGCATACATTTAAGTCGATTTGTTTTATCAGACTGGTAAGCATTTTAAATCTAAAAAATGTATCTATTTATCTGAAAATAGATCAAATATCATTCAATATAAAGTAGATCAAAAAAATTAGATCTAATTTCATTGATATCTGATAAAACCTAATAATTTAATCAAAATGGCAAACTAATTAAACAGAAGACAAACAATGTATGATTTTTATGAATACTAGATGTATTCAGCTTTCTGTCGATTTGATTAATGATCGAAGGAGAGTTATGAAAATCGTAATTGCTGCTTACAAATATGTTCATACAAAATTGTATATATTTCTGGATTCTGGTTAAGTGGTTAATTTAGTTTTGATTAAATTCGCGGAGTGTATTCAGTGTAAAGTGTCTACCATCGATGGATTCATTAGGTAAAAAAGGTACATTCTTATTTTTTTAAATGATATATTTTCTAATTACTTTTTATTTCAGCAATCAAAAAAATCCACTTCGAGTTCAGTCAATTAATTTCTTTGATAATATTTAATCCGTTTCTATTTCCTGTCAGTTCTTTTTTAAAACGATAATGTTTTTAATTTTTATCATTCAATAAACTATCAGAAAATTTCAATTAAAATTCCTTAGATAAGTTTCTTTTCTTGATTTTTCTTTTATTGCACATATCAATATTCAAAAAGTTTCTTACAACATCTTAAAATACCACCATTAAAATCATACATAATATTCATATTACAATGAATATCTTTTGTAGAAATGTATTGATCGATTCTCATATAAATTTCTTGCTTCCCAATGACATTTTGTTCTGTCAACATCATCACCAAGCTAAATAGTATACAAACAGCATAATTACCCCTGTGTGAACTGACAGGTTTTTTCACAGTAAATTTATTCATCTGAGATTTAATTATGACTGAAAAGTTATAGATTTTCAATTTTCTATTGGAACCACAATCAGTTTTTTGATTTTCTGATTTTTACTTTCAATATTTTATTTTTATAAATATTTACAGTTGACAGAACATCCAAAATAATTTTCTTTCAATAAATTTCTCTTTTTTTCACGAAATTGATCTATGAACAATTTCTTAGATAACAGTATTTTTTAATTATAATTTTAAGATTCGACTTCATCGACAAACTGTTAAACGATTTTCTTATTTGCTGATTAAATAATTTATTTTTATGTACATAAATGGATCAGATATCATTCAACATACAACTATTCTTCATTAAACCTCCTCCTTCATAAAAATTGAACTTTAAACCATATCTCAGTAGAGAGTTATTTGTTAATAAATTTTCAATCTTCTATTATATCGACAATCACTTCTAGTTTATCTAATTTTCTGATTCAATAATTTATTTTTATGTACATAAATATATCAGAGATCACTCAACAAAAATCATTTTTCAATAAATTTCTCTTCTTTCATCATATAATAATTTTTCGAATGACATATTTTTTAAAAAAATTTCTAATTTTTATTACATCGACAATAACATTCTCGATTTTTAAATTTCTGACTTCAATATTTTCTTCTTATACATATAAATGGTTCAGAGGTCATTCAACACTGGTCATTTTTCAATATATTTCTGTTTCTTCTTTTTAACCATTTAAACCTTAAACTATTCCTCTGATCCAGTCATTTTTTAATTTATTTCACCAATGAATGACTAAAAAAACTTCAATAGATAAAATTTATATTCATGATTTTTAAAGAACTCATTGTCATTCATTAGAACAACGCAGGCTGACTTCTAATTCAATCAATCGATCGCGGATCGATCGATTAAATTAGAAAAAAAGCTCTCCTCGTACCGTCCGGTCGTCACTCATGCCGACTCGGTTCGGTCGCGTCGCCGGTCGCGTTTATAAAACGACTCGGAACCGTCCGTTCGTGTCGTTTTTAAAAATAATTTGTTATCGAATTCGTCTAAAACAAAATGTTCTTTTTACGAATTCTGTGTGTGCGCGAAAAGTACTTAAAGTAATACCGAGTGTCGTTCGGGTCTTCGATTGCGTCCTCGATCTCCTGTCCAGGTGGCCCGCACGGGCGCGCGCCCGCCGAGGCTATGCAGGAGGAGAGGTACCCGGGAGTGTTTGCTTTTTGATTATCAGATCGGACGTACGACCGTCCGTTAAAAATAGTATATAGTATATTCGTTTGAAATAAGTGTTCTGTGGTTCCTGTCCGAGATGGAGAGCCGACCGGCGAGCAGATTGTGTGAAGAATCAGTTTGTATGAAGGAATATAATCGACACCAGGTTTTTTCAATCGAATTACTTTTTACTGTGTAAACCAACGCAATTTCCATCGTGTTTTCCTTTACTATCTCAGTGAGTTTTCACTGATATCGTTTTTTTAAAAAAAATCGTTAAAGAATTCGACATTCATTTTAATATTAAGTTATTGAAACGATATCAGCTGTATGTATGCATGTGGACGGATATTTATTATATTTATTTTCACAATTAGGTTGGCTTCAAGACTGGTAGTCTTCAATATATGAGATGTTATATTGAACGATTATCAGTTTTGTAATCGACGCACGGAGCGTTCGGGGTGGATGAATTGCTGTAAAGCGAAGTTGAAGCCACCGACTCCACGATTTTCCACACATGTTTTTCAGGTGTTAGGTTAAGGCTGCCCGTCGTGCAGCTTAGATTAGGGAACGCATATATTAATCCGCTTCACGGGTTGTATATGTCGTCTCACCTTGTAGCAGGTGTAGCGTAGGAGTGGCTCGGATCAAATGGATTTCGAGTCCTAGAACAATGTGTTTTTTCTCTCTATGTTTTCTCTTTCAGGTTCCAGAACTTCAATCACTTTTTTGTTTACTGTAATTTAAAGTAGATTTTTTGCTCTGTCGATTCAGAAAATATAATTTTTTTTGTCAATTTCAGTTAATTTAGTTGTTAATTTTTTGCTTTTATTCTTTTTAATATTAGTATTGATTTGTTTTTAATGAATTAGTAGTAGTTTAATTTCAATTTTATTTGTTTAATTGTAGCTTTTATTTGATTTTTAAATTTGTTTCTAGTCGATTTAAAGTAGTTTAATTTTATTTTCATAATTAACTTCAATCCCTCGCCATGGATTGTGGGGTAATGGTACAAGTCGTACCATTGCCATGTGTGTTTGATAATCAGATTAATTATGCTTCATAACAGAATATACATATTAAGATTCTAATACAAGTGTTAACGCGTTTTGGAATCTTGTATGTATTATTCGCCATTGATACATAATTTATTTGGTTAATGTGTTATTCCCGAAATTGCGTTTGCGTTGCACAGTACATATATATATATATATATATATAATATATATATATATATATATATATATATATAAATTAGTTATTTAAGTTCAGTTAGTGCATACAGTTAACTCGATTTGTTTTATCAGACTTAACATTTTATATCTGAAAATAGATCAAATTTCATTGACATCTGATAAAACTTAATTTAATCAAAATGGCAAACTAATTAAACAGAAGACAAAAAGTGTATGACTTTTATGAATACTAAATATATTCAGCTTTTTATCGATTTGAGTAATGATCGAAAGAGAGTTATGAAAATCTTAATTGCTGCTTATAAATGTATTCATACAAATTGTATATATTTCTGGATTCTGGTTAAATGGTTAATTTAGTTTTGATTGAATTCGCGGAGTGTATTCAGTGAAAGTGTCGGCCGTCGAGTGGATTCGTCAGGTAAAAAATGTACAATTCTTATTTTTTTAAATGCTATATTTTCTAATAACTTTTTATTTCAGCTGTTAAAAAAATCCACGTCGAATTCAATTTTCAAATTTCTCTTCTTTCTTCATATAATACTTTTTCAAACGACATATTTATTAATAAATTTTCTAATTTGTCACTTCAATACTTCTTTTTTATACATATAAATGATTCAGAGGTCATTCATTTCTGGAAACTTTTCAATACATTTTCTTTCCTCCTATAATAAAATTGAACTTGAAATAATTTGTCTGATCCAGTTATTTTTTAATTAATCCTCCAATGAATAACAAAAAAAAAACTTCAGTAGATAAAAATCATTTATGATTTTTATTAAACCTTTCAATATTTCTCAATTTTTATCAGTAATACTTATTAACCTCTGAACCTCCCCTACATAATTTAAAAGTTTTATTTCAGATAACAAGTTTACCAGTTCTCTCATCCAGATATTTCTTAAGCCAATCAGTAAAATCAAAGCTTCAAAAATTAAATCTAAATACTTGTATCTTTTGAAATATTAGAGTGTAATATATGAAATTGCGGAATTTGTAGGTGAGAATTAAAACGCAGTATTTTTAACAGAACAAAATATATTTAATCAAAATAAGCTCCATCGGCGTCAATGTTTTTTTTCCAGCGAGAAATTAAATTGTTTACCCCATTTTTATAAAAATAGACATTTTTAGAGCTTGTAAAGTTTTCGAATTCTTGAATCACTTCTGTTTGGTTTCAGATTTTTTTTTATTTCTTAAATAATATTCCAAGTGGCGAAAAAGATGATAGCATGTCGATGAAAAATCTGATAAATAAGAGGGATGCGGTAAAACTTCATAATTGATTGAATTTAATTTGGAAATTATGATTCGAGATGTGTATAGTCCACCATTCTCTTGCAATAGTATCGGCTCATATCTATTGATTAGCAGTGGCCGTTTTGTTTTTAATTTTTCATTCATGTTGTTGATTTCGCGACAATATGAATCAGCAATTTTAAAAAATAATGGATTATTTCTTTATTTGTCCACCACATAGTAACCGTAAGTTTCTTTTGGTGTAATGATTGCTTAGGTGTGTGACCTGGTGTTTCTTTTGCATTTAACCGTTGTCCAGATCTTTTTCTGTTATCATACAGAATCCACTTTTCATCACAAGTAATAATTCGATTTAAAAATGGAGTTTTATCATTTCGAATCTCTCAGTTTCTTTTCTTCAGTCTCAGTTTTTTGTTATGTATAGTTGATTTAAAGTAGTTTACTTTTTGTTTTGATAATTAACTTCATTCCCTCGCCATGGAGTTCCGGATAATTAAAATGGTAAACTAATGAAACAGAAGACTCAGTGGAAGTGTCTACCATCGAATGGATTGTTTTTTTTTTGTTTTCAGGTTTTCTTTTTCAGGTCCCAGAACTTCAATCTCTTTTTTTTTTTGTAATTTAAAGTAGATTTTTTGCTTTGTCGATTCAGTAAATTAATTTTTTGTACATTTTAATTAGTTTGGTTGTTAATTTTTTGCTTTTATTCTTTTTAATATTAGTATTGATTTGTTTTTAATGAATTAGTAGTAGTTTTATTTTGTTTCAATTTTGTTTGTTTAATTGTAGCTTTAATTTGATTTTTAAGTTTAGTTTTTAGTCGATTTAATGTAGCTTAATTTTGTTGTAATAATTAACTTCAATCCCTCCCTCGATGGATTTCGAGTCCTAGATCAAAGGTTTGTTTTTCTTTCGTTTCTTCTCTTTCAGGTTCCAGAACTTCAATCTTTTTTTTTGTTTGTTGTTATTTAAAGTAGATTTTTTGTTTTGCCGATTCAGTAAATTTAGAGTTTTTTGTAGATTTTAATTAGTTTTATTGTTAAATTTTTGCATTTATTCTTTTTAATATTAGTATTAACTTGTTTTTGATGAATTAGTATTAGTTTTATTTTGTTTGTTTTATTTTTTTAATTCTAGCTTTTATTTGATTTTTATATTTTTTTTACTCGATTTAAAGTAGCTTAATTTTGTTGTCATAATTAACTTCAATCCTTCCCTCGATGGATTTCGATTCCTAGATCAATGTTTTTTTTTCTCTTCATGTTTTATCTTTCAGGTTCCAGAACTTCAATCTCTTTTTTTTTTGTTTTTATTTAAAGTAGATTTTTTGCTTTGTCGATTCAGTAAATTTAGTTGTTTTGGTTGATTTCAGTTAGTTTAGTTGTTCATTTTGTGCTTTTATTCTTTTTAATATTAGTATTTATTTGCTTTTAATGAATCAGTAGTAGTTTAATTTTGTTTCAGTTTTATTTTTTTTAATTGTAGCTTTTATTTGATTTTTAAGTTTTGTTTTTAGTCGATTTAACGTAGCTTAATTTTGTTTTCATAATTAACTTCAATCCCTCCCTCGATTGATTTCGAGTCCTAGATCGATATTTTTTTTCTCTTTGTTTTTAGGTTTTCTCTTTCAGGTCCCAGAACTTCAATCCCTTTTTTTGTTTGTTGTTATTTAAAATAAATTTTTAGATTTGTCGATTCAGTAAATTTATAGTGTTTTGTAGAATTTAATTAGTTTGATTGTTAATTTTTTGTTTTCATTTTTTATTTTTTTAACACTAGTAGTAATTTTATTTTGTTTCAGTTTTATTTTATTTAATTGTAGCTTTTATATGATTTTTAAGTTTAGTTTTTAGTCGATTTAATGTAGCTTAATTTTGTTTTCATAATTAACTTCAATCCTTCCCTCGATGGATTTCGATTCCTAGATCAATGTTTTTTTTCTCTTCATGTTTTTTCTTTCAGGTTCCAGAACTTCAATCTCTTTTTTTTTGTTTGTTTTTATTTAAAGTAGATTTTTTCCTTTGTCGATTCAGTGAATTTAGTTTTTTTGTTGATTTCAGTTAGTTTAGTTGTTAATTTTTTGCTTTTATTCTTTTTAATATTAATATTTATTTGCTTTTAATGAATCAGTAGTAGTTTAATTTTGTTTCAGTTTTATTTTTTTTAATTGTAGCTTTTATTTTGATTTTTAAGTTTTGTTTTTAGTCGATTTAAAGTAGTTTAATTTTATTTTCATAATTAACTTCAATCCCTCACTGTGGATTGTGGGGTATGGTACAAATCGTACCATTTCCACGTGTGTCTGTTAATCAAATCAATTATGTTCATAACAGTTTTGATTAACAGTTTGATGATTTTCTGTTTCAATATTTTGTTTTTATAAAAGTTTATAGTTGACAGAACATTCAAAATAAATAATTTTTCAATAAATTTCTCATTTTTCTTTCAAAAAATTAATCTATAAACAGTTTCTTAGATAACAGTAATTTTTAATTATATTTTCGTCGTTCAATTTAATTCAGTCAACAATTGATTTCTCTATTTCCTATTTTGTCACTGGAATACTTTTTATACACATTAGTGATTCAGAGGCCATTCAACACAGGTCATTTTTCAATAATTCTTTCTTCTTTTAAAAAAATTCAACTTTAAGCAATTTCTCTGATCCAGTCAATTTTTAATTAATTCTCCAAGTGAACTTAAAAAAACTTAAATATACAAAATTTTATTTATAATTTTTACTAAACTATTCAATATATTTCACAAAAATTAAATTAATTTCACTTATTAACGTGTTAGCCTTCTAAATATAATCAAAAAAAAAATATTTCAGGTAAAAACTTTACCAATTCTTTAATCCAGGTATTTCTTAAGTCGATCAGTAAAATTAGTGTCAAAAATTGAATATAAATACTTTCATGTTTTGAAATATATTTAATATTAACCGAGAAAACATTTCTCAATATTTAAATATTGTAATGTCATTATTTTTTTTCCTCACTCATGCGAGATATCGGCATCACTATTTATTTTATTTTATCAGTAACCATAGTTAGCAACCCTAGAAACCAAATAAAAAAAATCAAGTGGTAGCATTACTAACTCTTAACATGTACGGAGAAAAAATTTAAATGTTTTGCTACAACAATTTATCTAAAAATATTCCAGTAAAAAAAATATTGGAAGTTTACCCAAAATTTAACTGCATTGTCTGAAAAAATCTAACAAAATATTCCAAAAATGTAAATTATAGTATTTTTAAAAATCTCTTGTTTAAATGTCAGTATTTTAATCGCAATTTTATTTAATTAAATAATTTATTTATTTTTTTATTAATTGATTCATCTAAATGCCAAGATAGCTGAGTCGCCTTCAAGATAAATCCAGTAGAAAATAAATGAAGATCAGGATGAAAAAAGAAGTATTTAAAGAATTTATTGTGAAACTCTTGCATTAAAAATAATAAGTTTGTTTAAACTTTTTTAAAATTTACTAAGAAGTAATTTTATTTATTTTCTTTTGAATTCAAATTGATAATAATTTTTAAAAACAAATAATTAAAAATCAATCAAAAAGATTCACTGGAAAATGTTCATAATTTCTTAAAAAATTATTTCATATTAAACCAAATAAATTTGTTTCAGAAATTAAATGAAAATGATGTTAGTCTTTTGGAAATTGTTACTAAAATATAAATTACAGTATTTCTAAAAATCTCTTGTTTAAATGTCAGTATTTTAATTATAATTTCATTTAATTAAATCATTTATTTATATTAATTCATTCATCCAAATGCCAAGATAGCTGAGTCGCCTTCAAGATAAATCTAATAAGAAAATAAATGAAGATCAGGATGAAAAAAGAAGTCTTTAACGAAATTATTGTGAAACTCTTGCATTGAAAATAATAATAAGTTTGTTTAAACTTTTTTTAAAAAGTACTAAGAAGTAATTTCATTTCTCTTCTTTTAGATTCAAATTGATAATAATTTTTAAAAACAAATAATTAAAGTCAGTCAAAACGATTCCCTAGAAATTTTCATGATTTTTTAAAAATTATTTCATATTAAACCAAATAAATTTGTTTCAGAAATTGTATGAAAATGATGTTAGTCTTTTGGAAATTGTTACTAAAATATAAATTACAGTATTTCTAAAAATCTCTTGTTTGCATATCAGTATTTTAATTATAATTTCATTTAATTAAATAATTTATTTATATTTTTATTAATTGATTCATCCAAATGCCAAGATAGCTGAGTCGCCTTCAAGATAAATCCGATAAGGAAATAAATGAAGATCATGATGAAAAAAGAAGTCTTTAAAGAAATTATTGTGAAATTCTTGCATTGAAAATAATAATAAGTTTGTTTAAACTTTTTTAAAAATGTACTAAGAAGTAATTTTATTTTTTTTTTGTTTTGAATTCAAATTAATAATGATTTTTGAAAACAAATAATTAAAAATCAGTCAAAAAGATTCACTAGAAAATATAGATTTTTTAAAATTATTTTTTTTCAAACCAAATAAATTGTATGAATATGATATTAATCTTTTAGAAAATATTTCTAAAAATTAAGTATTGTTCTTATAAGAAAAATAATATTAAAAATAAAAAATGAATATACATTTCATGAACTGGAAATTTAATTACAAATGTACCTAATTTTTAATTTTGTACTAACAGAACTAAGTTAATCTCTTTCAGATAATTTAAAAATAATACTTATATCCCAGTTAATATTTTCAGAACAATAATATCGATTTTGTTATAAAACGAATTGAATAAAGAAATAAACGTGGAGAAATCAAGTAACAAGAAGAGAAATAAATGAAGTTCGTTATGAAAAGACAAAAATTTAAAAAAATGACTGTTGATAAAACTGACATTCAATTAACTGATTTTTTACACTTTCATTAATCTAGATAAGTTTCTGGTTCAAAAATTTAAAAAAGCTCTAATCCAATGAAAAATATTTTTGAAATGAAAATACATTTTATACCATTATGAATTTGAAAAAGAAATACACGAATATCAAGTAATATCAAGATGGAATAACATTAAAAATATTAATATGAAAGCATAGACGATATGTTAAATTGAAAAAATGGCAACAATATACGAATTAAATTTCCTGGACATTTATTAATTTAAATAAATTTATATTTTAGGAATTCTATGAAACAATACCAGAACTTCAACAAATATTCAAGG
>CM068315.1:48241661-48254161 GCA_034766995.1 Acanthacorydalis orientalis | reverse complement strand
ACAGATGGTAATCGCTTGTTGTCAGGTTCGGAGAATATGCTGGGTGCGGGAGAACCTCCCATTTGAGCTCTATCAGTGTTTGTTTCACAGCTATAGCAACATGGGGCTGAGCGTTGGCATAGAGAAGAATCACTTTTCTGCGATTTGATGCAATTGATGGTCGTTTTTGCATGAAATTATCATTCAAACGCTCCAATTGTTGTCGATAATGTTCGGCGGTGATTGTTTACTTCGGTTTCAATAGCTCATAATACACGACACCCTCCATATCCCACCAAATAGAGAGAATAGCTTTGTGACCGTGGATGATTCGCTTTCGTGTCGATGTTGATGGTTGGCCAGGATTAACCCATGATTTCTTGCATTTAGGGTGGTCGAAATAGATCCATTTTTCATCGTCGGTCACGATACGCCCCAAGAAACTCTTCTTTTTATGCCTTGCAAGTAAAGAAATCGAGATGTTCAAACGATTAGCAATGGCATTTTCGGCCAATTCATATGGCAGCCATTTCCCTTTTTTTCTGGATCTCTCCCATGACTTGTAAACGTCGTGAAATGATTGTTTTATCGACTTCGAGCTGTTGAGCCAATTGTTTGAATGTTTGAGCAGGGTTTTCTTCCAATACAGCTCGCAGTTGTTCGTCTTCGAACGACCTGGCCGTTGTTTGTCGTGAACGACACAATCGCCACTTTCGAATCGTCGAAACCACTCTCTACATACTGTTTCCGATGGAACAGATTCACCATAAGTTTTCGCAAACAATCGACAAGCTTCAGATGCACTTTTTTTAAAATCATGTAGTGTAAGAGTACACATCGGAAAAACAACTTATCGATCTCCATTTTAATTCGGTTATAGAAAAGCACTTATGTAAACAAGACCCCACTACACATGAACAGCGGCTTTCAATGCAACCTCCTATTATATGTAAATTGATTTTAAATATTACAAGAATCTTTTATAAGTGTATACATGTATATATATATATATATATATATATATATATATATATATATATAACACGATAGACTTCGTATTCTCTTTATATATTGTTTTAATGTCTGTAATATGATTTTTAATTAGTAATTTTTTTTAGAGACTCCACTAGTAAGATCAATAATATCAAGCTTTTGGTTTCAATTGGGTGTGTTATTTCTGTTGGTCGGGATTTTAATTCCCACTATTTTATTCCTATTTGTATATGAGGTACAAAGTAATCCAGATAAATTAAAAAATGACACATGTAATGTTCTGGATTCGTATAGAGTATCATGTGGTAATCCCAATTATACAAAACTTGAATGTGAAGAGATGAATTGTTGTTTTGAGTACAAAAACGGTGCTGGATGTTATCATACAGTACCGACAAGATATTTTTTCACGGTAAACAATGCTTCAAAGAAATCTACACCGAACTTATCAAAGACGCCATTTAATTCGTCAAGTTATAAACAAATTAGTATTAATACAAAAGAAATTTCACAAGATTATTTGCAAATTTCCATTTCTTATGGAAAAAAGACAAAAAATATGATCAACAGTATTAGTTTAACTGATGCTTTGTATGAATGTGTAATTAATACTAACAGATACGGTATCGAAGTAAGAAGAGCAAGTACAGGTAAATAAATCTTGTATTTAAATTGAATTTCAATTAAGTTAAAGAACACTAATTATTATAGTGAAGGGATATTTTATATTTAGAAAATATGTTTATTATTCCTGTTTTTCCTTAAGATTAATAGTATGTATTTGCATTGCATAAATTATACAAAAAAATTGATAAGATATTGGATTAAAATGAATACCATTTTATTTTCGTATACTTGTATATGTATGTATAAACTAAGTGATTTAAACATATTTGTTGTAAAAAAAATGTTTAAAATAATGTTACGTATTTATACAAAGTTCAACAAATAAAAAAAATGAAATCTATTTTATACATGTGTATAAAATAGTCATGAATGAGTACAAGAAAATAATCAATAGTAATAAAATTATAAAATTTCTCAATTGAATATGCTGATATTGGTACATTTTTTTTTATTTTTCTAACATATTTTTTTTTCATAATAACGAGCTAATAGGTGAAATAAACCTAATAATTTTTTATTTTAACTATTTGTACATTATTTTTTATATAAAATCCAAATCAAGAATTTATAAATCTGTTATATCGTAATAAAAATTCATATATTCTAGAATCATTTTTAGATTTAATTTTTTATTTTGCATTAACATTATTTCATATAGTTTTTGAATATGATATATAAATATGAATATATGTATCAGTTTTACTTTGCCCATATTTTCTAATGAAGTGAGGTGCAATAATATTCTAATTTTTTATTCTGATTATTTCCTTCCTAATCTTTTGGAAATTTTTGATTGTATTTCAGCTTAAACTATCTCTGAAACATTTTTATTATAAATCCTCTATCAATTGTTTTAAATTTACTAGCCATATATATATACATATATATATATGTATATATATATATATATATATACATATTGAATATGTACATATATATACAAATACATATATATATATATATATATATATATATGTACATATATATATATATATATATATATATATATATATATATATATATATATATATATGTATATACTTATCGAATAGTTTACTGTTTTAAAATAAATTCTTTATGTTTTTATCGTACTGTATGTTTTCAATGAGATCTAATTTATCTGAACAAATATTTTTTAGTCTTTCATACACCATTTTTATTTCACTCATTATTTGTTCATTTCTTGTATTTTCCATGTTTTTGATTATGCGTTTTAATAGTTTTCTTATGAAACTAAACATTTAGTTTTTTTTTAATTTTACTTATATTCGAGAAAGTAGCGAATATATGTTAATAGTAATATAAATGAAATTGAATGAATTGAAACAGAAATATGATAAGAAATATTTAATGCATGCTTTTTAACGATAATCTTTTTTATTCTTATCTTGTTTATTGATGATGTAGTTATATATATATATATATATATATATATATATATATTTATTCTTATATATATATATATATATATATATATATAAATGTAAGAAATATTTTTTTTAAAGTCATATTGGTAACAATTGAGTTTTTCTATTCCGCTTATGATAAAATAAAAAAAATGTTAGTCCATCGACTGAAAAATCACCCACCTTAATTATTTGGTTCGTTTTACTGCAGATGAAACGATATTGACAACGTTAAATGGACCGACAATAGCTTCTAATGGATATTGGGAATGGACAGTCCAACTGACCAACGACACAATTTTCGGTTTAGGTAAACTTAATATAGAGGGCAATGAAACACACGTGTTTTATAGTAACAAAGAAAATCATCATAACACTCCAACACTGATCGCGTATAAAAATGGAAAATATCACGGGATGCATATAGTATCAAACAATTTTCTCGAAATCACAGTATTGAAATCGAAAATGTTGATCCTTAAAAGTTTGTCGTCAATGAAAAATGAAGATGACATTTTCACACTTCATGTTGTAATGGGACCCACACCTAGAGATGTTATAAAACAGTTACGGAATAAAGTAAATGTGCTACCAGTAATGCCTTATTGGGCACTCGGCATACATGTTTGCAGGTTAGTTTAGTAATGTTCGGTATCGTGCTGTCTTAACTATTATTCTCATGCTTTATTGTAACATTTCCTTCTTTCGATACCATTGTACATATTTATTTATAAAAAACATTTTTTTAAAGTCATCAAGTTTTATTTGATTGAAACTAAGAAGTTAATAAAACAGCTATAAAATAAATATCAATGCATATTCTTGTGACATTTATAAGAAATTTGTTCGAAGTAATTTTTTATCCCATTGCGCAAAAAATATTTTTTGATTATATGTCAAGAAAAAACATGTATACGTATATTGAATATACGATAGAGAAATATTCAATTATTTATCAGTGCCTGTTTTATAGAATATCAAAACAGATCATAAATAATTATTAAGCATTGAGAAACAGAAAAAATGCGGAGTGCTAATTCATTTATGAAAATTAATGAAGCAAAAGTGTTTATTAATGACAGTGCATATACATGTAAACACACACATTCAAACATATTAAATTATATATATATATATATATATATATATATATATATATATATTAAAAATCGAATTTATGTTTTTTACCATAGAATTAACATTTCTCATAGCAATATAACATTATATCTATAGTCAATAAAATATTTAATTTTTGATTTCGTATTTTTTTTTAATGGTCTAGAGACAATGACAATATACCGTCTATTTCGAAAGTTTTACAAGAAAATGACGAATTTCGCACTAAAGCGCAAAAAAAACGAACCGATGATGGCATGCATACAATGCCATACGATTCAGAATGTATACACGAGAACATATTTGGTTTGACAAACAATTATACGTCGGACGAAGCGAAGAAAATTTCTGAATACGTTGCTCGTATAAATACAGATAAAAAACGTTTCATTATGTCTTTATCGCCTCAAGTAAGTGGATATGTGTCAATGAACAAACGAATGTTTGTTATCGCTTATTAAATATGCAGTTTTTAAATAAGTATTTTATGGAAAGACAATTATTAAATAAGATAATTGTTTTCATTCAAGAAAGTTTGAATATATTAATATTTTAAAAAATCAATATTAAATAAGCATTTAAATGTGTATATGATTTATATATATATATATATATATATATATATATATATATATATATATATATATATATATATAATATGAATGAACATATTTATTAGCATTCGAGGTACATAATGATCAATTACAAAAGTGCTTAGTATTATTTTACATGTATTTATTTTTATAATACTTACAGTTTTACAATTAAAATAGTAATAATGATTAGTTTAAATAATAGAATAGTAGTTAAATAATAAAATAGTACAGTAATATATAATAGTATAAGTGAATAATATAAATTATAATTTATTCTTTTAGACAGAACTATCGAAGTTTCAAGGCTGAAGTATATAATAAAATACATTCTTTGCTTCACTTTTGGTCTTTATGAGCATTATGTTTGGAAAATGGTTAACTTGTACGAAAGTGTTTCTCTAATATCGTGCACACACGCTTAATTGTGATAATAATTATCATAAATATGATTATTATAAATATCAATAATTGATAAAACGTATTATACATTAATTTAAAATGATGCAAGCTGATTTTTTTTCATCGGTGCTTAGCTCGTTTTCTTTATTACAAAATATCTTCATCTTCAGATTTTTTTCTGCAGCATCTAGATTTTAATGTTATGGTCTTTAAAGAACTGTTCATTTTATTACTTTTTTGACAGATCTTTATAAATTTTCCAGTATGGAGTTAAACATTTGCGAGGTTCGCTTTTGAATTTCTTTCAGTGGAAAGATTTCTATTTAAAATTGAATTCCAATTGTTCGGCTAAGTTAATGCCTCCCTGTATGATTTTTAGGGTAAACTCTTGATTTTTAGAATTTTCATCTGTGCTATCATCCTCTGAATGGTTTCACACAAATCCCATTTCAAGCAAATCTGCTTCATCAGCCTCATCTACAAGTAATTCTTGAACCTCTTTAGTAGTCGTATCATCAAAACCTTTCCTTTATAGAAACTTAGCAAGTTCTACTATTTCACTGATTAAGGTTTTTTTCGATTCGACTCTATATTTCCTGAACGAACTGACTGGCTACACATTTTCCCAAGAAAGGTATTCAATGTTGAGTGATTTACTTACCCGACTGATGCAGCTATGATTCCGATACAATCCATAATCGAAAAATTCTTCCATGGTTCCATCACTGCAATAGATTCGAAATCATTTTTTTTCTAAAAGCTGTTGTCACGAGGATTACCGCAATTTTCAAATCGTGTTAGAGCGAAACCGTGTTGTAGAAGTATCATGTTATATGAGGGTTATCTGTGTCTATATATATATATATATATATATATATATATATATATATATATATATAGAGAGAGAGAGAGAGAGAGAGAGAGAGAAATGCGAGTTATTGAGAGAGTGGGAAATAAAACGAAGTTATTGACTAAGTTTAATATTAGTAAAAAGTAAAATGGTTTTGTTCGAGGATTAAATTTTGAATAAAATATTTAATAATTGTGCTCATAAGTGTATAATCTAGTCCAGAAAAACTTTCGAATACATTATGAGTGATGTTTTCTATTCCGTAACGCAAGTAATTTATTATAATTCATTAAATGTTTAGGTGTGAGCTGGATTGTTTATTCCATCATGATAGGTTTAAAAGGACTCATTTCAAAGTTTGGATAAAAAAGATTTTGTTTATGTGAAAAAAATCAAATATAATTGAGATATAGTTGATAAATACTAGAAAGTTTTATTTCAAGTCCTCCTAATTTGATTTCTTCTCTCTCTCTCTCTTTTAATACATACGAGTATATACATACATGCATATATATATATATATATATATATATATATATATATATATATATATATATATATATATATATATATATATAGTGTTATAATTTAGAAAAAATGATTTATTTTTATTAGTTTTATTTGACTTTTTAAATGAGTATAACAAAAAAACTTTATTTAGGTAGAAATAAAAACGAGTTTAGCATACAGAAGGATATTGAAGAATGACGTGTATTACAAAGACAGTAACTGTTCAGTAATTATTGGAAATTATTTTGGTTTACGTGTTGCATATCCAAACTTCGCAGTTAAAACAGAAAGCTGGTTACCTGATACTCTTAGAAGCATCCCAGGATTTAATGAAGCTAATGGTTTCATCCTAAGAAACAACTGGCCATTGAATGAAGATTATCTTTTACCAAACACTTCATCAGTAAGAAAACAATTTCCTTATATGAACGAGGTATGATTTCTTTTTACATAATTATATTTTTTTCTCAAATATATATATATATATATATATATATATATATATATATATATATATATATATATATATTTGTATGAGTACATGCATATTTTTTTGTGTAATTAAAGTTTAGCAATGAAATATTTCTTTATGCCAATGCCGTTTTTTTAACATTACTAAAAACAACAAGAATATATGTTTGACTGAAATTGGTGTTTTATTTTGTATATGTGCGTGAGTTGATTATAGAGTTTTTAGTGTATTCAGGTTACTGTTTGTCTACTATCTTTGTAAATAAGGCATTTTGTTGAACGATTAACCATAATAACTATAACATTCAGGGCATATATTAAAGTGATATAGTCATATCATAAACGGTTATTATTATTTAAATAAGTTCTAAAAATAATGTTTCCTTAGGTCGAGTATCAAACGTTTCAATCGATACTCGTCGTGTAAAAAATGTAGGTTCCATAGGTTAACGACCGCATATCGATGACACAACACTAAAGTTCAAAGAAAATAAGATTTTACTTACAGTTGACTTTATACTTTACAAATCTTATATTCTCTCTAGTTCACTTTTTGTTATAAGTATAATATTTTAATTGACTTTGTCTATTGAAATAATACACAAAAGATGTCATATTCGAATACCTTTTTTAAAACATTCATAGATTAAAAATAAAGTTTACACATATTTGTTTACTACATCGTTATTTTTAAATTACAAAATGGGAATTAATACCTTGATTTCAGAGAATAAACAAGTCTTTATCGTATACGATTCCTTGGGATGCTACATTAGACTGCGATGATCAGAAACATATAGAGCATCATAATCGATATGGCAATGAATTTACTAGAGCAATTAAAAATTGTATGATAACAGAAAAGAGTGATACAAAAGAAATGATATTGTTAACAGCTTCGAACGAAATCTCTGCTGATTTTGAATTCGGAGTGCATGCTCAATATATAAACGCGACGTGGGCGAATTTAAAATGGGCCGTTGTTCATAGCATATTTCACAATTTATTTGGAAACCCGTTAGTAAGTGTTCCAGTTTGTGGCTCAACAGAATACTTCGATGAAAACATGTATGAGGAGTTATGTATACGATGGTACATTTCCGCGGCCATGTTGCCTCTGTTCCGTATTTCGTCAATGGAACCGAGAAGAGATCCATTCAGTTTACCCACTAAATTTGCCGAAGGTATCGCGCTAGATGCAATACGAAAACGATATTCTTTCGCACCTTATTTTTATAGCGTAATGAAAAATGAAGAACCTATGGTGACGCCAATGTTTTATTATTATTATAACGATAGTAATACGTTTGGTTTAGATGAACAATACATGATTGGAGAAGCTTTACTGGTTGGTCACATTTTTTATCCAAAATTATATCAGCTCATGATTTATTTACCGGTCGACACAACCTGGTATGAATATTGGAATGGCGCTCAAGAGACGAGAATTGGCTGGGTGAAATTATTTGTAATACAGACAGATTGGATTGTATATATTGCTGGAGGACATATTATTCCTATTCATGATGTAAGTGTGTGTGGGTGTTTTTTTTTTTTATAAACCGATTTGGTTATTTTACTAATAATTCGAAAGGAAACAATTATGACGTTTTCGCATCGTTTTATAATTAAGAAACCTTTAAATTATACACACAATTATTTGATTTTTACTTTTGATATACTTTAGTTAATATTACAACCATTACAGTAATGCATTTTTACAAAATTTCATTAAAAAAATTAAGAAGTAATTTTAAAAGTGAATTTAAATGTACAATATTGTATCTGTTTGGATTTTACATTGAATCTATTTATCTCTATCTATCTGTTTATTTATATTATATATATATATATATATATATATAAACATGTGTGTATATGTGTATGTATGTGGATATGAATATTAGATTTATTATTTTTATTATTTCTTTTATGAAAATAATATTGAATCTAAATAAAAAATAATAAATCAATGTTAATAGTACAACTATATGATATGCAACTATATGCTATGATATAGTACAACTATATGATATGATATAGTGCTTTCCACTATTTTCAAGTCAGGGTACAATTTTTTTTAATGGATCTAAAAATGAGATTAAACCTTGTATTACCAAATTAATATTGTTGCTAGTTTCTGATGTAATGAAAATTATAAAATTTAAACAGTTTTTCATTTCAAATATTAAAATTTGAAGATTTTGAATAAAATCGTATATCTAAAAGATAAAAACTATTTCAATGTTATATACAAAATGAAAACACATCCATACACACGCACGCACACACACACACACACACACATATATATATATATATATATATATATATATATATATATATATATATGTATATATATACATATATATATATATATATATATATATATATATAAATATAATCAAATATTCTTTTCAGTTTTATACAGTTAGTAATAGCGTTGAAGAGACAAGATCTTTACCGATTACATTGGCAGTCGCATTAGAGTGTGTACACACTATAGAAAACGATACAGTTAACGAGACGAAACGCGATACTAAAACAGAATGTACATCACACGGAGAATGGAATATTGGCAATAATGTATATTTGGAATTGACATCGACAGAAACAACTTTAACATTGAAGAATGTTCTCGCTGCAAAAGATGCCGTCTGCGCTGATATTGATAAATTTTCACATATTATTGACACGGTCAGAGTATATGGGCTCGATGTAAATGCTTATCAAGATTTTGATGTAAATGTTAATTTGTGTGATTTAACTAAAGATGAACACGATATTAAATTTGTTTAAGCATAAATAATCATATAGGCGTTTCAGATATAGAAATATATATATATATATATATATATATATATATATATATATATGTATATATGTATGTATATATGTATGTATATATATACATATATATATATATATAGTATCTGACACCCATATTCGACACTACATATATATATATATATATATATATATATATATATATATATATATCATAAATATATATAATATGTTTAATCAGTTATGTATGTTCATTACTGTGAATCTATACGCCTATTTACTTTTAAATTCTAAATAATTTTACAAGTTTTAGCAAACATGGTAACTACACAAAAATGTATCTCAAAAAGTAAGCGTATCAATTTATTATCGTTAATTTTGTCAATAAATCTTTTGCCACATGTAGTGTTAAATTGTATTGTAATACTCAATATTTCTTATTGACGATACATGGACATTTTTTTAATGAAGTAGTATATAAATTCTCTTCGTCACAAACATGTGATCGATTTTAATTTAGCAGATCAAAGTGGGCGATGACTGTTGTATTTCCAGAGTGTGTTTTTGTTAAGTACATTCTTTAGTGTAATTTACGAAGAAATATCTATCAACATACTTTTGTTTTGTTTTACTTTTACCGTTTGTGACAAATCAATTCTAAAAAGTTTGTTTTTCTTGCAATAGAAACAAAGGCAAGCAAAAATGTATGCTTTGTGATAAATTCATTTATCTCATGCGGTACCAATTTTATTAGGCTGAAAGCATTTACATGTGATTAAATATCGGCGCATAATGAAACTGGCCATGATAGAAGCATCGTGATGGACCTGTTAATTATCAGATAGAATCTGCTTTAATTAAAATCGATAGGTCGTATTTATTCATCTTTAACAACAATTCGAAACATTGGCCATTTACCGACTATAAATTGCATATTATAATTTTTTTACATTATATTTCTCATTTTTTTGATATCTATATATCATAAAAACAAACATTTTTTGTACTATTTTTAACAGTAGCGTTATTTTCGACCTGTTTAAAACTAGATAACACATAGTTTTATGTACGTTTCATAAATAGTTCCTAATATATTTTAGGATGTATTTTTAATTAATCTAATGATAAAAAATACAGTTTCATAAATATTATTTTTTTTCAGGTGTTATTAAATTAATTTAAAACGAGTGATTTGAAAGTAAAATTATATATAGATATATGAAAGTGTTTATATGTGCTACATAAACAAGTTGTTTTTCCTGCTGAAAAACATGTTAAGTTTAGAGATAAAGAAAATAGAACGTTTATAAGAAAATAACACATTTATTTGAGAAAAGTTTTATTAGATAAAAACTGATACTTATTTTTTAAAAAAAAACTACACAAGGCAGATTTAAGATGATAGTTCTACTTTGAAACAGGGTTTCTGGAAAATATATATTTTATTATATTGGTAAGAAAATAATTACGGGTTTTGTTTTCTGAATCTTAACCTTATTTTTTTCAATGGAAGTGTAACTACATCGTATTCGTGTTAATATCATTTAAAAGTGCATTTTTCGGTCTGTATTTTGGTAGGATCCACTTTAGTTTTATTATAAAAGTCGCTTCGAATTTGACTATTGAATTAAAGATGGAAAAGAAGCAAATAAGAGTAAAATTGTTATGAGTTCAAAACGGGTGATAAAGAGCAGAGACTGCTTGTAAACTAAACGATGCTTTTGGTGTGGGTACTGTTAAGGAACGTACGGTTCAATGGTAGTTCCAAAAATTTCATGTTGGGAACGAGAGACTTGAAGATGAAGAAGCTCGCGGGCATCTTTTTCAGTTCATAAAGACTAATTGAGTGCGGTAATTCAATCAGAACCACGTACAAAAGTTAGGTGTTAGTTATCCAATAGTTGTGGACTACTTAAAACAGCTAGGAAACTCAAAAAAGAGAAAAATGTATATTAATTTGAAGGTGATAAACCGCAATTATTTTTCTACCAACCTAATAATATATATATATATATATATATATATATATATATATATAAATCTGTTAAGGAAATATAAAATATTTGTTTATATTTAAATTAGTGAGAAGTTTTCTTTTATTGTATTTGTATTCTTAGTTTCAACATGTAATTAATTTTATGACTTAATTTTCTTGATGGTCTCTTTCTCTCAAAAGTCATAACTTTCAGAGAAGTCGACTAATTATTGGTGCAGTATTTTCGATAGGATATCGTGTCATAATGAATTCTGCGCATGCATAAGCATTTAGCTTTTTTCACCATTTTCGTTCATAACTTAAGAATGGGGAAAATAGTAATATATGAAAATTCAGCATAAAGTAGAGAAATGCTATTACATATATATATATATATATATATATATATATATATATATATATATATATGAAGATAAAGTATTTTTTATGTAAAATTAGACTATATTTTTTTGTTAATAATGTATGTAACTTAGTTTTATGTACACAGTGATATATATATATATATATATATATATATATATAAATTCATATATATATATATATATATATATATATATATATATACATACATTTAAAAATGAAACTGAGATAAAGAAATGATATAACAGAACAGCAGGTCATAAATTTGAATGCACAGTTTTATAAAAGTAAATCAAATGTATGCAGTTCTCCGATTGTTTCAGATGTGTTCATGTTATTGTTTGCATTACCAGAATCGTGCTTCTACAGTACATTTTTATTTGATTGGAAGTATTCTATATCTCTACATC
>CM068315.1:48171661-48236661 GCA_034766995.1 Acanthacorydalis orientalis | reverse complement strand
TTATCGTATGACATAGAACATTAAAATACGCATCGAACAGTATGAAATTTTTGTCATTTTTTTTACATTTTGGATATTTTAAGCGAGAAAAACGTTTATTTTTGCGGATATTTTGCGGATATTTCGCGGTTTTTGTAACTTTTTCGGTATCACTTATGAAACTATGTTAATTTTGTCTCTGTTACGATATAGAACATGGAATTACGCATCAAACAGTATGAAATAGTTGCTAGTTTTATAACATTTTGCATATTTTATGAAGAAAATATCAAAAAAAAAGCAAAAAAACAGCAAAAATTACAGTTTTTCCTTCATAAAATACCCAAAATGTTATAAAACTAGCAACTATTTCATACTGTTCTATGCGTTATTTAATGTTCTATTTCATACTTGAGTCAAAATTGACATCGGTTTATAATAGATACCGAAAAAGTCACAAAAACCGCGAAAAATTAACAAAAATAAAGGTTTTTCATGGATAAAAGATCCAAAATGCTATAAAAATGGCAACTATTTCATACTATCCGATGCGTATTTTAATATACTATATCATACATGAGTCAAAATTAACATCGGTTCATAATAGATACCAAAAAAGTCACAAAAACCGCGAAAAATTCGCGAAATTAAAGGTTTTTCATGCCTAAAATATCCAAAATGTTAAAAAAGTGGCAACTATTTCATACTATCCGATGCCTATTTTAATGTTCTATATCATAAATGAGACAAAAATAACATCGGTTCATAATGGATACCGAAAAAGTGACAAAAACCGCGAAATATCCGCAAAACATCCGCAAAAATAAACGTTTTTTTTGCTTAAAATATCCAAAATGTAAAAAAAATGACAAAAATTTCATACTGTTCGATGCGTATTCTCATGTTCTATATCATAAGATAATAATAAATACCAAAAATAACTCAAAAACCCCCAAAAATCGCATTTTTTTGGATTTTGCGGATATGCGGATATGGCGGATACGCAAAAATAAACGTTTTTCTTGCTTAAAATATCCAAAATGTAAAAAAAATTACAAAAATTTCATACTGTTCGATGCGTATTCTCATGTTCTATATCATAAGATAATAATAAATACCAAAAATAACTCAAAAACCCCCAAAAATCGCATTTTTTTGGATTTTGCGGATATGCGGATATGGCGGATACGCAAAAATAAACGTTTTTCTTGCTTAAAATAGCCAAAATGTAAAAAAAATTACAAAAATTTCATACTGTTCGATGCGTATTCTCATGTTCTATATCATAAGATAATAATAAATACCAAAAATAACTCATAAAACCCCAAAAGTCGCATTTTTTTGGATTTTGCGGATATGCGGATATGGCGGATACGCAAAAATAAACGTTTTTCTTGCTTAAAATAGCCAAAATGTAAAAAAAATTACAAAAATTTCATACTGTTCGATGCGTATTTTAATGTTCTATATCATAAGATAATAATAAATAACAAAAAATAACGAAAAACCCCCAAAAATCGCATTTTTTTGGATTTTGCGGATATGCGGATATGGCGGATACGCGGAAATTGCGGATATTGCGGATATGGCGGATATGATATCCGCCGCGGATATGATATCCGCCGCGGATATGATATCCGCCGCGGATATGACATCCGCCGCGGATATGATATCCGCCGTATCCGCCATATCCGCAATTTCCGCGTATCCGCCATATCCGCATATCCGCAAAATCCAAAAAAATGCGATTTTTGGGGGTTTTTGAGTTATTTTTGGTATTTATTATTATCATATGATATAGAACATGAGAAAACGCATCGAACAGTATGAAAATTTTGTCATTTTTTTTACATTTTGGCTATTTTTAGCAAGAAAAACGTTTATTTTTGCGTATCCGCCATATCCGCATATCCGCAAAATCCAAAAAAATGCGATTTTTGGGGGTTTTTGAGTTATTTTTGGTATTTATTATTATCATATGATATAGAACATGAGAAAACGCATCGAACAGTATGAAATTTTTGTCATTTTTTTTACATTTTGGCTATTTTTAGCAAGAAAAACGTTTATTTTTGCGTATCCGCCATATCCGCATATCCGCAAAATCCAAAAAAATGCGATTTTTGGGGGTTTTTGAGTTATTTTTGGTATTTATTATTATCGTATGACATAGAACATTAAAATACGCATCGAACAGTATGAAATTTTTGTCATTTTTTTTACATTTTGGATATTTTAAGCGAGAAAAACGTTTATTTTTGCGGATATTTTGCGGATATTTCGCGGTTTTTGTAACTTTTTCGGTATCACTTATGAAACTATGTTAATTTTGTCTCTGTTACGATATAGAACATGGAATTACGCATCAAACAGTATGAAATAGTTGCTAGTTTTATAACATTTTGCATATTTTATGAAGAAAATATCAAAAAAAAAGCAAAAAAACAGCAAAAATTACAGTTTTTCCTTCATAAAATACCCAAAATGTTATAAAACTAGCAACTATTTCATACTGTTCTATGCGTTATTTAATGTTCTATTTCATACTTGAGTCAAAATTGACATCGGTTTATAATAGATACCGAAAAAGTCACAAAAACCGCGAAAAATTAACAAAAATAAAGGTTTTTCATGGATAAAAGATCCAAAATGCTATAAAAATGGCAACTATTTCATACTATCCGATGCGTATTTTAATATACTATATCATACATGAGTCAAAATTAACATCGGTTCATAATAGATACCAAAAAAGTCACAAAAACCGCGAAAAATTCGCGAAATTAAAGGTTTTTCATGCCTAAAATATCCAAAATGTTAAAAAAGTGGCAACTATTTCATACTATCCGATGCCTATTTTAATGTTCTATATCATAAATGAGACAAAAATAACATCGGTTCATAATGGATACCGAAAAAGTGACAAAAACCGCGAAATATCCGCAAAACATCCGCAAAAATAAACGTTTTTTTTGCTTAAAATATCCAAAATGTAAAAAAAATGACAAAAATTTCATACTGTTCGATGCGTATTCTCATGTTCTATATCATAAGATAATAATAAATACCAAAAATAACTCAAAAACCCCCAAAAATCGCATTTTTTTGGATTTTGCGGATATGCGGATATGGCGGATACGCAAAAATAAACGTTTTTCTTGCTTAAAATATCCAAAATGTAAAAAAAATTACAAAAATTTCATACTGTTCGATGCGTATTCTCATGTTCTATATCATAAGATAATAATAAATACCAAAAATAACTCAAAAACCCCCAAAAATCGCATTTTTTTGGATTTTGCGGATATGCGGATATGGCGGATACGCAAAAATAAACGTTTTTCTTGCTTAAAATAGCCAAAATGTAAAAAAAATTACAAAAATTTCATACTGTTCGATGCGTATTTTAATGTTCTATATCATAAGATAATAATAAATAACAAAAAATAACGAAAAACCCCCAAAAATCGCATTTTTTTGGATTTTGCGGATATGCGGATATGGCGGATACGCGGAAATTGCGGATATTGCGGATATGGCGGATATGATATCCGCCGCGGATATGATATCCGCCGCGGATATGATATCCGCCGCGGATATGACATCCGCCGCGGATATGATATCCGCCGTATCCGCCATATCCGCAATTTCCGCGTATCCGCCATATCCGCATATCCGCAAAATCCAAAAAAATGCGATTTTTGGGGGTTTTTGAGTTATTTTTGGTATTTATTATTATCATATGATATAGAACATGAGAAAACGCATCGAACAGTATGAAAATTTTGTCATTTTTTTTACATTTTGGCTATTTTTAGCAAGAAAAACGTTTATTTTTGCGTATCCGCCATATCCGCATATCCGCAAAATCCAAAAAAATGCGATTTTTGGGGGTTTTTGAGTTATTTTTGGTATTTATTATTATCATATGATATAGAACATGAGAAAACGCATCGAACAGTATGAAATTTTTGTCATTTTTTTTACATTTTGGCTATTTTTAGCAAGAAAAACGTTTATTTTTGCGTATCCGCCATATCCGCATATCCGCAAAATCCAAAAAAATGCGATTTTTGGGGGTTTTTGAGTTATTTTTGGTATTTATTATTATCGTATGACATAGAACATTAAAATACGCATCGAACAGTATGAAATTTTTGTCATTTTTTTTACATTTTGGATATTTTAAGCGAGAAAAACGTTTATTTTTGCGGATATTTTGCGGATATTTCGCGGTTTTTGTAACTTTTTCGGTATCACTTATGAAACTATGTTAATTTTGTCTCTGTTACGATATAGAACATGGAATTACGCATCAAACAGTATGAAATAGTTGCTAGTTTTATAACATTTTGCATATTTTATGAAGAAAATATCAAAAAAAAAGCAAAAAAACAGCAAAAATTACAGTTTTTCCTTCATAAAATACCCAAAATGTTATAAAACTAGCAACTATTTCATACTGTTCTATGCGTTATTTAATGTTCTATTTCATACTTGAGTCAAAATTGACATCGGTTTATAATAGATACCGAAAAAGTCACAAAAACCGCGAAAAATTAACAAAAATAAAGGTTTTTCATGGATAAAAGATCCAAAATGCTATAAAAATGGCAACTATTTCATACTATCCGATGCGTATTTTAATATACTATATCATACATGAGTCAAAATTAACATCGGTTCATAATAGATACCAAAAAAGTCACAAAAACCGCGAAAAATTCGCGAAATTAAAGGTTTTTCATGCCTAAAATATCCAAAATGTTAAAAAAGTGGCAACTATTTCATACTATCCGATGCCTATTTTAATGTTCTATATCATAAATGAGACAAAAATAACATCGGTTCATAATGGATACCGAAAAAGTGACAAAAACCGCGAAATATCCGCAAAACATCCGCAAAAATAAACGTTTTTTTTGCTTAAAATATCCAAAATGTAAAAAAAATGACAAAAATTTCATACTGTTCGATGCGTATTCTCATGTTCTATATCATAAGATAATAATAAATACCAAAAATAACTCAAAAACCCCCAAAAATCGCATTTTTTTGGATTTTGCGGATATGCGGATATGGCGGATACGCAAAAATAAACGTTTTTCTTGCTTAAAATAGCCAAAATGTAAAAAAAATTACAAAAATTTCATACTGTTCGATGCGTATTTTAATGTTCTATATCATAAGATAATAATAAATAACAAAAAATAACAAAAAACCCCCAAAAATCGCATTTTTTTGGATTTTGCGGATATGCGGATATGGCGGATACGCAAAAATAAACGTTTTTCTTGCTTAAAATAGCCAAAATGTAAAAAAAATTACAAAAATTTCATACTGTTCGATGCGTATTCTCATGTTCTATATCATAAGATAATAATAAATACCAAAAATAACTCATAAAACCCCAAAAGTCGCATTTTTTTGGATTTTGCGGATATGCGGATATGGCGGATACGCAAAAATAAACGTTTTTCTTGCTTAAAATAGCCAAAATGTAAAAAAAATTACAAAAATTTCATACTGTTCGATGCGTATTTTAATGTTCTATATCATAAGATAATAATAAATAACAAAAAATAACGAAAAACCCCCAAAAATCGCATTTTTTTGGATTTTGCGGATATGCGGATATGGCGGATACGCGGATATGGCGGATATTGCGGATATGGCGGATATGATATCCGCCGCGGATATGATATCCGCCGCGGATATGATATCCGCCGCGGATATGACATCCGCCGCGGATATGATATCCGCCGTATCCGCCATATCCGCAATTTCCGCGTATCCGCCATATCCGCATATCCGCAAAATCCAAAAAAATGCGATTTTTGGGGGTTTTTGAGTTATTTTTGGTATTTATTATTATCATATGATATAGAACATGAGAAAACGCATCGAACAGTATGAAAATTTTGTCATTTTTTTTACATTTTGGCTATTTTTAGCAAGAAAAACGTTTATTTTTGCGTATCCGCCATATCCGCATATCCGCAAAATCCAAAAAAATGCGATTTTTGGGGGTTTTTGAGTTATTTTTGGTATTTATTATTATCATATGATA
This sequence comes from Acanthacorydalis orientalis, assembly GCA_034766995.1. NCBI lineage: Eukaryota > Metazoa > Arthropoda > Insecta > Megaloptera > Corydalidae > Acanthacorydalis > Acanthacorydalis orientalis. Next base: position 48,230,612 of record CM068315.1, on the reverse strand, counting down.
TAGAACATGAGAAAACGCATCGAACAGTATGAAAATTTTGTCATTTTTTTTACATTTTGGCTATTTTTAGCAAGAAAAACGTTTATTTTTGCGTATCCGCCATATCCGCATATCCGCAAAATCCAAAAAAATGCGATTTTTGGGGGTTTTTGAGTTATTTTTGGTATTTATTATTATCATATGATATAGAACATGAGAAAACGCATCGAACAGTATGAAATTTTTGTCATTTTTTTTACATTTTGGCTATTTTTAGCAAGAAAAACGTTTATTTTTGCGTATCCGCCATATCCGCATATCCGCAAAATCCAAAAAAATGCGATTTTTGGGGGTTTTTGAGTTATTTTTGGTATTTATTATTATCGTATGACATAGAACATTAAAATACGCATCGAACAGTATGAAATTTTTGTCATTTTTTTTACATTTTGGATATTTTAAGCGAGAAAAACGTTTATTTTTGCGGATATTTTGCGGATATTTCGCGGTTTTTGTAACTTTTTCGGTATCACTTATGAAACTATGTTAATTTTGTCTCTGTTACGATATAGAACATGGAATTACGCATCAAACAGTATGAAATAGTTGCTAGTTTTATAACATTTTGCATATTTTATGAAGAAAATATCAAAAAAAAGCAAAAAAACAGCAAAAATTACAGTTTTTCCTTCATAAAATACCCAAAATGTTATAAAACTAGCAACTATTTCATACTGTTCTATGCGTTATTTAATGTTCTATTTCATACTTGAGTCAAAATTGACATCGGTTTATAATAGATACCGAAAAAGTCACAAAAACCGCGAAAAATTAACAAAAATAAAGGTTTTTCATGGATAAAAGATCCAAAATGCTATAAAAATGGCAACTATTTCATACTATCCGATGCGTATTTTAATATACTATATCATACATGAGTCAAAATTAACATCGGTTCATAATAGATACCAAAAAAGTCACAAAAACCGCGAAAAATTCGCGAAATTAAAGGTTTTTCATGCCTAAAATATCCAAAATGTTAAAAAAGTGGCAACTATTTCATACTATCCGATGCCTATTTTAATGTTCTATATCATAAATGAGACAAAAATAACATCGGTTCATAATGGATACCGAAAAAGTGACAAAAACCGCGAAATATCCGCAAAACATCCGCAAAAATAAACGTTTTTTTTGCTTAAAATATCCAAAATGTAAAAAAAATGACAAAAATTTCATACTGTTCGATGCGTATTCTCATGTTCTATATCATAAGATAATAATAAATACCAAAAATAACTCAAAAACCCCCAAAAATCGCATTTTTTTGGATTTTGCGGATATGCGGATATGGCGGATACGCAAAAATAAACGTTTTTCTTGCTTAAAATAGCCAAAATGTAAAAAAAATTACAAAAATTTCATACTGTTCGATGCGTATTTTAATGTTCTATATCATAAAATAATAATAAATAACAAAAAATAACAAAAAACCCCCAAAAATCGCATTTTTTTGGATTTTGCAGATATGCGGATATGGCGGATACGCAAAAATAAACGTTTTTCTTGCTTAAAATATCTAAAATGTAAAAAAAATTACAAAAATTTCATACTGTTCGATGCGTATTCTCATGTTCTATATCATAGGATAATAATAAATACCAAAAATAACTCAAAAACCCCCAAAAATCGCATTTTTTTGGATTTTGCGGATATGCGGATATGGCGGATACGCAAAAATAAACGTTTTTCTTGCTTAAAATAGCCAAAATGTAAAAAAAATTACAAAAATTTCATACTGTTCGATGCGTATTTTAATGTTCTATATCATAAGATAATAATAAATAACAAAAAATAACAAAAAACCCCCAAAAATCGCATTTTTTTGGATTTTGCGGATATGCGGATATGGCGGATACGCAAAAATAAACGTTTTTCTTGCTTAAAATAGCCAAAATGTAAAAAAAATTACAAAAATTTCATACTGTTCGATGCGTATTCTCATGTTCTATATCATAAGATAATAATAAATACCAAAAATAACTCATAAAACCCCAAAAGTCGCATTTTTTTGGATTTTGCGGATATGCGGATATGGCGGATACGCAAAAATAAACGTTTTTCTTGCTTAAAATAGCCAAAATGTAAAAAAAATTACAAAAATTTCATACTGTTCGATGCGTATTCTCATGTTCTATATCATAAGATAATAATAAATACCAAAAATAACTCATAAAACCCCAAAAGTCGCATTTTTTTGGATTTTGCGGATATGCGGATATGGCGGATACGCAAAAATAAACGTTTTTCTTGCTTAAAATAGCCAAAATGTAAAAAAAATTACAAAAATTTCATACTGTTCGATGCGTATTTTAATGTTCTATATCATAAGATAATAATAAATAACAAAAAATAACGAAAAACCCCCAAAAATCGCATTTTTTTGGATTTTGCGGATATGCGGATATGGCGGATACGCGGATATGGCGGATATTGCGGATATGGCGGATATGATATCCGCCGCGGATATGATATCCGCCGCGGATATGATATCCGCCGCGGATATGACATCCGCCGCGGATATGATATCCGCCGTATCCGCCATATCCGCAATTTCCGCGTATCCGCCATATCCGCATATCCGCAAAATCCAAAAAAATGCGATTTTTGGGGGTTTTTGAGTTATTTTTGGTATTTATTATTATCATATGATATAGAACATGAGAAAACGCATCGAACAGTATGAAAATTTTGTCATTTTTTTTACATTTTGGCTATTTTTAGCAAGAAAAACGTTTATTTTTGCGTATCCGCCATATCCGCATATCCGCAAAATCCAAAAAAATGCGATTTTTGGGGGTTTTTGAGTTATTTTTGGTATTTATTATTATCATATGATATAGAACATGAGAAAACGCATCGAACAGTATGAAATTTTTGTCATTTTTTTTACATTTTGGCTATTTTTAGCAAGAAAAACGTTTATTTTTGCGTATCCGCCATATCCGCATATCCGCAAAATCCAAAAAAATGCGATTTTTGGGGGTTTTTGAGTTATTTTTGGTATTTATTATTATCGTATGACATAGAACATTAAAATACGCATCGAACAGTATGAAATTTTTGTCATTTTTTTTACATTTTGGATATTTTAAGCGAGAAAAACGTTTATTTTTGCGGATATTTTGCGGATATTTCGCGGTTTTTGTAACTTTTTCGGTATCACTTATGAAACTATGTTAATTTTGTCTCTGTTACGATATAGAACATGGAATTACGCATCAAACAGTATGAAATAGTTGCTAGTTTTATAACATTTTGCATATTTTATGAAGAAAATATCAAAAAAAAAGCAAAAAAACAGCAAAAATTACAGTTTTTCCTTCATAAAATACCCAAAATGTTATAAAACTAGCAACTATTTCATACTGTTCTATGCGTTATTTAATGTTCTATTTCATACTTGAGTCAAAATTGACATCGGTTTATAATAGATACCGAAAAAGTCACAAAAACCGCGAAAAATTAACAAAAATAAAGGTTTTTCATGGATAAAAGATCCAAAATGCTATAAAAATGGCAACTATTTCATACTATCCGATGCGTATTTTAATATACTATATCATACATGAGTCAAAATTAACATCGGTTCATAATAGATACCAAAAAAGTCACAAAAACCGCGAAAAATTCGCGAAATTAAAGGTTTTTCATGCCTAAAATATCCAAAATGTTAAAAAAGTGGCAACTATTTCATACTATCCGATGCCTATTTTAATGTTCTATATCATAAATGAGACAAAAATAACATCGGTTCATAATGGATACCGAAAAAGTGACAAAAACCGCGAAATATCCGCAAAACATCCGCAAAAATAAACGTTTTTTTTGCTTAAAATATCCAAAATGTAAAAAAAATGACAAAAATTTCATACTGTTCGATGCGTATTCTCATGTTCTATATCATAAGATAATAATAAATACCAAAAATAACTCAAAAACCCCCAAAAATCGCATTTTTTTGGATTTTGCGGATATGCGGATATGGCGGATACGCAAAAATAAACGTTTTTCTTGCTTAAAATAGCCAAAATGTAAAAAAAATTACAAAAATTTCATACTGTTCGATGCGTATTTTAATGTTCTATATCATAAAATAATAATAAATAACAAAAAATAACAAAAAACCCCCAAAAATCGCATTTTTTTGGATTTTGCGGATATGCGGATATGGCGGATACGCAAAAATAAACGTTTTTCTTGCTTAAAATAGCCAAAATGTAAAAAAAATTACAAAAATTTCATACTGTTCGATGCGTATTCTCATGTTCTATATCATAAGATAATAATAAATACCAAAAATAACTCATAAAACCCCAAAAGTCGCATTTTTTTGGATTTTGCGGATATGCGGATATGGCGGATACGCAAAAATAAACGTTTTTCTTGCTTAAAATAGCCAAAATGTAAAAAAAATTACAAAAATTTCATACTGTTCGATGCGTATTTTAATGTTCTATATCATAAGATAATAATAAATAACAAAAAATAACGAAAAACCCCCAAAAATCGCATTTTTTTGGATTTTGCGGATATGCGGATATGGCGGATACGCGGAAATTGCGGATATTGCGGATATGGCGGATATGATATCCGCCGCGGATATGATATCCGCCGCGGATATGATATCCGCCGCGGATATGACATCCGCCGCGGATATGATATCCGCCGTATCCGCCATATCCGCAATTTCCGCGTATCCGCCATATCCGCATATCCGCAAAATCCAAAAAAATGCGATTTTTGGGGGTTTTTGAGTTATTTTTGGTATTTATTATTATCATATGATATAGAACATGAGAAAACGCATCGAACAGTATGAAATTTTTGTAATTTTTTTTACATTTTGGCTATTTTTAGCAAGAAAAACGTTTATTTTTGCGTATCCGCCATATCCGCATATCCGCAAAATCCAAAAAAATGCGATTTTTGGGGGTTTTTGAGTTATTTTTGGTATTTATTATTATCGTATGACATAGAACATTAAAATACGCATCGAACAGTATGAAATTTTTGTCATTTTTTTTACATTTTGGATATTTTAAGCGAGAAAAACGTTTATTTTTGCGGATATTTTGCGGATATTTCGCGGTTTTTGTAACTTTTTCGGTATCACTTATGAAACTATGTTAATTTTGTCTCTGTTACGATATAGAACATGGAATTACGCATCAAACAGTATGAAATAGTTGCTAGTTTTATAACATTTTGCATATTTTATGAAGAAAATATCAAAAAAAAAGCAAAAAAACAGCAAAAATTACAGTTTTTCCTTCATAAAATACCCAAAATGTTATAAAACTAGCAACTATTTCATACTGTTCTATGCGTTATTTAATGTTCTATTTCATACTTGAGTCAAAATTGACATCGGTTTATAATAGATACCGAAAAAGTCACAAAAACCGCGAAAAATTAACAAAAATAAAGGTTTTTCATGGATAAAAGATCCAAAATGCTATAAAAATGGCAACTATTTCATACTATCCGATGCGTATTTTAATATACTATATCATACATGAGTCAAAATTAACATCGGTTCATAATAGATACCAAAAAAGTCACAAAAACCGCGAAAAATTCGCGAAATTAAAGGTTTTTCATGCCTAAAATATCCAAAATGTTAAAAAAGTGGCAACTATTTCATACTATCCGATGCCTATTTTAATGTTCTATATCATAAATGAGACAAAAATAACATCGGTTCATAATGGATACCGAAAAAGTGACAAAAACCGCGAAATATCCGCAAAACATCCGCAAAAATAAACGTTTTTTTTGCTTAAAATATCCAAAATGTAAAAAAAATGACAAAAATTTCATACTGTTCGATGCGTATTCTCATGTTCTATATCATAAGATAATAATAAATACCAAAAATAACTCAAAAACCCCCAAAAATCGCATTTTTTTGGATTTTGCGGATATGCGGATATGGCGGATACGCAAAAATAAACGTTTTTCTTGCTTAAAATAGCCAAAATGTAAAAAAAATTACAAAAATTTCATACTGTTCGATGCGTATTTTAATGTTCTATATCATAAGATAATAATAAATAACAAAAAATAACAAAAAACCCCCAAAAATCGCATTTTTTTGGATTTTGCGGATATGCGGATATGGCGGATACGCAAAAATAAACGTTTTTCTTGCTTAAAATAGCCAAAATGTAAAAAAAATTACAAAAATTTCATACTGTTCGATGCGTATTCTCATGTTCTATATCATAAGATAATAATAAATACCAAAAATAACTCATAAAACCCCAAAAGTCGCATTTTTTTGGATTTTGCGGATATGCGGATATGGCGGATACGCAAAAATAAACGTTTTTCTTGCTTAAAATAGCCAAAATGTAAAAAAAATTACAAAAATTTCATACTGTTCGATGCGTATTTTAATGTTCTATATCATAAGATAATAATAAATAACAAAAAATAACGAAAAACCCCCAAAAATCGCATTTTTTTGGATTTTGCGGATATGCGGATATGGCGGATACGCGGATATGGCGGATATTGCGGATATGGCGGATATGATATCCGCCGCGGATATGATATCCGCCGCGGATATGATATCCGCCGCGGATATGACATCCGCCGCGGATATGATATCCGCCGTATCCGCCATATCCGCAATTTCCGCGTATCCGCCATATCCGCATATCCGCAAAATCCAAAAAAATGCGATTTTTGGGGGTTTTTGAGTTATTTTTGGTATTTATTATTATCATATGATATAGAACATGAGAAAACGCATCGAACAGTATGAAAATTTTGTCATTTTTTTTACATTTTGGCTATTTTTAGCAAGAAAAACGTTTATTTTTGCGTATCCGCCATATCCGCATATCCGCAAAATCCAAAAAAATGCGATTTTTGGGGGTTTTTGAGTTATTTTTGGTATTTATTATTATCATATGATATAGAACATGAGAAAACGCATCGAACAGTATGAAAATTTTGTCATTTTTTTTACATTTTGGCTATTTTTAGCAAGAAAAACGTTTATTTTTGCGTATCCGCCATATCCGCATATCCGCAAAATCCAAAAAAATGCGATTTTTGGGGGTTTTTGAGTTATTTTTGGTATTTATTATTATCATATGATATAGAACATGAGAAAACGCATCGAACAGTATGAAATTTTTGTCATTTTTTTTACATTTTGGCTATTTTTAGCAAGAAAAACGTTTATTTTTGCGTATCCGCCATATCCGCATATCCGCAAAATCCAAAAAAATGCGATTTTTGGGGGTTTTTGAGTTATTTTTGGTATTTATTATTATCGTATGACATAGAACATTAAAATACGCATCGAACAGTATGAAATTTTTGTCATTTTTTTTACATTTTGGATATTTTAAGCGAGAAAAACGTTTATTTTTGCGGATATTTTGCGGATATTTCGCGGTTTTTGTAACTTTTTCGGTATCACTTATGAAACTATGTTAATTTTGTCTCTGTTACGATATAGAACATGGAATTACGCATCAAACAGTATGAAATAGTTGCTAGTTTTATAACATTTTGCATATTTTATGAAGAAAATATCAAAAAAAAGCAAAAAAACAGCAAAAATTACAGTTTTTCCTTCATAAAATACCCAAAATGTTATAAAACTAGCAACTATTTCATACTGTTCTATGCGTTATTTAATGTTCTATTTCATACTTGAGTCAAAATTGACATCGGTTTATAATAGATACCGAAAAAGTCACAAAAACCGCGAAAAATTAACAAAAATAAAGGTTTTTCATGGATAAAAGATCCAAAATGCTATAAAAATGGCAACTATTTCATACTATCCGATGCGTATTTTAATATACTATATCATACATGAGTCAAAATTAACATCGGTTCATAATAGATACCAAAAAAGTCACAAAAACCGCGAAAAATTCGCGAAATTAAAGGTTTTTCATGCCTAAAATATCCAAAATGTTAAAAAAGTGGCAACTATTTCATACTATCCGATGCCTATTTTAATGTTCTATATCATAAATGAGACAAAAATAACATCGGTTCATAATGGATACCGAAAAAGTGACAAAAACCGCGAAATATCCGCAAAACATCCGCAAAAATAAACGTTTTTTTTGCTTAAAATATCCAAAATGTAAAAAAAATGACAAAAATTTCATACTGTTCGATGCGTATTCTCATGTTCTATATCATAAGATAATAATAAATACCAAAAATAACTCAAAAACCCCCAAAAATCGCATTTTTTTGGATTTTGCGGATATGCGGATATGGCGGATACGCAAAAATAAACGTTTTTCTTGCTTAAAATAGCCAAAATGTAAAAAAAATTACAAAAATTTCATACTGTTCGATGCGTATTTTAATGTTCTATATCATAAAATAATAATAAATAACAAAAAATAACAAAAAACCCCAAAAAATCGCATTTTTTTGGATTTTGCGGATATGCGGATATGGCGGATACGCAAAAATAAACGTTTTTCTTGCTTAAAATATCTAAAATGTAAAAAAAATTACAAAAATTTCATACTGTTCGATGCGTATTCTCATGTTCTATATCATAGGATAATAATAAATACCAAAAATAACTCAAAAACCCCCAAAAATCGCATTTTTTTGGATTTTGCGGATATGCGGATATGGCGGATACGCAAAAATAAACGTTTTTCTTGCTTAAAATATCTAAAATGTAAAAAAAATTACAAAAATTTCATACTGTTCGATGCGTATTCTCATGTTCTATATCATAGGATAATAATAAATACCAAAAATAACTCAAAAACCCCCAAAAATCGCATTTTTTTGGATTTTGCGGATATGCGGATATGGCGGATACGCAAAAATAAACGTTTTTCTTGCTTAAAATAGCCAAAATGTAAAAAAAATTACAAAAATTTCATACTGTTCGATGCGTATTTTAATGTTCTATATCATAAGATAATAATAAATAACAAAAAATAACAAAAAACCCCCAAAAATCGCATTTTTTTGGATTTTGCGGATATGCGGATATGGCGGATACGCAAAAATAAACGTTTTTCTTGCTTAAAATAGCCAAAATGTAAAAAAAATTACAAAAATTTCATACTGTTCGATGCGTATTCTCATGTTCTATATCATAAGATAATAATAAATACCAAAAATAACTCATAAAACCCCAAAAGTCGCATTTTTTTGGATTTTGCGGATATGCGGATATGGCGGATACGCAAAAATAAACGTTTTTCTTGCTTAAAATAGCCAAAATGTAAAAAAAATTACAAAAATTTCATACTGTTCGATGCGTATTCTCATGTTCTATATCATAAGATAATAATAAATACCAAAAATAACTCATAAAACCCCAAAAGTCGCATTTTTTTGGATTTTGCGGATATGCGGATATGGCGGATACGCAAAAATAAACGTTTTTCTTGCTTAAAATAGCCAAAATGTAAAAAAAATTACAAAAATTTCATACTGTTCGATGCGTATTTTAATGTTCTATATCATAAGATAATAATAAATAACAAAAAATAACGAAAAACCCCCAAAAATCGCATTTTTTTGGATTTTGCGGATATGCGGATATGGCGGATACGCGGATATGGCGGATATTGCGGATATGGCGGATATGATATCCGCCGCGGATATGATATCCGCCGCGGATATGATATCCGCCGCGGATATGACATCCGCCGCGGATATGATATCCGCCGTATCCGCCATATCCGCAATTTCCGCGTATCCGCCATATCCGCATATCCGCAAAATCCAAAAAAATGCGATTTTTGGGGGTTTTTGAGTTATTTTTGGTATTTATTATTATCATATGATATAGAACATGAGAAAACGCATCGAACAGTATGAAAATTTTGTCATTTTTTTTACATTTTGGCTATTTTTAGCAAGAAAAACGTTTATTTTTGCGTATCCGCCATATCCGCATATCCGCAAAATCCAAAAAAATGCGATTTTTGGGGGTTTTTGAGTTATTTTTGGTATTTATTATTATCATATGATATAGAACATGAGAAAACGCATCGAACAGTATGAAATTTTTGTCATTTTTTTTACATTTTGGCTATTTTTAGCAAGAAAAACGTTTATTTTTGCGTATCCGCCATATCCGCATATCCGCAAAATCCAAAAAAATGCGATTTTTGGGGGTTTTTGAGTTATTTTTGGTATTTATTATTATCGTATGACATAGAACATTAAAATACGCATCGAACAGTATGAAATTTTTGTCATTTTTTTTACATTTTGGATATTTTAAGCGAGAAAAACGTTTATTTTTGCGGATATTTTGCGGATATTTCGCGGTTTTTGTAACTTTTTCGGTATCACTTATGAAACTATGTTAATTTTGTCTCTGTTACGATATAGAACATGGAATTACGCATCAAACAGTATGAAATAGTTGCTAGTTTTATAACATTTTGCATATTTTATGAAGAAAATATCAAAAAAAAACAAAAAAAACAGCAAAAATTACAGTTTTTCCTTCATAAAATACCCAAAATGTTATAAAACTAGCAACTATTTCATACTGTTCTATGCGTTATTTAATGTTCTATTTCATACTTGAGTCAAAATTGACATCGGTTTATAATAGATACCGAAAAAGTCACAAAAACCGCGAAAAATTAACAAAAATAAAGGTTTTTCATGGATAAAAGATCCAAAATGCTATAAAAATGGCAACTATTTCATACTATCCGATGCGTATTTTAATATACTATATCATACATGAGTCAAAATTAACATCGGTTCATAATAGATACCAAAAAAGTCACAAAAACCGCGAAAAATTCGCGAAATTAAAGGTTTTTCATGCCTAAAATATCCAAAATGTTAAAAAAGTGGCAACTATTTCATACTATCCGATGCCTATTTTAATGTTCTATATCATAAATGAGACAAAAATAACATCGGTTCATAATGGATACCGAAAAAGTGACAAAAACCGCGAAATATCCGCAAAACATCCGCAAAAATAAACGTTTTTTTTTGCTTAAAATATCCAAAATGTAAAAAAAATGACAAAAATTTCATACTGTTCGATGCGTATTCTCATGTTCTATATCATAAGATAATAATAAATACCAAAAATAACTCAAAAACCCCCAAAAATCGCATTTTTTTGGATTTTGCGGATATGCGGATATGGCGGATACGCAAAAATAAACGTTTTTCTTGCTTAAAATAGCCAAAATGTAAAAAAAATTACAAAAATTTCATACTGTTCGATGCGTATTTTAATGTTCTATATCATAAAATAATAATAAATAACAAAAAATAACAAAAAACCCCCAAAAATCGCATTTTTTTGGATTTTGCGGATATGCGGATATGGCGGATACGCAAAAATAAACGTTTTTCTTGCTTAAAATAGCCAAAATGTAAAAAAAATTACAAAAATTTCATACTGTTCGATGCGTATTCTCATGTTCTATATCATAAGATAATAATAAATACCAAAAATAACTCATAAAACCCCAAAAGTCGCATTTTTTTGGATTTTGCGGATATGCGGATATGGCGGATACGCAAAAATAAACGTTTTTCTTGCTTAAAATAGCCAAAATGTAAAAAAAATTACAAAAATTTCATACTGTTCGATGCGTATTTTAATGTTCTATATCATAAGATAATAATAAATAACAAAAAATAACGAAAAACCCCCAAAAATCGCATTTTTTTGGATTTTGCGGATATGCGGATATGGCGGATACGCGGAAATTGCGGATATTGCGGATATGGCGGATATGATATCCGCCGCGGATATGATATCCGCCGCGGATATGATATCCGCCGCGGATATGACATCCGCCGCGGATATGATATCCGCCGTATCCGCCATATCCGCAATTTCCGCGTATCCGCCATATCCGCATATCCGCAAAATCCAAAAAAATGCGATTTTTGGGGGTTTTTGAGTTATTTTTGGTATTTATTATTATCATATGATATAGAACATGAGAAAACGCATCGAACAGTATGAAATTTTTGTAATTTTTTTTACATTTTGGCTATTTTTAGCAAGAAAAACGTTTATTTTTGCGTATCCGCCATATCCGCATATCCGCAAAATCCAAAAAAATGCGATTTTTGGGGGTTTTTGAGTTATTTTTGGTATTTATTATTATCGTATGACATAGAACATTAAAATACGCATCGAACAGTATGAAATTTTTGTCATTTTTTTTACATTTTGGATATTTTAAGCGAGAAAAACGTTTATTTTTGCGGATATTTTGCGGATATTTCGCGGTTTTTGTAACTTTTTCGGTATCACTTATGAAACTATGTTAATTTTGTCTCTGTTACGATATAGAACATGGAATTACGCATCAAACAGTATGAAATAGTTGCTAGTTTTATAACATTTTGCATATTTTATGAAGAAAATATCAAAAAAAAAAGCAAAAAAACAGCAAAAATTACAGTTTTTCCTTCATAAAATACCCAAAATGTTATAAAACTAGCAACTATTTCATACTGTTCTATGCGTTATTTAATGTTCTATTTCATACTTGAGTCAAAATTGACATCGGTTTATAATAGATACCGAAAAAGTCACAAAAACCGCGAAAAATTAACAAAAATAAAGGTTTTTCATGGATAAAAGATCCAAAATGCTATAAAAATGGCAACTATTTCATACTATCCGATGCGTATTTTAATATACTATATCATACATGAGTCAAAATTAACATCGGTTCATAATAGATACCAAAAAAGTCACAAAAACCGCGAAAAATTCGCGAAATTAAAGGTTTTTCATGCCTAAAATATCCAAAATGTTAAAAAAGTGGCAACTATTTCATACTATCCGATGCCTATTTTAATGTTCTATATCATAAATGAGACAAAAATAACATCGGTTCATAATGGATACCGAAAAAGTGACAAAAACCGCGAAATATCCGCAAAACATCCGCAAAAATAAACGTTTTTTTTTGCTTAAAATATCCAAAATGTAAAAAAAATGACAAAAATTTCATACTGTTCGATGCGTATTCTCATGTTCTATATCATAAGATAATAATAAATACCAAAAATAACTCAAAAACCCCCAAAAATCGCATTTTTTTGGATTTTGCGGATATGCGGATATGGCGGATACGCAAAAATAAACGTTTTTCTTGCTTAAAATAGCCAAAATGTAAAAAAAATTACAAAAATTTCATACTGTTCGATGCGTATTTTAATGTTCTATATCATAAGATAATAATAAATAACAAAAAATAACAAAAAACCCCCAAAAATCGCATTTTTTTGGATTTTGCGGATATGCGGATATGGCGGATACGCAAAAATAAACGTTTTTCTTGCTTAAAATAGCCAAAATGTAAAAAAAATTACAAAAATTTCATACTGTTCGATGCGTATTCTCATGTTCTATATCATAAGATAATAATAAATACCAAAAATAACTCATAAAACCCCAAAAGTCGCATTTTTTTGGATTTTGCGGATATGCGGATATGGCGGATACGCAAAAATAAACGTTTTTCTTGCTTAAAATAGCCAAAATGTAAAAAAAATTACAAAAATTTCATACTGTTCGATGCGTATTTTAATGTTCTATATCATAAGATAATAATAAATAACAAAAAATAACGAAAAACCCCCAAAAATCGCATTTTTTTGGATTTTGCGGATATGCGGATATGGCGGATACGCGGAAATTGCGGATATTGCGGATATGGCGGATATGATATCCGCCGCGGATATGATATCCGCCGCGGATATGATATCCGCCGCGGATATGACATCCGCCGCGGATATGATATCCGCCGTATCCGCCATATCCGCAATTTCCGCGTATCCGCCATATCCGCATATCCGCAAAATCCAAAAAAATGCGATTTTTGGGGGTTTTTGAGTTATTTTTGGTATTTATTATTATCATATGATATAGAACATGAGAAAACGCATCGAACAGTATGAAATTTTTGTCATTTTTTTTACATTTTGGCTATTTTTAGCAAGAAAAACGTTTATTTTTGCGTATCCGCCATATCCGCATATCCGCAAAATCCAAAAAAATGCGATTTTTGGGGGTTTTTGAGTTATTTTTGGTATTTATTATTATCGTATGACATAGAACATTAAAATACGCATCGAACAGTATGAAATTTTTGTCATTTTTTTTACATTTTGGATATTTTAAGCGAGAAAAACGTTTATTTTTGCGGATATTTTGCGGATATTTCGCGGTTTTTGTAACTTTTTCGGTATCACTTATGAAACTATGTTAATTTTGTCTCTGTTACGATATAGAACATGGAATTACGCATCAAACAGTATGAAATAGTTGCTAGTTTTATAACATTTTGCATATTTTATGAAGAAAATATCAAAAAAAAAAGCAAAAAAACAGCAAAAATTACAGTTTTTCCTTCATAAAATACCCAAAATGTTATAAAACTAGCAACTATTTCATACTGTTCTATGCGTTATTTAATGTTCTATTTCATACTTGAGTCAAAATTGACATCGGTTTATAATAGATACCGAAAAAGTCACAAAAACCGCGAAAAATTAACAAAAATAAAGGTTTTTCATGGATAAAAGATCCAAAATGCTATAAAAATGGCAACTATTTCATACTATCCGATGCGTATTTTAATATACTATATCATACATGAGTCAAAATTAACATCGGTTCATAATAGATACCAAAAAAGTCACAAAAACCGCGAAAAATTCGCGAAATTAAAGGTTTTTCATGCCTAAAATATCCAAAATGTTAAAAAAGTGGCAACTATTTCATACTATCCGATGCCTATTTTAATGTTCTATATCATAAATGAGACAAAAATAACATCGGTTCATAATGGATACCGAAAAAGTGACAAAAACCGCGAAATATCCGCAAAACATCCGCAAAAATAAACGTTTTTTTTGCTTAAAATATCCAAAATGTAAAAAAAATTACAAAAATTTCATACTGTTCGATGCGTATTCTCATGTTCTATATCATAAGATAATAATAAATACCAAAAATAACTCAAAAACCCCCAAAAATCGCATTTTTTTGGATTTTGCGGATATGCGGATATGGCGGATACGCAAAAATAAACGTTTTTCTTGCTTAAAATAGCCAAAATGTAAAAAAAATTACAAAAATTTCATACTGTTCGATGCGTATTTTAATGTTCTATATCATAAAATAATAATAAATAACAAAAAATAACAAAAAACCCCCAAAAATCGCATTTTTTTGGATTTTGCGGATATGCGGATATGGCGGATACGCAAAAATAAACGTTTTTCTTGCTTAAAATAGCCAAAATGTAAAAAAAATTACAAAAATTTCATACTGTTCGATGCGTATTCTCATGTTCTATATCATAAGATAATAATAAATACCAAAAATAACTCATAAAACCCCAAAAGTCGCATTTTTTTGGATTTTGCGGATATGCGGATATGGCGGATACGCAAAAATAAACGTTTTTCTTGCTTAAAATAGCCAAAATGTAAAAAAAATTACAAAAATTTCATACTGTTCGATGCGTATTTTAATGTTCTATATCATAAGATAATAATAAATAACAAAAAATAACGAAAAACCCCCAAAAATCGCATTTTTTTGGATTTTGCGGATATGCGGATATGGCGGATACGCGGAAATTGCGGATATTGCGGATATGGCGGATATGATATCCGCCGCGGATATGATATCCGCCGCGGATATGATATCCGCCGCGGATATGACATCCGCCGCGGATATGATATCCGCCGTATCCGCCATATCCGCAATTTCCGCGTATCCGCCATATCCGCATATCCGCAAAATCCAAAAAAATGCGATTTTTGGGGGTTTTTGAGTTATTTTTGGTATTTATTATTATCATATGATATAGAACATGAGAAAACGCATCGAACAGTATGAAAATTTTGTCATTTTTTTTACATTTTGGCTATTTTTAGCAAGAAAAACGTTTATTTTTGCGTATCCGCCATATCCGCATATCCGCAAAATCCAAAAAAATGCGATTTTTGGGGGTTTTTGAGTTATTTTTGGTATTTATTATTATCATATGATATAGAACATGAGAAAACGCATCGAACAGTATGAAATTTTTGTCATTTTTTTTACATTTTGGCTATTTTTAGCAAGAAAAACGTTTATTTTTGCGTATCCGCCATATCCGCATATCCGCAAAATCCAAAAAAATGCGATTTTTGGGGGTTTTTGAGTTATTTTTGGTATTTATTATTATCGTATGACATAGAACATTAAAATACGCATCGAACAGTATGAAATTTTTGTCATTTTTTTTACATTTTGGATATTTTAAGCGAGAAAAACGTTTATTTTTGCGGATATTTTGCGGATATTTCGCGGTTTTTGTAACTTTTTCGGTATCACTTATGAAACTATGTTAATTTTGTCTCTGTTACGATATAGAACATGGAATTACGCATCAAACAGTATGAAATAGTTGCTAGTTTTATAACATTTTGCATATTTTATGAAGAAAATATCAAAAAAAAAGCAAAAAAACAGCAAAAATTACAGTTTTTCCTTCATAAAATACCCAAAATGTTATAAAACTAGCAACTATTTCATACTGTTCTATGCGTTATTTAATGTTCTATTTCATACTTGAGTCAAAATTGACATCGGTTTATAATAGATACCGAAAAAGTCACAAAAACCGCGAAAAATTAACAAAAATAAAGGTTTTTCATGGATAAAAGATCCAAAATGCTATAAAAATGGCAACTATTTCATACTATCCGATGCGTATTTTAATATACTATATCATACATGAGTCAAAATTAACATCGGTTCATAATAGATACCAAAAAAGTCACAAAAACCGCGAAAAATTCGCGAAATTAAAGGTTTTTCATGCCTAAAATATCCAAAATGTTAAAAAAGTGGCAACTATTTCATACTATCCGATGCCTATTTTAATGTTCTATATCATAAATGAGACAAAAATAACATCGGTTCATAATGGATACCGAAAAAGTGACAAAAACCGCGAAATATCCGCAAAACATCCGCAAAAATAAACGTTTTTTTTTGCTTAAAATATCCAAAATGTAAAAAAAATGACAAAAATTTCATACTGTTCGATGCGTATTCTCATGTTCTATATCATAAGATAATAATAAATACCAAAAATAACTCAAAAACCCCCAAAAATCGCATTTTTTTGGATTTTGCGGATATGCGGATATGGCGGATACGCAAAAATAAACGTTTTTCTTGCTTAAAATAGCCAAAATGTAAAAAAAATTACAAAAATTTCATACTGTTCGATGCGTATTTTAATGTTCTATATCATAAGATAATAATAAATAACAAAAAATAACAAAAAACCCCCAAAAATCGCATTTTTTTGGATTTTGCGGATATGCGGATATGGCGGATACGCAAAAATAAACGTTTTTCTTGCTTAAAATAGCCAAAATGTAAAAAAAATTACAAAAATTTCATACTGTTCGATGCGTATTCTCATGTTCTATATCATAAGATAATAATAAATACCAAAAATAACTCATAAAACCCCAAAAGTCGCATTTTTTTGGATTTTGCGGATATGCGGATATGGCGGATACGCAAAAATAAACGTTTTTCTTGCTTAAAATAGCCAAAATGTAAAAAAAATTACAAAAATTTCATACTGTTCGATGCGTATTTTAATGTTCTATATCATAAGATAATAATAAATAACAAAAAATAACGAAAAACCCCCAAAAATCGCATTTTTTTGGATTTTGCGGATATGCGGATATGGCGGATACGCGGAAATTGCGGATATTGCGGATATGGCGGATATGATATCCGCCGCGGATATGATATCCGCCGCGGATATGATATCCGCCGCGGATATGACATCCGCCGCGGATATGATATCCGCCGTATCCGCCATATCCGCAATTTCCGCGTATCCGCCATATCCGCATATCCGCAAAATCCAAAAAAATGCGATTTTTGGGGGTTTTTGAGTTATTTTTGGTATTTATTATTATCATATGATATAGAACATGAGAAAACGCATCGAACAGTATGAAAATTTTGTCATTTTTTTTACATTTTGGCTATTTTTAGCAAGAAAAACGTTTATTTTTGCGTATCCGCCATATCCGCATATCCGCAAAATCCAAAAAAATGCGATTTTTGGGGGTTTTTGAGTTATTTTTGGTATTTATTATTATCATATGATATAGAACATGAGAAAACGCATCGAACAGTATGAAATTTTTGTCATTTTTTTTACATTTTGGCTATTTTTAGCAAGAAAAACGTTTATTTTTGCGTATCCGCCATATCCGCATATCCGCAAAATCCAAAAAAATGCGATTTTTGGGGGTTTTTGAGTTATTTTTGGTATTTATTATTATCGTATGACATAGAACATTAAAATACGCATCGAACAGTATGAAATTTTTGTCATTTTTTTTACATTTTGGATATTTTAAGCGAGAAAAACGTTTATTTTTGCGGATATTTTGCGGATATTTCGCGGTTTTTGTAACTTTTTCGGTATCACTTATGAAACTATGTTAATTTTGTCTCTGTTACGATATAGAACATGGAATTACGCATCAAACAGTATGAAATAGTTGCTAGTTTTATAACATTTTGCATATTTTATGAAGAAAATATCAAAAAAAAAGCAAAAAAACAGCAAAAATTACAGTTTTTCCTTCATAAAATACCCAAAATGTTATAAAACTAGCAACTATTTCATACTGTTCTATGCGTTATTTAATGTTCT
This sequence comes from Acanthacorydalis orientalis, assembly GCA_034766995.1. Classification (NCBI taxonomy): domain Eukaryota; kingdom Metazoa; phylum Arthropoda; class Insecta; order Megaloptera; family Corydalidae; genus Acanthacorydalis; species Acanthacorydalis orientalis. Next base: position 48,211,851 of record CM068315.1, on the reverse strand, counting down.
ATTTCATACTTGAGTCAAAATTGACATCGGTTTATAATAGATACCGAAAAAGTCACAAAAACCGCGAAAAATTAACAAAAATAAAGGTTTTTCATGGATAAAAGATCCAAAATGCTATAAAAATGGCAACTATTTCATACTATCCGATGCGTATTTTAATATACTATATCATACATGAGTCAAAATTAACATCGGTTCATAATAGATACCAAAAAAGTCACAAAAACCGCGAAAAATTCGCGAAATTAAAGGTTTTTCATGCCTAAAATATCCAAAATGTTAAAAAAGTGGCAACTATTTCATACTATCCGATGCCTATTTTAATGTTCTATATCATAAATGAGACAAAAATAACATCGGTTCATAATGGATACCGAAAAAGTGACAAAAACCGCGAAATATCCGCAAAACATCCGCAAAAATAAACGTTTTTTTTTGCTTAAAATATCCAAAATGTAAAAAAAATGACAAAAATTTCATACTGTTCGATGCGTATTCTCATGTTCTATATCATAAGATAATAATAAATACCAAAAATAACTCAAAAACCCCCAAAAATCGCATTTTTTTGGATTTTGCGGATATGCGGATATGGCGGATACGCAAAAATAAACGTTTTTCTTGCTTAAAATAGCCAAAATGTAAAAAAAATTACAAAAATTTCATACTGTTCGATGCGTATTTTAATGTTCTATATCATAAGATAATAATAAATAACAAAAAATAACAAAAAACCCCCAAAAATCGCATTTTTTTGGATTTTGCGGATATGCGGATATGGCGGATACGCAAAAATAAACGTTTTTCTTGCTTAAAATAGCCAAAATGTAAAAAAAATTACAAAAATTTCATACTGTTCGATGCGTATTCTCATGTTCTATATCATAAGATAATAATAAATACCAAAAATAACTCATAAAACCCCAAAAGTCGCATTTTTTTGGATTTTGCGGATATGCGGATATGGCGGATACGCAAAAATAAACGTTTTTCTTGCTTAAAATAGCCAAAATGTAAAAAAAATTACAAAAATTTCATACTGTTCGATGCGTATTTTAATGTTCTATATCATAAGATAATAATAAATAACAAAAAATAACGAAAAACCCCCAAAAATCGCATTTTTTTGGATTTTGCGGATATGCGGATATGGCGGATACGCGGAAATTGCGGATATTGCGGATATGGCGGATATGATATCCGCCGCGGATATGATATCCGCCGCGGATATGATATCCGCCGCGGATATGACATCCGCCGCGGATATGATATCCGCCGTATCCGCCATATCCGCAATTTCCGCGTATCCGCCATATCCGCATATCCGCAAAATCCAAAAAAATGCGATTTTTGGGGGTTTTTGAGTTATTTTTGGTATTTATTATTATCATATGATATAGAACATGAGAAAACGCATCGAACAGTATGAAAATTTTGTCATTTTTTTTACATTTTGGCTATTTTTAGCAAGAAAAACGTTTATTTTTGCGTATCCGCCATATCCGCATATCCGCAAAATCCAAAAAAATGCGATTTTTGGGGGTTTTTGAGTTATTTTTGGTATTTATTATTATCATATGATATAGAACATGAGAAAACGCATCGAACAGTATGAAATTTTTGTCATTTTTTTTACATTTTGGCTATTTTTAGCAAGAAAAACGTTTATTTTTGCGTATCCGCCATATCCGCATATCCGCAAAATCCAAAAAAATGCGATTTTTGGGGGTTTTTGAGTTATTTTTGGTATTTATTATTATCGTATGACATAGAACATTAAAATACGCATCGAACAGTATGAAATTTTTGTCATTTTTTTTACATTTTGGATATTTTAAGCGAGAAAAACGTTTATTTTTGCGGATATTTTGCGGATATTTCGCGGTTTTTGTAACTTTTTCGGTATCACTTATGAAACTATGTTAATTTTGTCTCTGTTACGATATAGAACATGGAATTACGCATCAAACAGTATGAAATAGTTGCTAGTTTTATAACATTTTGCATATTTTATGAAGAAAATATCAAAAAAAAAAGCAAAAAAAAAGCAAAAATTACAGTTTTTCCTTCATAAAATACCCAAAATGTTATAAAACTAGCAACTATTTCATACTGTTCTATGCGTTATTTAATGTTCTATTTCATACTTGAGTCAAAATTGACATCGGTTTATAATAGATACCGAAAAAGTCACAAAAACCGCGAAAAATTAACAAAAATAAAGGTTTTTCATGGATAAAAGATCCAAAATGCTATAAAAATGGCAACTATTTCATACTATCCGATGCGTATTTTAATATACTATATCATACATGAGTCAAAATTAACATCGGTTCATAATAGATACCAAAAAAGTCACAAAAACCGCGAAAAATTCGCGAAATTAAAGGTTTTTCATGCCTAAAATATCCAAAATGTTAAAAAAGTGGCAACTATTTCATACTATCCGATGCCTATTTTAATGTTCTATATCATAAATGAGACAAAAATAACATCGGTTCATAATGGATACCGAAAAAGTGACAAAAACCGCGAAATATCCGCAAAACATCCGCAAAAATAAACGTTTTTTTTGCTTAAAATATCCAAAATGTAAAAAAAATGACAAAAATTTCATACTGTTCGATGCGTATTCTCATGTTCTATATCATAAGATAATAATAAATACCAAAAATAACTCAAAAACCCCCAAAAATCGCATTTTTTTGGATTTTGCGGATATGCGGATATGGCGGATACGCAAAAATAAACGTTTTTCTTGCTTAAAATAGCCAAAATGTAAAAAAAATTACAAAAATTTCATACTGTTCGATGCGTATTTTAATGTTCTATATCATAAGATAATAATAAATAACAAAAAATAACAAAAAACCCCCAAAAATCGCATTTTTTTGGATTTTGCGGATATGCGGATATGGCGGATACGCAAAAATAAACGTTTTTCTTGCTTAAAATAGCCAAAATGTAAAAAAAATTACAAAAATTTCATACTGTTCGATGCGTATTCTCATGTTCTATATCATAAGATAATAATAAATACCAAAAATAACTCATAAAACCCCAAAAGTCGCATTTTTTTGGATTTTGCGGATATGCGGATATGGCGGATACGCAAAAATAAACGTTTTTCTTGCTTAAAATAGCCAAAATGTAAAAAAAATTACAAAAATTTCATACTGTTCGATGCGTATTTTAATGTTCTATATCATAAGATAATAATAAATAACAAAAAATAACGAAAAACCCCCAAAAATCGCATTTTTTTGGATTTTGCGGATATGCGGATATGGCGGATACGCGGAAATTGCGGATATTGCGGATATGGCGGATATGATATCCGCCGCGGATATGATATCCGCCGCGGATATGATATCCGCCGCGGATATGACATCCGCCGCGGATATGATATCCGCCGTATCCGCCATATCCGCAATTTCCGCGTATCCGCCATATCCGCATATCCGCAAAATCCAAAAAAATGCGATTTTTGGGGGTTTTTGAGTTATTTTTGGTATTTATTATTATCATATGATATAGAACATGAGAAAACGCATCGAACAGTATGAAAATTTTGTCATTTTTTTTACATTTTGGCTATTTTTAGCAAGAAAAACGTTTATTTTTGCGTATCCGCCATATCCGCATATCCGCAAAATCCAAAAAAATGCGATTTTTGGGGGTTTTTGAGTTATTTTTGGTATTTATTATTATCATATGATATAGAACATGAGAAAACGCATCGAACAGTATGAAATTTTTGTCATTTTTTTTACATTTTGGCTATTTTTAGCAAGAAAAACGTTTATTTTTGCGTATCCGCCATATCCGCATATCCGCAAAATCCAAAAAAATGCGATTTTTGGGGGTTTTTGAGTTATTTTTGGTATTTATTATTATCGTATGACATAGAACATTAAAATACGCATCGAACAGTATGAAATTTTTGTCATTTTTTTTACATTTTGGATATTTTAAGCGAGAAAAACGTTTATTTTTGCGGATATTTTGCGGATATTTCGCGGTTTTTGTAACTTTTTCGGTATCACTTATGAAACTATGTTAATTTTGTCTCTGTTACGATATAGAACATGGAATTACGCATCAAACAGTATGAAATAGTTGCTAGTTTTATAACATTTTGCATATTTTATGAAGAAAATATCAAAAAAAAAAGCAAAAAAACAGCAAAAATTACAGTTTTTCCTTCATAAAATACCCAAAATGTTATAAAACTAGCAACTATTTCATACTGTTCTATGCGTTATTTAATGTTCTATTTCATACTTGAGTCAAAATTGACATCGGTTTATAATAGATACCGAAAAAGTCACAAAAACCGCGAAAAATTAACAAAAATAAAGGTTTTTCATGGATAAAAGATCCAAAATGCTATAAAAATGGCAACTATTTCATACTATCCGATGCGTATTTTAATATACTATATCATACATGAGTCAAAATTAACATCGGTTCATAATAGATACCAAAAAAGTCACAAAAACCGCGAAAAATTCGCGAAATTAAAGGTTTTTCATGCCTAAAATATCCAAAATGTTAAAAAAGTGGCAACTATTTCATACTATCCGATGCCTATTTTAATGTTCTATATCATAAATGAGACAAAAATAACATCGGTTCATAATGGATACCGAAAAAGTGACAAAAACCGCGAAATATCCGCAAAACATCCGCAAAAATAAACGTTTTTTTTGCTTAAAATATCCAAAATGTAAAAAAAATGACAAAAATTTCATACTGTTCGATGCGTATTCTCATGTTCTATATCATAAGATAATAATAAATACCAAAAATAACTCAAAAACCCCCAAAAATCGCATTTTTTTGGATTTTGCGGATATGCGGATATGGCGGATACGCAAAAATAAACGTTTTTCTTGCTTAAAATAGCCAAAATGTAAAAAAAATTACAAAAATTTCATACTGTTCGATGCGTATTTTAATGTTCTATATCATAAGATAATAATAAATAACAAAAAATAACAAAAAACCCCCAAAAATCGCATTTTTTTGGATTTTGCGGATATGCGGATATGGCGGATACGCAAAAATAAACGTTTTTCTTGCTTAAAATAGCCAAAATGTAAAAAAAATTACAAAAATTTCATACTGTTCGATGCGTATTCTCATGTTCTATATCATAAGATAATAATAAATACCAAAAATAACTCATAAAACCCCAAAAGTCGCATTTTTTTGGATTTTGCGGATATGCGGATATGGCGGATACGCAAAAATAAACGTTTTTCTTGCTTAAAATAGCCAAAATGTAAAAAAAATTACAAAAATTTCATACTGTTCGATGCGTATTTTAATGTTCTATATCATAAGATAATAATAAATAACAAAAAATAACGAAAAACCCCCAAAAATCGCATTTTTTTGGATTTTGCGGATATGCGGATATGGCGGATACGCGGAAATTGCGGATATTGCGGATATGGCGGATATGATATCCGCCGCGGATATGATATCCGCCGCGGATATGATATCCGCCGCGGATATGACATCCGCCGCGGATATGATATCCGCCGTATCCGCCATATCCGCAATTTCCGCGTATCCGCCATATCCGCATATCCGCAAAATCCAAAAAAATGCGATTTTTGGGGGTTTTTGAGTTATTTTTGGTATTTATTATTATCATATGATATAGAACATGAGAAAACGCATCGAACAGTATGAAATTTTTGTAATTTTTTTTACATTTTGGCTATTTTTAGCAAGAAAAACGTTTATTTTTGCGTATCCGCCATATCCGCATATCCGCAAAATCCAAAAAAATGCGATTTTTGGGGGTTTTTGAGTTATTTTTGGTATTTATTATTATCATATGATATAGAACATGAGAAAACGCATCGAACAGTATGAAATTTTTGTCATTTTTTTTACATTTTGGCTATTTTTAGCAAGAAAAACGTTTATTTTTGCGTATCCGCCATATCCGCATATCCGCAAAATCCAAAAAAATGCGATTTTTGGGGGTTTTTGAGTTATTTTTGGTATTTATTATTATCGTATGACATAGAACATTAAAATACGCATCGAACAGTATGAAATTTTTGTCATTTTTTTTACATTTTGGATATTTTAAGCGAGAAAAACGTTTATTTTTGCGGATATTTTGCGGATATTTCGCGGTTTTTGTAACTTTTTCGGTATCACTTATGAAACTATGTTAATTTTGTCTCTGTTACGATATAGAACATGGAATTACGCATCAAACAGTATGAAATAGTTGCTAGTTTTATAACATTTTGCATATTTTATGAAGAAAATATCAAAAAAAAAAGCAAAAAAACAGCAAAAATTACAGTTTTTCCTTCATAAAATACCCAAAATGTTATAAAACTAGCAACTATTTCATACTGTTCTATGCGTTATTTAATGTTCTATTTCATACTTGAGTCAAAATTGACATCGGTTTATAATAGATACCGAAAAAGTCACAAAAACCGCGAAAAATTAACAAAAATAAAGGTTTTTCATGGATAAAAGATCCAAAATGCTATAAAAATGGCAACTATTTCATACTATCCGATGCGTATTTTAATATACTATATCATACATGAGTCAAAATTAACATCGGTTCATAATAGATACCAAAAAAGTCACAAAAACCGCGAAAAATTCGCGAAATTAAAGGTTTTTCATGCCTAAAATATCCAAAATGTTAAAAAAGTGGCAACTATTTCATACTATCCGATGCCTATTTTAATGTTCTATATCATAAATGAGACAAAAATAACATCGGTTCATAATGGATACCGAAAAAGTGACAAAAACCGCGAAATATCCGCAAAACATCCGCAAAAATAAACGTTTTTTTTTGCTTAAAATATCCAAAATGTAAAAAAAATGACAAAAATTTCATACTGTTCGATGCGTATTCTCATGTTCTATATCATAAGATAATAATAAATACCAAAAATAACTCAAAAACCCCCAAAAATCGCATTTTTTTGGATTTTGCGGATATGCGGATATGGCGGATACGCAAAAATAAACGTTTTTCTTGCTTAAAATAGCCAAAATGTAAAAAAAATTACAAAAATTTCATACTGTTCGATGCGTATTTTAATGTTCTATATCATAAGATAATAATAAATAACAAAAAATAACAAAAAACCCCCAAAAATCGCATTTTTTTGGATTTTGCGGATATGCGGATATGGCGGATACGCAAAAATAAACGTTTTTCTTGCTTAAAATAGCCAAAATGTAAAAAAAATTACAAAAATTTCATACTGTTCGATGCGTATTCTCATGTTCTATATCATAAGATAATAATAAATACCAAAAATAACTCATAAAACCCCAAAAGTCGCATTTTTTTGGATTTTGCGGATATGCGGATATGGCGGATACGCAAAAATAAACGTTTTTCTTGCTTAAAATAGCCAAAATGTAAAAAAAATTACAAAAATTTCATACTGTTCGATGCGTATTTTAATGTTCTATATCATAAGATAATAATAAATAACAAAAAATAACGAAAAACCCCCAAAAATCGCATTTTTTTGGATTTTGCGGATATGCGGATATGGCGGATACGCGGAAATTGCGGATATTGCGGATATGGCGGATATGATATCCGCCGCGGATATGATATCCGCCGCGGATATGATATCCGCCGCGGATATGACATCCGCCGCGGATATGATATCCGCCGTATCCGCCATATCCGCAATTTCCGCGTATCCGCCATATCCGCATATCCGCAAAATCCAAAAAAATGCGATTTTTGGGGGTTTTTGAGTTATTTTTGGTATTTATTATTATCATATGATATAGAACATGAGAAAACGCATCGAACAGTATGAAAATTTTGTCATTTTTTTTACATTTTGGCTATTTTTAGCAAGAAAAACGTTTATTTTTGCGTATCCGCCATATCCGCATATCCGCAAAATCCAAAAAAATGCGATTTTTGGGGGTTTTTGAGTTATTTTTGGTATTTATTATTATCATATGATATAGAACATGAGAAAACGCATCGAACAGTATGAAATTTTTGTCATTTTTTTTACATTTTGGCTATTTTTAGCAAGAAAAACGTTTATTTTTGCGTATCCGCCATATCCGCATATCCGCAAAATCCAAAAAAATGCGATTTTTGGGGGTTTTTGAGTTATTTTTGGTATTTATTATTATCGTATGACATAGAACATTAAAATACGCATCGAACAGTATGAAATTTTTGTCATTTTTTTTACATTTTGGATATTTTAAGCGAGAAAAACGTTTATTTTTGCGGATATTTTGCGGATATTTCGCGGTTTTTGTAACTTTTTCGGTATCACTTATGAAACTATGTTAATTTTGTCTCTGTTACGATATAGAACATGGAATTACGCATCAAACAGTATGAAATAGTTGCTAGTTTTATAACATTTTGCATATTTTATGAAGAAAATATCAAAAAAAAAAGCAAAAAAACAGCAAAAATTACAGTTTTTCCTTCATAAAATACCCAAAATGTTATAAAACTAGCAACTATTTCATACTGTTCTATGCGTTATTTAATGTTCTATTTCATACTTGAGTCAAAATTGACATCGGTTTATAATAGATACCGAAAAAGTCACAAAAACCGCGAAAAATTAACAAAAATAAAGGTTTTTCATGGATAAAAGATCCAAAATGCTATAAAAATGGCAACTATTTCATACTATCCGATGCGTATTTTAATATACTATATCATACATGAGTCAAAATTAACATCGGTTCATAATAGATACCAAAAAAGTCACAAAAACCGCGAAAAATTCGCGAAATTAAAGGTTTTTCATGCCTAAAATATCCAAAATGTTAAAAAAGTGGCAACTATTTCATACTATCCGATGCCTATTTTAATGTTCTATATCATAAATGAGACAAAAATAACATCGGTTCATAATGGATACCGAAAAAGTGACAAAAACCGCGAAATATCCGCAAAACATCCGCAAAAATAAACGTTTTTTTTGCTTAAAATATCCAAAATGTAAAAAAAATGACAAAAATTTCATACTGTTCGATGCGTATTCTCATGTTCTATATCATAAGATAATAATAAATACCAAAAATAACTCAAAAACCCCCAAAAATCGCATTTTTTTGGATTTTGCGGATATGCGGATATGGCGGATACGCAAAAATAAACGTTTTTCTTGCTTAAAATAGCCAAAATGTAAAAAAAATTACAAAAATTTCATACTGTTCGATGCGTATTTTAATGTTCTATATCATAAGATAATAATAAATAACAAAAAATAACAAAAAACCCCCAAAAATCGCATTTTTTTGGATTTTGCGGATATGCGGATATGGCGGATACGCAAAAATAAACGTTTTTCTTGCTTAAAATAGCCAAAATGTAAAAAAAATTACAAAAATTTCATACTGTTCGATGCGTATTCTCATGTTCTATATCATAAGATAATAATAAATACCAAAAATAACTCATAAAACCCCAAAAGTCGCATTTTTTTGGATTTTGCGGATATGCGGATATGGCGGATACGCAAAAATAAACGTTTTTCTTGCTTAAAATAGCCAAAATGTAAAAAAAATTACAAAAATTTCATACTGTTCGATGCGTATTTTAATGTTCTATATCATAAGATAATAATAAATAACAAAAAATAACGAAAAACCCCCAAAAATCGCATTTTTTTGGATTTTGCGGATATGCGGATATGGCGGATACGCGGAAATTGCGGATATTGCGGATATGGCGGATATGATATCCGCCGCGGATATGATATCCGCCGCGGATATGATATCCGCCGCGGATATGACATCCGCCGCGGATATGATATCCGCCGTATCCGCCATATCCGCAATTTCCGCGTATCCGCCATATCCGCATATCCGCAAAATCCAAAAAAATGCGATTTTTGGGGGTTTTTGAGTTATTTTTGGTATTTATTATTATCATATGATATAGAACATGAGAAAACGCATCGAACAGTATGAAATTTTTGTAATTTTTTTTACATTTTGGCTATTTTTAGCAAGAAAAACGTTTATTTTTGCGTATCCGCCATATCCGCATATCCGCAAAATCCAAAAAAATGCGATTTTTGGGGGTTTTTGAGTTATTTTTGGTATTTATTATTATCATATGATATAGAACATGAGAAAACGCATCGAACAGTATGAAATTTTTGTCATTTTTTTTACATTTTGGCTATTTTTAGCAAGAAAAACGTTTATTTTTGCGTATCCGCCATATCCGCATATCCGCAAAATCCAAAAAAATGCGATTTTTGGGGGTTTTTGAGTTATTTTTGGTATTTATTATTATCGTATGACATAGAACATTAAAATACGCATCGAACAGTATGAAATTTTTGTCATTTTTTTTACATTTTGGATATTTTAAGCGAGAAAAACGTTTATTTTTGCGGATATTTTGCGGATATTTCGCGGTTTTTGTAACTTTTTCGGTATCACTTATGAAACTATGTTAATTTTGTCTCTGTTACGATATAGAACATGGAATTACGCATCAAACAGTATGAAATAGTTGCTAGTTTTATAACATTTTGCATATTTTATGAAGAAAATATCAAAAAAAAAAGCAAAAAAACAGCAAAAATTACAGTTTTTCCTTCATAAAATACCCAAAATGTTATAAAACTAGCAACTATTTCATACTGTTCTATGCGTTATTTAATGTTCTATTTCATACTTGAGTCAAAATTGACATCGGTTTATAATAGATACCGAAAAAGTCACAAAAACCGCGAAAAATTAACAAAAATGAAGGTTTTTCATGGATAAAAGATCCAAAATGCTATAAAAATGGCAACTATTTCATACTATCCGATGCGTATTTTAATATACTATATCATACATGAGTCAAAATTAACATCGGTTCATAATAGATACCAAAAAAGTCACAAAAACCGCGAAAAATTCGCGAAATTAAAGGTTTTTCATGCCTAAAATATCCAAAATGTTAAAAAAGTGGCAACTATTTCATACTATCCGATGCCTATTTTAATGTTCTATATCATAAATGAGACAAAAATAACATCGGTTCATAATGGATACCGAAAAAGTGACAAAAACCGCGAAATATCCGCAAAACATCCGCAAAAATAAACGTTTTTTTTGCTTAAAATATCCAAAATGTAAAAAAAATGACAAAAATTTCATACTGTTCGATGCGTATTCTCATGTTCTATATCATAAGATAATAATAAATACCAAAAATAACTCATAAAACCCCAAAAGTCGCATTTTTTTGGATTTTGCGGATATGCGGATATGGCGGATACGCAAAAATAAACGTTTTTCTTGCTTAAAATAGCCAAAATGTAAAAAAAATTACAAAAATTTCATACTGTTCGATGCGTATTTTAATGTTCTATATCATAAGATAATAATAAATAACAAAAAATAACGAAAAACCCCCAAAAATCGCATTTTTTTGGATTTTGCGGATATGCGGATATGGCGGATACGCGGAAATTGCGGATATTGCGGATATGGCGGATATGATATCCGCCGCGGATATGATATCCGCCGCGGATATGATATCCGCCGCGGATATGACATCCGCCGCGGATATGATATCCGCCGTATCCGCCATATCCGCAATTTCCGCGTATCCGCCATATCCGCATATCCGCAAAATCCAAAAAAATGCGATTTTTGGGGGTTTTTGAGTTATTTTTGGTATTTATTATTATCATATGATATAGAACATGAGAAAACGCATCGAACAGTATGAAATTTTTGTAATTTTTTTTACATTTTGGCTATTTTTAGCAAGAAAAACGTTTATTTTTGCGTATCCGCCATATCCGCATATCCGCAAAATCCAAAAAAATGCGATTTTTGGGGGTTTTTGAGTTATTTTTGGTATTTATTATTATCATATGATATAGAACATGAGAAAACGCATCGAACAGTATGAAATTTTTGTCATTTTTTTTACATTTTGGCTATTTTTAGCAAGAAAAACGTTTATTTTTGCGTATCCGCCATATCCGCATATCCGCAAAATCCAAAAAAATGCGATTTTTGGGGGTTTTTGAGTTATTTTTGGTATTTATTATTATCGTATGACATAGAACATTAAAATACGCATCGAACAGTATGAAATTTTTGTCATTTTTTTTACATTTTGGATATTTTAAGCGAGAAAAACGTTTATTTTTGCGGATATTTTGCGGATATTTCGCGGTTTTTGTAACTTTTTCGGTATCACTTATGAAACTATGTTAATTTTGTCTCTGTTACGATATAGAACATGGAATTACGCATCAAACAGTATGAAATAGTTGCTAGTTTTATAACATTTTGCATATTTTATGAAGAAAATATCAAAAAAAAAGCAAAAAAAACAGCAAAAATTACAGTTTTTCCTTCATAAAATACCCAAAATGTTATAAAACTAGCAACTATTTCATACTGTTCTATGCGTTATTTAATGTTCTATTTCATACTTGAGTCAAAATTGACATCGGTTTATAATAGATACCGAAAAAGTCACAAAAACCGCGAAAAATTAACAAAAATGAAGGTTTTTCATGGATAAAAGATCCAAAATGCTATAAAAATGGCAACTATTTCATACTATCCGATGCGTATTTTAATATACTATATCATACATGAGTCAAAATTAACATCGGTTCATAATAGATACCAAAAAAGTCACAAAAACCGCGAAAAATTCGCGAAATTAAAGGTTTTTCATGCCTAAAATATCCAAAATGTTAAAAAAGTGGCAACTATTTCATACTATCCGATGCCTATTTTAATGTTCTATATCATAAATGAGACAAAAATAACATCGGTTCATAATGGATACCGAAAAAGTGACAAAAACCGCGAAATATCCGCAAAACATCCGCAAAAATAAACGTTTTTTTTGCTTAAAATATCCAAAATGTAAAAAAAATGACAAAAATTTCATACTGTTCGATGCGTATTCTCATGTTCTATATCATAAGATAATAATAAATACCAAAAATAACTCAAAAACCCCCAAAAATCGCATTTTTTTGGATTTTGCGGATATGCGGATATGGCGGATACGCAAAAATAAACGTTTTTCTTGCTTAAAATAGCCAAAATGTAAAAAAAATTACAAAAATTTCATACTGTTCGATGCGTATTTTAATGTTCTATATCATAAGATAATAATAAATAACAAAAAATAACAAAAAACCCCCAAAAATCGCATTTTTTTGGATTTTGCGGATATGCGGATATGGCGGATACGCAAAAATAAACGTTTTTCTTGCTTAAAATAGCCAAAATGTAAAAAAAATTACAAAAATTTCATACTGTTCGATGCGTATTCTCATGTTCTATATCATAAGATAATAATAAATACCAAAAATAACTCATAAAACCCCAAAAGTCGCATTTTTTTGGATTTTGCGGATATGCGGATATGGCGGATACGCAAAAATAAACGTTTTTCTTGCTTAAAATAGCCAAAATGTAAAAAAAATTACAAAAATTTCATACTGTTCGATGCGTATTTTAATGTTCTATATCATAAGATAATAATAAATAACAAAAAATAACGAAAAACCCCCAAAAATCGCATTTTTTTGGATTTTGCGGATATGCGGATATGGCGGATACGCGGAAATTGCGGATATTGCGGATATGGCGGATATGATATCCGCCGCGGATATGATATCCGCCGTATCCGCCATATCCGCAATTTCCGCGTATCCGCCATATCCGCATATCCGCAAAATCCAAAAAAATGCGATTTTTGGGGGTTTTTGAGTTATTTTTGGTATTTATTATTATCATATGATATAGAACATGAGAAAACGCATCGAACAGTATGAAATTTTTGTAATTTTTTTTACATTTTGGCTATTTTTAGCAAGAAAAACGTTTATTTTTGCGTATCCGCCATATCCGCATATCCGCAAAATCCAAAAAAATGCGATTTTTGGGGGTTTTTGAGTTATTTTTGGTATTTATTATTATCGTATGACATAGAACATTAAAATACGCATCGAACAGTATGAAATTTTTGTCATTTTTTTTACATTTTGGATATTTTAAGCGAGAAAAACGTTTATTTTTGCGGATATTTTGCGGATATTTCGCGGTTTTTGTAACTTTTTCGGTATCACTTATGAAACTATGTTAATTTTGTCTCTGTTACGATATAGAACATGGAATTACGCATCAAACAGTATGAAATAGTTGCTAGTTTTATAACATTTTGCATATTTTATGAAGAAAATATCAAAAAAAAAAGCAAAAAAACAGCAAAAATTACAGTTTTTCCTTCATAAAATACCCAAAATGTTATAAAACTAGCAACTATTTCATACTGTTCTATGCGTTATTTAATGTTCTATTTCATACTTGAGTCAAAATTGACATCGGTTTATAATAGATACCGAAAAAGTCACAAAAACCGCGAAAAATTAACAAAAATAAAGGTTTTTCATGGATAAAAGATCCAAAATGCTATAAAAATGGCAACTATTTCATACTATCCGATGCGTATTTTAATATACTATATCATACATGAGTCAAAATTAACATCGGTTCATAATAGATACCAAAAAAGTCACAAAAACCGCGAAAAATTCGCGAAATTAAAGGTTTTTCATGCCTAAAATATCCAAAATGTTAAAAAAGTGGCAACTATTTCATACTATCCGATGCCTATTTTAATGTTCTATATCATAAATGAGACAAAAATAACATCGGTTCATAATGGATACCGAAAAAGTGACAAAAACCGCGAAATATCCGCAAAACATCCGCAAAAATAAACGTTTTTTTTTGCTTAAAATATCCAAAATGTAAAAAAAATGACAAAAATTTCATACTGTTCGATGCGTATTCTCATGTTCTATATCATAAGATAATAATAAATACCAAAAATAACTCAAAAACCCCCAAAAATCGCATTTTTTTGGATTTTGCGGATATGCGGATATGGCGGATACGCAAAAATAAACGTTTTTCTTGCTTAAAATAGCCAAAATGTAAAAAAAATTACAAAAATTTCATACTGTTCGATGCGTATTTTAATGTTCTATATCATAAGATAATAATAAATAACAAAAAATAACAAAAAACCCCCAAAAATCGCATTTTTTTGGATTTTGCGGATATGCGGATATGGCGGATACGCAAAAATAAACGTTTTTCTTGCTTAAAATAGCCAAAATGTAAAAAAAATTACAAAAATTTCATACTGTTCGATGCGTATTCTCATGTTCTATATCATAAGATAATAATAAATACCAAAAATAACTCATAAAACCCCAAAAGTCGCATTTTTTTGGATTTTGCGGATATGCGGATATGGCGGATACGCAAAAATAAACGTTTTTCTTGCTTAAAATAGCCAAAATGTAAAAAAAATTACAAAAATTTCATACTGTTCGATGCGTATTTTAATGTTCTATATCATAAGATAATAATAAATAACAAAAAATAACGAAAAACCCCCAAAAATCGCATTTTTTTGGATTTTGCGGATATGCGGATATGGCGGATACGCGGAAATTGCGGATATTGCGGATATGGCGGATATGATATCCGCCGCGGATATGATATCCGCCGCGGATATGATATCCGCCGCGGATATGACATCCGCCGCGGATATGATATCCGCCGTATCCGCCATATCCGCAATTTCCGCGTATCCGCCATATCCGCATATCCGCAAAATCCAAAAAAATGCGATTTTTGGGGGTTTTTGAGTTATTTTTGGTATTTATTATTATCATATGATATAGAACATGAGAAAACGCATCGAACAGTATGAAATTTTTGTCATTTTTTTTACATTTTGGCTATTTTTAGCAAGAAAAACGTTTATTTTTGCGTATCCGCCATATCCGCATATCCGCAAAATCCAAAAAAATGCGATTTTTGGGGGTTTTTGAGTTATTTTTGGTATTTATTATTATCGTATGACATAGAACATTAAAATACGCATCGAACAGTATGAAATTTTTGTCATTTTTTTTACATTTTGGATATTTTAAGCGAGAAAAACGTTTATTTTTGCGGATATTTTGCGGATATTTCGCGGTTTTTGTAACTTTTTCGGTATCACTTATGAAACTATGTTAATTTTGTCTCTGTTACGATATAGAACATGGAATTACGCATCAAACAGTATGAAATAGTTGCTAGTTTTATAACATTTTGCATATTTTATGAAGAAAATATCAAAAAAAAAAGCAAAAAAACAGCAAAAATTACAGTTTTTCCTTCATAAAATACCCAAAATGTTATAAAACTAGCAACTATTTCATACTGTTCTATGCGTTATTTAATGTTCTATTTCATACTTGAGTCAAAATTGACATCGGTTTATAATAGATACCGAAAAAGTCACAAAAACCGCGAAAAATTAACAAAAATAAAGGTTTTTCATGGATAAAAGATCCAAAATGCTATAAAAATGGCAACTATTTCATACTATCCGATGCGTATTTTAATATACTATATCATACATGAGTCAAAATTAACATCGGTTCATAATAGATACCAAAAAAGTCACAAAAACCGCGAAAAATTCGCGAAATTAAAGGTTTTTCATGCCTAAAATATCCAAAATGTTAAAAAAGTGGCAACTATTTCATACTATCCGATGCCTATTTTAATGTTCTATATCATAAATGAGACAAAAATAACATCGGTTCATAATGGATACCGAAAAAGTGACAAAAACCGCGAAATATCCGCAAAACATCCGCAAAAATAAAGGTTTTTTTTGCTTAAAATATCCAAAATGTAAAAAAAATGACAAAAATTTCATACTGTTCGATGCGTATTCTCATGTTCTATATCATAAGATAATAATAAATACCAAAAATAACTCAAAAACCCCCAAAAATCGCATTTTTTTGGATTTTGCGGATATGCGGATATGGCGGATACGCAAAAATAAACGTTTTTCTTGCTTAAAATAGCCAAAATGTAAAAAAAATTACAAAAATTTCATACTGTTCGATGCGTATTTTAATGTTCTATATCATAAGATAATAATAAATAACAAAAAATAACGAAAAACCCCCAAAAATCGCATTTTTTTGGATTTTGCGGATATGCGGATATGGCGGATACGCGGAAATTGCGGATATTGCGGATATGGCGGATATGATATCCGCCGCGGATATGATATCCGCCGCGGATATGATATCCGCCGCGGATATGACATCCGCCGCGGATATGATATCCGCCGTATCCGCCATATCCGCAATTTCCGCGTATCCGCCATATCCGCATATCCGCAAAATCCAAAAAAATGCGATTTTTGGGGGTTTTTGAGTTATTTTTGGTATTTATTATTATCATATGATATAGAACATGAGAAAACGCATCGAACAGTATGAAATTTTTGTCATTTTTTTTACATTTTGGCTATTTTTAGCAAGAAAAACGTTTATTTTTGCGTATCCGCCATATCCGCATATCCGCAAAATCCAAAAAAATGCGATTTTTGGGGGTTTTTGAGTTATTTTTGGTATTTATTATTATCGTATGACATAGAACATTAAAATACGCATCGAACAGTATGAAATTTTTGTCATTTTTTTTACATTTTGGATATTTTAAGCGAGAAAAACGTTTATTTTTGCGGATATTTTGCGGATATTTCGCGGTTTTTGTAACTTTTTCGGTATCACTTATGAAACTATGTTAATTTTGTCTCTGTTACGATATAGAACATGGAATTACGCATCAAACAGTATGAAATAGTTGCTAGTTTTATAACATTTTGCATATTTTATGAAGAAAATATCAAAAAAAAAAGCAAAAAAACAGCAAAAATTACAGTTTTTCCTTCATAAAATACCCAAAATGTTATAAAACTAGCAACTATTTCATACTGTTCTATGCGTTATTTAATGTTCTATTTCATACTTGAGTCAAAATTGACATCGGTTTATAATAGATACCGAAAAAGTCACAAAAACCGCGAAAAATTAACAAAAATAAAGGTTTTTCATGGATAAAAGATCCAAAATGCTATAAAAATGGCAACTATTTCATACTATCCGATGCGTATTTTAATATACTATATCATACATGAGTCAAAATTAACATCGGTTCATAATAGATACCAAAAAAGTCACAAAAACCGCGAAAAATTCGCGAAATTAAAGGTTTTTCATGCCTAAAATATCCAAAATGTTAAAAAAGTGGCAACTATTTCATACTATCCGATGCCTATTTTAATGTTCTATATCATAAATGAGACAAAAATAACATCGGTTCATAATGGATACCGAAAAAGTGACAAAAACCGCGAAATATCCGCAAAACATCCGCAAAAATAAACGTTTTTTTTGCTTAAAATATCCAAAATGTAAAAAAAATGACAAAAATTTCATACTGTTCGATGCGTATTCTCATGTTCTATATCATAAGATAATAATAAATACCAAAAATAACTCAAAAACCCCCAAAAATCGCATTTTTTTGGATTTTGCGGATATGCGGATATGGCGGATACGCAAAAATAAACGTTTTTCTTGCTTAAAATAGCCAAAATGTAAAAAAAATTACAAAAATTTCATACTGTTCGATGCGTATTTTAATGTTCTATATCATAAGATAATAATAAATAACAAAAAATAACAAAAAACCCCCAAAAATCGCATTTTTTTGGATTTTGCGGATATGCGGATATGGCGGATACGCAAAAATAAACGTTTTTCTTGCTTAAAATAGCCAAAATGTAAAAAAAATTACAAAAATTTCATACTGTTCGATGCGTATTCTCATGTTCTATATCATAAGATAATAATAAATACCAAAAATAACTCATAAAACCCCAAAAGTCGCATTTTTTTGGATTTTGCGGATATGCGGATATGGCGGATACGCAAAAATAAACGTTTTTCTTGCTTAAAATAGCCAAAATGTAAAAAAAATTACAAAAATTTCATACTGTTCGATGCGTATTTTAATGTTCTATATCATAAGATAATAATAAATAACAAAAAATAACGAAAAACCCCCAAAAATCGCATTTTTTTGGATTTTGCGGATATGCGGATATGGCGGATACGCGGAAATTGCGGATATTGCGGATATGGCGGATATGATATCCGCCGCGGATATGATATCCGCCGCGGATATGATATCCGCCGCGGATATGACATCCGCCGCGGATATGATATCCGCCGTATCCGCCATATCCGCAATTTCCGCGTATCCGCCATATCCGCATATCCGCAAAATCCAAAAAAATGCGATTTTTGGGGGTTTTTGAGTTATTTTTGGTATTTATTATTATCATATGATATAGAACATGAGAAAACGCATCGAACAGTATGAAAATTTTGTCATTTTTTTTACATTTTGGCTATTTTTAGCAAGAAAAACGTTTATTTTTGCGTATCCGCCATATCCGCATATCCGCAAAATCCAAAAAAATGCGATTTTTGGGGGTTTTTGAGTTATTTTTGGTATTTATTATTATCATATGATATAGAACATGAGAAAACGCATCGAACAGTATGAAATTTTTGTCATTTTTTTTACATTTTGGCTATTTTTAGCAAGAAAAACGTTTATTTTTGCGTATCCGCCATATCCGCATATCCGCAAAATCCAAAAAAATGCGATTTTTGGGGGTTTTTGAGTTATTTTTGGTATTTATTATTATCGTATGACATAGAACATTAAAATACGCATCGAACAGTATGAAATTTTTGTCATTTTTTTTACATTTTGGATATTTTAAGCGAGAAAAACGTTTATTTTTGCGGATATTTTGCGGATATTTCGCGGTTTTTGTAACTTTTTCGGTATCACTTATGAAACTATGTTAATTTTGTCTCTGTTACGATATAGAACATGGAATTACGCATCAAACAGTATGAAATAGTTGCTAGTTTTATAACATTTTGCATATTTTATGAAGAAAATATCAAAAAAAAAAGCAAAAAAACAGCAAAAATTACAGTTTTTCCTTCATAAAATACCCAAAATGTTATAAAACTAGCAACTATTTCATACTGTTCTATGCGTTATTTAATGTTCTATTTCATACTTGAGTCAAAATTGACATCGGTTTATAATAGATACCGAAAAAGTCACAAAAACCGCGAAAAATTAACAAAAATAAAGGTTTTTCATGGATAAAAGATCCAAAATGCTATAAAAATGGCAACTATTTCATACTATCCGATGCGTATTTTAATATACTATATCATACATGAGTCAAAATTAACATCGGTTCATAATAGATACCAAAAAAGTCACAAAAACCGCGAAAAATTCGCGAAATTAAAGGTTTTTCATGCCTAAAATATCCAAAATGTTAAAAAAGTGGCAACTATTTCATACTATCCGATGCCTATTTTAATGTTCTATATCATAAATGAGACAAAAATAACATCGGTTCATAATGGATACCGAAAAAGTGACAAAAACCGCGAAATATCCGCAAAACATCCGCAAAAATAAACGTTTTTTTTGCTTAAAATATCCAAAATGTAAAAAAAATGACAAAAATTTCATACTGTTCGATGCGTATTCTCATGTTCTATATCATAAGATAATAATAAATACCAAAAATAACTCAAAAACCCCCAAAAATCGCATTTTTTTGGATTTTGCGGATATGCGGATATGGCGGATACGCAAAAATAAACGTTTTTCTTGCTTAAAATAGCCAAAATGTAAAAAAAATTACAAAAATTTCATACTGTTCGATGCGTATTTTAATGTTCTATATCATAAGATAATAATAAATAACAAAAAATAACAAAAAACCCCCAAAAATCGCATTTTTTTGGATTTTGCGGATATGCGGATATGGCGGATACGCAAAAATAAACGTTTTTCTTGCTTAAAATAGCCAAAATGTAAAAAAAATTACAAAAATTTCATACTGTTCGATGCGTATTCTCATGTTCTATATCATAAGATAATAATAAATACCAAAAATAACTCATAAAACCCCAAAAGTCGCATTTTTTTGGATTTTGCGGATATGCGGATATGGCGGATACGCAAAAATAAACGTTTTTCTTGCTTAAAATAGCCAAAATGTAAAAAAAATTACAAAAATTTCATACTGTTCGATGCGTATTTTAATGTTCTATATCATAAGATAATAATAAATAACAAAAAATAACGAAAAACCCCCAAAAATCGCATTTTTTTGGATTTTGCGGATATGCGGATATGGCGGATAAGCGGAAATTGCGGATATTGCGGATATGGCGGATATGATATCCGCCGCGGATATGATATCCGCCGCGGATATGATATCCGCCGCGGATATGACATCCGCCGCGGATATGATATCCGCCGTATCCGCCATATCCGCAATTTCCGCGTATCCGCCATATCCGCATATCCGCAAAATCCAAAAAAATGCGATTTTTGGGGGTTTTTGAGTTATTTTTGGTATTTATTATTATCATATGATATAGAACATGAGAAAACGCATCGAACAGTATGAAATTTTTGTCATTTTTTTTACATTTTGGCTATTTTTAGCAAGAAAAACGTTTATTTTTGCGTATCCGCCATATCCGCATATCCGCAAAATCCAAAAAAATGCGATTTTTGGGGGTTTTTGAGTTATTTTTGGTATTTATTATTATCATATGATATAGAACATGAGAAAACGCATCGAACAGTATGAAATTTTTGTCATTTTTTTTACATTTTGGCTATTTCTAGCAAGAAAAACATTTATTTTTGCGTATCCGCCATATCCGCATATCCGCAAAATCCAAAAAAATGCGATTTTTGGGGGTTTTTGAGTTATTTTTGGTATTTATTATTATCGTATGACATAGAACATTAAAATACGCATCGAACAGTATGAAATTTTTGTCATTTTTTTTACATTTTGGATATTTTAAGCGAGAAAAACGTTTATTTTTGCGGATATTTTGCGGATATTTCGCGGTTTTTGTAACTTTTTCGGTATCACTTATGAAACTATGTTAATTTTGTCTCTGTTACGATATAGAACATGGAATTACGCATCAAACAGTATGAAATAGTTGCTAGTTTTATAACATTTTGCATATTTTATGAAGAAAATATCAAAAAAAAAAGCAAAAAAACAGCAAAAATTACAGTTTTTCCTTCATAAAATACCCAAAATGTTATAAAACTAGCAACTATTTCATACTGTTCTATGCGTTATTTAATGTTCTATTTCATACTTGAGTCAAAATTGACATCGGTTTATAATAGATACCGAAAAAGTCACAAAAACCGCGAAAAATTAACAAAAATAAAGGTTTTTCATGGATAAAAGATCCAAAATGCTATAAAAATGGCAACTATTTCATACTATCCGATGCGTATTTTAATATACTATATCATACATGAGTCAAAATTAACATCGGTTCATAATAGATACCAAAAAAGTCACAAAAACCGCGAAAAATTCGCGAAATTAAAGGTTTTTCATGCCTAAAATATCCAAAATGTTAAAAAAGTGGCAACTATTTCATACTATCCGATGCCTATTTTAATGTTCTATATCATAAATGAGACAAAAATAACATCGGTTCATAATGGATACCGAAAAAGTGACAAAAACCGCGAAATATCCGCAAAACATCCACAAAAATAAACGTTTTTTTTGCTTAAAATATCCAAAATGTAAAAAAAATGACAAAAATTTCATACTGTTCGATGCGTATTCTCATGTTCTATATCATAAGATAATAATAAATACCAAAAATAACTCAAAAACCCCCAAAAATCGCATTTTTTTGGATTTTGCGGATATGCGGATATGGCGGATACGCAAAAATAAACGTTTTTCTTGCTTAAAATAGCCAAAATGTAAAAAAAATTACAAAAATTTCATACTGTTCGATGCGTATTTTAATGTTCTATATCATAAAATAATAATAAATAACAAAAAATAACAAAAAACCCCCAAAAATCGCATTTTTTTGGATTTTGCGGATATGCGGATATGGCGGATACGCAAAAATAAACGTTTTTCTTGCTTAAAATAGCCAAAATGTAAAAAAAATTACAAAAATTTCATACTGTTCGATGCGTATTCTCATGTTCTATATCATAAGATAATAATAAATACCAAAAATAACTCATAAAACCCCAAAAGTCGCATTTTTTTGGATTTTGCGGATATGCGGATATGGCGGATACGCAAAAATAAACGTTTTTCTTGCTTAAAATAGCCAAAATGTAAAAAAAATTACAAAAATTTCATACTGTTCGATGCGTATTTTAATGTTCTATATCATAAGATAATAATAAATAACAAAAAATAACGAAAAACCCCCAAAAATCGCATTTTTTTGGATTTTGCGGATATGCGGATATGGCGGATACGCGGAAATTGCGGATATGGCGGATATGATATCCGCCGCGGATATGATATCCGCCGCGGATATGACATCCGCCGCGGATATGACATCCGCCGCGGATATGATATCCGCCGTATCCGCCATATCCGCAATTTCCGCGTATCCGCCATATCCGCATATCCGCAAAATCCAAAAAAATGCGATTTTTGGGGGTTTTTGAGTTATTTTTGGTATTTATTATTATCATATGATATAGAACATGAGAAAACGCATCGAACAGTATGAAAATTTTGTCATTTTTTTTACATTTTGGCTATTTTTAGCAAGAAAAACGTTTATTTTTGCGTATCCGCCATATCCGCATATCCGCAAAATCCAAAAAAATGCGATTTTTGGGGGTTTTTGAGTTATTTTTGGTATTTATTATTATCATATGATATAGAACATGAGAAAACGCATCGAACAGTATGAAATTTTTGTCATTTTTTTTACATTTTGGCTATTTTTAGCAAGAAAAACGTTTATTTTTGCGTATCCGCCATATCCGCATATCCGCAAAATCCAAAAAAATGCGATTTTTGGGGGTTTTTGAGTTATTTTTGGTATTTATTATTATCGTATGACATAGAACATTAAAATACGCATCGAACAGTATGAAATTTTTGTCATTTTTTTTACATTTTGGATATTTTAAGCGAGAAAAACGTTTATTTTTGCGGATATTTTGCGGATATTTCGCGGTTTTTGTAACTTTTTCGGTATCACTTATGAAACTATGTTAATTTTGTCTCTGTTACGATATAGAACATGGAATTACGCATCAAACAGTATGAAATAGTTGCTAGTTTTATAACATTTTGCATATTTTATGAAGAAAATATCAAAAAAAAAAAGCAAAAAAACAGCAAAAATTACAGTTTTTCCTTCATAAAATACCCAAAATGTTATAAAACTAGCAACTATTTCATACTGTTCTATGCGTTATTTAATGTTCTATTTCATACTTGAGTCAAAATTGACATCGGTTTATAATAGATACCGAGAAAGTCACAAAAACCGCGAAAAATTAACAAAAATAAAGGTTTTTCATGGATAAAAGATCCAAAATGCTATAAAAATGGCAACTATTTCATACTATCCGATGCGTATTTTAATATACTATATCATACATGAGTCAAAATTAACATCGGTTCATAATAGATACCAAAAAAGTCACAAAAACCGCGAAAAATTCGCGAAATTAAAGGTTTTTCATGCCTAAAATATCCAAAATGTTAAAAAAGTGGCAACTATTTCATACTATCCGATGCCTATTTTAATGTTCTATATCATAAATGAGACAAAAATAACATCGGTTCATAATGGATACCGAAAAAGTTACAAAAACCGCGAAATATCCGCAAAACATCCGCAAAAATAAACGTTTTTCTTGCTTAAAATATCCAAAATGTAAAAAAAATGACAAAAATTTCATACTGTTCGATGCGTATTCTCATGTTCTATATCATAAGATAATAATAAATACCAAAAATAACTCAAAAACCCCCAAAAATTGCATTTTTTTAGATTTTGCGGATATGCGGATATGGCGGATACGCAAAAATAAACGTTTTTCTTGCTTAAAATAGCCAAAATGTAAAAAAAATTACAAAAATTTCATACTGTTCGATGCGTATTTTAATGTTCTATATCATAAGACAATAATAAATAACAAAAAATAACAAAAAACCCCCAAAAATCGCATTTTTTTGGATTTTGCGGATATGCGGATATGGCGGATACGCGGATATGGCGGAAATTGCGGATATGGCGGATATGATATCCGCCGCGGATATGATATCCGCCGCGGATATGACATCCGCCGCGGATATGATATCCGCCGTATCCGCCATATCCGCAATTTCCGCGTATCCGCCATATCCGCATATCCGCAAAATCCAAAAAAATGCGATTTTTGGGGGTTTTTGAGTTATTTTTGGTATTTATTATTATCATATGATATAGAACATGAGAATACGCATCGAACAGTATGAAATTTTTGTCATTTTTTTACATTTTGGCTATTTTAAGCAAGAAAAACGTTTATTTTTGCGTATCCGCCATATCCGCATATCCGCAAAATCCAAAAAAATGCGATTTTTGGGGGTTTTTGAGTTATTTTTGGTATTTATTATTATCTTATGATATAGAACATGAGAATACGCATCGAACAGTATGAAATTTTTGTCATTTTTTTTACATTTTGGATATTTTAAGCAAGAAAAACGTTTATTTTTGCGGATGTTTTGCGGATATTTCGCGGTTTTTGTCACTTTTTCGGTATCAATTATGAACCTATGTTAATTTTGTATCTTTTACGATATAGAAAATGAGAATACGCATCGAACGGTATGAAATAGTTGCTAGTTTTATAACACTTTGCATATTTTATGAAGGAATAACGGAAATTTTTGCAGATATTTTGCGGTTTTTTTGATATTTCCGACATTTATTATGGACCGATGTTAATTTTGTCTAGAAATATACGTAAAGCATTAAAAGACGAATCGACCAGTATTAACTAGTTACCAAAATATCCTACATATCAACAAAATAAACCATATCCGCCATATCCTCAATATCCGCCATATCCGCAATATATAAAATATCCAAATTGTTTTAAAAATGGCAACTATTTCATACCGGTCGATGCATATATAATTGTTCTATATCATATCTTATTTAAAATTAATATCAGTCCATAAAATATGTAGGAAATATCAAATAAACTGCAAAAAATCACATTTGTTTGATATTGCGGATAATGCGGATATTTCGTATATGGTGGATATTACGGATATTGCTTATTTTGTGGATATGTAGGATAATTTGGCAACTAATTAATACTGGTCGATTCATCTTTTAATGCTTTATGTATATTTCTAGACTAAATTAATATCTGTCCGATGTAGTTAGTTTATGTCTAGTAAATCTAGAAAATAAACAAAGAAAGAAAATATTAATTTTTATCAGAAAAAACTAATATTCATGACGGTTTCTTTTACAAGTTGTCCGGGTTGCCTTTACATATTTTTTATCCCATTTGAATAATTTTATTTTCGCTAGAAACGAAAGTCTCCGTTAATATTAGTAATTTACTGCAGTGACTTGGAAATTATAGTAATGAATTCATTATTTTATTTTTTCCGAATAATGTATACTTATATGCTTCATAAAAAGTGATAGATGTGTGATACAGACACAGACTGAGTGAAACAGAAAATTCATTCAAGTTTTATATGACTTGCTTAAATATTCAAACTTTTACATGCAGAGGTATCGTCATGTTGTAATAAAAATTTTATAACATTTATTAAGTGTAAACGTAGTGAAATGTTTTTTTTTTCACAATATATGTATACAAATTAATGGCGCGATCACTTAGTAATAACTTTATTAAAATTTCAGAAAGATATTTACAAGGGAAATGTCAGATACACCCGTATTTCCAAATTAAATCAATGATTTTCTTACGTTAATGTTCTATTTTTTTTAACTAGAGAGATTTGAATGTACCATTTCTTATATCTGTTTTTTTTTTTTGCATTTTCTGTTAAATACTGTGAATTAACTACTATCAACTTTTTTCTTAACTGAAATTAATAAAATGAAATCAATACAATCTAATATCTAACTTCTAGTAGTTGATGTAAAAGTACCTTATTTAAATTATTATCACATTTAAGTCTGATAATAAAAAAAACGTTGTTTATAAAAGTAAATAAAAAACACGTATAGTCTAATATTTAGTAAATGAGGATGAACTTTTTATTACAAACACTCTGTCAATTTCTAAATAAAAAGTAGAACATTAAGATTTTGTTTAAGGAACGTTTTGACGCACATAAAGTTTGATTATAAACAATATCTCTACAAGTTATCTCTTTCAATCTTCTTCCTTCGGTTTGTATAATAATTTGTTAGTAGTTAAAATATTTGTGTATGTTCATTTTTGATTCTGTCCTACTCTGTTTGACTAATTTCAGTTCATTGATTAGTGTAACCACTATGATAGTATATATTAAATCAATAATTCAATTGAATTAAATTATGTCAGAATGTTAAAAATCCAAAGGTAAAAAAGTACTATTTCATTTGCGCAAACCTGTATTATTCTTTCATGCATTTTAAATAAAAAGTAGAGTTGTATTGATGTTAATTCGTTATAATTTGTGCATCTTTTATCTCTCTTTAACTTTTATGCACTTTTATACAGTAGAACGACAGAAAGATTGATGGTTTGAAAATATAAGGATTGATTCAAACTTATTTATTTTATTAATTTCATTATTCAAAAAAAATTTAGATAGTATATTTGAAAATACAGGAGATAAGTTTGTCAATAAAAATTAATATTCATTAATTTACTGACCGTTATAATATATATGTATACGTCTCTCTCTCTCTCTCTATATATATATACACATACACCCACACACACACACACAAATATATATTGTAGCTTTAATAGCCATATGTATTAAATAACTTACTTTTCAAATATGTTAGAGTTTTGTTTATAATAAAATTTTCATTCGTAAATAGATATGTATTATAAAGTTTTGGGATAGACCCGATGGTAGATCAGAACGTTCTGTATAAAGTAGAGAATACTTTGCCATTTGTGTTCTGAACCTTCTTTTACTTACTATAAAATCAGAAGTTTGGCTAAAACTTTGTTATTACACAGCATATACAAAATATCATCTTTATATTTTCTGTTTGTTGGAATAAGGCAATAACCTTATATATATATATATATATATATATATATATATGTATATATATATATATATATATATATATATATATATATATTACAATATGAATATATATGAAATACGAGGATGATTTGAAAAGTTTACGGCCTAACATATAAGTGGCGATAATATTTTAAATATTTGTGATACATTACAAAGCGGTATTGATTTTATACATAACCTCAAAGTTTATAATTAATGTGTCAAGCAGTTTGTTGTAAACGTCAATTTAAATAAAGAAATAGATACAGGCTGAACAATGTGCGGTGAAGTTTTTTGTCAAAAAAGTCTTAACGCCAATAGAATTTTTAATGAGATAAAAAATTTACTGGGTGATACTACATCTTCGTATACAACTGTAACGAAGTGGGTAGCTGAATTTAATGTGGCTGTGCAAGCTTAGATGGTAACCCGCCTAGTGGACGTCCGAAAACTGCAACTACAGAAGAAATTATCCCACAAAGTGCACGATATTTTCCTACAGGATCGGCGATTGAAGGTGTTCGAAATTGATAGGATTGTGGGTTTCTCAGATGAACGCGTGTATTACATCCTAACTGAAGAGTTAGGTATCAAAAACCTGTTGGCAAGACGGGTGCTGCGTTTGATGACAATTGATCATAAAAGCATTTGAGTACAAATTTCCCAAGACTGTTTGTATCGATTTAAAAGGGATACGACTGACTTTATCCGGCGATTTGTGACTATAGATGAGACTTGGATTCACCATTATACCTAAGAGCCAAAACAACAATCAGAGCAAAGGAAGCATGGTGGTTTTTCGCCGCCAAAAAGAGCAAAATCAGTTTTATCCGTTTGAAAGTTATGGCTTAAAAATGTTGAGTGCTAAAGGGATCCTGCTAATTGACCACCTTCCAAAGAGTTAAAAATAATGGGAGAGTATTATAGTAAGGTTTTGGATCGACTCGATGAAACAATTCATGAGAAAAGACCAGGTTTATCAATAAAAAAATCAGGACAGTGCATGTCCCCATACAAGTGTTGTATCCATAGCAAAACTCACTGAATTGAAGCGCGACTTGCTACCCATCTAGCTTCTTTTCCAGATTAGTCCCCGTCAGATTACCATCTGTTCCCAAAACGTAAAAACATGCGGACGTGACAACTATGCGGCAAATAAAAGGAATTAAAACTAAAAAAATGGCAGCCCCTTCATTCGAAATCATTTGCCATTAATATAAATACAAGTCTGTGAAATGTTGAATCCTGAATTGAAGCTTGTTAATATAAAATGTCGAATTTGAGTTTGGTGGATTATGAGAATGATTGTTTCAGATACTTAACAAACTTTGAAAACTTGAAGAACAATTCAACAAAAAATAATATCTTGTTCGTATAAACATGTTATTTTTATTTAAAAATAAATTAGTAAAATTGTTGATGAGTCAGTAGTATTATTATATTTTTTTTATTTCTGAGTGGTTTTGATAATGTTTATTATTTATTAATAAAATGATTTTATTTCATTTTTATTTTTTTATTATTTGTTATAAATGGTCATTTCATTATATATATATATATATATATATATATATATATATATATACATGCTTAGTATATTACCTATATAAAATATTTTTATGTTTAAAAGTAAAATAAATTGAACATATTTCTTTATTTAAGTTCTGAAATATATCAACTGAAATATGACTAACTACTTTTTCATAAATCCAATAATTATTTGACTAAAAATACGACACTTCTTCACATAACTAAACACTTGTGTTTTGAATTAAAGATAATATTTTTTCTGAATTACTCACTTTATAAAATTTATTATAATAGAATACTTGATTTTCTTTAAACATAATTCAAATTTATGATTGATTTCCTCTATACATTTTTTTGATATATTCATTGAAAAATAACATATATATAACAATAAAAGAAACCTTCTATTCAATTTATTATTCTTCAAATATGAATGTGTTAATTTTATTCCATCGTACACTCTTTCTTCAAATATGATTCACTACTGAAAAGTTTGACATATTTTAATATTTTCAAATCTCAAAGTTAATGTAAAATACATTTTCGTTTCGTTTGCTGTCATAATACTTTTATGTTATGGTATCAATGGAATGATTTTTGAAAGAACCTTTGAATCTTTGTACAGTTTTCATTTTTTAAAGTAAAGTTTTCAATGAAGTCATATGGAATAAAATTATCTGTTTCTACATTACTTTTATTATTATACGATTATTTCCTTTACTCTTGACAAAAAGATAAATATTATTATTAATGAGTTGTACATGTGCGCTGAATATATATTTAAATGTTTTCATTTAATAATGTTTTGTTTTCATTATTTATATAGTTATGGGTATCGATTTTCGTTATAGTGAATTCGTATGATAATTTTTAAATTAAGAACAGTAGTTTTTAATTGATCCAATAATTATTTGGATAAGATATATAGTGTTTTTAAATGTTAGGTTTGCCACTTGAATATCTTAAAACGACGAGAAAATATTTTAATTTGAAACAGAATTATGATTGATTCAATTTAAGGGCACCGAATTAATCTTTTACACCTAATAACTAAGAGAAAAATTATATTTTTTTGTATCATATTGTGAATGTTTTTTGATATGTCTTAGTCTCTGTCGAATCTTTCATTACAGGTAAAAAATATATAAATGCTATTAAGTATAAATAAAAACAAGTTTTCTTTTATTCTATTTGAAATCAGTAAAAGTACTAATGAATTAACTAGAGCATAAAATAATATAAAGTATATTCAAGCATTATTATGGAACGTAGATTTTTTACAATTATAAGTAATTACAAAAAATTGAAAATATTTGAAGTGAGATAATATTAAATATGTATTTATAAATTCTTTCTGTAGATCCGTTTCAGTTTAATCGTTTGTTGGTTCTTCGTTGATTTCCTGTATGAATTTTTAATCGGGAATGTTTGTCCTTTATTAAGAAATTCACATTTTCTTACATTCATTAATAGAAGAGTAACATTAAGTTATATTTTGGTTATATTCAGTGTCGTTAAATTATTAATTTTTAATTTGCATATAGATTGAGTAATACACCCTGCAATGTTAAGGAAGTTGAGTTTGTATTTGTATAACGTTTGACAAAGTTTGTCGATTCAAATTCACTTTTGCTTATTATGTACTGTATAACTTCCTGTTTACTTTATATTACTGATAAAATAGGAATATTGTGAAAAATCAGAGAAGAAGATTATTATTTAAAATAGAACGGCTTATGATGGAAGTAAACAAGTATAAAATGTGGAAAGATTTCATATACTGTCTTATCGACATAATATTGAAGTTTACATGCTTAGGTTTATTTTATGAACATAATATTATTGATTCTAATATATATATATATATATATATATATATATATATATATATATATATATATATGCGTGTTTTCTGTTCACATTTTTTTTAAACTTTTTAGAATATTAAATAAAGAATTACATAAAAATATTTAAAAACAAGATATAAAGTTGTTATAATTTTAATAGTGTTTTTAATTTGCCCATTAAATATCTTTAAATTCCAATTTTAAAATGGGAGCTAATGATGCTAATTGCTGACGCGCCCTTAACTTACCTGACCAATTTTAAAAATTATGATTTTAAGTGCTCTTTTGCATACAATTAATATTCCAAGCATGTTGTTTTGCTATGTAAACCGTGTTATTTTTTTATTTTTTTTTTGTATTATTGATATATTTGAATTATTTTATTTTCAATAAAAGGTAAAATTAAAAACTTTGAATTTATAAGTATAATTTACAGTATATGAATATTAATCACTTCCAATCAATTTATTGTATTTGCAATTCCATATTAAGTGTTTTTATAATAATTTAAACAATATAAGGACATATTTTACTAAAATTATGTAATAGTTAATAGGTGTACAGATTAATTCGGTGTTCTTTTTATAGAAAATGAATATTTATTTATAGAAGAACGGAATACATTTTAATCCTTGAAATATTACCCATTATTTTGTATAATTTGATTTTTTGTGAAAAAAATGGCGTCTTTTAGTCGATGAAATGATGTGCGTTTGACTTAATGAATCCCCTATGGTTGTTTCTGTAAAAATAATATTTTAACAATACTTTTATTGAAATAGAATTTATATTGTATGAATAAATGATAAAAGACAATATATTTTATTCAATGTTAATAAATCAGTTATTCATTTAATTAACAACGATTACTTTTTCATTTTTGAAAATCTCTGTTCTGTCTTATGACAAGAAATTGATTTATTATCTAAAATTGAACAAAAAAGTTAGGATCACACTAAAACGGCACGTTTAAATCCGAAAATCAATTTAAATTACGAATTAACGTTATAGAGTATTCATATAAAAATGATTGGCATTTTATGAGATAGCATAATCCCTACACTTTTTTGTGCCATCCTATGATTTTTCGGCATATTTATAAACACATAAATCTCTGGCTCGCAGTAGTTTACAATAGAAAAACATGCTGAAATAACACACACGAATTGTATTTTTTAGATAAAAGGTTCTGAAAATGTATTTTATCTCAAATGTTATATGTACCAGCATGTTTACTCTACTTTATATGGTAACGAAATGTTATCGATTAAATTTCAGAGCAGCTTATTTAATAGACAGTTGTCATGTAAGAGATCACTGCGAGTACAATTATCATATACTGAGAACGAATTATTGTCACTCTGTTATGAATGAAAATTAAAGCTTTATTAAGCTGCTGGTGATAATTTATGCATTCATCAAATACTACTGAAATACGAAGATACAATTGAACATTTTTAAATATACACAGTTTTCTTGTGTAATTTATATCAATATTTAATATAAAATTCTTTTTATTCATTCATTTCGTTTAATTATTATTTATTTCAATTACTCTCAATAATGCTGTTTTTTTCACTCTCGCTTTATGTTTCTTCGAAAGAAAATATATTATTAATATATTATTACAAAAATATAGTTAATATACAAATATATATTAATATTAGGTTATTAAAAAAATAATTGCATAAAAATAAATTCATATACATTTTTCTCAGCTAGCTATTTTAAGCGGTCGAGAACTGATGGCTGACTAACGCCTGCAAGCTGTGTGCAAGCTCTAGAATTGTTGTGCATGGTTCTGATTCAACTAATGCCTTTAGTAGGTCGTTATGAATTGAAGGCTCGTGACCTTCTTCATCTCCAGGGTTCTCGTCCCCGCCACGAAATTTTTGGAACCACCATTGCACGGTACGTTCCTTAATAGCACCCACACCAAAAGCATCGTTTAGTCTTCGAGTAGTTTCTGCTGCTTTACAACCCGTTTTGAACTCATATAAAAATGATCTTATTTGATTTTTTTCCGTCTTCAATTCAATAGCATAATTTGAAGCAAAATTAATAATAAAACTCAAGTCGATGTTACCAAAATATAGACCAAAAAATGCACTTTAAAATGATATTAATATGAAATATAATGCATTTTCAAGTTATATAATATTTAAAAAAGTGTTATAAAGATTTTATTGATGTTTTCTTAATCAGTCATACAGAAACTTATTCATATGATCAATTAGAATTAATTTAAAAGGAATTATGTTTTAATATTTATTTACATTACAGACTATATTAACAGACTTTATCAACACCGACATATTTTCAACAAAGCTTAAAATTTCACAGAATCTAAAGTAACGAAATCCCGTAATATAAACTTTAATATTTACTTTTACGTTTCCATACGATATTTAAGTTACATGTGGCTATATATATATATATATATATATATATATATATATATATATATATAAACGAGTATTGTGTGTAAAGAAAATTATGTTGAATAAAATATATTTCAAAACTGAACTTAAATTTATATTAAGTTTGTTTTTTGTATATTGTTTCAAAAGATTTTTAAATGTTTTAATCTGTGGGTGAGTTAAGTAAACTAAAAGCTATTTGTGTGTTGTTTTAAACTGAAGAAAACTGTAAGATAATAATGAGATTCTAAATTATTATTCTTGTAATAAAATATGAAATTATTATTTATAGATACGATATAGTCATGTAGTAAATTAAAATACAAAAAATATATATTATGTTATTATTATTTTTAATTAAAAAACATACTTTTCAGTTTTTAAATATAGAAATATAAATTTTCATGTAGAGTAATTGAAGAATTCAGTTATTACAAGAAATATTTATGAATTTTGAATTATCTATATATGTATATATATATATATATATATATATACATATACAGAAAAAAATCAATTCATATAAAACTTATATAATAATGTAAAAGAAAGAGGCAGTCAAATATCGATTAATGTAAGAGTATTTCGTTTTTATAATATGTTTATGTATTCTTTTAAATACAATGAATAATAAGCTCTAAGGGTTTTTTAAAAATATAACAAATAGAAAAAAATATTTTTTGCATCCTTTTTAAGTAATAAATAATTTATGATTTTGTAGACTCTAGTTTGTAAACCAGTGTTTTTAGTTAGTATAGAAAAAATATGAAGACAATTGTATTCGTTAATACTAGATATTTATCAACAAGATTCAATGTAAATATATTATTAATACATAGCATAGTAGCATTATTTCATTGTTTTGATTATATAAGTTTAAAGAAAATTTTATATATAAAAAAATATCCTAATATAATAAATATTTTTGATCAGAATTTAAGGATCCTTCAAGGTTAACGTTCAATACCCTTTATCGTAAATTTAATGTTCATTTCTTTATTTAAATGAGCAAATCTATAAAATAACTTAAGAATTGTTTATATATATATTTATATACATATATATACATATATATATATATATTTATATATATATATATATATATATATATATATATATATATGTATATGATTATGTAAAAAGAAATAGATCCTAATTGGTATCTATATGCTATTATTTATTTTCCCACTAATATATTTAAGTTTTCATTAACAGATAGTTTTAAATCATTATTGAGTACTTGTTTATGTTCGAAAATTTAAGACTTTTAAAATGATTTCTATAATTTATAATTAATTGTACTCGCACTGGCTGACAAATTGAATTTTTTAAATTATTAATATATATATATATATATATATATATATTAAACTAGTATATGTATACAAATAATGTAAAAATTAAGCAAACAGCTTAGTGATTTAAAAAGAAAATACAAGCACTGAAATCTGTATTAGTTGTTATTCTGTACTGAGAATTAAACACCTTTTGTTAAATTTCAAGCAATTAAAATTTCATACACGATTACCTAACAATTATGCATAATACTGATAAAATGATTAAATGAGATAGAAAGATAAACTTATTATATTCAATATAATTTAATAAATACGTGATTCATAACAATAAATCCATAGTTTATAATCAATAATCAATTGCAAAAGTGCCAGTATTTTAAACATAAAAGAAATTTCGTTAAAATATGTAGTCAATATCAAATTGTTTTGTTCTCATTTACTTTATCTCTCTCTCTCTAAATGTATATATATATATATATATATATATATATATGTATATATATATATATATATATATGTATATATATATATATATATGTGTGTGTGTGTGTGTGATTGTTGTATGTATTAATCAGATACCATACAGAAGAAAATTAAACTAATAATATTAGGTTTGTAGAAAAATAATTTTCTCCCGTGTGGGGATTTGCCAGTTACCTCCATCGGGCGCGTCCCCATTGGAATTGGGGAAAGCTCGCTGACTCTGCGCTCTAGCAGTGTCAGAGGGTAGTGGGGAAATAAAATACCCACCGTGAAAAAAAAACTGGACTGCCCTCCGGGTATGGGGGTTGAGTCGTAAGGCCAGCAACCTAACACTCGGAAAACATTTAAATAAAAAGCTAAAATACCCAGTAAAAATACGCTTCGGATGTCGGATGGATACAATAAAAACTGAAAACAGCAAAAGAGAAATAATTGCGGTTTATGACTTTAAAATTCATATAAAGCTTTATATGCTTGATGTTTTAAGTAGTCTAGAAGAGTTGGATGACTAATGCCTAACTTTTGTGCAAGCTCTCGAATTGTTGTACATGTTTATGATTTAACTAATGGCTTTAGTTGGTCGTTATGAACTTAAGGGCGCTCGTGACCTTCTCGCTCTTCAAGACTCTTGTCACCACCACGAAATTTTTGGAATCTCCATTGTACCGTACGTTCCTTAATAGCACCCATACCAAAGCATCGTTTAGTTTACGAGCAGTTTCTGCTGTTTTACAACCCGTTTTGAACTCATTGAAAAAATTGCTCTTATTTGGCTTCTTTTCCGTCTTTAATTCAATAACCCAAGTTGAAGCAAAACTAATAATAAAACTAAAGTCGATGTTAGAAAAATATAGACTAAAAATGCACTTTAAAATGATATTAACATAAACGCGATGAAATAACATTCTCATTGAAAAAAATTAAGGATAGAATTCATAAAACAAAACTGCAATTATTTTCCTATCTACCTAGGAATTATCGAGAAGAAATATAAAAATTCAATGCGTTAATTATTACTAAATGAATAATTACTAAATGAAATATCAGAAAACAGAAACCTGTTATGTATATAATAAATAATTAAATTTGTACAAAAACAAACAATCCAAATAAGATATTACTTTTTTATAATACAACAAAAATATGTGATTACTTCGTGTATAAAAAGTGAACAATTTAGCTAATATACTTTCCTAGTTGAGAATGGTTTCTATTTAAACAAGATATACTTGCACCGGGAAAATGTGTTATTCTAGTTCTGGATTCTGGTTGGTGGCGATGCCTGTTGCACTTAATTTCACGACGCCGACGCTATCGTCGTTCCGACATCTCGGCGCGTCGCTAACGGTGCCTCTTTTCATTTAACAATCCACTACCATTCGCTGTTGTACCAGTTACATGAACAACTCGCGTTCGCATATCGGTTTAATTGTTCATTGATACATTTTCGAAAAGTTTTTTACGCGTGAAAATGTGAAACCGTGTTTACTACATGTTGATAAAAACTTTAGTGCCTGCTAAAAACTACATTGTATGTATAAATGTATGCTACCTTTTCAATTAAAAAAATATTAGTGGTCGTAGTTTTAAATATTTTATTAAAGTTTTATTAAATGTTTTTACTTTTTTTAAAGATTGTATATATATATATATATATATACACCAAATTTCAATTGAATACAAATATTTTTTTAATTAAATCACTCTTTAATATCATCGGTGTTTTATATACTTTTATTGTAAAAAATACTAATAATATTTCATAATAATTTATGAAAGTGAATGATTTTCTACTATAGTAAATAATTAAAACTGATAATTTATCTGTATTATTTCGAGTAGATTATTATTGGCAACAATATTTTTCTATTAATAATTGATTAGAGAAAAGAAGTACTTTGTATCTTTGAGAATAGTCAACGCAAGTTACTGTTTGTTAGAAAACATATTAAGATTATTTTTAGTAATGTAAATATATGTGTTTATTATTAGATGTTAAATGTATAATTTTCTGTCATATATATATATATATATATATATATATATATATATATATATATATATATGTGTATATATATATATGTATATATATATATATATGTATATATATATATATATATAAAATTTAAATCTTCATAATGATGCGTTTATGCGTGTAAAATTTATTCATAAAAAAATATTTAATATATATATATATATATATATCACATTTTCTTTCGAATACATAAAAATGACAAATGTGTTTAAGCTTCATTTAGTACACAAATTATGATAAACGTATGAGATTAAACATTTTCGTATAATATTTTTTTAGAAATTGATCTCACTTAAAATATAGAATGAAAATAAAATAAGCTTCTTTCTCTATTTACTTTTTTTAGATACTTTATAGATATTAATATTTAAATGAAAAAATAACAGTTCAACTAAACATTTTGAAAGAAGTTATATATATATATATATATATATATATATAATATATATATATATACATATACATATATATTAATATTTAAAATAATCTACTGTATATTTGAATTTTTTTTAATCAGTTTTAATAACAATACATTAACATTCCGTTCAAAAATCGTTTTGCTGCTACTTTTTTTATATTTCATTAAATTTCATCTTATGTTTTATTTTTATTTTATATATTTTCTTATATATATATATACATAATATCTATGTATATGCATATAAAATTATAATTTTAAGTTTTTTCTTTACTAAGAAATTAAAAAAAAAGATTAAACGTTGAAATAATCAAAAATATATGTGTTATGAAATTAATTATAATATTTTATTTCAAATCAATTTAAATGGACAATATGTATTTCTAGTGAGTATATTATTCATTAATTACAGATGCTTTGATTCATTTATACACACTATTTGCATTCATATACTAAAACAGAGACATTTATATTTATTGCCATTTTTGACCGATCTTTATTTAAATAATTTCGTACACATTTTACGAATTAAACATAGTTTAAGAATAATGAGGTTTAAATACGAAGTTACATGAATAAAACTGAATTGTACTTTATGAAGTACATTTTTTTTTAAAAAAAAAAACAATTCATTCGATTTCGAAAATTAGTAAATATTTTGTTTTTAGTATCAGAAAATTACCAAAATATGACACCCGCTGAACCTTTTAGCAGTTATAACGAAATTGCTTGCTAATTTTTAATTTTATGTAATGCTGAAATGTTTTACATTGTGTTATCGCATTTATAATCTGATTACGGCATCAGTACAAATTTTGTGTGAAGAATTGGTGATTGAAAATTTGGAAAATGATGGATAATAATCATATGCTTGTTTGATAAATTATATATATATATATATACATACATACATATAATTACACACACATATATATATATATATATATATATATATATATATATATATATGTATGTATATAATAGTGGATTCGCCCCTTGCTTGCTGCGCTCGTTAACCCCTGGATTAGCTGCGCTCGCCCACTTGCCAATTATGAACATGTACATGTAACCGAATGAAACATTTTTTAAAACTCATTTATGTCTATATAATAATTCTAACAGATATATTGAAACGTAGTTTTATATATGAGATAAACATATTTGGGCACATAGAAACCTCGTACCAAATAAATAACTTGACGTAATGGAATTTTTATTTTTAGTGGATAATTTTGTTGAAACACTTTTCTGGATACAAGTTGATTCGTACTTTTTTTAGTTATATATGTCTCAATCAGATCTTTTAAATATATTTTATCTTTACCTTTAATAAAACTCATTAGTTGTTTTTAATTTTAGAACACTTTTATATATATATTAAAGATTACAACTACGTAAAGGAGTTTTATGCAGCTTTAAGTGTTTTCATTTATGTTATATGATTAAATCTGTTTATTTATATACATTTAAAAATGAAAATAAGTATATACAGCGAATGAGAAGTAAAAATATCACTTTTATAAAATATTTTAATGGAAATCTTCTATATTTATTCATATGTGCCATTCATTCTGATCATTGTAATGTAAATTTAAGGATAAAAGAACAATAGTAAATTAATAAACGATTAACTTTTGAAATTATAAAGTGAAATTATACGGTTTTGATATATATGTATATATATATATATATATATATTCTGTATAAAAATTAATTAAATGCTTTTCAATGTAATCAATCATAACTCTGTTTATAATTAAAATATTTTCTCGTCGTATTCGTATTTTGAAGTGCCATCCTTAACATTTAAAAACACTATATGACTTCATTAAGTCCTCATCTTTTTTTTCTACAGGCGATTCGTCAGTTACCCCACAGATTGAGTAAAGTTATACAAAATAATGGGGGATATTTTAAGGATTGAAATGTATTCCATGTGTCCGAAAGCATTCATTTTCTATAAAAAATGACCTCAAATATTTTTTCACATCTAATATATATGTATATATATATATATATATATATATAAATATAAATGAACGTGTGCGAAATTAACACGTTCTTTTGAGAATAATTAATTCATCAAATTC
>CM068315.1:48134161-48166661 GCA_034766995.1 Acanthacorydalis orientalis | reverse complement strand
TTATAAGAGAAATATTGAAAAGAGAAATATTTACTACTAATTTTTTATCTATTCCAATAATAATAAATATGAGCGAATCAATTGTGAGGCTTCCTTCGAAGAAGGATAATTTTCAAGTTCTTAATGATTCCGAAGAAGATCTAAAAAGGCAAAATTGAGAAAATAATTTATAAAAGTGTCAATTTACTTAAGTGCTTATAATAAAATATTCCTTATAATTAAAAAAGAATAGCATTCTTAAAAATATAACAAATAATTTAAAAATAAATTAAAAAAATGTAAAAATATATTAAGATTTATAAAGTAAAAAAGGTTTCAATGGTTCTTCAATTCTAACTAAGAACATAATTGTATTATATTATATTGAATATGTATATTTAAATATATATATATATATATATATATATATATATATATATATATGTAAAAATATATTATGCTTTATAAAATAAAAAAAATTTCAAAGGTTCTTCAATACAAGTCTGTATATATATATACATACAGATAAAGGAAGGTATAAATACAAGTAAGGTTTAATGAAGTTATTAAAATTGGATATTTGTACTGTTTTGTTAAATATGTATCATGTCAGTTCATATATTAGCTTTGCCTACGTAAATTCCTTTCTGTGACGTTAATATTATTAGGAATACACGAAGACATAATAATAAAGAGGTTGATATCGATTCCTAGAAAATATTGCGTACTAAAAGTGAAATAAAGTATGTTTTATAAAAAAAAGATTAAAAATGTGAACAATTTCTTCTCGCTATTAGTTTGAAATTTTGTCATTTTATTAGCTAATGTTCTTCATGATATGTTTTAAATTATTAATTAAAGGATCAAATACTAATTATATGCAATATTGGTTAGTAATCTATTAGTGACCATTAATACTTATTTTCTCTATTATATAGTTAATTAAAATTATTACAAATATGCTATTGTTTACATTCAATAAATTTCCATTATTAATAGTGAATGAAGTAATATATATATATATGTAAATGTATAGTAAATTTTCCTGTTACCAATATTGTTTGTTTATTTTAATTATCAATTCATCAGAATTTTAAAAATTAATGTAATGCTAAAACAAGTACACTTTTTCATTTTTTTTTAGAAAATAGCAGTTTTTAAAAATTATCCAATTACATTTTAATAATTAATTATGAACAA
This sequence comes from Acanthacorydalis orientalis, assembly GCA_034766995.1. Classification (NCBI taxonomy): domain Eukaryota; kingdom Metazoa; phylum Arthropoda; class Insecta; order Megaloptera; family Corydalidae; genus Acanthacorydalis; species Acanthacorydalis orientalis. The sequence continues at coordinate 48,165,482 of CM068315.1, read as the reverse complement.
AACTATAAGAAATTATATTTATTAAAAAGAAATGATATTTTAATTATGAAATGTATTTTTTTTAATTGAATAAATAATCGCAATAATGTGCAATGATTATAAAAGAAATACATCTTGATTTGTTTGCAAGTCGTAATAGGTGCGTACCTTTAAGCGTTTGTAGTCTCTCATATATATATATATATATATATATATATATATATATATATATATATATATATATATATATATATATATATATATCGTTCTAGAATCTCGTTTGTTCTAGCATACATCAAATATATATATATATATATATATTTAGTGATAATCCATTCCAGACTCTGAGTCTAGAGCAAAGTTACTATTTAACATAATCATTTCAATAAGAAAAATATAATAAAATATGAAAAATATAACCGTAAAAATAAATGAAAATTAATTTGTTTAACTTTTATAAAATAAAGAATCTTTCATTACTGAAAGTACAAACAAAACTAATAAAAATCATTAAAAAAAGCAAATAGAAGTGGAAGGAAAGGAGTCATCATCCCTACTCCTTCTGTGTGACTGTCCTGTGAGAACAGTTACTGTTAGAGAGCGGATGTCTATTTCTTTGAAGAATGAATCCAAGTTTGACTGCTTTATTCTGAATCTTTGGACCTTCCAAAAGTGGGTCATCAAGGTGTCATTAAAATGATTAAAGCCTTTTTCCACAGCAGTAATATCCGGGTGAAAACCTTTCATACGTTTGGACAGTTTATCCCAGGAAGAAAACACCTTTTTAAGGTTCTTATTTGGAATGTTCGACCTTTTCCTTCGTTATTTTCCTTAAAAGCTAAACGCTGCTTCAATGCCTCTTCATTGTGAAGCTCTGTTAGCTCCTCAAATGACAGCTGCTTCCTGTGGCCCTTCAACAAATCCTCCACGTTCTCCTCATTGATTCCACAGTTTGTTGAGAATTGAATATTTTTCCTTGCAAGAAGTCGTTCAAATCCTGGAAAAAGAGGTAGTCAGTTGGTACAAAGTCTGGTGAATTCGGTGGATGACAGAGAGTTTCCAAGTCCAGTGCCTGTAGTTTGAGCAGCGTTGTTTCTGCGACGTGTGGTGTCTTGCAACAGGATTGGCCTGTCTCTATTGACCAATGTCGGCTGTTTAATCGCAAGTATCCTCATCATTTTGTCCAATTGGTTGCAGTAGACATTCGTTATAATCGATTGACCAGGTTTCATGAAGTTGTATCGGATAATACTAGCGCTGGACCACCAAACAGACACCATTACCTTTTTTCGATGAATATTCAGTTTTAGACTGTGTTTCGGCGTTTCATCTTTATCCAACCATTGAGCCGAACGCTTGGAATTGTCAAAAAGAATCAATTTTCCATCACATGTAACAATACGCTGTAGAAATTGTTCGCATTTATGTCATGATAGAAAAGAAAGGCAAGTTTCGTGACGATTTTTCTTTTGATGCTCGTTTAATTCATGCGGTATCCATTTATCAAGCTTCTTTACGTTACCGTTTTGTTTCAAATGGTCCAATATTGTTGGAATAGTAACGTCAAACCTTTCTACTAATTCACGCGTAGTTTGAGATGGATTCTTTTTCACTACAGCTTTTAGCTCATCATTATCCACCTTGTTCTCAGGTCGCTTACGTGGCTGATGTTCAAAGTTAAAATCACCAGAACGGAACTTATCAAACCATCGACGTACTGTGCGTTCATTAGCCCCATCCTTCCCAAACATTTTTTTTATATTTCAAGCTGTCGGCAATGCATTGATTTCACGACGGAATTCATATTCGAAACTAACACGAATTTTTGACTTATCCATGATTTCACAAAATTGGCATAAAGATTAATTGAATATTAAATACAAGCCAAAACGTGAATTAGAAAAAATGAAGATGTATACCTTTACAATAAAAAAAAAACAGGAAATTTCAATCAAAGTGAAATATCAGAGATGGAAGTTGTCAAACTTAGTATTTAAGGAAATCGAACATTTCATACTTAATAACCTAATAAAGTAATTTCGTGGACTGTGAAATTCATTCGTTGAAACGAATTTAGCCAAGAGTCTTATCACTATGGAAGTATGTATTAAGCAGATATTCATTTTATTTACGGTTAAACATACTCCTGCAAGGAACGAAAAAAAAACTTCTTTTGTACTATATATAACTTAACTTTAATAACTTACTTTTAGTTTTCTGTTCTTAACATGAATAACTTTAAAAATGATGTTTTTTCGTAATTGTACACCTATCATACAGAGTTAGCGTTTAATAAGAAATTAAATAACTTATCGAATGAAAAAATAAAAAAAACACCGCTGTAAAATTTCTAGTAGAATGCAAACATTTTTCTATATATAAATTATAAAATCAACTGTTAAAACACTTTATAATAATAATTGGAGTTGATTAGTTGAGCTTACTGTGTAGTTGTGGCAATGAACATATAATACTGATAGAATTAAAGTATTTCTCATCTAGTGCGAATCAAATAATTTTAATAACCTTTAATATTCAATCACCTTAGGAGATATGGAAAAAAAGAACTAAAAAAGTTCAAACTGGAATATGCTTACACAGAACAGATCATAGATAAAAATTCATTTTTCATCTTCAACACTGATAAACGCTTCAAACGCAAGTTTTTAACAAAAAAAAAATAATTAATTTTTTTTTCAAGAAGTGCAAAATATACGAATAGATATTTAACTAGTTTTAATTAAATACGGTTGAAGTTTGCACAACATAAACATTTAAATTTATAAAATAAACTTACAAATATAAAAAAACGATTTCGTTTAAAAAGATTTTTTTTTGTTTTATCTTCTCTATTGGTGTGGACTATTAAACATAAATTTATCTGAAAAATATGAAAAACGAATCTATTCACAGAAATGGATAGCAAGTATAATTTTTCAATAATAACTCATGTGTATTACGAATTGACTGATACTTTACAAAGTTACTGAAGAGTAAGAGCAGGATGATTATTGAATTACCATACGCCGTATTCCATTAACTGTCTCACACTGGTCTTATGATTAGATTTTCATCGAGAACTTAAAACCGATTTATTTAAAACGCATTAGAAGATATTTACAATAATAATTAAAAATGTAGTTGGGAAAATTTTCGTTAATTATAATAAAAGATAAGTAAAATGACATTATTTTTATAATATATATATTATTGTAAAAATAATGTCATTTTACTTATCTTTTATTATAATTAACGAAAATTTTCTTTCAAATATTATATATATATACATATATACAAGAAGCTACTCAATGTATTTATAATAGAAACTATAAATTATACTCAACTTCGTTGAATAATTAAGTACGTTTTTGAGATTGAAACTTGAACGCTTATTTCAGGTGAATCTTGTTTACAAATTAATTGATTTATTTTGCTCTAAAAGGCAGTCTATACGGCATATATTATACATACATTAATATTGACCCAGATCTCTGAGTTTGAACTTTATTAATGAATTATAATTCGTATTCTCAAACATTTCTGAATCAATATTGTCTGTCGTAGCAATATGACAAGCACAACGAGCTGTTGACCACTACTATGTGAATTAAAATTCAAGTTTTCCAAATATCATCTTATATTGAAAAACTCAACATGACTGAAAATCAGTTCAAATCTTTCGAAATATGTATAATCAGCAATCAAAACTAATCAATTATTGACTATATTAATTATATTAGGTTGTTAAATATGAAATGTCCGATTTCGAATCAAAAGTTTAGTGTATTGTATTCCAAACAAGAAGTAGTACAATTGATAAAAATATGAGTCTAAACTATTGACAAAGTTTTGCCATCTTAAAGGTAGTTTGCTTATGCCAGCAGTGAAAAAGCCTGCGGTGTGAGTGATGATGAAATCGAGATAGGCGTTTTCCACAGTTTGTTGAGAATTCAATATTTTTCCTTGTAAAAAGTCGTTCAAATCCTGGAAAAAGAAGTGGTCAGTTGGTACAAGGTCTGATGAATACGATGGATGACAGAGAGTTTCCAAGTCCAGTGCTTGTAGTTTGAGCATCGTGGAAACGAATTTAGCCAAGAGTCTTATCACTATGGAAGTATGTATTAAGCAGATATTCATTTTATTTACTGTTGAAAAATGTCCTGCATGGAACGAAATTATAATATTATTATAACACAAATAGTTATATATATTTAATGTATAATTATTAATTAATGAATATGATTGCAGAAATCATAAATTTAAAATAAGTTTAGTGGTATTTTCTTATTTATTTTTTATTAAAAACAAAGATATATGTACCCAATACAAATATACAAGAAGCTACTCAATGTATTTATAATAGAAACTATAAATTATACTCAACTTCGTTGAATAATTAAGTACGTTTTTGAGATTGAAACTTGAACGCTTATTTCAGGTGAATCTTGTTTACAAATCAACTGATTTATTTTGCTCTAAAAGGCAGTCTATACGGCATATATTATACATATATTAATGTTTACCCAGATCTCTGAGTTTGAACTTTATTAATGAATTATAATTCGTATTCTCAAACATTTCTGAATCAATCTTGTCTGTCGTAGCAATATGACAAGGACAACAAGCTATTGACCACTACTGTGTGAAATAATTATATATAATTATATATATATATATATATATATATATATATATATATATATATATATATATACAAGTCGGTAATTATGACAGTGGACCAACTCATATACTTTTCGTATGAAGATATTTAAACCTTTGCGTTTATGTGTAATAAAAAATATTTTTCCATTATGTAACAAAATATTTTCCAAAGTACTTACTGTTAGAATGTGAATCTTTTATGTAATTATGAATTTTACGAGTATGATAAAAAAACTGTGATTTTCAAAATTATTCAAACATCTTAAAATGACTTATAACAAAAATATTTCATTTTTATTCAAAAAATGAAGTTCTAAACAACATTATCCATTTACATTTTGTAACTATAGTCATGCTAACTTAATTTAGAATAATACTAGATATTTCTTCTTCAATAACGGTATTTCCTTTTTGTGACGTTTTGAGAGTATGAAAATATTCATGGAAAATTGGCGGAATGTACGGTAACAGATCCATTATGTCCTTATGTTTTCCTTTGTAAGTGATCGGACGCTCGCATAAAGTGGAAATAATTGAATTTTTTCGTATATCATCGCCCTTTTTTTGGGAGGGGATTGATCTAAAATCTGAAATTCTGCACTATCGCCTAAAGACGTTTTACAAAACTACTTATAACGGGCGTCTTTTAGAAATTTGATCCATTGTACTTCCAATCAATAAACAGAGTCTCTCTTAATATTTTTTGTTCTCTTTGTAATTGATTTCTCTAGAGATTTTGTTGAAAAAAACACTTCTTGTTCCATTCGGCGTACATTTACCAATAAAAACGTTTTTGTTCGTTTGAGAGCTTTCAGCAAAGAAGTCGACTTAACAGTCATTAACCGTGAAAATAAATACAGTTTTATACAAAAATCAGATAGGCACATACGATTTTCCAGAAAAACAAGGTATACCGAAAAGTGAGTGGCTTACTCCACTATCGAAATAAACAAAAACAGAATTATGTTTCCGACCAACTTTGCAAAGTCATTAAATTGTACATTTTTCAATTTTTTCTTAAGTTCTTCTAGATTATTAAAATATAAATAATTGCAATATAAATCATAAAATCATTTTTTTCAATTTTTTGACTTTGTCCATTGTCATATTTACCAGCATATATATATATATATATATATATATATATATATATATATATATATAATATAAATATTATATATATATATATATATATATATATATATATATATATATATATATATTATATATATATATATATATATATATTATATATATATATATATATATATACAAATATAAACACATAATATTTTTATCTTAATTTAATACTGAGTTCATTTATGCATTATTCTTAATTTATACTCATGCATATATACACATATGTACACGCTCACACACACACACACATATATATATATATATATATATATATATATATATATATATATATATATATATATGTGTGTGTGTGTAATAATTTCAACCATTTTGTTCTTCAATTATTGTTAGAGGATTAAATAATTTGTATTATATGTTATAAAGTAGCGAATGAAATTAATATTTGTTGTTAATTATTTATAAACTGATTGTTAATAATTATTTTATAATTATTTTGTATTTGTTTTTTGATATTAGTTATTTGTGAGTGCTGAATTCAATGAAGTATAATATTTAAATAATATTTTATAAAGGTTGAAGTTAATCTTGGACACATTATATTGGTTTAATAATTGGTTTAATATAAAAGATTATTATTTTATAATACATTCATATTATAATGTATCTTTCCCAATCATTAGCATATAAGTCGAGAAACGAATGCGTGTGTTGTATTCCTAAAATAAATATGAAATTGATTTAAATAAAAAAATGATAAATATTTTTAATAAAAGATAAAATATAATAAGGTGGAAATAGAGTTTCTGTTTGAAAGATAAAATTTATTATATAAACAAACATCACACACACACACACACATATTATATATATATATGTGTGTGTGTGTGTATATGTGTGTGTGTAGGGAGGTTGGTGGATGGTTGTGTATAGTTTGATTTAATATTTATGTACATTAAATTGGTATATGTTTCAAGTCATTTGAAAAAGGAGTGTATAAAATACCGAATGGTTATTTGCTATGATTTTATTCATGAATAACTTTAATTAAAGTAACGTTCGTCTATCAATACATTTGTGTTTTAGTGTTCACTTTCAGGTAAAATAATGACTATATTTGTGGTAAATTTCCTCTCAACGTGAATTCATCTTATGTTTTGAATGGATTCAAGTGTACATTTTACCATTACACAATTTAAATGTCATGTTTTATTACCAAGGTTATTGCGTTGATGTCTCTGCTTGTTTATTTATTTTCTGTATTTCCTTTTCTCTGCTTCACGTTTGTGCGTAGAATGTGAGCAAGAACAATAACTATGTGCATTTCGATGATATAACTAAAATCTAAATCTTTTCATATTTACTATGTTCAAATTGATTGGAATATTAGAACTTTATGAATATTGATTTAATGTAGTCAGCTTTAAATGTTGTTAAGTTGACTAGTTAATTTGCCACGAGTTAATAGTTTATGATACAATTTCTCAGCATGTGCGAAACAGGACGTGGAAAACTGTAACTCAATAACGACAGACAAATTACATAAATTAATGCAGATTATTGGATAAATCTGTTTACAGTAATGCACGTACGAGTATACATAGCACGCACGTTACATCCAAGAGATAATAATTCATTTATGAATAAATATCACATATTTCTGAAAAATATTGAAATGATAAAAAATAAATGTTTCGTCGTCGATACAGATCATGAATTTTCAATTGTTTTATTATGAAAAATGCTTTTTATTCGAATCGAAAAGTTCTTAAAATAGAATGTTACACTTTTTTAATACTTTCTCACATTAAAACTTATATAAAATTATTAAATTGAGAAACGAACGAAATTACGGCGTCTTAACATATTTTCTTTTATGAGATATATAGTTGATTGGATAAAAATATTTAAGTAATGGGTAGCGATGATTTTTTGTTTGTTTATTCTTCCGAAAATCTCTTATAAATAAGAGTAGAAATCTGAATTATATATTTTCTTATAATGCTCATATTTTTTATTGTAGACTTATGAACAATATCGGGCGTAGACCAGGGGTAAGCATCTTATTTTGTGAGTAAAAGTCAGGAAAAAGTAGAGTGTAAAGTCTATTTATAAAATTAATATTTTTCTTTTTTATTTCTATAAGAAATCCTCGCATAAAATATCTAAACATCTTAAATAAAAGAAACTCTGAATCACTGCATATCACATAACGTTTAATAAGCAGTAGTTTATATATCACAGTATAGAAAGTATATTTCTTCTCTATGTGTGATAAAACCCGTCCTTTGTTCTTAAAAATCAAACACCCTTGACAATACGTTACATTCTTTACAATATTGTGCCAATTTGAAATATTTCTTTGCAATAAATAACGTTTAGGAAATGTAATGATGTGTCCCTCTTTCATTTATTCAGAGAAATTACACTTTATTGGAAGTTTTTTGAAGTGAATAAATGTACATTAAAAAAATATAAAGTCGATAGTTATATTTTTATAAAAAGTATGCTAATAATCATATTCTGAACTTTGAATGTGAGTTGAAACGTTTTACTGATAAATAAATTGAAATGAATCAAGATAAAAAGAAAATATTTCATTTTTATACAGCTTTTTTGAATAAAATAAAGTATGTTTACTTCTTTACTCTATAAAAATACAAAAATGGAAATAACAATTTCTTTTACATTATTATTAGTTTTTATAATGACTGTCAAAATATTTTTTTTAATTTATGTTATGATTAGACCATAAAATGTATATCCTTTTTTATAATTAATATATTAATATATATGAAAAAGTTCCATGTACAAGGTAAATAAAAAAATTTTTTTTTATTTGGTTGATTGTAAATTTTCAAGTATTGAAAGTATATGTTCTAATATAAACGAAAGAGAATATATCATTGAAATTTATCAATAATTACTATGAGAAATCCAATACTACTTTCTGAGGAGACATATTGAATGTAGGATCCGTAAACATATTTACATAATAGTTAATAGTAGTTAATTAAAATAGTAGTTAGTTAATTAAAAAATAAACATTTTAATTGACGTCAGACAGTGTTGTTTATCACTATTATTGATAATTGATAGCAGTAAAACAATAGAATATTGCATGTTTTTATTCGTGCAATACTGTTTTATATTATAGAAATTCTAAAAATCAGCATTTTTGTTTTAAATTTATAAAACATGTATTTGTTTATTTACTTGCTTGTTTTATATTTATCTTTCTCATCACAACCACCCAACCCATCCACACGAATACATATAAAAGCATACACATACATATATACAGAGGAGATCAAAAAATAAATACACACTTCAACGTGCAAAATATCTGTGTAAAAGCTTTATTACTGATATTATACAGACATCAAGGTATATCTGTGAGTCATGTATGACTTCTACAAACATGAGAGGTGCTCAAAGTGGTCACCATTGTCGTCCAGATACTTTTGATTTCGGTGAACTACTACACAAGCAATATTGGCCAAAGTACCCACTGTGATTTCTGCACGGGACATTTCAATGTTTCTCAATCCTCAATCACTCACAATATTGTATTCTTTGATCAAGGTCGTCACCATTCATGACATGTAACAATCTTGAGATGTAAACTGTCCATTTTGCTCTCGTAAGTATGCTTGATCTGCCAACTCCTGTCTCACGTGCACATTGTTTGTCTGACTTTTGTGATGAGCGGATAAACTGTTTCAACACCATTGCCGAGAAATCAGGACTTGCTCCTGTGCGACACTTCTTGGCTCTTTGTTTGTGCATTTCACATAGTGCCACACACGGTACCATCGGTTTCAAATTTATCACGAATGCGTGCAATTGTCAGGCGTGTTGGGGGTTCTATTGCAAATTCACGCCGCCATTGTTGTATTAGATAATGAAGTATGAAATGTCCGATTTCCTTAAGTACTAAGTATGACAGGTGCCATCTCTGACATTTCACTTTGGTTGATATTTTCAGTTTTTTTTTTTATTATGAAGGTATACATCTTCATTTTTTCAAATTCACGTTTTGGCTTGTATATAATATTCGATTAATTTTTATCGCAATTTTGTGAAATCATGGATAAGTCAAAAATTCGTTCTAGTTTCGAATATGAATTCCGTCGTGAAATCAATGCATTGCCGACAGCTTGAAATGTGACACCAGACGTCGCAGAAACAACGATGCTCAAACTCCAGGCACTGGACTTGGCAACTCTCTGTCATCCACAGTATTCACCAGATCTTGTACCAACTTATTACCTCTTTTTCCAGTATTTGAACGATTTCTTTCAAGGAAAAATATTCAATTCTCAACAAACTGTAGAAAACGCCTTTCTCGATTTCATCACCACTCACTCCGCAGGTTTCTTCGCTGCTGGCATAAGCAAACTACCTTTGAGATGGCAAAACTGTGTCAATAGTTTAGGCCCATATTTTAATCAATTGTACCACATCTTGTTTGCAATATAATAAACTTAATTTTAGATTAGAAATCGGACATTTCATATTTAATAACCTAATATAATTATATTCAAATTTAAAACACCACTTCAAAACGGTATCGGGTTACCACGCACAACAAACGTGTCTATCATTTTGTTTGACTGTCCTGCCGGTCGCATGGTAGCTCTAGTATTTGTATTAAAGTGTAATTACATTTTTATGCACATATATATATATATATAAACAGTCAGTATTAAACTATTTTAATATTTATTTGTAAAGCTGGTAAATTGAGATACGGCGGATATAATTTTAATACGAATGAATAAATAGGAACTCTATTGCGCTGAATTTATATTGATTGCATTGTTATTTGCAACAGTTTATGCCTCTCTTTACAGTATGTCGATAATTACAAACTGGTATTCAAAGGTAATACCAATACATTGTTTTAAATTAAGATCGTGTCAATAGATAGAAAATAATTAGACTTTGATATGTTGTCGTGTAATTACTCTAAATTTTGTTTGTCTTCAATTTTGTAATAAAGTTTTGATGAAATGACAATCTGACGAGATTTATTATCAATCAATAAGATTTTATTGTTTCCCAACATGATTAAAAGTCAACGTGTAAATAATAATTAAATTAGATAATAATTAAAGTAGATAGAAAAATACATTTATTTCTGAGCAGTCCTGTTGAGAAAATTAAAAAGAAAATGATTTAAATGAAAAAAATATCAATTTAGTAGAAAATTTCTTTTCATTTATCTTTTTTTAAAAAAATATTGTACATGAAAGATATTATCACAATGTTTTGTACATACAAATGGCACGAATATAATTTGCAGGCGAGTGTGATTGAATTAATGATTTATTATTGTAGAAAGTCAACGCAGAAATCCACCGACTCACAAGACATAGTTTTAAAGTATGCATGGGGTACCTCCAATCAAATGGTGACAGAGTGTCTACTTGAAAATTATAACGTAAAGACATTGAAGAGTTACAAGTCATAACAAGAAATAAGTTCTATGCACTTGTAATTCACCCGCCTCTTGAAAACGTTAACGGTAGTTCGATTCTATTATAACTTTTATGAATTACCGGTGCGTTAAGAATGATAATTAAGTGCGTTAATAATAAACAAATAGTAATTTTCTTTTTATTATTTTGAGAAACATAACTTTTGAATTCAAGGTTTAAATTAAGTATATTTTCTAATTTAAATTACTAGGTATATTTTGTTTCCTGTATATATATATAGATATATATATATATATATATATATATATATATATATGTATATATATATATATGTATATATATATATATATATATGTATATATATATATATATATATATATATGTATATATATATATATATATATATATATATAAACAGTGTATAAATATAATATATATATATATATATATAATATATATATATATATATATATATAATATGTATATATATAATATATATATATATAATATATATATATATATATATATACATTATTGCTTAATCAAAGTAATTACATTAAGGTTTTTAATAAAAGATATAAGTAATGTATCTCAAATTTGGATTCAATCTTATGAATGCATCTTATAAATATAGTATACAGAATAAACCAGAAAAATAAGTTACTTTCTAAAATACGATGTACAAAAAATTAATCTGTAAAAACGAATATGTAGGCACACTAGTGAATACTCCATTGTGATCCATTACAGAACGAACGTCGAAAATTTTATTTTCTCTATAGTATACAGCGAAAGTGCAATTGTTCCTTCGCGCCGTGATTTCGATAATTTTCGGAATTATTTCCTTACTTTTCTATTCAACCACAGATGTTGTAGGATTATAGTTTAGCTAATGCATAAAATATATATAATATACATTAGGAATATATATATATATATATATATATATATATATATATATATTAAATGCTTGTGTTTAGAGATTTTTAAAAGAAGAAAAATGTATAAAACATAAATGAACAACACAATATTCTACGAATTTAAAAAGTATGTTGATTTAAAATGAATATTTTAGAGTAAGCATTTTCTTTTTAAATTATAATTAAACAACCGATACTTTTTTATGGCATATTTAATGACTAAGCCTTTTTTTATATCAAATTCATTACTAGTAATTAATATTCATTTTTATTAATTATATATTGTATAAAAAGATATAATTAATCAGTTATTAGATATTTATTGTTTGATGTGATCTCTTTTTGTATATATTCGTTATTCATTATGGAAATATATTCATAACGGAAAAAGGTATATGCACTATGATATATATATATATATATATATATATATATATATATACAATACTGGAGATATATAAACATATTATTGATAAAAATGAATTAGGTATGAAATATAACTAATAATTATTAATAGTTAAAAATACTTTTATTGAGTGAAAATAAGTTTTTTTTTTAAAAATGAAATCGAAATTTAATATCATAAATTTAAATACTGATAAATACTAAGTGTCTTTTAAATACCGATTAAGTAATGATAATTTGATAAATAACACACACATTTTTTTAAAAAAAATATTTTCAGCAGAGAAAAATAATCCATAATTAATGTTGCGTATGTGCAACAGCGGCACTTAATGGGTTAAGATAGACAGATTGTGGTTTAAGAGGGCGTCGGCTCACTTAAATATTAATTACTGAAATAAAGAAAACGCACATGTTGTTACTAACAGTAAATAAATAATATTTTGTGCACACCAAACAAACAACAAGAAACAAAACATTCAACCGGTTTGATTCGATTTTTATGTTTGATAATGTCGTTAACCATCCTTTAATGCTTTCTTTGATTACTTTAACCTAATTTCAGTTGTATCAAACGAAGAAGATATAACGAACGTACAAACGAAATGTATTTTGTATTCCGAACAAAACCTGTATACTTCTTCCTATGTAAAAGAGAAGATGAAAATATTTTCATAGTAGAGAAATTAAATTTCAGCTTAGAATTGCTATCAAAACATATAATTTGATGTGTACAGCATATATTTGTTGTAGTTATATATATATATATATATATATATATATATATATATATATATATATATTTAAATATATATATATATATATATAGTTATAAATCAAAATTTAAAAAAAAATATCACATTTAATCCAATTTATCAGATTTATTATACAAGTGGACAGTTATTACCCTTATACAGTTACATTTTTCTCGATGTATAACAACATAAAATATAAATGTGAACAGAATTAAATAAAAAAAAAATATTACATATCTGAACCGATACAAATCAAGACTCCCAAAGTAAGAGGGCAGATTAGTTTGTGTTACTTAATATTAATAATACAATAAAAAAATTTAACATTCATTTAGATAGACTTTTGAATGAATAAAGCACTGTACACTATTTGGAATCAAAATGCGTTTTCTTAGTATAAATGGATCAATTTTCTTCAGTTTATCTTTTAAATTCTTAACTGATTCCATCTTATTTGACATATGGAATATTGCCACTTGACAGGTTAAAATAATTTACAGGTGCTCGAAAGAATTTAGGTTCAATTATTATGGAAGTATATTGAGTTATTTACATGTGTTGTATAAACGCCAGTCTTTAATATTTAATGCTGAATATTTCGAGTAACAGCCATGTTGAATTATAAAATTATTTTCAAGACCTAATTTCCGGCACCCTCGAATAAATTACGTTTTAAAATATTCAGACACAGGTATTTATTCATGATTCTGTTAATTTTATATAAGGAGCTAATACAATTTGTTATATACTCGTACATCTGTATAATATGACCGGATAATCAGCGTTTTGTAGATAAAGTATGTTCTATTTGTTCAGAACTGAAAAAAAAATATCGTAAAATTTGTTTACCAATGCTTCGGAAAATATTTACTTTTTCTGATCTGAAATTCCAGAACGCAGATGTACATTTTTAACATTGTTTTATAAACAAAACATTTTATTCTTGTTTATTTTATTTACGTATGGCTTTTTCCATGTTATTCAATCATTTAAATTTTGATTTATGTAAACATTTTGAAAAGATCAACAAGAACATCTTTTTGTGTTTTGAGAGTAACTGTACATACTTATCAGTAAAGAAAATATTTTAACATCTAATATTAGGTCGGTAAAAAAAATGCGTTCTTTATCTATTAGAAAAAATCACATTACTAACAAGAAAATGTTCCTCTTTTTAATACAAGTAATTAATGACATTTTAACTTATATGTGATTTTTTTTAAATTTATTTCATGATATAAAACATAAATTGACATTTACACATACATACAATAAGTACTAATAAATATCTCTATATTTTAGGGTGGTGTAAAAATAATTGCGGTTTTTATAATTTTAAGTTCGACGTCGATTTTTCTAGTTATCGTCATTTTTTGTTATAGTCATGTGATATATCATTGTAAACAATGAAATTAGCACTACTGATTTCAGCTTAGGTCTATTGTTTTCATTATTTAGTATTGTTAGATATAACCTCTTAAATTAGTCATGGGGAAAAAAGTAAATTCACTCGATTTTGTTATATGAGTTTAAATTGGGACATAAAGCAACAAAAACTGCTCGAAATATCAAATTTGTTTTTGGCGAAGAGTCAATTAGTGAACGTACAGCTCTACACTGGTATATAAAAATTTTGTAGTGGAAACAAAAGCTTTAATTATAAGGAGGGTCGTGGATGTTTCACAGTTATAGAGAATAATGATTTAAGAACCATTATTGAAGCGGACCCACGTAAAACAACTCGAGAGGTAGCAGAAGAACTCATAGTTGATCATTCAACAGTTGTTCGAGATTTGAGCTTAATTAGAAAAATAAAAAAGCTGGATAAATGGGTGCCGTACGAACTAAACGAACACCAAGGAATTCGGCGAAAAAAAGTTCGCTCTGCGCTTCTGTTGTGTAACAAAAATGATCTTTTTCTTGATCGCATTGTTACATGTGATGAAAAATGGATTCTCTACAATGATCGGAAACGTTCATCACAGTGGCTAGATCGAGTAGAAGCATCAAAACAGTTTCCTAAATAGAAGCTTCATAAAAAAAAAGATTATTGTCACTGTTTGGTGGTTGGAAAGTGGCATCATTCACTACAACTTCCTAAATCGTGGTGAAACAATAACAGTAGAAAAATATCGTCAGGAAATTGGAAGAATGTATGAGAAGTTGCATCGTTTACTGCCAGCATTACTTAATCAAAGAGGACCAATTCTTCTTCATGACAACGCCTGACCACACGTCTCACAAATGACTTTAAAAAAAATAAATGAACTGGGTTATGAAACCTTACCTCACCCACCTTATTCTCCGGACCTGTCTCCGACCGACTATAATTTATTTAAACATTTGAGTAATTTCCTGAGAGAAAAGGTTTTCAAAGATTAGGCATCAGTTCAAAGCGTTTTAGATGAATTCGTTAATTCCAGGACTCAAAAATTCTATCTTGTATGAATAAACAAACTGGTTTCCCATTGAGAAAAATGTGTGCAGGCCAATGGTCAATTTTTCACTTTATAGTTGATATATAAAAACCGCAATTATTGTTACACCAACCTAATACTTATTATACATATTTTTGTTTATTATTAAAATTTAATCTTTCCTTCTTTTTGAGTTATATATATATACAAATAATGGCGTGAAAATTAATTCATACATTTATATACAAAGCATACACTCTTGTGATACATTATAATGATTAAACGTAGCCGTGACCTATACATTTACCTTCGAAAATAAATCTCGTGAATTGAAACTTTGACTCCATCATATACATTTTTCATCAATGGAAACTTGGCGTGCCTGTACTTCGTAATCCGCGTGAAAATCTAGATCTAGGTCAAACGTTTAGGAAAGTATATTTCAAGGCTCGTATAAACTTACGATTTATGATCAAATCCCAACACAAACAAATCTGATTAAGTAAACGAAACTGTTATTCGTTCGATATCATTTATGTATTTATTTTTTTCCTTTTTATACGAAATATCGTATTTAATGAAGCGTTTATTGAAATCTATATGAAATAAAATTATCAGCTCTAATTTTCTTGTAATAGAGTACCGTTCATTCTTCACTCTTGAGCACAGTAAAACATTTAAAATACTGTGATTTTAAATTTTCATTTAGTGGAATATGGTAGAAGTATTAATTAAAATTTTACATTTCATTTGTTGAAAAGACTTTTGTTCGTTTTTATAAGATCTATCTATTATTTAATGAAGTATTTATTGGAATTTATATAAAATAAAATTATATTTCCTATTTTTTTATAATACAGTACCGTTCATCTACTTATTATAAATAGTCATTAACCGATTAGATTATAAGATTTTCAAGTATTCGAACATATATATATATGTAAATCCATGTATTTTAACTAATCTTAAAATGTTGAAAACAGAGTTATTTAGGGTTTTAGGGTGCTTCGACAGCTAAAGTCATTAGCGCCAGATTGAAAATCGAATCTTTCTATTTATTTCGAAGGATTTTTAAGAGAGATAATTTTAAATTTTAATTTAGTAGAATATGGTAGAAGTATTAATTAAATTTTACATTTCATTTGTTTAAAAGTATTTTCTTTTTTTTATAAGATCTATTATTTAATGAAGTATTTATTGGAATTTATATAAAATAAAATTATATTTCCTATTTTCTTGTAATACAGTACCGTTCATCTATTTATTATAAATAGTCATTAACCGATTGGATTATAAGATTTTCATGTATTCGAACATATATATATATATATATATATATATATATATATATATGTATGTGTGTGTGTGTGTGTGAGTAATTGTGAATTATTTAGTAATATGAATTCTTAATACCACAGTTAACTGAATAAACAATGCAGATTGAATAGATTATTATAAAAATATATAATAGTTACTAATAAATTCTAATATTACCGGAAAACTACCTCATATATTATACCAAAACGTAATACTCAATTTGATATATAATGAAGGATGAAGGTCAGCTTGATATGAAGGTCAGAATTTTACTAGATGCTATGCTGAAGTACTTAGTTTCATCGTTTAACGAAAATTACATTCACCTCTTCATACTAGCTAGCAGCGGTAGCAGTAGTAGCCGGTCTTGTTGAGAGATGAGAACAAATGTCAGTGTTAATGGTTCGTTGTTCATTAGCAACTAAGTAGACCATCTGATGTCTCTTTCAGTGAACTTGAAACTACACAGTCCATCAAATAAATTAAGTACGTACGTGAATAGTTTGCACGACGGTCTAGATTTATAAAGGATGTTTTACATAAAATTTTCTTTTTTATTTTATATGATTTATATATAAAACATGTTTTTAAATATTGTAACATTAAAAAAATAAAATTGTGAAATCTTTATATATATATATATATATATATATATATATATAAATGTAATAAAATAAGTATAAATATTATTTTACGGTTAGGTGTACACGACTTAAAAAGTTTGTTCCGAAGCCTTTTATTTTTTTCATTTGTAAAATTAAAAAAAATAAAAGCATAGTAATTTTGTGGACTGACACTAGTATAGAATACATCAATCAAAATTTAAGTTTGACTCGATAAAATTTCATTTAAAATATGTGCGAGTATATAAAAGATGGACTTATTTTGTTTGTATTAGGTTGGTAGAAAAATAACTGCGGTTTACGACCTTCAAATTCATTTACATTTTTCCATTTGTGATCCAGAACTGTTGGATGACCAACGCTTAAGTTTTGTGCAGGCTCTCGAATTATTGTGCATGGTTCTGATTCAACTCACACCTTCAGTTGGTCGTTATGAACTGAAGAACGTGACCTTGTTCATCTTCAAGGCTCTTATCCGTAGCACGAGATTTTTGGAACCACCATTGCATCGTACGTTCCTTAACAGTACCCACACCAAAAGAATCGTTTAGTGTACGAGCAGTTTTTGCTCCTTTACTACCTGTTTTGAACTCATACAAAAATGCTCGTATTTATTTCTTTCTCATCTTTCTTTCAATAGACCGATTTGAAGCAAAATTAATAACAAAACCAAAGTCGATGTTATCAAAATATAGACAAAAAAATGCACTTTAAAATGATTTTAACATGAACACGATGAAATGACACTTTCATTGAAAAAATGATGTTATAATTTAGACAGAAAAACCACAATTATTTTCCTATCAACCTAATATTTATATATATATACATATATATATATATATATATATATATATATATATATATATATATATATATTATTTCATTCACTATAAATGAAATTTGGTGAATGTCAACACATTTGTAATAATTTTATTCAATTACATAATAGAGAAAATAACTATTAATTCATTATTGAACAGAATTATAAATAATTAGAATTCAGAAAGAAAAACCACAATTATTTTCCTATCAACCTAATATTTATATATATATATATATATATATATATATATATTATTTCATTCACTATAAATGGAATTTATTGAATGTAAACACATTTGTAATAATTTTATTTAATTACATAATAGAGAAAATAACTATTAATTCGTTACTGAACAGAATTGTAAATAATTAGAATTCAGGAAACAAAAACAGTAATTATTTCCCTATCAACTTAATACATATGTCATTAAATAATACAATAATAATATAAGGAACATTACAAATGATCTGAACAAACAGATCTGAAAACTGATCTTTAGAATTTTCAAATTTGTTATAGTATTACTGTTAAAAAAATACATGTTTCATTGAGTAAGAATTGGTTATAAAATATGGTATCAAAATAATTCATATAAATTGATAGCGGATTAAAAATATTTTAAAATATCATAAAAGTATTATACGAGAATAAATACAAATTTTAAAAAATAAAAATATATTTATGTAGAATGTATATACTGATTTTATAAATCAGTTTCTGATTTAATTCACACAAAAAATATGGAATGGAATCCATTGTAATAGATCATCGAAATTTGAAATTGTAAAAAGAAGAAATCTATGCTTATTATGCGTATATGAACTGATTTATATTTTTTTCAAAATATTTACAGATTCCTTATTTTGTATGAGTGGCCTAAAATTGGAGTCTGGCACAAATTATTACCATTATTATTATATTTAACTTAAAAATATATAACAGAAAATTGATGAATGAACACGGAGATTAGGTAATTAATTTGAAATAGGAATTATACAGTGAGAAATAAATAATTTTATAAAACAAATATTTTGGATTTCTATTTAATGCAAGAAATAAGTAAATTTAATATACAATTTATAGAAAACTAAAATCAATACTCGACAAATATATTACAGATACAAATCAATATACGAAATTACATAAATTCTTTTCATTTTCTAACATTTTATTCTTATGAAACTAGTGTTACACACTACATAATTCAAAGCACAGAATCAATGACCGTGTTTTCGGTTCACTTACTGCACGCATTATCGCAGCTCTCAGTTCAAAGAGGCTTACACGGACCTTCAAACGTTACAATCCGGACAATCCTTGTAATCGATAGAAAACGCAGCGTCTCCTAACCAACGTTATATGATTTTTATCGAGTAAGCAATTCGGCGGTAAAATAGTACAAAGAATTTTTTATGCACTAATTTTTTTTCGATCCGTTATCTGACAACAACACCATGATTCTTTTGAAAATGTCTCTCATAATCGTTTATAGTAATAATAATCTTAAATCGACACATAAAATGTAAGTTTATTTCTCATATTTATCTATTATACTAGTATATATATATATATATATATATATATATATATATATATATATATATATATATATATATATATATATAAATTTATATATATATATATATATGTATATATATATATATATATATATATATATATATATTTATTTATTTATACATATATATATATATATATATATATATATATATTTATTTATACATATATGTATATATATATATATATATATACATACACGAGGGTTGTTTGATAAGTATAGTAGAAAAGCAAGTTAAACAGCGTTTTTTTTTGAAAAAAATCGATTTATTTCTCAACATAGTCTCCATTGAGGGAAATACACTTGGTCCAGTGGGTTTAGAATTTTTTCATCCCGTCTGAAAAGTAGCATTTCTCAAAGTCTATAAAATACGCATCATGCCAGCGATGACATTGTCATTCGATGAGAATTTCTTCCCACCGAATCAAATTTTCAAGTTAAGGAAGAGGAAAAAATCTGACGGGGCCAAGTCCGAAGAATAGGATCGATGAGGAATCAATTCAAAGCCTAATTTGTGCAACTTTGCCATTGCGACGGTCGTTTTGTGGAACGATGCGCTGTCCTGGTGAAAGAGAACTTTTTTGTACACCAATCTTTACCGTTTTCGTTTCCGTTCTTCTGTCAAACGGTCCAATAATGTTGTATAATAGGTTCCTGTTATTGTTTTTTTGCTTCTTTAAGTAGTCGATCAGGATGATTCCTTGGGAATCCCAAAAAACAGTGACCACTCCTCCATTGCCGACAAAACGGTCTTCTCCTTCTTCGGCGCGCTTTCATCAGTCGTTGTCCACTTCCTAGACTGCTGCTTCGACGCAGGTGTATAGTGGTGGATCCATACCTCATCGACGGTGACGAATTGTCGCAAAAAGACCTGCAGATTGCGATTCTTTCGTGTGTTTTTTTGGTCGACACTCGACAATCGCAGCACCCATCGCGCTCACAGCTTTTTCATGTGCAATTTTTCATGCAGAATATTGTACACTCTTTCAGATGAGATGCCTACAGTCTCAGTAGTCTCGTACATTTTCACTCGGCGGTCTTCCATAACGATACCATGGATTTTTTTCAACAGTACCCGTCTTGGTGACCTCGACTGGGCGTCCAGAGCGCGCTTCACCTTCAGTGCATGTCCAGTCACGATTAAGCTCATTTATCCGGAAATGAAGAGTCTTAAACGCTGGTGCAAGTCCCTGTGTACTTTATCCAACTCCGCTTTAATCTGGACGACCGTCCGCTTTTTCGAACAATTTTCTTCCATTTTTGCGACAACTGTTACAATGCTTGCTTCAAACGTCTGTCGAACGTGAACAACTCGTCATTTCTGACTGAAATTTCACCTATGCTAGTTTGAAAAGTGACACTTGATAGCCCTGACGTTACCAAATTAATGGTGGCTCTGTATCATAGAAATTTAACAAACTTATCGAACGACCCTCGTGTATATATATATATATATATATAAATTAAGTGTTAAAAATAATTTGATTCCTTAGCATTGAATCGATCATAACTCTATTTTAAATTAAAATATTTTCTGATCATTTTCGAATTTATTATATGATTTATTTTATATGAATTACAATTTTACAAGTTATGTAGACAATAAGATTAAAAAATCTTATAAGAATATTGTGTCATTTACAATAATAACTTCAAACTCATTTGGATTTATTATAATAAAAATATTATTATAAATCTTCTTAGTTTGAAATTGAATAATGTATTTTAATATAAAGTTACATAAACATTATAATTTTAAGTTAATTACATATACATTTCATCATAAAATATGCCATAAAAATTCAACTTTCTTAAAACTAGAATTGTGTTGTTTGTCTTCAAGTAAATAAAACGTCATGATTTTTTTGTAGCCGAAAAAAAAATAATAAGGAAATGTAAATAAGAATTAAAATGAAATGTAATAACTTGTATGTAGTTATTCAAGCGACATATTTTCACTCTTTCACTACAACTTTTCACTGCTACAATGAGTTACGCGATTTTATTTGACAGCACATTTTAAAAAGTACATGACCTTCGCCATACGACATTTTCAACGAACAAGTTGAAAAGATAGAAGAATAATATAAAATGCTTTTTTATGTCGTTATATTTAAATCCTTACGTCAAAATCCATTTCTACCATTTGTTGTTTTTCGTTCGGTTTTATATTTCAATAATCATTTTTTATGAATTTTAAAACTCCATTCGTTTATGATATAAACATATACATATTTATATTTAAATATTCATATACGCGTATATATATATATATATATATATATATATATATATATATATATATATATATATATATATATATATCCTAACAAAATAGTTTATTATAAAAATAGTATAAGAATGATGATGAATCATTCTTTTAACTCACTTTATTTTTATTATTTTTTTAAATTTCCAGTTCATGCGTATTGAGATATTAAATAGACATTAAAGATATATTTTATTTTAATATTAAAATTTTATTGATAAGTGATAAGTATAAATATTTTTTTAATTTATTAGATTGGTGCAGTAATAGTTGCGGTTTTTACGTATTCAGTATAACTACGCATATATATGATTTAAAAATTATATTTATTAATCAAAATAAATACCATTGGCCCGCACACATTTCTCCCAACGGGAAACAAGTATGTTTATTCATACAAGATAGAAATTTCGAATTCTGGAATTACGAATTCATCGAAAGCGCTTTGAGCTGGTGCTTGATCTATGAAAACCTTTCCTCTCAGGAAATTACTCAAATGTTTAAATAAATTATAGTCTGACGGAGACAGGTCCGGAGAATAAGGTGGATGAGGTAAAGTTTCATAATCCAGTTCATTTATTTTTTTTTCAAGTCACTTGTGAGACGTGTGATCGGATGTTGTCATGAAGAAGAATTAGTCCTCTTTGATTGACTAATGCTGACCGTAAACGATGCAGCTTCTCATTGTACTTTTTCAATTTCCTAACAATATTTTTCTGTTATTATTGTTTCACTAAGATTTAAGAAATTTTAGTGAATGATGCCAGTTGCCGACCACCAAACAGTGACCATAATATTTTTTTCATAAAGCTTCGGTTGAGGAAACTGTTTTGGTATTATTCCTTGGTGTAGGCACTGTGATGAACGATTCCGATTGTTGTAGAGAATCCACTTTTCATCACATGTGACAATGTGATCAAAAAAGGAATCATTTTTGTTAGCAGAAGAACCGCAGAGCAGTTTGTATCGCCAATTTGCTTGATATTCGTTTATTTCATTCGCCACTAATTTATCCAAGCTTTTTTGTTTTTCAAATTAGGTTCAAATATCGAACAACTGTTAATTGATCAACATTGAGTTCTTCTGCTTCCTCTCGAGTTGTTTTACGTGGGTCCGCTTCAATAATAGTTCTTAAATCATTATTGTCTATAGCTGAAAGAAGTCCACGACCCTCCTCATCATCAAGGCTTTCATTTCCATTAAAAAATGTTTGGAACCAGTGTTGAGCTTTGCATTCACTATTTAACTCTTCGCCCAAAAACAAATTTGATATTTCGAGCCGTTTCGGTTGCTTTACGTCTCAATTTAAACTCATATAACAAAATCAGGCGAATTTGCTTTTTTCCTATAACTAATTTAAGAGATGATATCCAACAATACTAAATAATGAAAACAATAGACCTAAGCTGAAATCAGTAGTGCTAATTTCATTGTTTTCAATGATGTATCACATGACTATAACAAAAGATAACGGTAACTAGAAGAATCGGCACCAAATTTAAAATGATAAAAACCGCAATTGTTTTCGCACCATGATAATACAAATATTTTCTAAAAGTGGATACCTTATGAATTTCAAAAAATCATAAATTTACAATAAATCAGTATATTTTTTGTAATTCACTATATTTAACTAAAATGTTTTATAACAGGTTCTTATATATATATATATATATATATATATATGTGTGTGTGTGTGTGTGGGTGTGAATTAATACATGTATGTATTATCACCAAAATTTTAATAGTTTAGTTAACCATCTATGTGAAATAAAAGAACAAAAAGCAAACATTTTCAAGTAACTGCTACTGCAAAAGAAAAAAATAATTAAATAAAATTAATGTTATAACATAGAGTTTATATCATTCTTCTTCATGTGTTCTGCTGTTAACTTTTTACAGTTTCTAATATGTTTTCAGAAATGAATTCAACATAATTCGAAAATCACGTAACAGTAAACGACAACCTTTCCTTTGTAATTTCTTGAGAGCCTACTCTAATTCAAAACTTTCAAACTACAAAAAAAACAATTAATTGTAATCAATCGTAACACAATTATTTCATTACATTTAAACGGAATCACTTTTCTTTACTCCAACTAATACAATATACTTTTCTGTACGTTCATCGGTTCTACGAAACAAAAAGCGTATGTCTCAATATTTCACTGTTCCGAATCAGTCAATGAAAATTAATACGTGTGTTGGAATCAATAAACGTCGATTCGTTTTTTATTCACATAAAAAAAATACATTCCTTTCTTTTTAATATATATTCAATATTTATAATTCATATTACATTTATAGCTTCAATTCAGAAGCGTAACATTTTTGTACAAAATTACTAATAATATCATTTAATCAATCTGTCAATAATCTGTATGATAAAATGCTCTGATGAACAATTTTATTATTTTTGTCTTCAAACTACCTCCTTCGCCATATTTTTTCGCATACGTACACCCACACACACTTATATATATATATATATATATAAATATACATATATATATATATATATATATATATATATATATATATATATTTATATATAACTTGTAGTATTCGAACATGTATATTTTTCATATATTTTGTGACTCGATTGTTTTGTAATTCGGATTCGATTGTATTAATTAGTAACGAATTTGTTTTTAAATATTCACATTTTTTTCATTTAGAAATGAAAAAACATGATATTTATACTACTCGTACATTTACAGAATATTGAAGATTTTCTCTTATTGTTTTCTGTTTTATTCCAATAGATTCAAGATTAAAATACTGGTATTTCGTTTTTGCTCCCTTTTCTCTATTGTAACACAAATAGTTTGGACTATATTACCTAGAGGCTAGAGTTCACTGGTTTGAGATGCTTTTGAAGATCTAAGCAGTACGATATGTCAGTGAAGTGAAGTACTTTGATATCCTTTAAAGTTAATATTGTTTAGATTTTTGGTTTCACTTACAAACATCAATAAATACGTCTATAAATATAATCTGTGCTAGTATATTACTTTCTCAATTTCTTCATATATATATATATATATATATATATATATATATATATATATATATATATATATATATATGTATGTAAGTATGTATGTATTGAAAAAATTTCTTACTCATATTAGTAAAATAATATTAGGTTAGTGCAATAATAATTGCGGTTTTTACGTATCGAGTATAAAGTCGCATTATCAGATAAAATTTATATTTATTAATCAAAATGAAGGCCATTGGCCGGCATACATTTATCTTGACGGGAAACAAGTTTGTTTATTCCCTATAAGATAAAATTCTGGAGTCCTTGAATTAACGAATTCATCGAAAGCACTTTGAGCTGATGCTTGATCTTTAAAAATCTTACCTGGTAGAAAATTACTTTTATATTTGTATATATATATATATATATATATATATATATATATATATATTCATATACGTTTATATATATAAATATTATATATATATATGTGTGTGTGTGCGTGTTTTATAAAATTTTCCATCAATATATATTTTTTTAATAATAAATTTATAAATTGAAATTGTCGATGCTGTGAGCCGTATCTTAGTGAATGCTATGTGAGAATTTATTTGAAAATGAATATTTTTTCTCTACAGAATCTAAAAAAAATATATGATTTATATTTCATTAGTTTAATATAAATAAAAAGTGTCTTTATAAATAAAAACAAATAAATTTAGTCATAGTGTAATCTACATTTTAATATATTCGATTTTGATACCTTTCATAAACATGATACCTGCCGTGATGAAATTTAAAAAGAAAATAAAAAATCTAATTTTCATTCTATACTTAAATGTTTTATGATAAACTGATTATTTTATTCTGAAATGAAACATTGAAATTAAAACAAAACGTGCTCTTAAGTGTATAGAATAATATAAATTGTCGTCAAGTATAAAATCGAAATTCTTCAAAGAAACACACAGGATATGAATATTAATGTATATTATTTGATCGCTAAATTACACATACATATTTATTTAACATTTGATATGAAAGGTTGTTTAGTTTAGAGGAAACATCGTTTAAATTCGAATAGAGCACATATAGAGAGATGTGTGGCGAGTATATAATATTTAATTACAGCGTTTCAAAAGAAGAAGGTACATTGCTTTTGTAGGCAATAATTCACCCTCTCATTAGTATTCAATTAATGGGTACGAATTTATTATACTGTCTAATTGTTTGAGACAACAGAATGGCAGCTCTTATTAACTTTATTTGAATTTATGTTGACAAGTAATTTAGCTTCTCTTATCTTGTTAATTTTCTCGTGTTTCTAGTGTTATAATTTTACATGATCTTACATGCAGTTCGAAACTTCTGTTTTTCCGTTATATTTTTTGCATTTCACAGGAGATCTTATAACAGATTCGTAAAAGAGATAAACAATATAAATTGTTTTTACATATTTTCAACACTGTTTATATTTTAATTAATTTAACAACTGAGTACAGATATATTGATAAATCTATATTGAAACAGTAATAATTTATTAAATTTTCCGTTCTATTTTCAAACAAACTGAAAAAATACTTAAAAAGATTATTAACTTTACGTTGCTGATCGAATACATTTCTTATACTTTTTCTTGCAATATAACACGGCAACAATTTGATCAACATATTCACTAGACCTTATAACGTTCTACTCAATTCTTTCCTGTCACTCTTTCGAGGAAAAGAAATTTGTAGCAATCATTCAATCGCCGAATCCTCCGACGTGATAATTTTACACAAGCTAAGATTATAACTTGACAAATCAATACGAATTATAAATATATTTTACTCGTGCATATTCTTGCTGGATTATGTAACATAGGTTTTTATTTTCAATTTGTAATTTTTCATATAATTTAAATCCGAGAAAAAAATATTTTAAAATATTTGAAATCAAACAAACAGAGAAAGTAGTAACAATACAATCGATATATATATATATATGGTATTTATCAGATTATATACAGGTAAAATACACAAATATTATATTTAGATGGCGTTTTTCTTCGGTACTTTTATTCCTCAATAAATATTCACTAATTATTATTATTGTTAATATTTTTGAATTAATGTATGAGACTTATTTATAATTTATATGCATATACATATATATATATATATATATATATATATATATATATAAATATATATATATATATATATAGAGAGAGAGAGAGAGAGTGATTCAATTTAGGATTTTGCATGAAAGTATTAAAAAAAATCGGAAAAATAATGTATATAATATTTGTTAGATACCATATAGTCCTGATAATGAAGCCAAATTAAATGTCACAGATAAATTCTTATTTCTTTCCATAAACTCTTTAAAATAATCTGGTTAAAAATGTGTCAATAAATCATTATTTAACATTAAGATGCCGATCCGTCATCTTAAAAGCGCTGAGGTAAAGAAAAAATTGAAATCAAAATACAGAAAAATCAAGTTTAAAAATTATACCTCAGCGCTTTGAATATGATGGAATCACAATTGAAATGTTAATAAGCAGTTTTGAAATGTGATCAATAATAATTTATTGAGAATTTTTAACCAAAAAAATGTTATAATTCGTGCGATGAGAAGGAATCCATTTATGAAATTGTGCTAAGTATTTAAAATTCAAACATTTGACTCAACGATCAGGGAAATAAGAATTTCCAAGAAATTGATCTTAATTAAAAACTTTTCAAACAAATTGAATTTCGTTGTTTCGAGCATTGTGTGCTGTTAACTTTTCTTCAACGATTGCATTTCTTTATAATTTAAAATATATTACAATAATTTCGACATCATTCAAGTGTTATAAAACTGTTTACGATTGCGTGGTAAAAATTAAAAAATTATCACGATTATTGTTTATTATTTTCTCACAAGTATCTTTTCAGAAGTGCAACTCATCCCTTTGAAACTTACAAGAATCCTTATAAGATTTACTTATATTGTATGAAATTATAATTTAATTGCGTTAACTCTTCTTGTTTACAAAGTTGTAAGCTCTTTCATAAACACACTGTTCTCTAACAACAACATTAGAATAATGTCTTTTGTGTTTTACTCTTTTCATTTAGTTTTTAAACAAATTGTTTTCTTTATACCTTATTCACTTTTATGTCGAGATTAAATAGAAAGTTTGTATAATATCATGGACATACAGAATATTGTGATGGGAATGATAAATTTGCATTTATTCGTAACATACTGTTTTAAGTATTAGGTTGGTGCCAAAATAATTGCGTTTTTTATTATTTTAAGTTTGGTGCCGATTTTTCTAGATGCCGTTATCGTTTGTTACAGTCATGTGATATATCATTGTAAACAATGAAATTAGCACTACTGATTTCAGCTTATGTCTATTGTTTTCATTTTTTAGTATTATTGAATATAACCTCTTAAATTAGTTATGAAAATAAGGAAATTCGTGCGATTTTGTTGTATGAATTTAAATTGGGACGTAAAGCAACAGAAACTGCTCGAAATATCAAATTTGTTTTTGACGAAGTGTCAATTAGTGTACGTACAGCACTGGTTCCAAACATTTCGAAATGGAAACGAAAGCCTTGATGATGAGTAGGGTCGTGGACGTCTTTCAGCTGTATACAAAAACGATTTAAGAATCATTAATGAAGCGGATCCACGAAAAGTAACTCGAGATGTGGCAGAAGAATTCAATGTTGACTATTTAACAGGTGTTCTATATTTGAGCCTAATTGGAAAAACAAAAAAGCTGGATAAATGGGTGCCGTATAAACTAAACGAATATCAAGCAATTCGGCGATGAAAATCTGCTCTGCGGTTCTCCTGCGCAACAAAAATGATTCCTTTCTTGATCACATTGTCACATGTGATGAAAAGTGGATTCCCTACAACAACTGGAATCGTTTATCACAGCGCCTACACCGAGGAATAGTACCAAAACAGTATCCTAAACCGAAGCTTTATGAAAAAAAGATTATGGTCACTGTTTGGTGGTCGGCAAGTGGTATCATTCACTAAAACTTCTTAAATCTTAGTGAAAGAATAATGGCAGAAAAATATTATCAGGGAATTGAAAAAATGCATGAGAACTTGCATCGTTTACAGTCAGTATTAGTCAATCGAAGGGGACCAATTCTTATTCATGGCAACACCTGACCACACGTCTCACAAATGTATTAAAAAAAATGAAATGAATTGGGTTATGAAACCTTACCTCACCCATCTTATTCTCAGGACCTGTCTCTGACAGATTATCATTTTTTTAAACATTTGTATAATTTCCTAAGAGAGAAGATTTCCTAAGAGAGAAGATTTTTAAAGATCAATCATCAACTCAAAGTGTTTTCGATGAATTCGTTAATTCACCAAGACTCCAGATTTCTATCTTGTACGAATAAACGATCTTATTTCCCGTTAGAAGAAATCTGTGCAGACCAATGGTCTTTATTTTTATTAATAAATATAATTCTTAACTGATATATGCGTCTTTAAACTCGATACGGAAAAACCGCAATTATTTTTGCACCAACCTAATAGTTGTTGAGATGAAAAGTTCTCTCTCAGGTGGTTTATCCACCGGACCTAGATCCGTTGGAGTTTTACCTGTATCGGATGCACCAGTATCACCTGGCAGATACCCATTTTAAAACAGTGCGAGAGGTCCGAAAGTACATTACGACTTCATAGACTCAAAGTCGCTCTATTTTTTCAACAAGAAATTCGTCAGTTACCCGGAAAATGGAGAAAATTATACAAAATAATGCACGATATTTTGAGGATTTAAATGTTTTCCATTTTTCCGTAAATGAACATTCATTTTTTTATAAAAAAGCACCGAATTAATTTGTATTATATATATATATATATATATATATATATATATATATATATGTAATCATTGCATTGAAAAACGAATGTTAATGTATGGAATCAACCAAATATAAAGCAATAATGGTTTTATTTTAATCAGAATAAGCAGATTTTTAATATTAAAATTAAATAATACGAAAATCTCTAATGAATTCCTCGAATTTATTCTCAAATTATAGCAACGGACAAAAGACAATAATCGAATCATATATTGTACATTCAATTTTTAACAAATAAAAGACAAAAAATTAAACAATTAATATGAATAATATATTCTGAAATTAAAATTGTAAGACTTATATTTTTTTGTTTCGTTTTTTTTTTTTGATATTAAAAATTAGACTCTACGCTCGTTAATACAATTATAACTAGAAGTAAAACTCATGCGAGCAGGAATATTTTCCTGAAAATTAAATTATTGTATACTGAACACAAATATTATATTTATATTGTTATGGTAGAGTCATACATGCTTTCAATTCATAAACTTACGATCTTTAATATCAAGTAAAAGTAAACGCTCGACAAGATGAATATTGTCAGCAAAAAATATATAATTTGAAGATAATTTCCGCCAATGCGAAAACATCTTTATTTCTTATACATAAGTTTATGTTCTTAACACTATTATTACAGGTATATGTAACTGTAATTTAATAATATTATAATATATTGTGTTATTTATATAAATATACATTATATATATATATATATATATATATAATGTATTTATATTTATATCAATAACACAATATATTAAATTATAATATTATTACATTTCAATTACAAATACCTGTAATAATAGTGTTAAGAATATAAATTTATGTATAAGAAATTTATATATATATATATATATGAGACTTTTATAAAACAGATTTTTATTTGAAAAGCAATGGATAAATATCACAAAGTGCTGAATATTTCATTGAGAGAAGTTCTGAAAGGAGATTCCCAGAAATGCAAATATGGTAATGGTAGAGTTGTACATAAGCTACCCTCTCTAACGAATTTAACAGTATTTGAGCTTAATTGAAAATCGTAAGATAAAATAGCATGAATCATAATTTGAATCACAAATTAGTTTTAAAATCGTTATCCCTTGTGACTCATTTAAAATTAATTATTGAATTTTTACTCTTTTCCGATTTTTTCCCTAC
>CM068315.1:48124161-48129161 GCA_034766995.1 Acanthacorydalis orientalis | reverse complement strand
GTCTATTTTTAATTATATAAATGATACTAATGTACAATAATAGTCGTATACATTTTTTCCGTGTCTAATATTTATAGTCGGGTAATAAAAAGATTGATATATGGTTTCATATGGTTGCGTAGAAACCGAACACTTATTTCACAATTGTATGCGTTCAAGATTGATTTTCCTTTGAACGAACACACCCAACGTAGTTTTTCATTAACAATTGCTTTTTCTACGTGGTTGACTTGACGCGATTTTTTACGTTTTCTTAACATTTCATATAGTCTATATCATGGTCAAACACTTCTTATGTGTTTATATGTACACGTGTAACAAAAAAAAGACTATTTTTATACATAATACGTATTGAAAAGTCTTTTTTAGAAGACTCCTGACAATAGAAATAAGTCATGTACGGGAAACTGTTTATTTCCAAAACGGTATAATGTAGACAGATCGATGAATAAAAGAAATTACCTCACTAATAAAAAAATATTTGTCTTTTTCATACAAGTAATCTATATCATTTTTTAACTTATATGTGATTCTTTTACATTAATTTCACGGTATAAAACATACATTAACAATTACACAGCACACACAGTAAGTACTAATAAATATCTCTCTATATATCAGGTTGGTGCAAAAATAATTCCGATTTTCATCATTTTAAGTTTGGCGCCGATTTTTCCAGTTACCGTTATCTTTTGTTATAGTCATGAGTTACATTATTGTAAACAATGACATCAACATGATTTCAGTTTATGCCTATTGTTTTCATTCTTTATTATTGTTGGATATAACCTCTTAAATTAGTCATGGAAGAAAAACAAATTCGCAGGATTTTTTGTATGAATTTAAATTGGGACGTAAAGGAAAAGAAACTGCTCGAAATATCAAATTGGTTTTTGGAGAAGACTCAGTTAGTGAATGTATAGCTGGTTCCAAACATTTCGTAATGGAAACGAAAGCCTAGATGACGAGGAGCCTCGTGATTATGTCTATTACTTTCATTCTTTAGTATCGTTGGATATAACCTCAAAAATTAATCATGGAAAAAAGCAAATTCGCGCGATTTGGCGCGAAGAATGAATTAGTAAACGTACAGCTCAACATTGGTTCCAAAAATCTCATAATGGAAACGAAAGCCTTGATGATAAGGAGGGTCGTGGACGTCCTTCAGCTATAGACAATAATGATTTTAGAACCATTATTGAAGCATACCCATGTAAAACAACTCGAAAGGTGGCAGAAGAATTCAATGTTGATCATTTAACAGGTGTTCGATATTTGAGCCTAATTGGAAAAACAAAAAAGCTGGATAAATGAGTGCCGTATGAACTAGACGAACATAAACAATTCGGCGACAAAATCTGCTCTGCACTTCTTTTGCATAACAGAAATGATCCCTTTCTTGATCGCATTGTCACATGTGATGAAAAGTGGATTCTCTGCAACATTCGGAAACGTTCATCACGATGGCTAGACCGAATAGAAGTACCAAAACAGTTTTCTAAACCGAAGCTCCATAAAAAAAAGATTATGGTCAGTTTGGTGATCGGAAAGTGGCATCATTCACTAAGACTTCTTAAATCCTAGTGAAACAATAACAGCAGAAAAATAATGTTATGAAATTGAAAAAATGCATGAGAAGCTGCATCGTTTACTACCAGCATTAGTCAATCGAAGGGGACCAATTCTTCTTCATGACAATGCTCGGCCACTCGTCTCACAAATGACTTTAAGAAAATTAAATGAACTGGGTTATGGAACCTTATCTCACCCACCTTATTCTCTGGACCTGTCACCGACAGATAATAATTTATTTAAACATTTGAGTAATTTCCTGAGAGAGAAGGTTTTCAAAGATCAAGCATCAGCTCAGAGCTCTTTTGATGAATTCGGTAATCTCAGCAATCCAGAATTCTCTCTTATAGAAATAAACAAACTTGTTTTCCGTTGGGAGAAATGTGTACAGGCCAATGGTCTTTATTTAATTAGTAAATATAATTTTAACTGATATATCTGTCTTTACACTTAATACGTAAAAATCGCAATTATTTTTGCACCTAGTAAATAAAAGTAGAAAAATGTACAACAGAAACATTCCTGTTTCGTTTTAGATCATAAATTAGACAGAATTTAAAATCAAAAACTAATTATATGCAATTAAATTACTATGTTATTATATACAGATACATAGTAAAATTGATTTATTATTAGATCATTAAATAACCTTATTTATAATTACTACTTAAAATGTTCATTCTTTTAAATTTTAGTTTTGAATCTCACTATGTTTTTCTTATGAGCTTATTTATATTCATATACAAAGCTTAAAGGCGTGTATTTTAAAAGTAAGAAAATTTGAAAATGTGATGCAATTTATAAATTTACATCAAAAACACATTTTTTTATGAACGGTACATTTATATAATATTCATTGTATTATTACAAAATTAATATTGGATGAAAAATCTAAGGTATATATTAATAGAGTAAAAATATTACTCTGATTTGGAATATACTATAACATTAAATATATCTATTAAATTATTCATAATATCCTAAATTATTGAGATTAGTTTAATATTTTCTCTAGAGTTGCTTTATAAATATTATATATATATATATATATATATATATAAAGAGAGAAAGGTAGAGAGGGAAAATATATGTTTCTTTTATCATCTTATTGAATGGCAGTATTTTTAATTTTTATAAAGTGTTTTCAAAATATATATTTTTATATTATGAATTTTTACATTTTTATAAATGAAATAACATAACTAAATAAATTTAATATTGATAAATAAATAAATTTAATTTTAATTATATTTCTAGGTTTTCACAATTATTTCGAAATCAATATCTAAATATTTGAACTAATTTATTTTATAATTATGACGGTTTTCGAATAATAGTTTCCTCTATTTTCACTTACTACGTCCTTTCAGATTTAGTATATCGGTTGTTCGTTTCATTCATTTAGTTAAAAGGAGTTGAACGCCAGAATATTTTTCTCGAACGTAAATGTTCTTCTTAAAGCTTACATTTGTTTCCGAATAGTTTCTTGCAAGACTTTCCATCAGTACTATGTTCAAGTATTGGGTCATCTCATAAGTAATGCGGTTTTTTTAAAATAAACTTTCAGACAGAGAAAAAAATTAACGTTTCAATTTTAATCTAATATATACTTTTCGTTACTATTTACAACTTATTCCAACCTTTTTAGGAATTGCATTAAAGATAGAGTCAAAAACTCTTTAGACATCACTCTCTACATTAAACTGTTTTCATTTGATGTGATTTTAGAGACTTCGGAGCAATGATTATCCGATGATACTAGGTCAGGGGAATATAGTGGATGAGTCATAACTTTCCATTCAAATTATCTTATTTTTTAGAGTTTCGCATAGCGCTTGAGGTTGGGCGTTGTCGTGGTGAAAAATTACTCCTTTTCTGTGGTTAACGTTGGTCGTTTTTCATCAACGGACTGTTTTAACGGTACCGATTGTTCACAATATACCTCCTTTGTGATGGTTAGATTCTCTGGTAATAGCTCGTAATGGATAATTCCTTCTAAATCCCACGAAACATACAACATAAACTTGTTTGGATGAAGCCTCGTTTTGCAGTTGAAGATGGTATTTTGTTGCTGCCAACTCCTTGTCTTTGACGTTTAATATTGTTATAACCAATCCATTTTTCATCACCAGTAACAATTCTCTTCAAAAACGGATCATTTTGCAATCGGCATAGATGAGAAATGAAAATGATCACACGTTGTTTTAAATTAACGTTCGGCAACTTGTGCTGAACCCACAGATCCAGCTTATAAATCTTACCAATCATTTTTAAGTGACGATGAATAATTGAATTAGTTGATTTGAGCTTCTTGGATAATTCTTCTATCGTTGAACTAGAATTTTGTTCCACTAGTGTTTGCAAGATTACATCATCAAATTCTTGAGGACGTCCTGACATTTTCTCACCTTCAACGTTGTAATTCCCGGACCGAAATCGTGGAAATCATCTATATCGTTGGCTAAGACTAATAACATCTGCACCATAAATTTCCCTGACTGGGTTGACCTGACGAAACTCCTAAAGCAAAATACGCCTAATATCTTTTGACATTTCCATGATAAATAATATTTTTTTTTTGTAAATTTCGCGCGACAGCTGTTAATCTTCCACGATAAGACTGAGAAAACATTATGTGCAATTAAACAGCATATGTACCTGATGCGTTATTGCAATAATTGTAAAGTATTGCATCATCCATTTTCACCTATACGGAAATACCGCGTTACTTATGGGATGACTCAATTTATTCTTTTTTCTTTTAATAGAAATATACGGAGACAGAACTACATTTTTCTGACAGATTTCCTATCTTTACATAATCTTTTTCTTTTCTTTGTACACATAATGAAATGTTGACGTATGCCACATTTCAATTTATTATAGAACATGTTATGAACATATCTGTTTTCATTTTGATATATATATATATATATATATATATATATATACAAAAAATAAAACTAAAGTAAAAAAATAAATTTTATCATGATTCACAAAATAATTTATCACGGAGTATATACAGAAATTTAAAATTATTTTTCCTAGAAAATAAATCAAAGTAATTGTATATTAATACAACTTAATTATTTTTTTCCTGTTTTGAAAAAAATATGAATACATACATACATATACACATATTGTATATTATATTATATATATATATATATATATGTGTGTGTGTGTGTGTGTGTGTTTATTATATGTCTGTGTATAAAATAATTTAACAACATAACTTTTTACAACACAGTTTATCAAAAAGTATGGTCTAAAGAAATTTATTAAATAAACTTGAAATTAAGTTTGTTGATATTTCCTGAAGTTTTTTTCAATTTCCAAGTTATTAAATATTTTACAAGTTTTAAACTGTCTAGTGTATTCAATATTAAATTAAAGATATAATGTGTAAATCTTAAATTTATTATATA
>CM068315.1:48066661-48119161 GCA_034766995.1 Acanthacorydalis orientalis | reverse complement strand
AGCTTGTAAACGTGGTGAAATGGTTGATTATCGACTCCGAGCTGTTAAGCTAATTTTTTGAGTATTTGAGCAGGATTTTCTTCCAATAGAGCTTACAGTTGTTCATTTTCGTAGTTTTTCTGTTAATCTGGCCGTTGTTTGTCGTGAATGTCACAATCAGCACTTTTGAATCGTCGAAACCAATCTCTACATACTGTTCCCAATGGAGTGGATGACCATAAGTTTTCGCATCGGAAAAAACAACTTATCGCTTTCCATTTTAATTCGGTTCTAGAAAAGCACTTGTGTAAACAAAGGATGGCATCTGATGACTGAATTTAGTGGAAAATGTTCACACTTCAAAATCACAAAAGATATGTCACTGCCCACAGGATACCCACCTAGAGCCTTCTACACGTGAACAGCGGCTTTTAATGTAACCTCTTATTATATAAACTGACAAATATATAAATGTATGTATTTAAATACATTCATACACACGTGTACATATATATATATATATATATATATATATATTGTTTCATTAAAAGGACAGGGGTAATATATTCTGATTGAGTAAATATATTCCAGAACTCAAAATGAAATTCCAAATGACAAACTGAAACTTATACTGTTTATTTATTATTAACAAAAGATACACTTGTTTGTGTAACTAAGCAATGTCTCTCCCATGACGCTGTAGCTACAAGTACACATACTCATGTACAATTTGACACACACACACACATACATATATATATATATATATATATATATATATATATATATATATATAAATAGTACATTCTTAGTTTTATTTTAAATCGATTCGTACTTTGTAATTAAAATAAAAATTCAATTAAAAAACTCGTTCCAATTCTTGAATTCATTTTTATTCTATCAGAGATGTAATTATAAAACCTTTAGATCTATTTTTAAAATCGTCATAGGCCGATACTCCACAAAAATACGATAAAGTTTATGAAAATTAAAAACCACTGTTAAATATTTCCTGTTAACAACATTTCATAGAACATATTTTAAAAAAGAATAAACTGCTTTTCATAAATAAAGGACATAAAATATAATAAACTACAACAAAAACGAATAGAAAAAAATTACTCGACATTATTTTCGAAATCTGAACGTCATGAACAAGCATCACTACAGCAAAATGTTAATTAATCAGTACTTGAATATATATATATATATATATAGAATAATGTACATGGATTTCTTTGTAAGATATCAAAAGCTTAATTTTTTTATTTCGTTTTTTTCCTCTGGTTATTTTGTTTTCAAAAATTTAATTAGTTTAAGTTTAATAAAATCGAATAATAATTTTTAATTATAGAGACGTTTTTTCATACTAGATTATATTCATATTTAATTATAAATTTCATTATATGGGAAGAGGAATAATTAAAAATGTAATTTTAAAACAGAAAATGCGATAAAACACGGCATATAATTTTATATTTAAACATTTTAGTAAAAAATTGCGAATATCATTCGTGTACACTCCATATGCTTATGTGTTATGACCAAAATAGATACCGACTTATAGTTATTTCCATGAAATAATGATAAAAAATGTCTTTCATGTGAAGTTTTAGTAGTTAATTCATTCTTCTTTTATATACACATAAAAGTTTATTTTTTGCCAAATGATTCATTTTATATAAAAATTTAATTGTCCATTTATTTAAACAAACTATTTTTTTTTTTGAAAAAAATATTTTCAGGTACATAAATATTTCAGAAAATTTATTTGCAAGTCGCACAGAACCTATACTTGTTTAAGTAGTACTATAAAAATGTTAAATGAATTTATTTAGGTTTTTCTAAGTACGTAAATGTAGAATAATACCATGAGGCAATTGTTCAACAAGAAGGCGAGCGGCTAATGAGCTTAGCTGTCGAAGCGCCCTAAAATATCAATAACCAACCATCAACAAGAAATAACTGGATTTCGATTTTTAATTACACTGTCTTTACAGATTTGAAATGCATATTTATATTATTCTAATATTTATCCTCTTATATTATTTTCGATGAAAGTTTTGTAAGACTTTAATGCATCTGGTAAATATTGAATAATGAAATATTTATTCGAAAAATCTCTGTGATGGAAAACAATGACCTAGTTTTGATTACACTTTTATCTTTACGCAGCTATAAACACATGCAAAGATCATGTCGTACTGCACTTCTCACCAGACCGGCAAAACTAAAAAAGATGAAAAGGAGCAAAGAGATTAAATCTTAATAGTTACATGAAATAATATTTGTATGTAATTCATCCTATGCAATTTTTTCGTATGAAATGGTATGTAAATATTATGTTTGATGAATATACATATTGTGTGATGTATAATATATATATATATATATATATATACATATATATATATATATATAAATATGTATATATATATGTATATATATGTATATATAGATATAGATGTAGATATATGTAAGAGTATATATATATGTATATATATATATATGCATATATATATATATATATAATTTTTATTTTCATTTTTATTATGTTATTTTATTAATATCTTTCTTATACCTAAATATGATTTTAACAAATCATATTAAAAATCAGTTTTATTTTTCATGAAAACTTTTATTTTAATATGTATACGTGTATATATACACTTTTTATTAGAACTTTTATTATTTTAGTTATTTTATTAGCATCTTTATTAAAATGTTATGTTATGTATTATGTTATTTTATTAAAATCATATTAAAATAAGTTTTGTTTTTCATAAAAACTTTTACTTTAATATGCACATATATATATATATATATATATATATATATATATATATATATATATATATATATATATATATACCAGTAAATTGCTAGTATTATTCAGACTAATTTTATAAAAAATCCATTTTTTTTAACTTTGTAATAAAACAAAAGTGCTGTAAAAATACATGAATATTTTTAACATATTTGAAATTTTATACTAAAGGTCGAAAGTGAAATAAATTACATTCGCTCACCTTTAATTTTTTTAAAAAAAAAATACCTAACAATTATATTTTATACGATTCATATAATTAAATGTCATGAATATTCATTCTACTATAAATTATTGCTGTATTTTTCAAAAGTATATTTATATTTGATTAGTTTGTCGTTTTATTGTATATTTATATTCTAAATATATATATATATATATATATATATATATATATATATATATATATATATATATTTAGAATATAATATATGACGTACTCATAAGTCGCCAATAATTTTTAATAAGTGAATTCGATTCAGTTCGACTTAAGTCTCTGACATGTTAGAACGTGCTTTGCTGTTGTATATTGTAAAACAGATTGTGGATTTATTGCTTTGAACAAAAAAAAAAGTAATTTCTTTCTTAGTTTATTGCTTTGACAGTAAAAAGTTTCTTATATCCTAAAATAAAATGGCGACCTACCAACCTTCAGAAGAACACAGATGTCATTGCATATTGTTTCATTGTCGATCAGGATTGGACGCAACAACCGTAACAAAAAATGTAATATCTATGGGGACGTTTTGCAGGTCAATCAGTGTCAACGTTGATTCAGAAAATTTGAAAGTGGCGATTTTAACTTATTTGATAAGATTCAAAGTGGACAACCTGCTTAATTCGATAATGATACTTTAAAATCACTGGTTGAGTCTGATTATCATATGACATTATCATGTTGCAGTATGAAACGTTTTTTATTGACCGGAATCGATCGTTTTTTTCATTAATATAGAAATATATAAAATATTGAAATGTGTATATACATATATATATATATATATATGTATCATATAGCCTGTAGCTGCCTATTAAATTCTAAATTAAATCAAAATTTTCTTTTCTTTGATTCATGGAATTGAAAAATAAACTAAAACTAACACTTTCTCTGACTTGTTTTGTAATTTTTTGTTCCTAAATTATATTTAACTTGAAATTCATGAAAAACTGAAACACATTAAGTACGGATTACAAAAACGAAATTGTCTTATTTGCTTATAAGAAAAGATCGCATATACTATAAATCTGAATTTAAACTCAAAATAGCAACGTCGTTAAAAATCAAACGTACAACATTTACCTTCAATTTTTTAAAATTGATCTTTTCAAGCACCTCCAGGTTTTCTCACTACGACGCATACGTCTTAATCAATTAGCTCGTCCTACGTTATTTATTGTGATAAATGTTCTTTTCTACACATTCTTGTTTATCTATAGACAACGTCTCATTTTTTAACAAAAAAAAAATTAGAGCGTACGGGAAGATATTTGTTATGTTAACGAATTAGGTCATAGAAAGGGAAAATTCAAGGTACACAAAAGACAGAAAGATACAAAATTGATACTCCATATATATTATATATATATATGCAGCAAAATATTAGTTTTAATTTTTTTAAATGGTTTACTGATATGCTTTTTTCAATTACAAATAGTAAAAATAAATTTCAATGATATTCGATTTTGAATTTTATAACATAACCTTTAACACAGGATTCACTTAAAAGTAAAATTAAAATTATGTTAACGATATATATATATATATATATATATATATATATATATATATATATATATATATATATATATTATACATATTTACATGGCAAAAAAACTTTTAAAATGTTTTTTTAGAGAGTTAAAACATCAATTATTAATATAAGTTTCATAACTTGCAGTTCAGATTAAAGCTTTCTTACTACTGTTTTCTACTAAATTTAATATTTATAAAAAGGAAATAATTACAATTAGGGAAGCAAGTACTTCAGAGTCCAGTTTCGTTAAGTTTTTAATTATATTTTCAGCCTTTATTAGGAGTATGCACACTTTTAGTAGACAACGTGTAATATTTAAATAATTTTAATATTGTGTTTATGTTTTTATAGTTAAAAAGATGAAATAAGTTATGGTTATCCTGACATAAAATAAAATGAACGAGGTAACAAAAAATGTTAAAATTACTCAATTTATACTGAAATATAATATTTTCATATATATATATATATATATATATAGCTAATAAACTTTTCTTATGTTTTTCTGTATTTTTTCATAAAAAAATGTAGAATGCTCTAGTAGTTTCAATTCTTATGTTAACACGAACACATGTTGGTATTTCTTTATCTTAAATCGATCCGGTCTCTTCAAATTTACTCACTAATCGAAGAATTGTTGATTCAGATGGAAGACTATGTCGAGAATAAATATCGTGTAACTTACAAAATGTATTTTTATACGACGATCATTTTCACAATACAATTGTATTATTTCAATGAGTTGTTTTGTTGTAAACGAACCACAAAATGACAATGACAAAACTTGACAAATGTCAAAAAAAGTACAGCTGTCAGTTTTACATCTGTGAAATATAATCTCTTAAAAGAAATACGTCCGTATGGAAAAACCCTTCATATATATATATATATATATATATATATATATATATATATATATATATATATATATATATATATATATATATATATGTGTGTGTGTGTGTGTGTGTTAGTGTATTGATAATACAGAGTTTCAATTTATTAACTATTAAAGGCATTACGAAATTATTATGAATTTTATAAACTTTTGTATGAATTTGTACACATTCGTGCATACATACACACAAAACACACACACACACATATATATATATATATATATATATATATATATATATATATAA
Source organism: Acanthacorydalis orientalis (assembly GCA_034766995.1). Classification (NCBI taxonomy): domain Eukaryota; kingdom Metazoa; phylum Arthropoda; class Insecta; order Megaloptera; family Corydalidae; genus Acanthacorydalis; species Acanthacorydalis orientalis. The sequence continues at coordinate 48,113,456 of CM068315.1, read as the reverse complement.
ATTATACAATGTTAATAAATAACCAACAAGTGTTCGATCGTAGCTTTAATGTTGTATCTTCTAAGTGAAAAAGTTTTTACCTTCTTAATTTAACCGTCTTGTACGATTTTTAATCACATCGTAAACGAGATTTATTTAAAGAGTGATTTTTCATGTTCAACCAAAATGGATTCTCGATTAAGTCAAGTGTAGAAAATCTCTTCTGTAGATATAAATAAAAACTTCGGCAGACTGCTTTGCTGGTTGAAATATTTTTTTTTAATATATATTTTTCATATTTGCAATGAATGTTTCTAGATTCATCCCTATGTATATATATATATATATATATATATAATATAATAATAATTATATATATGCATATATGTATTTATATACAAGGGCAGTTTGAAGTGTAACTTGATTCATGTACTCTCTGAGGGAGAGAGGGACATTTGAATATGTTTTCATATAGTTTTATCCCTTTTAGTAACGCATGTGAAGTTGCAAGTCATTCCGCTATTAATTCTTCGTTTCACAGTTATTTAAAACATACGTTTCGTGCAAAAATACAAAATGGATAAATTCGGAATTCGGGGTGTGATTCAGTTCTTTTTTTTTGGAATGGAAAACAGTGGAAAAAATCCATGAGGATGATATTTCCTGCGTTGGGCGAATCTTGTCCTTCCTTCAAACCCGTTCGACTTTGGGTGAATGAATTCAATCGTGGTAGAATTTGTATCGAAGGATACAATAAAATCCACGATATGGTTTTGTCTGTCGGGCGAGTGAAAGTGAGATAGACAGTAAAGATCACAGGAATCTCAACTAACAGACCGCATTTCATTTTGGATGATGAATTGTGTATGAATAAAACATTCCACAAAATGGGTGCCGTATTTGCTCACTGCCGAGTGAAAGCGCGTTCTTACAGGAACATCAACCGACTTCTTGGAACTGTTTAAGAAGAATTTATCGGATTTCATACGACGTTTTGTAACCACTGATAAAACTTAAATTTACTATTACATACCGGAATCAAAAACGCAATCAAAATAATGGATTAAACACGGTGAAACGATTACGAAGAAGGCAAAGACGATTCACGCGGCTAAAAAGGAGATTGCATCAGTTTTATGGGATGCGAAAATAATTCTTTTGGTCTACTATTTTCAGAAGGAAAAATGAAGTTACTAGCTAATACTACTCAGCAATTTTAGAGGAGTTAAAATCAGAGATCACGGAAAAACGTCCAGAAATAGACAAAAATGTTGTTTCAATATGGCAACGCACCGGGTCATTCAAACGTTGTCGCCTAGCAAAAACTGCCCGAATTGAAGTTTAAAATCCTTCTGCATCCACCGTATTCGCCCGATTTCGCTACTTCGGACTTCCATCTGTTCTCTAAACTCAAAATTTTCCTGGCCGGAAATCGATTGGGTTGAATGAATAGGAGATAAAGACTGAAAACGGCTATTTTGAAGATCTCGAAGAAACACACTTCCAGGAAGCTGGTAAAATAAATCACGCTTGGAAACTGAAGCTGTCGTCTCTAATATCGAAGCAAGTTACTCTTCAAACCGCCCTCATTTATATATATACAATACAAAATATAAATTAGTCAAAGATGTACATCTTTTCCCTTGAGTGGTTATTCAACGAGATTACTTAAAAACATTAACGGGTTTGTTAAAAATGTAATGGAAAAAACTGTATTGGATATAATTAATTTCATAAAAATCCATTTCTTTTTCGTTTTTCTCTTCTTCATTTTATACGAGTAAATTGACTATTCATATTTATTAAGCGTTCAAAAATTTTAATTAAGTTGAAACCATTTTTACAAGAACTCTATCCTTACGAATAAATATATATATATACAATATAAGTATGAGCATAGTATTTAATTCATAACACAAAGCAACTGATTTGCAAGCTAGAGGGTGTGTAATACGTTTGTAAAATATCGACATACTGACATTATTCCTCTTTAAAACGTCGATTTTATTACAAAAGCTCTTATATTTATAACATCATTTTTTTTATTAAATCTGGATGATATTTAGATCATTCTGTAATTGTTTTGAAATTCAAGTGACAATTTTCGTCGAAACTTGACTGTTACTTTAATACTCCATGAATTTAAATGACAATTTTCGTCGAAATTTGACTGTTACTTTAATACTGTATGAATTTAAAACGACAATTCTCGTTACTAGCTATGTTTGAAATAGTTTGATATACGTCAGTCAGATTTTACTGTCACATTAAAAAAATATTTTAAATTTTAAAAAAAAAACGTATTATATTTTTTATACATATACTTTAGAAGAGATAAACACAAATTCAATTACAAAAATTGAAATTCTCAAAAAATTATTGTTGTTTTTTTAATAGCCTGTATTAAATAAGCAGATAAATGAAAATAATTGATAAATAACGACTCATACATTTTTATAGTGTCACATTTATAAACCCATTATGTGATAAATTTATTTAAACATTGTTATCATATAATCTAATTAGAATTAACATGGAATACATAATTATGTTCAGGTTTGAATTTTATAACTAATTACATTCACTGTTTACATTTTTAAATTATTATTAAAAATAATATATATCCCATCTAATACTTCTACTTGCACAAATGAATTTTTATACTATTTATTTGTCCAAACCAAGAAAGAGACCAGTGAATTGAATAGATACAAATATAGAAAAAATGTAAAAAATAAAATACTAGATAGTTTAAGTATGTAGAATTTTGTATTATTCAGTAGTGAGAAGGTATATATGTATATATCATACATGCATGCATACATACATATATATGTGTGTGTGTATATATATAAATATATATATATATAAATAAATTTATATATATATATATAAATAAATTTATATATATATATATATATATATATATATATATATATAGATAGATAGATAAATAGAGAGGATTATTCAAGTTTGCGACTATAATAAAAATCCAATATTACTTTTCTATTACAGCGTTCGTTTTTTATTTTAGTCTTAAAATTTTTATACATTATGTTATGTCAAAAATTCTTCAATGCTTGAATTTCAAATTACGAATAATACAATGAAACCCGTTCTTGGTGGTCCAAACATTCGTCCCCGTTAATAAAATTTAACAGTATAAATGCAGTAATAATGCATACGATTATACAATAATTTAAAATAATAAATAAATAATAGCAGTAAAAATATTAGTAAAAAGTTTACAGCTATTATTTACAAAAGTTCATCTACGATGATGATCATATATCAATTTTTTATATACTATAATCTAAAAAGAATGAAAACATGTTATAATATTTTTTTATCATAATAATATTATGTCAATATATAATGAAGTTTATTATATTTTTCTTAGTTTCAAACAAGTGTTTGAATAATTAACATGTACTTTTTTTCTCATTTGACTGACAGTGAAATCATAAAAAAACTAACACCAGTAAAACTGTTTTTATAATTAATTAATTTTACAAAACTTATGCTATCAAATCTTCCTGCAATTATTAATTTATTTTTCTTTGGTGGTTTCACTACACTCTACAGTTTCTGTAATTAATTAATAAAAAGTAATTTACTAGTGTGATGTAAATATGATATTCTTTTCTAAATGAGCCTTTTCTAAGAATTAATGTTACAGTATATTACATTAATGATATCATAACAGTGAGATCTCTTTTTATTTCGTATTACTTTTTATTTTTTAAAGTTAATAACAATTAAGAACTATCATGTTATATCATATATTTCAGGATAAAGTATTCAATATTATTAAATATATAATTTTAAGTCTGTTATGTATTATTAAATATGTTTGGTGAAAATGTTATATTGAATGAAGCTACTGATTTTGTCATTATAACAATCTCTCTCTCTCTCTCTCTATATATATATATATATATATATATATATATATATATATATATATATATTAGGAAGTTGCATTGAAATATACTGTTTTTTTGTGTTTTTGTGCATTTATTTCAAAAACAAAATGTGTGTATGCATTAATAAAAGTATTTGCCCACGGAAGCTATGACTTTTTTCCAACTATTATACATTTTTAAGCTTTATTCTTACTAAGAATTTTCATACGTTGTCAAATATATAAAAAAAATGTTAATTAAATTTCCGAGAAATTGTTATTTATATAAAATTTACTGAAAAAACTTCAAATCGATAAATCTTCGGTAACTCTTTAAAACTATTGTATATATTTTATTAGACTTTCTAAATACTCCATTCCGTAGTACAATTATTCAGTTTTTATTTATCTTTGATTTGAATGAAAAATCATTGAAATGTAATAAATACTTAAAATGTAATGAAAAGAAAATACTAGATGGTTCAAATATGAAGAATTCAATAAAAATGTATTCAGTAGTGAATTATTGAATTATTATGAAAAGGTTGGAGTCAAATAACACATTAAAAATGTTATAAAAGGAAAACATATATATATATATATACATATATATATATATATATATATATATATAACATATATTGTATCCAAATAAAATAAATATAAATGTATTTAATATCTTATATATTTCAGTATGAAATATAGGATTTAATTAAACTTAATATTACATCACTTCAGCAATATATTTATAGAATCATTTCATAAGTTCTGATATATCAAGGTGAAAAAAAGGTAAAACAAAATATTTTCATACATAAATACATTATTAAAAATATTAACAGTTTTTCAATAAAGCGATAATAACAGTTTCTAGTCAAGATCAAAAAGATGTTCTTTAACCAATACTATTGTATTGCTGTTTTGGTAAACATGTTAATTGGTTTTACCATACAAACAAAATTTCATTACTTTTTTATTGAAACGTGTTTAAACAATAGTTTTATATATAAAAATAACTTTATCAACAATGTTGCCTGAAATAAAGGCAATCAATAATCATTAGACGTGGTTGCGAAATAGAATACCGACTTATTGAATTGCAAATGAATTTTCGTTTAAATCTGTGCAAATTTCAACCTCCTAGTTTTCTTTCAACATTTATGTGTTTTTCATTAAACCAAAAAGAATTTATAATTGGTTATAAAATATCGCTGAAATCTTATAACCCTACTGCTTGAAAATATGTTGCTAAATACTTTCAATTTCAGTTATTCTGAATAAAACGTTTGAATAGAATTTAATTTTCACATTATAGACTGAATGAAGTATGAATTCAATAGCGTATATATATATATATATATATATATATATATATATATATATATATATATATATATATATATATAAAATATCGCACAGTTTCCGTAAACATTTCTATAGATGCTAAAGTTTAAAACAAATAGTTTTTACTCATTTGTAAAATTACATATTTCTTTTATTTATATATTTTAGAAGAAAAGCAGAAAGTTGAGCTTTTAATATAAATTTATTTAAAATATTGTATTTATTTGTAGACAGTTGCTATGTCTTTTATGGGCAGTAAAAGATGTATATGATGCAAAATTGAGGAAAATAAGCATTTTCATTATACGAGACAAATAAAATATATTTTATTAAAATATGATCCTATGAAGTTATTTTTTGTTCATTCCATGATTCTGAATTTAAATTTTCTATGGACTCTGAAAGCTATAACTTAGCTTTAACTTCTCGATAATTCGCTATTAGAACAAAATGATTTTTAGATATTTCTACTTCTCTTTTCCCAATATTTTTCAATAGCTTTTCTAATAATTATAGCCTACTTATTGATTTTTTCAAGTTTCTTATATATATATATATATATATATATATATATATATATATATATATATATATATACAAAATAAATAGACTGATAAATGTACATGAGTCAAGTATCTGCATATATTGTAAAACATGCATGTATGCTGGAAACACGCTACAGATAAAAACTGATGAATGGTAGTATAGTAATATACAAATTTGGGGTCGGAAAGGTAATTCTTTCACTACTCAACGTACATCAGGCAGGCAAATTTTATATCGTTATTTCATATTGTTTATTGTAAATTCCTTCCTCCCCTTGCTTAAAATCACTTTTTACATTGGAATCAATTGATTTAGCAAACAATGCAATTATTTTAAGTACATTTTAACAAAATCACTGAAACTGAACTACTTCCATAAAATTTATTTAATAATAAAATCACAACTTACAAATTATCATCAGAAGGAATAAATTAAAAAAAATTATATTTCCATTAGAATTGAACTTATAGTTATGCTCAGATACACTTAAAAGCTTTTCTATACATTTTTTTTCCAGCCTTTTTCTCTCTGTCTCGCTTTATGTATATATATATATATACATAGAGAGAGAGAGAGAATGCCTGTGTCATATTATTGAGAAGTCGTGAAAATTGATTTTGATATGTGGAAAAGCTTTTAAGTTTATCTGAATATAATTATAAATTCTTTCTCTCTCTCTATATATATATAGATAGAGAGAGAAGAGGGGGAGAGAGATAGAAATAAAGTGAGAGAAAGTGTATATATATATACGTGTGTGGTTACTTTTGCGTACATATTTATAAGTATTAGGTTGATGCAAAAATAATTACGGTCTTTACATATCGAGCATAAAGACGCATATATCAGTTAAAAATTATATTCATTAATCAAAATAAAGACGATTGTCCTGCACACATTTCTCTCAACTGGAAACAAATTTGTTTATTCCTGCAAGATAGAATTTTGGAGTCCTGTAATTAACGAATTCATCAAAAACGCTTTGATCTTTGAAAACCTCCTCTCGTAGGAAATTACTAAAATGTGTAAAAAAATGATCTGTCGGAGACAAGTCCGGAGAATAAGATGGATGATGTAAAGTTTCATAACCCAGTTCGTTTAATTTTTTTTAATGTCATTTGTGAGACATGTGTCGGGTCGGGCGTTGTCATGAAGAAGAATCGATCCTGTTCGATTGACTGCAAATGCTGACCGTAAACGATGCAACTTCTCATGCACTTTTTCAATTTCCTGACAATATTTTTCTGCTGTTTTTGTTTCACCAGGATTTAAGAAATTGGTTGATGTCCATTTAGTTCATACGGCACTCATTTATCCAGCTTCTTTCAATTAGGCTCGAATGTCGAAAAACTGTTGAATGATCCTAATTGAGTTCTTCTGTCACCTGTCGAGTTGTGTTACGTGGGTCCGTTTCAATAATAGCTCTTTAATCATTATTGTCTATAGCTGAAGGACGTTCACGACCCTCCTTATCATCAAGGCTTTCGTTTCCATTATGAGATTTTTGGAACCAATGTTGAGCTGTATGTTTACTAATTGACTCTTCACCAAAAACAAATTTGATGTTTCGAACAGCTCTATTGCTTTACGTCCCAATTAAAATTCATACACAAAATCGCGCGAATTTGCTTTTTTCCATGATTGATTTATGAGGTTATATCCAACGATAATAGAGAATGAAAACAATAGACATAATCTGAAATCAGTAGTGCTAAATTTATTGTTTACAGTGATGTATCACATGACTATAACAAAAAAAATGGGTAACGAGAAGAATCGGCGCCAAACTTAAAATAATAAAAACCGCAATTATTTTTACACCTACCTAATATAATTCATACGAGTATCTCATTATATCTCAAGTGTAATAAATTTAATTATTTAATCATTTTTCAATATTTGAAACGGAACTTTCTTCAAAACATCGTCTAAAGTAAGTAATAAGATTACCTCGGTGTAATTGCTCTTAATTCAGATGCTATCCATTCGTTAAATATATTCCTCACTGAACACGGATATTAAATTGCATATCTGATCTCAAACAGACATCGTATACTATATTTAATTTTGATTAATTACATAAAAGAAAGGTAAATGTGCATGTCGTGCACATTTCTGAAAATATAATTTTCAATAATGTTTTTATATTTATGGGAAAATGTGTTATAATTATTAAATGTATGGTAATTAGTCAATATAAATTGAAAATATTATAATCCAAAAATTACACACGAAAAATAAATATCGAGATGTGATTATCATATAATGATTATTAATATATCAACAAAAATGTTTGTATAAGAGTTTGAAATGTAATTAATGTAACATATTTTAAAATAAATAATTAAATGTAAAAATATAAAAATAATATATATATATACATTGTTATAACACCAATATCAGTTTTGTACAAAATAAAAATTACTTTAAAATCGCAGCTGGCCAGTGTACACGATACGAATTTCATCAATCGTAGCTGGCCAGTGCATACGATACTAATTTCATCTGTTTCTCGGGCTGTCAATAGAGACAAGTACAGTACAAATCACGCTGTGTAATTCATACACAAAACAGTACAATAAAAATCACAAAGTGTAATTCATACACAAAACAATGTTCCAGAATATAGTGTAATTGATACGCAAAACAGTGCTCCAAAACAGGGTGTAATTCAAGTGCTTCAAAACACAGTTAATAAAGTAATGACCAGGTTCGACAGCTAGGCACAACGTGACTAATGTAATTTTTATGCTGAATATGAGGTTACTTTCAAGGATCTAATTTCGACAGAAAAAACAATTTTGAAAAAACAACATATAGCTTTTGAAATGACCGATTGAATTAAATTTTTTCCATCAATAAAACTCTTATTGTTTAATTTTGTACAAGTAATTTTAATTTCTTGTCCAAAACTTTTCTTTTTAAGTGAGTGCCTTAAAATATCTTTGGTAAAGAGAACTTACATAAACGAAGAGATCAACTGATCAAATACTATTATTTTAATCTGTGCTAAACTAATTGCATCATTTTTTGCTTCTGTCACCGAGAGATAAAATAATAATTTAATGTCATTTAATTTTCTAATACTTAAAATGATGGATACTTTAAATTTAATATAAAATTACAATAACACAAAATACAATACAAAAACTGCATACTTATAAAGTGAAAGTAAGTACATATTTTTGCTAATTTATTTTCTCTCGCTATATATATATATATATACATATATTTCTATAAGTAGAGTAAAAATATGTGTTGAAAAAATCGTAATCGAACATGTTTTATATAAAATTTGTTTCTTCAAACTTAAATTTAGATTTAACTTTACAAAGTCATATATAAAACTCATTTTCTGGTATTATATTTATATACATTATCAATTATATTTATATACATTATCAATCCATTTTTACATATTTTTTTACTATCACGGAAACTTTTTCAATAAGCAACAAAGCTGTCAATTAAATTAATGTTCAATTTCTCTATGCAATTTTTTCGTTCCAATGAAGCAGTTAATATAATTTTTGTTCGAGAGGAAACTGCGCTGTCAAGAAAATTGTATCACGTTTGAGAGTATAACCGTTATTGTCAAGACTTACAATACATTAACTTTTTATGTAGTTTTAATATTAAAAGAAATCATGTTTTTTTTTCCTTCCAAACAACTTCCGTAATTTGAGAAATAAATGAAATATAAGATTTCGATAACGCGCGTGTAAAACTGAACAAAACACACAATATAGTTGTTCATCAATAAGCATTACGCCGATGTATGTGTCATATTTTTTTAGAAACACTGTGAAGAAAGAGCTCTAGTCTCTTGAGATATATTCCATTCAATATTCAATCTATATTCCATAGATAAATATTATTTGACTTGTTACAAATGATTTTTAATTTATTTAATTTATATTTAATATTTTTCTCTGTTTTAATATAAATACTTCTATATAAATGTACACAAGAGTAATTATATATATATGCATAAATATTCAATAAATATTTTTTATTGTCATTTTAACCTCTGGTTAACTTAAATTCTTCATAGCTGGTTACTTTAATTATAAAATACCGTGCTATGGAAAAGTTGGAAAATAAATACTTATCCATTTGAAGGTAGCTATAAAAGTTGACACTGATTTAAATAGGAACATTTTATCAATTTGTTGTGGGTAATACAACTTAATTACTGAACTCTCTAATAAATTTCTCTTTATTTTTATCTATTTTTTAATGTGCTAACCAAAATTCTTTTATTTTTAACCTCTCGCAATGTTTGAAATGATTATTTTGATTTTAAAAATGTGAAAAAGATGTAAATATGAAAACACTGTCCAATAAAGTACTATTGACTATTTTTTAGTCCCATGAGCTTGAATTGACCTTCGAGTAAATTCTAGTTATCAGCAGAAAGCAATTGTCTTGAAAATTTCGATTAAGGGAGTTAATCTATATATAAAACTCCTTAACTCTCTAGAGAAAAAAAAATTTACCCGCCGTTAACAGCATCAAGACAGAAAAAAAACGATTATCGTGATGTCGTAAAAGTTTTTTTTCTCTGTCCCACTTACAATTGAAAAAATTGAATGCACTTAAATCAGACTAGCATTAAAGAAAAAAAAAGAAAAAACACAAAAAAATAATGAATACTATTTTCATTAAGTTTTGAGATGAAATTCGTGAAAAAGAGAAAAATAAACTTCTTTGAAGAAGCTAATTATTTACAGAAAACTTATGAACGAGATAAGTTCATAATAAGCGAATATAGTAGACAAAAAAGTATTTTATATCTACGTTTCTTTGAAAAGATATTCTTTAATTAATTTTCATAATAATTTAATAATATTATTTGCAAGTATAAAGTCAATATCTTGATTGAAGTTGGGGAACTTTCGTCAATATAAGCGAATTTATAAAATCAACAAATCCTTTTATATACAAATACTATTCAATGATTGCGTGACAAAATTATTAATTCAAAAGTGCCGTTTTAAATAATGTAAGTAAATGCTGCATCGGTGATAACATAAATTTGATTAATGTATGACTGAATTAAATTTTATATTTGCGCTTCTTTTTTACTTTCAATTATCTGTCAACGTCAATAATTGACGCCCACTAGAAAATAAATAACATATTTATAACACACATACACACCCTCACCTATATATATATATATATATATATATATATATATACATATATATATACATATATATATACATATATATATATATATATATATATATATATATATATATATATATATATATATATATACAGTTAAGTACAGAACTGAGTAAATAAATAGAAATTGCGCTTATTATAATGTTATTGAATAAACGTTACACTTTTAATAGAAAAAAACTCTTACATTGCAGGAAATTACATTTATTGGCGCTTCAATAAATAAATACACTTCGGGCTGAAAACCATTTCAATATAAAATAATGACAACAATATTAGGTTAAATTTTGCAACACTTTGTAAAAAATATTACATATGAACGTTAACATTTGGTCTAAAAGCGTTTAATCTTTTCAACAGAAATTAATCTTTTATTCATACCTTTCCACAATACTCGGGTAGAATTTACTCCCATTGTTCTTGTTCACGTTCCCAGAGAACATTAATATTTGATGGAGGTGAATCATAGTTATTCACAAGTCTACTTTTAAGATAAGACCATAATTTTTTCAATGGGGTTGAGATCAGGACTTTGGGATGGTCACTTTAGTGTTTGAAAACTTTGCTAACTCAAACAGTTTTTAATAACCTCGTTATATATTTGGGGTCGTGTTGTAATTTTACTTCCTTTTTCTGGGTATGGCATATTTTGGACTATTTCTATCAGATGCTCATTCAGAATACCTCGACATATTTCTTTGTTCAGATTACCCTCAATTCTATGTGTCGGTCTGACTCCATACGTTGTAAAGTAGCTCCAAATCTTAATGTTACCTCCACCACGTTTCACAATTTGAATGAAATCTTTTGCTTGTAGCGATTCTCCCTCTCTTTTTTAGTTCCACTGGCGGCTATCCGTAGTGTATTTATTAATTTTATTCACATCTGACCAAATAACCTTTATCCAATCATCATCAGTTTTTTTATACCGTTTCACAAAGAACTTTCTAGCTTTGATATTTTTTTTAGTAAGAAGAGGTTTCTTTTTCTTCTCGACAGCTCGAAATTTCGCACAATGTATTGTTCATAATACCCTCCACTTACGAACTTTTCAGTATCTTGCTTTAAAAGCGCTGTGGTCTGAGAGGCTGAAGATGGCTCGCCAGAAGCTAAATATCCAACCACTTCAATATTCTTTAGTATTGAAAAATCGCATTTGTATTTAATCTCGATTGACTCATATGTAGTTTCTTTACAATTTCTCGCATAGACTTTCCGTCCCCGACTAAAATCAAAATCGGTTCCATTGTTGAACTAATAAACGTTTCACTTTGAAAAATTGATGAGTAACCGACACGAATATCGGATATTTTTTTATACACTCCACTCAAGCAAAATGTGTAAACGAACCATATTTTGAAGGCAGTAAAAACTTGATACAAAATTTAACCAGCGAAAAACAAATATAAAATGGTTACAATAGAGATATATTTATGAATCATCATATATTTTAAACGGCTAAGTACTTCAAAGTATCAAATATAAAATACAACTCATGAAATAATCTCAATCATACATATGTATTTGTAAATAATTTAAAAATTTCAATATATTGGGTTTAGTTTTGCACTTGGATATATATATATATATATATATATGTCTTCATATTCAACCATTTTAACAATGTAATTCGAAATAGAGACTTCTAAAAATTTTTATTAATTTGAATGACTCATTGTATCTCTTTCCCACACATTTCCAATATAACATAAATTTGTTATTTTCCTGTTTATTGTATTTTTTCGGATTGTTTTACATTTTTTCATTAATGAATAATAATTTTTATTCCCGTTTGTAGCCTATAGTGTTTTAAAATTATTATTATTATTATATATATATATATATATAATAAAGTTATATTTACTGTCAACTAACGTATTATTTGTTTGAATTAACCTGTAATATATACCTTGTTTCATAAATATAACATTTATCTGTAACGTTTCACAGCCTTCAATTTTTTGTTAATATTCAAACTATATAATATTTGTTATAAAAATGGTCTCATTTTTTTCAAATGAACATTCTTGCTAGTTATCCCAAATGTAATAAATTATCATTTTATATAAACACATTTTAGAGATACAAAAAATGAGTTAAATAGTAAATGTAGAAAATAAATTGTTTGGAAACATCACATGTTAGCAACACCCATAACACATATTATTTATTTGAGGTGTTGACAGAATGCTAATTGTGATAAATAGACTACAAGAAAAGTTGGCGCAAAAAAATAATACATTATTTGTTATGAAACTAAATGGATGACCGAAGTAAAAAAGGTCTTACCCATTATACAACATGTAACAATTGTGTTACATTTAACATTTTTCAGTTCAGTTTGTTTTAATCCAACGCAATTCTTATTTTATTTATAAATATTTTATACTTTCTGCAGAAAAAGATATTTATTCTTAATAAAAAAATCATATATACTATAATGTAAAATAACATATTAAATTCATTTTTGTATATGTGAGATGAGGAGAATCTGAAATAATGTATTTAATATTTTATTAGAATTTATTCCAAGAAAAATATATATTCTTTATTTTTCCAAGTTCATAAAAAAATGATTTCTAAATAATATAATTTAAATGTCAACAAAACTACTACATATCAATGCATAGCTTATCTACTGTATACGAATTTATACAAAAAATAAATATTTTTTTATATGTAAATGTACATACTGCACTTATATGTCTTGTTAATACTAGTATAACAGAGAATAAGCTGCAGTTATATTTTTAAGACAGTAATCCAATATCCCCTATGTCGATAATCAAATTTCATGATCAACTGAGCTTTACTAATTTACATTTATTCAATATTGTACTGTAGCTTGCTAACTCAATCCTCTATGTATTTATAAAAAGAAGCAATACAAGTCTTTCATGAAATCAGATTTAGAATTGAATTGCAATATTTGTAATCTCAAATTACTCTGACGAACGTTTACTATCGAATGCTATAACTATTAACAGTATTTAGAAGATTATTCTACCCATTTTTAACCCCTTGACATGCAAAGACGTCTCTGACACGTCATGTGTTTCTTATGCCACTATAAACATTGACTTCTCTGAGACGCACGTAGACTTAATTCGCTTTAGTGCAGCTACAAAGCAAATATTAGAAATAAATGATTATATATGATATATTCAGTGCTAAAGTGTGATCCATAGAAACAAACTCTGCAACATGTCTCTTTTAAATTTGTACGGAAGTGACAGTGAAAGCCAAATGAGCTATTCGAATGAGGGGGCATTTTTCTGAACATATACATTCCACTGCTAAAAAGCAACATCTTGTAAAGAATGTCACATGTGCTCAAAAAATAATATAAGAAATGAAACGACTTGGCAGTGTAACAAATGTCAAATACTTCTACATTTCCCAAAATATTTCGAAAAGATTCACACTCTACAGAACTATCGAATTATTGTTTAATTTGTTATATAATTATTCATTATTCATTTTGGTTACTAGTACTGAATTACAGTATTTAGCAATGTATAAATATTCTTTTCTTTTTTAAGGTTACACAAATGTTAAGCTAAAAAATAAATAGTATTTTTTGATCATATAGAATTTCAATTAATTCGTATGTCAAGGGGTTAATACGTGTAAATAGTTATTTTTTTATTTTTAATATTTAAAAAAACTCTTAAAGTAAGTTTTTATAGAAATCTATATTATGTGGAGAAACAATATTTTTTTTAAAGAATAATTACTATTTATCTTAATTTTCAAGATTGAAACACCAATATTTTTTTATACTTTGATTATAAATACTTTGATTATAAAACAAGGATTTAATTTTCATTCACAGTTACATATCTATTCGGAGTATCTTGCAGGGTTTTTTTATATCAGAAAATTAAACTCGAACACACTGATCAACAATTAGACATACTGACAAGTAAACCTCTTAGAAAAGAGGTAAAAGTTATACAGAAACTTTTATAGAAGTAAAAGTTATTCAAAAATAAAAATCCGTAGTTCCAGAATAGAAAGAACACACACTTCTGTCTAATATATGATTTATTTACGTAACAATGACAATTTGTTTCCAATTAAAACTATCCCTATAAGAAAAAGCTATTTAAGACAATGACATAATTTACACATACATAAATAAACAGTTCAAACGAAATTATATTTTCAATCTTAAATATCATTAATAATAATTATTTCTTAATTGTTATACCTAATTTCAAAATAGAAATCTATTTGAGGTGATGTATTTGTTTTTATAAATGTGTAAATATTTTTTACTTTAATATATCGTTCATACATAAAGAAAAATAAATAGTTACCTAAAAATATTCAATTTAATTTATAAGATAAAAATTCATATTCTGATAAGATTTTTTATAATTCTGAATCACTTTGTGTGCTAACCAGTATAGTGTACTAAAATAACTAAAATTGTACTTGAATATATTTTTAAACGGGAATATTTAATTTTAAATTTCCAGCGTTATTAATTTAATTGGTCACACTCAGGTGTGTGTGTGTATATATATATATATATATAGAGAGAGAGAGAGAGAGTGAGAGAGAGATAGATAGAAAGAGAGAATATATTTAAAATAAAATATTCATATACTTGTTTGTCACTTTAAATCAGGAATTTCCAACGGGGTTGGTATAGACCACTTAGGAATCGATGAACCCCATAAGGTCGATTAGGGGTCGATAAATAATTTTAATACATATTCTACATGCGTACATATTATATATACTGCTTCGGGGCGCAGACAAATCAAATATTGTAGACTGTTATTATATACAATATTGAAAATATTTTTTTACTACGAACTTAGAAATAACAATATTGTAAATCGCCTATCCTACAAAATACTAAAAAGTCTGTAACACAAAAGTACACTGGCTGTCAATGCGTAATTTGTTGTAACGCTTAACTGAAATTTTTGACTCGGTCCTAGAATATCTTCTTCAGTTTGACGAACCTACAGCAACCCAGTTAAAAAAAAAAAAAAACATAAATTTCACTTAATAGACCTGTTTTCTAAATTGAATGTTATTTAAACCAAACTGCAAAGAAAAGATATGAATCTAATTCAAATTCGATCAGTTATTCTGGGATTTCGTTCCAAAATCGACTTATTTATATCTACATTGAATCGAATGGATTTTCGTTACTTTGATAATCTGTTATTGAAACAGATAACATTTCTACAGACGATATATTATTATACATGGATCACTTGAAAAAATTAAAAGAAAATAACATTCACTGAAAAGTCCTTGATAATTTGCATGTACCGTCGTGGATTATACGATCGTCCGAGAGCGACATATCCGAAGAAGATGTTTCTTTACAAGAAGTATTAATTGAAATAAAGGAAGATCTGATGTCCAAAGATCTATTTCAAACAAATGGATATACTACAATTGGGAATGATAAGTCGATCCGTCAGAAATATCCCAGATTGAAAAATATTACTGAACCAATATCTTTAACTTTCTCTAGTTCTTATCTAGTATACGCCGGTTTCAGTCACGTAGCGAATTTATTGAGAAAATCAAGAAAAATATTAAATATATCAGAACGTGGCGATTTACGGATTGTGCTAAGTAATTTCGAAGTAACCTCGAACCAAATACTGCTGCAATCCATGAGGATCAACCATCACATTAAGAACAAACTTTAGTGAATTAATATACATATATGTATATATATATATATATATATATATATATATATATATATATTCAATTATAAATTATGTTATAATTTATATATTTTCATATTTACTGTTTTTTTTAAAAAAAATATATATAATTTATCAAATTTTGTAGTAAATATCATTCAACTGTATTTTTGTTTCCAATGTATTTCTGTGTTACTATCGACACTAATAATAATAATCAATTATTAAATACAGTCATTTAAAAATTCTTAAAAACATTTTTCACTATCATTTTTTATTATCATTTTCAAGACTACAAACATTTCTTCAAAAATCCACATGACATATTTTAACATCACGAGCAAGACACAATAACAGTTCCACTTTTCAGTGAAGTCGATAAAAATTTTTTTTTTAAAAGGGCCAATGTATAAAAAAGGTTGTGGACCACTGGTTCGAATAAAAAAACATTTAAGTTAATCGAAATATGACTACCGTGTTCTCTCCCAGTAATAATATTGATTGTTTATTAAAACTTATTAGAAAAATTACTAGACTAGACAATATCATTAAACGATCACGACAAATAATATACGATCGACTCACTCTTCAACAATTTCTTTGCGAGCCATTAAGAAAATGAATGATAGTCTATGGTCTCAATTAATGTCTGCATATTTTCGGTTCTCGATGCGACAATATTGGATACACGAGACTATTCGGAAAATCCATTTTCGCAGTATCCTCCGGGAATGTGGCATAAATTTCCAAATCGAACACCGGATGTGACATGTTATGGGTCTCTAGGTATTCTGAATTTATATAACCAGTTATAATTTATATATATATATATATATATATATATATATATATATAATTAAAACAATTATACTTATGTAATAAAAGGCAATTTTCAAATTGACTCTTTATTAAAACATTTACAATGCTACATTGTTTTACATTCATTACAAAATTTTATAAGTAATTGCAATCACCACAAACAAAACTGTAAATTACGTTGCAAATAATATAGAATACAAACAAGGTATTACATTTTTATATAAACAAAAGGTTTAAATCAACAAAAAATGAATCAAATCCAATAAATGACCTGCAAAACAATAATCAAAGCACATTGTCATTGAATGCATACAAATGCATGTATGTTTGATTTAAACTGTTATTTTCTCTATATGAGAGTTTATTAAAAATATCAGTTAATTATAAATTGTGTACTGTTAATTTGATATATATATATATATATATAAGGTTGGTGCAAAAATTATTGCGGTTCTTACGTATCGAGTATAAAGTCACATATATCACTTAAAAACTATATTAATTAATCAAAATGAACACCATTAACCTGCACACTTTTCTCCCAACAAGCATCAAGTTTGTTTATTCCTACAAAATAGAATTCTGGAGTCCTGGAATTAACGAATGTATCGAAAGCGCTTTCAGTTGATGCTTGAAAACTTGATTGTTGAAACCCTTCTCTCGTAGGAAATTACTCAAATGTTTAAAAAAATGATCTGTCGGATACAGGTCAGGGGAATAAGATGGGTGAGGTAAAATTTCATAACCCAGTTCGTTTAATTTTTTTTAAACTCATTTGTAAAACGTGTGATCAGGCGTTGTCATGAAAAAGAATCGGTCCCCTTCGATTGACTAATGCTGTCAGTAAATGATGCAACTTCGCATAATTTTTTTCAATTTCCTGACAATACTTTTCTGCTATTATTGTTTCACCAGGATTAGGAGTAGTTGTAAATGATACAACTTGCCGGCCACGAAACAGTGACCATAATCTTTTTTTCATGTAGCTTCTTCTTAGGAAACTATACTGGAGCTTCTTTTCGGTCTAACCACTGTGATGAACGTTTCCGATTGTTGTAGAGAATCCATTTTTTAACACATATGACAATGTGATCGAGAAAAAAATCATTTTTAGCGCGCAACAGAAGCGCAGAGCAGATTTCGTATTGCCGAATTGCTAGATGTTGCGTTTAGTTCATACGACACCCATTTATCCACCTTTTTTGTTTTTCGAATAAGGCTCAAATGTCGAACAACTGTCGAATGATCACTGAGTTGTTCTGCCATCTGCCGAGTTGTTTTAAGTGGGTCCGCTTCAATAATGGTTCTTAAATCGTTATTGTCTATAGCTGCACGACGTCCACGACCCTCCTCATCATTAAGGCTTTCGTTTCTATTTCGAAATGTTTGGAACCGATATTGAGCTGCACGTTCACTAAATGACTCTTCGTCAAAAACAAATTTGATATTTTGTGCTGTTTCTGTTACTTTATGTCCCAATTTAAACTCATACAACGAAATCACGTGAATTTTCTTTTTTCCATGACTAATTAAGAGGTTATAGCTATCAATACTAAATAATGAAAATAATAGACACAACCTGAAATTAGTAGTGCTAATTTCATTGTTTACAATAATGTATCACATAACTATAACAAAAGGTAACGGTAACTGGAAAAATCGGCACCGATCTTGAAATAATAAAAAACGCAATTATTTTTGCATCAACCTTATATATATATATATATATATATATATATATATATATATATATGAGGAGAAGAAGTAATTATATATAAAAAGTCCAAACACAGTGTATAAATTTTAACGATGGCTGAATGACGAATATTTTTAACGATGAAATACTATCGTTCAAAAGGATATGTTAATCACAGAAGTAACAAAATATCGTTCAAAAATATAACAAAATATACTACGATATAAACAAATTGTCAAAATAAAAAATATACGCAATTTATATTATTGATGTTGTTTTCCAGAAAAGCATAAAAAAAATATTGAACAAAAAATTGAAGAATAAAAATGAAACAAATATGATTTTATTTAAAAGAGACAACCAAATTCCAAAAATAAATTTTCCGAGAAAAAATAAATATCATACAAATTTGTGAGAATGTGTAATTGTTTACGAAAAAAATAATAAATAATAAATTGTATCTGTTTTATTTGAGATTTTTTTTAAAATATTATAAAACTGTTCTTTTACTTGAATTAAAATTGTTTATTTAATATATGTATACTCGTCTGTTTTTATCATTGGATTGATCATTTTGTCTCAATGGTTCTTCACTACGATCAATTGTAATCATAAAGTAGCTTAGCACTCAATTTTGAAACTTATCTAACATCTGGTATAGTTTAACAAAGCATTTAATTATGCTTTTTTTTAATTTATTAAATATATGAAAAAAATTAAATTTTATTTTATTTCTGAAGAAATCAATTTTTTTAAATATTTATTTAAAATTCAACCACTATTTAGTTCCACTTACAATAGTCCTACTTTTAATAAACAAAAATCTCTAGTTTAATACTTTATTGCATTTTATATTAGAAAAAGGTTTTAAGTAGAAATTTATTTATCCGAATAAGAATGTAAAAAAGAACTGTTCTGATTCCTAACATTCTAATATTTCATTAATATTTGTAAACTGCTGAAAAAATATTTTAACTTTCGCACGAGGACGGCTGTTAAATAGAAGCCATAAATAAAGTGTTCCTACATATTTGCGCAATCGTTTTTTCAATACTGAAAAGGTTTCGTTCACAACGTGTATCAAAAAACGCATATCCACTTTCATTGAACACTCTTGGAAAATATTAGGTATAAAGGATATACTTCCACTTCAAAGATTTTTGCATCAAAATTTTATATTTTTAAATATTTATTCTCAAATACACACCAGATAAATAATTAGACTGAACATCAGTATATTGTTAATGAATGACGTTTAAAATTCAGTCTTTATTTTTTCATTTCATTAAAAATGAATAATTTAATACAGGTTCAAAAAAGGCCTCTATTCAGAATTTTTTAAAAAAGTATAACCAGTGTGCGATCACGTGCTGTTATCAAAAGTATCTTGAATGAAATTTCAATAATATTTTTCTAATATACATATATATATATATATATATATATATATATATATATGTGTGTGTGTGTGTGATGTATACATAAAGAAAAAGAAAGGGAAGAGACCATATAAGTGACACCATTATTTGGGACTTATAGGAGCATCATAGATCCATATTAAATTATAAAACTGCGTGACAGTGAATAAATTTAAATACAAGCATTACTTCTCGTGTTAAATAGGTATTTTATGTTAAATAGTTCATGTGAAATGGAAGAACAGGATTGAGAAAATTTAGATAAAAAAGAAAACACGATTTTAATTTGTATATTTGTCATTTGCAAGATACCCATATGGTTGGGCTTCAGTCAGAGAACATTTTATTTTTTATATAAAAAATGTCTGCACTCTAAAAATTAAATTTTAAATAACTAAAAGGAAAACTCAAAAACTTATAATAAAAAGATGAATGTTCTGTCCCGCATAGAAGCGACTAAAGCTCTTTGTACTGAAGAGAGACAGACTTCCTTGTAAGATGATGATATATATATATATATATATATATATATATAAAGTGGAAGAGAGAGATAAATATGTGTGCATATGTATGTATACAGATATCGCGGAGTAATATTAAATGATTAAGATGAAAACTATTAACATTCGGCTAAAATTTATCATAAGGAAAATCATTACATGATATTAAGTTATATACATCATTAGTAACATTTTACAAATTTATACACAATATGTAACACATTTTACATGTACTGATAAAAAAACATATATATATATATATATATATATATATATATATATATATATATATGTTTAATGAAATAAGATTAATTGAGAAATTTTAAATTTAAAACCAAAGTATATAATTACTTTCAACTTAAATAAACAAATCTATACATAAAATATTAAAATAATAAGGAAAATCAATAATTATATAATTAGAATCAAAAACAGTGATTGATCGTAATTAAAACACACACATTTATAATATATATATATATATATATATATATATATATATATATATATATATATATATGTATGTGTGTGTGTATGTGTGCTTATGTGTGTGTGTGTATATGAATTGATTTGATGTAAGACATTTTTGTTTTAAATTAAAAAACTTATACATTGAAAAAAATTGATGAGGGTCGTTAATTCGTAAATGATATAATTCTCTTTAAAAAAGATCGAAAGTTTTTTTTGTAATTTAACATAAATTATAAAGGATAAATATATTTTTTTTACTAATTATCGTCTTTTTCGTTCTATGGAAAGTAATTTTAATTAAAACCAAGCTTGTAAATAACAAAATTCTTTTTCATAATTTTAATTTATGTACGATCGTTTAAGATTCTTCTTCTCTTGAAATTTAAACATTTATTTTAATAGTTTCTTAAAATAATTGCATATATACATATTTATATATATATATATATATATATATATATACATATTTATATATATATATATATACACACACACATATATATATATATATATATATATATATATATTAGAATCATGTTGAAACATTTCAATATAAAAAATGCAAACAATACAATAAATGTTAAACTCACGACAATCAGTTATGCTCCTGTATCAAAGTATAGAAAATTATATAAAATGTTTCATCAGATTCCTGTGTATAAACAAAATACGTTTGAAACGGTTGATTTATATTTGTAACTCGTTTCCCTATAAAGGTTTTATCATTTTTATGCTTTGTAAACTTATCGTTTTTCTTATTCGACGTTGAAGAATGTTTTAAGGTAAATTTATATTACACATTTTGCTCATGTATATATATATATATATATATATATATATATATATCAGGTAACAAAGAAAATTCGGTCGTTTTTGAATTGAGAAAAAAACACTTGTGTATTTTTACATAAAATAACTTCATTCATCGAAATATCCACCTTCGCATTGAACAAGCCTTTCCCAGCGAGGAGATAATTTATAAATTCGATTTTTATATAACTGATTATTTCTATTTTCAAAAAATGTAGACACCTCCATTTTTAATTCTTCTTCATTATTAAACTGTTTACCACGCATACTATTGTCCAAAGATAAAAATAGGTGATAATCTGATGGTGACATGTCGGGGGAATACGGGGGATGGGGGAGGATCTCCCACCTCAAATTCATAATTTTTATTCTGGTCTCTACTGCAACGTGTGGTTGTGCATTATCTCGCAAAAATAAAACTTTTTTACGATTTGCAAGTGCTGGGCGTTTTTGTTTTAATACGTGTACTCATTGGAGTTGTTCACTACAAATGTTTTCGTGAGGGTTTGACCCACTCGTAGATATTCATGCTGAATAATTCCTATTGAAGTCCACCAAACACAGAGAAGTTTTCGCGGTGTTAACTTTCATTTAGGACTTTGTGGGACAGGATCACCTAATGAAAGCCAGTGGTGAGTACGTTTGTAGTTGGAATAAATAATCCATTTTTCATCAGTGGTCAAAAGTTGATCCAAAAAGTTCTCTGATTTTAGTCGTGAAATAAGAGATGTACAGATTGTAAGTCTCTGTAATTTGTTATTGGGAGTTAATTCGTATGGTACCCATTTACTTAATTTCCACCTCTTTCCTATTTTGTATAAATGCTTACGTATTGTTTCGTCACTTTGAACAATTCTGCAAGCAGTTGACACGTTAAACTGGAATTTGTTTCAATCATTGTCTCAGATTCGTCGATATTTCAATTTGATGGTATGCCTGATCTGGTCTCGTCTTTAATGGATTCATCCATGGCAGAAAATTTTTTAAACCATCTCTGGCCTATTCATCATGTAACAGTATTTTCTCCAAACGCAGTTCAAATTTTTTTTGCAGTTTCTGTAACGTTAGTCCGAAGCTTAAATTCATAAAGCAAACATACACGTACTACACTATTCTTCGCAGACATTTTTAAGGGTTAGAATTATTTTTTAAATTAAAGTGAACAGTTCAAGATTCATTTAAAACACATGCTAATATTACTGATAAACAATTCTTGGAATTTTGTCTGATAACATGTGTAAACAATTCTTGAAATTATTGTACGTTATAACAGCGACAGAACATTCTTGGTTACCTTATATATATATATATATATATATATATATATATATATATATATGTGTGTGTGTGTGTGTGTGTGTGTTTGTAGATATATATATATATAGATATATATATATATATATATATATATATTTATATATATATATATAAACAATTTATATAATCAAATTTAAATTTAAAAGTATTTTTGTACAATATTCTTTGAAGAAAGAATCCACCAAAATTCATTTCTATAAAAGAAATCCGTATAAATTGATTTTCTTATATTTTACATACGTATGTATGATATATATATATATATATATATATATATATATATGTATGTATATATAAATATATATATATATATATATATATATATATATATTTATATATATATATATATATATATATATATATATATATATACATAGATATATATATATATATATATGTGTGTGTGTGTGTGTGTGTATAATATTTCAGATAAGAATAAACCAAATAATAAATTAATGTAATAAAATCATTTTTATACATTTTTGATTTCACATTTCCTCAAATCTAATTCAAATTAATTTTAGTATTTTTAGTACATTTTGCTAACAAAGCAGTTAAAAAACAATTGTGGTTATATAGAGTAAAAAGTTCCACTTTTTATTATTACTAAAATGATTATTTTCTCAATAGGTTTTAAACATTACAAACACAAGCATGGTTCAAGTGTCTGCCTCTTTTCCAAAAATGTTCCATAAATGATGTGATATCTCTATTCGTTATTAAATTAAAGAATAAACACATAGGTGTATACGTTTTTAATAGCTGTTTTTTCTTAGAACTATGATTATAGACATTTTAATTCCTTAAAAAATGTTTTTCTCTTTAGAAAATAATACCAAACATTTTCTAAATAATGTTTGTATTGTTCTAAGTGTAATTATATTTAATTTGTCTTACATAAAAGAAATCTTTTCAATGTTAATTTATTTTTGAAGAACGAATTTAATCATTTTTGAAGAAATTCTAGAAGTAAAATTTTCCGACTTGACATATTAAAAAAATGTCTTAATATATCCGTATATTCATATATTTGAATAAATTTGATTGAGAACGTTTACAACTTTTACAAAGCTCAACAAAATTTGTAAATGCAATTTCATTTTTATATATTTTATACTTCTTGTTTAACAGAAAATTAAGAACCTAATAATTTCTTTATAAGAAAAATTAAATATCCTTTTAACTTAATACTTCTTAGAAGAAACGTTTTATATTATTTACCTGTATGAAATAAATATTTTATTTGTTGGCCATATATTTAGTACAAATTAAATAGAAAATGTGTTTTCTTCTTTTAAAGGAAGACATATTTTAATTACATCCTTACATTTATTATACAATTGATCAACATAAGCTTTTCTCATAAATAATTGGATAGTAGAGCTCGAATAAAATTTATTAATATATATATATATATATATATATATAACAAAATGATCGTTCATCCCGGAAATTACTTATGCTCCTTTTTCATTTAACATTTGAACAGAGTGATATTTTATAGGCAAAAGCCATATAATAGGTGTACTCAAGATAAACTTATGTGAAACATACTGGTATATTTTCTTTTAGTATCTCATATTATGAAAAATCAAACAGACAAGAAACATTCATTTGTGTTCAAAAATAGATAAAACAAAAAGTTATCTTTCTTTAAAAGGTAATTTTCATTCGAAATAAATATAGTATATAAATTTATTGACGTGTATATGTTCGTTACACGGCGTTCTGAAACAACAAAGTGGAAAAATTATATGTTTTACAAAAGAAATAGAAAGTAAAAAATCTGTATGTTTTGAATATAATTTGACAATTCTAAATATAAGGTTGGTGCAAAAATAATTACGGATTTTGCGTACCAGGTATACAGACGCATATATCAGTTAGAAATTATATTTATTAATTCAAATAAAGACCACTAGCCTGCACACACTCCTCCCAACCGGAAACAAGTTTATTTATTCTTAGAGGATAGAATTCTGGAAATCCTGGAATTAACGAATTCATCGAAAGCGCTTTGAGCTGATGCTTGATTATTATCGAGAATAAGATGGGGGAGATTAGCTTTCATAACAGAGTTCATTTCATTTTTTTAAAGTCATTTGTAAAACGTGTGGTCGGGCGTTGATGAAGAAGAATCGGTCTTCTTCTGTTGACTAATGCTGACCGTAAACGATCCAACTTCTCATGCATTTTTTCAATTTCTTGACAATTTTTTTTCTGCTGTTATTGTTTCACCAAGATTAGGAAACAGTAGTGAATTATGCCACTTTCCGACCACCAAACAGTGACCATAATGTCTTTTTCGTGAAGCTTCAGTTTAGGAAACTGTATTGGTGCTTCTCTGTCTAGTCACTATGATAAACGTTTCCGATTGTTGTCGAGAATCCACTTTTCATCACATGTGACAATGCGCTCAAGAAAAGGACCATTTTTGTATCGCCAAAATGCTTGATGTTCGTTTAGTTCATACGGCACCCATTTATCCAGCTTTTCTGTTTTTCCAATCAGGCTAAAATTCAAACAACTGTCGAATGATCAACTGAATTCCTCTGCCGCCTCTCAAGTTGTTTTACATGGGTCCGCTTCAGTAATAATTCTTAAATTATTATTATTTCTAGCTACAGGACGTCCACGACTTTCCTTATCATCAACGTTTTCGTTTTCATTACGAAATTTTTAAAACCAATGTTGAGCTGCACGTTCACTAATTGACTCCGCCAAAAACGAATTTGATATTTCGAGCAGTTTCTGTTGCTCTACGTCCCAATTTAAACTCATACAACAAAATTACACGAATTTGCTTTTTCTCGTGACTAAGAGGTTATATCCAACAATACTAAAGAATAAAAACAATAGACATAAGCTGAAATCAGTAGTGCTAATATCATCACATGACTATAACAAAAGATAACGGTAACTAGAAAAATCTCAGCCAAACTTAAAATGATAAAAACCGCAACTATGTTTGCATCAACCTAATATAATGCTGCATATATATATATATATATATATATATATATATATATATATATATATATATATATATAAGTATGTATGTATGAAATAATAAATTGAAATAATAAATTAAAATAATACTTATTTAATTATATATGGCATGAAAATCGCATTTTAAAACCTAAAATCTTTACTCTGTTATTAAAAGCAATATATATATATATATATATATATATATATATATATATATATTATTTCATATACAATTTGAGGTAATCTTGTTCTACTATAGTTTATAGTTTTTATAGAGCAGATCCCTCGTGGTTGATTAATAAGATCAAAAGAAACAAAAACTATGACACACGTATAAATGTAATAAATTGTATTTTTAAGAATTGTAGCACGTACAATGCGCATAAATGCGAATTTAAGACGTATGGCTTTCACGGGAATAAAGCTCTTTTTTGGTTTAAATCTACAGAGACAAAATATTTTTATTTAGTATAAAGTTCTGCATGCCACATTTTTATGTGGAAGTTCTGCATGCTTGTATATTATATAAATGTATTTATTAATATTTACCATTTATAAACATAAACATATTATATTTTATAACGTTGATTCTAATATTAAATTATAAATGGATGCGCTAACTAATTTTAAATTTTTGAAAAAGAATTATAATATAAATATTCTTAATAAAATGTGTAGAATATATATTTTCATATAATATACAATAGATTATTTACATTTAATTAAAATGTCTTCATTTTTAAGATGCAACGCTTAACGGTTATTTTTAATTATACTTTTTTTTTATTTTTATATTGCTTTATATTTTTTTATTCTATGAAATACTATTTACTATTTTAAACTATAAAATCATTTTATAAAAATGGCGAGTTTGCTACAACTGTACAACGGCTATTTCTCAATCATTTTAACAATCCGAGTTGTGGGAAAGTACCGACCGCTCAACCCTTCAATTTGTGGGTTCAGAAATTTCAAGAAATTGGTTCCACATTAAATTTGAAGCATCTAAGGTCCAAAAGAACAGTAAACATTGACCGTGTTAGATCGCTTTAATGTGTAGCCCGTGAGAGTCTTTACCTATAGCGTAGCCCATGACGTTCAGTCCATAAACACTTATCTGCATTGAACATTAGTTGCACATCGGTACTAATGTTACATAAAGATTTAAATTTTCATCCGTACAAAATTGAAATTGTTCATAAGTTAAAAGATACTGATTCGCCTGCTCTTGTGAATTTTTGTCAAGGGACTATCACGTTTAGATAAAGATGAAAATGTTATTCAGAATTTATTCATGTCAGATGACACATATTTTCATTTAAACAGCTATATGAACAAGCGGAATATTCCATATTGGAGTGCTGAGAGCCCGCTTGAATCACATCAAAAGCCGCTGCATAAAACAGAAAATTAAAGAAGCAATTGCGAGGATTTTATTAGACATGTCGAGATGCATAATGTAAAATTTCCGGATAAGATTACAGGAAAGCGTTATTTAAAAAAAAAATAAAATGGTCCGATATATCTGACAAGAATATGTAAACAAAATTATGTAAAAATGAAAATTCAGTTAATTATTACGTTTTGAAAATTTCCCATTCCATTGGCGCACTCTCTATACATACTTCTCCCCCTCCCTCTCTCTCTCTCTATATATATATATATATAATTCTAATTAATTTAGAATCAGTTTCGTTCTCTTTTATTTTTAAAATATGACATTTTATAATATAAACATATAAAAAAATATATATAATGTCTGATTATTGGGTTAACTGATTAAGAACAAAGATGCAACAAACAAAAAAGCGATAGTTAAAGAGCAATGAGTAAATGTAATTTTAATATTCAAATAATATTTTCAAACATGTGATTTATACTTGTAATATATATTTTTGTCCACATTTAAACACATGCACAAATATATAAAACACATATAAGTATTATCTTCTTTCTTGTGTGTGTGTGTGTGTATGTATATATATATATATATATATATATATATATATATATATATATATATATATATATATCACCATAAGTAAAATTAAATTGGATTTTAAAGGCTTTTTAAGTAAAATCATTTATTGCACTAAACTGAACCATTGATTTAAGTAATTTGTGTAAGCTTGTATGTATTGTTGACTCTTAAGTAAGCAACAAATAAATTTAATGAAAACAAACTGGCGATTCCACTATTGGAAAAAAGTCAGTGATTAATTTAATTACTTGAGAAATATGTTATCTTCTCAAAGTTTGTAATTAATATTCATTCTTGACAATGTTTATTGTTTTTCAGTAAATAAGTTTAAAATAAAACGAGTGTCACTTTATAAAATTGAAAGCAATTCCTCTTACATAACGAAAGTATATCTATTATTGGATATATTTTAGAAATTTAATTTTAAAAGATATAATTTATTTTAATTAAAGACGTTGAAATATTTGATTATAGCAGATAGTATCAAGAATTATTAGGAACTTTAAAGGACAAATATCATAAAATTTATTTTACCAGCGGGTTCTTTCCTCTACCTGCTATGATCGGGAATAGAAATAGTGAATGTACTACTTGTAGAAAGTAGCTGGAGAAGCAGCGTTGCTAGTAGGTCGTCTACACGAAAAAAAATTTTTTTTATGGAAATTTTACGATTCTTTTTATAGAAATTTTACGATTTTTTTTATATACTCGTATAGGAAGATTATATATTTCTGCGCGAGTCATTATCAGACAAATTAACTTAGTAGAATCAAAGTGAAGTAAAAACAATTTTATTAAAAAAATAAATCTTTCAAATCAAATCTGAATGAAATATTACCGATAATCGAGAAATATACTTTTCCCTTCAGCAGTAATATTGATTTATCTGTCTTGAATATGAAACGTGTGTAACGAATTCAATTTATTAAATGTACACTTTTCAATACTACTTTTTAATATTATCATTCATTTCGGTTAAAATTTAAATACATATTTTCAAAAATATCGACTTAACACTTTTAAAACATTCCATTCTAGAAACAAAAATATCTTTCTGAAATATCAGTGAGGTATTTATAAAATCCAACACAAAACAATACATTGTTTTACAAAACGTTTACCTGCTAAAAATATTCTATTATCAAATAAACATGAATACAAAATACTTGGATACATTTTAATATTTTGCATACATTTGTGACACAAAAAAATTAAATCATTGGAATAATTTTGTACATGTTAATTCTCCCACTTCACTATACCTTTTTTTAGAACCTGAAAAATATTTAACCAATGTAAACATGAAATCACACATAGCAGATATTTTTCTGAATGTATTATATATATATATATATATATATATATATATATATATATATATATATATATATATATTTGTATATATATGTATTTATATTCTCTAATGTAATTCATTAAATTATAAAAATTTAGATGCAGTAACGAATTTTATCAAGAATTTTTATGTCTATTTATTTGTTTAATGATTTATATATATATATATATATATATATATATATATATATATATAATTATTTTTTAAATTAACTTCATATCTTTTATTTGCTATTCATCTCGGAGCTATATTTATTTTCATATAAAAACATACTTATATATTTAATTCATCAAAAGATGGTAATAGTAAAATCGATTGACTATATATATATATCAAATCTTATTACTACTTTTATTGATTCTAATGATTATTTTTCATATATATATATATAACGCTAGGTTTTATTATATACTGGTTCTACTATTTATAATGAATCCTTTCTCAAAACCGAAGCAAAATGATTAAATTTCCTATCTGTTAGATAATTAAAGATTTATAGCTTTCCCGTAGACCTACACGCTTATTTTCAAGAATATATATCTTTTTCTTTTTAATTTGTATATAAAACATTATAAAAATGTTTTTATATCATACAAATATTTCTTTGTTTCGTAAATTACCGTGTAATTTTTCTCTCACATAACTGAAATTTCTACATTGAATTTCTTTCAATATTCAATACTTTATCTATATTATTAATTTAAAATACAAAAAAATTTTTAAATTCATAATCATTATTAATTTCATATAAATTCCTCTTGTAGAACC
This sequence comes from Acanthacorydalis orientalis, assembly GCA_034766995.1. Classification (NCBI taxonomy): domain Eukaryota; kingdom Metazoa; phylum Arthropoda; class Insecta; order Megaloptera; family Corydalidae; genus Acanthacorydalis; species Acanthacorydalis orientalis. Next base: position 48,082,681 of record CM068315.1, on the reverse strand, counting down.
TTATATTAAATCTCCACTTACTTCCTAAGAATATATTCTTTAAAGTAATTTTGAAAAGAATAAAATTTGTTGTTATTTTTTTATTTAAATCATTTCAAAATACTGTTAAGCTATCATACTCATTAACCGTTCGAAAGATTATCTTAACTGGGTAGATGACATCAGATTTCTAGACATATTATCTAAGTCTAGTAACAGTTCAGAACATGTTATTTTGAATGTTTTATGAATTTACATTTTAAGAAATATATTTATATAAATGTTGGTTTACTTCAAGAAACGATACCCAGATAAAAGTATTCTTATTGCGAATTAAAATAAGTTCAAAAATTAGATTTCCAACCTGAAACAGTCACTATCAGATTTACTCTTTACCTATTGACAATACTCAATATATTATTTTGTTAATATATTCTTAAAATCTAAAATATTACAATATTAATAAATAGATCGTTCAAAATCAATTTCATGTAAAATTATAATTTTTAAACAAAACATTTCTGACACTATGACTAAATCCGCTTCCACAAATGAAGGTGAAACAAAATTATTTATGAAAATTATTTTTAAACACATAATGAACAAATAACTATCAACTGCCTAATTATAAAAAAAATGTATGGATTTCTATAATCTTCATTTCTTTCATTTTGTCGATATTTTTACCACTGTAAAGTTTTTATTTATAAAATAAATCCTAATTAATAAAATACATCTATATTTTATATACAATGAAGTATATTATCTTCAATAAAAAATACATCATAAACTATGATCATTCAGATTAATAATTAAAATAAATAAATAAATAATTATATAAATAATCATAAAATAACAAAAATGATATAACATAGTATAGCAAATGTTATTCTGATTTTAATAACAGAGAATATTATTTCAAGAATATACTTATAATAAACAAATGAATTATTATCGAATTTAGCGTTAAAATATTAAAAGAAATACTATAAACCCCAAATCAATGACAATTACAACATTTTAATCCAATCTTATGATTGATACTAATGAATTACTACTAATTATACAGTTTCAGCACGATAAAATGAAAATAAAATTATGTAAAAAGATTTTATAATTCAGTATTATCGTATAAATTACATGAGAACCCCCTGAAAATAGTACCCCATATCAATTATCAATACCTGCCGTTCAAGTAAAAACGCTGAAAAATACAGTTGTGCGTTTACCTGACATTCCATTATCAAAGTTATAAGCGGTTTCATAAAATATAGTACATTCTACCAATACCCGCATACTTGTCAGTTATATCTCAATATTTCATCAGGAATAGAAAATTTTATACACCTTACATATATTTATATCTATATATATATATATATATATATATATATATATATATATATATATATACATATATTTATATATATATATATATATATATTTATATATATATACATATATATATATATATATATGTATGTATGTATGTATATATATATATATATATATATATATATATATATATTCTATTTGCAAGACAAATGGTCATACATTATATAACAGCAGTGATAAGAAAAATATTAAAGAAGTCTTCTAATCGCATTAACACTAAGAAACAGAGAGAGTAACTGAATTTTTCATATATTTGTTTACTCGATCTAATTAATGCTAAGTATAAAATAAGGTGAAATTTTATGACATGAAGAAACATTAGGGAAAGAAATGTCATGAAGAAAAATAAGTATGTATGTGTGAGTGTGTGTATATATATATATATATATATACGAGTATATATACATATATAATACATGTATATATTTCTATCATCACATATTCTTAGGTCATAAATTAGTATTGTTCCCAAATCAATCATGTATCGCAATAATAGTGTAAAGTAAACATTTAACAGACCTATTATTCCTTACGAACAGTCAAAGGATGTATTTAATTTTCACGGGATACTGCCTTGTCAATAGGTGAAACCACGTACATAGGAACAGTGAATATAACGATGCTGTTACCATGACACAAACGACACGAGACACTGCTTTTATCGCTAGCGGTGTGGTTCGTACAGTAAACGATTAATCAAGATCATATGAACTTTAAACATACACAAGTTCGATACCTAGAAATGAGTCAAAATCATTTTATGTTAAAACTTATCATTGTCCATCGAACTTCACCTGTATATTTACCTATATATGTATGTATGTATATATATACCTATATATATATATATATATATATATATATATATATATATATATATATATATTAGAACAAAAGTTCGTAGAGTTTTTAAGGTGAAATTTAAAAATAATGTTTACTTATTTATACATATATTTATTCTAATAAATATATGTATAAATAAGCTTGGTTCTTGAAGACCATACCTTGTAAGAAGTTGTCGAAATGCTTAACAAGTGATAATCTGTTAGTGAAATGTCTGGTGAGTATGGTGGAGGAGGCAAAGTTTCATAGTCCAATTCATTCAACTTTTGGAGGGACAATCGTGCGACATGTGGTTGTACATTGTCGTGCAGTAGGATTGAACCTTTTCGATTGACCAATTTGAGGACCGACATCACAGTTCTTGATGCATTTTGTCGATTTCTTGACAATAGCTCTCAGCTGTAATTGTTTCGCCAGGATTCGAAAAATTGTAGGGGATCATACCGAACGCAGACCACCAAACAGTCATCATAATCTTCTTTTGGTGTAATTTCGGTTTCGCGAAATACTTTAGGGCTTCATTTCTGTCCAGTCATTGTGGAGACCGCTTTCTGTTATCGTAAAAGATTCACTTTTCGATCCACAACACAATACGATCGAGAAATGAATCGTTCCCATTGCGTAAAAAAAGCGTAGAACAAATTTCGCAACGGCGATTTTTTTAGTTTTCCATTCGTGCTGCAGCTCATCGGCGTTCAGTTCGTGCGGCACCCATTTATCAAGCTTTTTTGATATTCCTAATTGTCTTAAGTGGTCCAGAACTGTTGGTTGAGTAACGCTAAACTGTTGTGCAAGCTCTCGAATTTTTGTGCGTGATTCTGATTCAACTAACACCTTCAATTGATCGTTATGATTTGAAGAACGCCCACGACCTTCTTAATCTTAAAGGCTCTCATCCACAGCACGAAATTTTGGAACCACCATTGCACCGTACGTTCCTTAACAGTACCCACACCAAAATCATCGTTTAATTTACGAACAATTTACAAAAAATTGCTCTTACTTGCTTCTTTTCCATCTCTAATTCCATATTCTAATTTGAAGCAAAATGAATAATATAACCAAAGTGGATGTGACCAAAACACAGACCGAAAAATGCATTTTAAAATGATATTAACATGAACACATGAAATGATACTTTCATTGATACAAATTAAGGTTAGAATTCAAAACAAAAACCGCAATTATTTTCCTACCAGCATAATATTAAAAATAGAAGGATATACGTATAAATCTCTAATGATTTAATAAACTATCAAAGTTAATTGTTATTAAATAAATTTTATTTTGTATATTAGCACAACTGAATTTGTCTATTGAACTGCTCTATAAATCAAACAAAATTGACTTTCACTCTAAAAAATATACTTTGATATATAAATATCTCATCTAGTTTAAAGTACATATTAATACATTCATTAAAAAACGCACACACACACACATATATATATATATATATATATATATATATACATGTGTGTGTAAACATGTATATGTGTATATATATATATATATATATTCATTGAAATATTCTTCTCGATTTTATTACAAGATATGTAGTTGATATAACTTCAAAGGAAAACAAATATTCAAAACTCGTATATTTAAATCAACTAAAATACTGATCATAGCAGTACAAAGCATTTTCAAACCCAATTTGAAATAAAATGTATATAAAACCGCTGTTATAATGAAAGTAGTTAAAAATGAAAAATACTTCTCAACTATTAAGAAAATTCTAAGTAAACTGATTTTACATAAACACGCAGTTTCGTCTCGGCAATATAAAAAGAATTTCGTGCTTCTCGTTAAGTGTGAGTAATGAAGTTCAAGAAAACGCGTAAAAGTGAAAAAGTTCGAAAATATAAAACGTTTAGTATAGAAGAAATAAGTGTACATTTCTATTTCGGAATGTTTCCTTTGTAAATTTTCTTGTCATATTAACATAAATTTAAGAAAAATTCAAGTTTATAAATTACTTTATAAAAGAAATTTAAAATATGAAGTAACAAAAATAAGTGAAAAATTATTACTAACACACACAAGACTTCAACTAGTTAAGAAATATTTTTGTTATAATTTAAATATATAACACAAATTGAATTTTAAAACTATACATTTTAAAATTATAATAGTTTACTAAATAATGTAAAATACAAAACTTTGCAAACGATTTTAACACTAGAACTACCGAGCCCCTTAATTTGACGGTTTTCAGATTTCATGCTTTAAAAATATTAATATAAGTTATTTATTGTTCTAGGAATTTATGACGACTTTTAATAAAATATAATAACAGTTACAAATTCCTATTCAATTTCAACTCAACCACTAACTTCCATAATCTGTCTGACCTATACCTAATTATACCAAAAACCCGTCAAAATAACGGGCTTAGTTCAAATTTCAAAGTTTATAATAATTTATGTGTCATCTATGAAAGGATAGACATCAATACGGATTTACATTCATTTATACATCGCATTCAAACATTTTCTGAAAATTTGAAGAACATTTGTCATATAAAAACTATATTGAATAAACTACGACCTTCATATGGCAACCCCGACAATCCCCCCCGCCGTCGAACCGTTATAAGTGGATTTATTTTGTTCCGATTATGATTTTATTTCAATTTAGAACTAATAGCTCCAACTAGTAGATGTAATCAAGACGCAATCATTATCAATTGTATTTCTAATGTGATAAAGTTCTTGTTAAAAAGTATATTCTATGAAAAGAGTATAAAAATATTTTTACAACGAATCGAAATGTATTTTTGGTATATCCAAGGAAATTATGAAACGATTTCCAGGAAGCAAAAAATTATTGGAAGACTTGAAAAAACTAACTAGTATATATGAAGACTGTTCGGACACAATTCAAGTGATACTGATTTGTCATGACATGCCTTACGTGGAAATTATATAGAGAAACTTGTGATGAAAATATAACTAAAAAACTATTTTTGTTTCAATTGTCCGAAGAATTCGCTAGTGAATACAGTAGCAGCAGAAAGGAAGCCACTTTTCAAAAACACGAACGGAAAGCAATGGATTGTACTCCAGAAAAGTCCAAGAAAAGTTCTTGTGAACGAAAACCTTGCCAAATTCGATTGTGCAACAAAAATAGAGCGATTTATACCTATAATAAATGTTTGTGGCAAGTGTTCATCTAAGATAGCATGTATTTGTAAAATATGTGCCTCATAGTTATATTCATAAATATGTATATATCTAATATTTAATGCTTAAAATGCGAATAGAAACTGTTTTTGTTCGATTTTTTTATTGAAAATTAATGAATTATTGCATTAAATATCGTTTTTTTTCTTAAATTATATTCTTTTATTTACATACACTAAGCCAAAAGGTACAATGACTCATGATCGAAAATCTGTCAATTTGAAGGGTGTGGTAAAACTGGGTATATACTAAACGTCTGTAGTTCTAGTGTTAAACATAGATTTGTTATCAATTTAATTGCAAAAAAAATTCTATGCTGATTTGATATCATAATAGTATTTTTCTCTTTAGCCATCAAATATTCATAAAATCATATATATATATATATATATATATATATATATATATATATATATATATTCCTCAATTTTTTATCAATTCATTTACACAAACCTACACACAATTTTTATAATGCATTAAAATATATAAAATTCAACATATACAAACATTTTTCTCAAACTATGAAATAAAAACCGACATAAAAAACAAACTACAAATCCCTGAAATACATAAAAATATGTGTGTGCATATTTTTTTCTAATTTATTATTTATATATCTCGTATAGTCGTCAGTATAAAGTATGTATTTTTGTGTTATATGATTAATGGCAATGTAGATTTTCTTTTTGTGAATTTTTCTCTCTTTACTTATATTATATATATATATATATATATATATATATATATATATATATATATGCTGAATTCCGCTTTAAATAGAGATAGTCAGCTTACTCTGCTGGAATTCAATAAATGTTTAAAAAAATTTATAAAACCACTACATAAACCTTTTTATGAACTCAATAATAGTTACATTATCCGGTATTCTATAATATTTTTGAATATAGACTATATCAGATAAAAATATATCTAACATTGTATTCAACAATTGTAAGGTGTGGATTTTATATAATAAAAAAATATTTAAAAAAAAATATTCTTAACATCACTAAAACATTATAATAATATAATAAAAGATAAAATAACATATATATATATATATATATATATATATATATATATATATATATATGTGTGTGCTCTTATACTTTTATATGTCATATTTATTGATGTTATTACATATATCATAAAACTCGTTAATATATTAAATTAAAGGAAATAATTAATATATGATTCTGAGCTTGATATTATTAATATTGAGACGGGCGATTTAATTCTCTGATTGGCACAATGAAGAAGTACACTTTCAGTTAAACTAAAAATGTTGGACATTTACTTAAAGTAATCTCTATTTACTTTTATGACATTGCAAAAAGTTTATTAAAATTTTTCAAAACAGTCAGCAAATGCGTTCGAAGAAACTGCTTTCCGTTTTGCTGTTACATTTTTCTTGATATGTTTTATGTCCTGAAATCGTTTCCCTTTGAGAACAGTTTTCTCTTTAAGAAAGAGAAAAAGGTCCCCTGGTGCCATGTCAGGAGAACAAGATGGATGAATGATCTCAATAACACCGTGTTTAATGAGAAGTGACTTCACAATTAGTTCAGTATTGGCAGGTTCATTATCATATAATGAGAACGAACTACCCTTTTTTTGAAATTGTGAGAAATGCCTTTCAATAATCTCTTCATCACTTCAATAATATAGTAGAAAGCAGTATTAACTGTTTGTCTTTCAGGCACACATTCTTTATGGATTATATTCTGTTGATCGAAAAAAGTAATTAGCCTAGTTTTGATTCCGGATCTTAACAAACGAAACTTTTTGGGTCTTAGTGATGATTTTCCAATCCACTACATGGTCTGGAGTTCCGTCTCAGTATCGTACTGAAACACCCATAACTCATCCACCAGTGATAATATAATTAACAAAATGTATAACGTCGTGACAAATCTGAACGAAGTGTGCGCAAGATACAACTCTTCTCTGTTTCTGCTCATCCGTAAGACTGTACGGGATGGTCTTTGCACAGATCTTACTCATTACCAAATCTTCATGTAAAATTCATTCTTTCTAATTGATTTGCAACTCATCTACCGTAATTCGGAAGGTCATTCGGTGATCATTTACCGCAATTTCATGAACTTTTGTGATCGAATCTGCATTCTGAGTGATCGACGGACGCCCGGTTCTAGCGTCGTCTTGAATATCCTCATTTCAATCTTTAAAACATTTTAACCGTTCAAACACACTAGTAGGATTTATGATATCATCGACGTACACTTTTTCAACATTTCATTAGTTTCTGTTACCATTTTCCCTAATTTACAGCAAAATGTAATATTCCCTTAATATTGCTCCATGTCGACTAACAAAAACATGATGTACGCGCAATAATCGTCCTGCGGAGAAACTATTAATAACTATTCGATTTACAGTTTATAATGTTAAACTGTGATACTGTGACCTAATTATATTCTGCTTTACTTTTGATTAAATTTCACCTGATTCTACTGCCGGCGCGTCAACCATTTGTTTAAATCTCATAAATTAAAATATTGGATTTTCGATCGAATAACTTGATACAAAAGTTGTTTATTTCGTTGATTACTATTGATTTGATGCCTGAAGTATTCCAGTTTAATAAAAAGGAAAACTGATATATTCCTCGAAAATCAAAAATATTGAATATCATCCAAACATATTCTTTGTTCTCCGAAATTTGAAGTATGGATTACTCCTACTATCTATCTATATATTACAAAAATATATTCCGTGAAATTTCAAAAAACGGACAAAAAAAATAAAAAAAACGTGCAGAGAATTTGTATTAAATTATTATTAACGATGACACCTGAAGTTACACGAAATTTTTACAAAGATTATGATAGTATCACAACAACTACAATTAAATGTGCGACTTTATAAAAAAAAAACTTACAATATAACTGCGAGAATGATTATATAGACATACTATATATATATATATATAGATAGATGATAAATGACTACACTGCACTATATATCTGCGAGAATAATTATATAGACTTACTAACATATATATATATATATATATATATATATATATATATATATATATATATATATATATATATATATATATGCGATACGAGCAAAGCGAGTAAGGAACAGAGCCCACTGGTCCCTAATTAAAAATAAAATCACAGAGTTCATTTTATCAGACTCACTATATATATATATATATATATATATATATATATATATATATATATATATAATGTGTGTGTGTGCGTGTGTGTGTGCATGCATATATATGCATATACATACATATGGCTTTGTCCGTACATTATTAAAATATTTTTATACTTTTTCCATAAAATTAAAATGAAATAATATTTAAGATTTTTATCAGTACTAACTACATTTATTTTTTTTTTTGTTAATTATTTTTCAGTTTAAATTATATTTAGTTTTTAATTAATTTTGTATCACTAGAATTTTATTTTTAAATATTCTGTTTCAAATTACATTTAAAAAAAAAATAAAAACGAACTTCGTAATAACAAGTATCTTTACGAGTATGTATGTTCAAGAAACATTTTTTTACAGCAGAAAATAAATTCATTTAATTAAATTGCTATTGTGAATAACTATTACTACAACTTAACGGGAACAAACATTCCAAAAACCAAAGGAAATCATTTAAAAGATGAATTAAGAATCTTTCTGTTAATTTACAGAAACATAGAAAAACTTATTGTCAAATGTATTTTTCTTATCATTTTTAGTGAATGAAAGTTCAGTAAAAGTATTATGAAATCTAGTTCTCTCATATAATAGCTCTTTAATCAATTCTGATGTTTTAGTTAAATGATATTTTGACATACACACTAGAATATATAATTACTTAAAATTTACATTAATTTTAATAAAAAAATAATCTTATTTTTAAGAAAGTAATATTTACATAAAATAACTAATATGTTTTTTTAGAAAAAATATACTAAAATATTTTCAAATACTCACTAATGAAAACTGAAAAATAATTCTTTTAAAAATGATTTCTTACCTTCTGCAAGTAAAAAACATATCTTAATATAATTTTACAGTTGTATACACTTTTAAGAGACATGGCGAGGACATATAAATGCGTTCATTAATAATACATTCACTTTAAAGTTCGGCGAAAATTGTCTTATGTAAACGAAATATTTGCCTGCTTCTGTTATGTATGATGAGGGTTATTCACTTATGGACTGTGTGCACTAAAGCATGAATCATAGATAATGTTAAAACTTACTTTCGGTTATTAATTTACTTGAACTTAATTAGCAACTACATATTATTATGTTACTTGAAGGACACATAAAGACAATAAAATTGAATAACTGTCTATTGCTATTGGTTTTATGTTTTGTATTTAATAGTTTTTTGTATAGTAAGTAAAAACTTATATATATATATATATATATATATATATATATATATATATATATATGTGTGTGTGTGTGTGTGTAGTTTTTGATAATTAAAACAAATATTAATTAATTTCATTCAAAGTTTTGTTAAATCCTTTAACAAGTTCATATTATTACCTCGAACTACTAGGTAAGAAATATAGCATTCCATAACTGTTTACTGTTGTTGACAAGATTTTTATGTGAAGCGCGTCATCTTAACAACTAACACGACAGAAAAATCGATAAGTAATTATAAAGTTTCTGAAATTGTTGAACGTCGAATGTCACACAAATTACTTCAATATATTGCATTATGATCAAAAATCAATTCTATTTGAAATTGATAAAACATATTTTAACATAAATAATGAAATGTTTCTAAGATAGTTTTCTTTATAATAATTGATACTAATGTATTAATAGTTTTTTCTCATTACTATTTTATATCATTTTATTCATATAAACGATTGAAAAATCCTAAGTGTAATAAAATAAAAGTTCATAAGAAATAAATCACAATAAATTGTTATAAAACAAACTGCGTTCTTAATAAACAGCATCTTTAATTTAGAAATTAATTTTGTCTAAAATTTAATTAATTACTTCAATTGACATACTCTAGTAAGAAAACTATCCAACTACAGTTAAATTACTTTCAGTGTCTTAAAGCACGTTTCAGAACTCTTGCCAATTAACACTATTCAAAAAAAAAACACTTGTGGCTATTGGATTGAACAATAGTTTGTAGCATTTTAATATGAAATTGAAAAGCACTGTTTGCTTATCTGTACATATATTTATTCTAATACATATGTGCCATTTTGATCCACCACCTTTCGCCATCTTTCAAGTAATTTAATAAATTGTCCTTGCACAACTTGGCATCTTTCTGGGTAATGAATTGATCTAAGTGGTTTCTGCAGGATTCCATGGAAATGAAGTATTTGCCATTAAGGGAATTCTATAGGGACCGGAATATGGTAATCTGAAGGTGCAAGACCAGGTGAATATGGCGGGCCAAACGACATCAATTTCTATCGGGTCTGCAGAGAGACATGAGGTCTAACGTTGTTTTGATGGGGAACGATACCCTTCCAATTGGCCAATTCTGGATACTTTTGATCAATTTCCACCTTGAATTGATCTAATGGGGCATAATACTTCTCCGAATTTATTGTCTGATTATTTGGGAGAAACTCTTAATGCACAATACCCTTCCAATTCCACAAGATACACAACATCGCCTTCTTCAGATGAAATCCTGCTTTTGGAGTGGCTAACGGAGGCCAGATCGAATGATAGACCGAAGGTTTAAGGCTAGATCGAAGCTAGACCGAAGGTTCGAGATCAGCTGAACATGGCGGATAAGGTAGGACGTTCCCGTTAAACTACACCAATTTCTACCAGCAAAGAGACGTAAGGTCTAGCGTTGTCTTGGTGGAAAACAATACCCATCCGATTAACCAATTCTGGACATTTTTGATCGATTCCCGCCTTTAATTGGTCCAGTTGAGCACAATACTTCTTTGATTATATAGTTTGGTTATTTGGGAGAAGCTCGTAATACACAATACGCTACCAATTCCATCAGATACACAATAACACCTTCTTCAGATGAAAATCTACTTTAAGAGTGGCTACTGAAGACTCATTTTGTTTTCCCCAAGACTTTTTCGATCCATATTTTTGTAGATAATCAATTTTTCATTGCCCATGATTAATCGTTTCAGAAACGGGTCATTCTGATTTCTTTTATGAGTGAATCACTGATTGAAATGCGTTCCATTAAATTTCTTTCAGTTAAATTGTAAGGTACCCAAACATCGTGGCGATTCACATATCCAAATATCTCCAAATGCCTCACAACACTCATATGAGACACCTACAGTATCTCTGCGATATCCCGTGTCATGTAACATTCATTATTTTCAAAAAGTGTTGTAATTTTTCATTATTAACAACCGGAACACTGTCGATCCTCTTGGTCGAATTATCCATTTCTAAACCGAGCGAACCACTTTCGAACAGTACTTCCAGCTACGACACCTTCTCCATAAACTACGGATATCTTTTTTACTGTCTCTACAGTGCTTTTTCCTCTCCGGAAATTAAACAACATTAAATGACAAAAATGCACCACATATTTTTCCATTTTCAAATTTAAAATTCACAAAATTACACAAAACTAGTGGAAAAAGAAACATTTAAACGTCACGCTACTATAACAATTTTTACAATTAAACCATTCTCTATACATCTATAAATATACTTTTATATCAACGTTCCTATCTATTAAAAAATAATTGAAAAATTGATAATTTTTCTAATTAACAATTTATCAAATATTAACGAAAATTAAATTTACAATACACATTCTTAGAATAATTATATAGAAGTTCAAAGTAAAAGAAAACATTTTAAAATATTCTTATTTACTGTTAAATATGTGTTCATATTTATTTATTTTCAAAAAATACATTTTAAAAATAAATAATTTAAAGTATTTGATGTTCTAAGTATTTTTATAAGTATCGATAAATGTTTAAGAATCGTTTATTAGAAAATATACAGATTCTGATCACTAAACCAGATGTTTCTCTTGAAATATATTTTTATTCTTCATTTAATGAAAAAAGGTATAGTTTCATAAAATTTCGCCTTGTTTTTAATTAAACATAACTTATAATTTTTAATAAATTTTCAACCAGTTTATTCCAGAAAAGTAATCGAAAAATATTATACATCATAATTATGCTAAAGGCTGTTTCAATACTGAAGCCAAAATCTTGTGAAAGTGAACTTGAATAATAAAAGAACCCTTAAAAATTAGTTTACCTTAGACATAATAACGAGCCTACAGAAAACGCCCTTTTCCACTCGTACATTAAAATATAATTAGATCGTGAATAATGTGAAAACTTAGATACAGTTTTAACTTGAGAACAGTAAACGTGAATAATGTGCTCAAATATAGTCAACTATTCATAATATATTGCCGTTTATATAATAATTTTCAATATCAATTACTAAAATACAATGTCGTTATTTTAAACGGACAAAGAATATTATTTTCAATAAAAATACATAATAAGTGTAACAAAAGGTATTAATTGTGTTAATGCAAATTGAACATGCAAACAAATAATATTTTTAGTGAAAACATAATTATATAGTGAAAATTGAACCAAATATTTAAAAGGAAATTATTTATAACGCGCACAAAATACTGAAATTATTTAATAAACATTGATAATAAAAATAGGCTTATATAGAAACAAGAATTTTTTTTATAATTATATTTGTTAATCAATTTTTGATATTTGTTCGCAGAATAATGTTTAACATTTACAGTGTATAATAAGTGTTAATATAACTAATATCCCAACTCTCTAATAAAACTAACGTTTCCTTTTCGAATAATACTTTAGTGGTGTGTACAATGTATGTCTATAACATAAACAATTATTCAAAATGTTCAAAAAAAAGAACTTTCCAAAAACTACATCCGGCAGACATGCTTTCAGAACAAACGTTTGCGACGATAATAACGAAAAGCTTTTAATATCGTTAAACTTTCGTTAAAGCGCCCGCCAAAATTCTTTCATGTTTATGTATTTTTTAATTCGTCGTTCGTGACTAAAAAAAAAATAAAATTACAATGAACGTAACGTACGACTGTGAATATAATTGTTCGGACTTATGGCCGACGCGTGCGAACACGACATTACCGCCGGAATTGCAATTCAACAGTAATTCTTTAATCGTCGTCATTGTCTACTGTTCACTGTTCACAATGGCGGCTGTTGGAAATCTCACCGTTTTCATCACACTGTTCCGATCTCGACACAGAAAGTCACGCATCAATCTCATGATCACACATCTGGCAGTAGCTGATCTTTTGGTTACATTCATTATGATACCTCTTGAGGTAAGTTGTTTTGTATTTTTTTCAATTTTATATGTTCTTACATATATACTGTATATCTCGACGTACAAGTCGCACTTTGAACAACAAAAAATTGGTTGTAATTTTCGGTTGGGTCTTATACAGCAGGAATAAAAATTATGAATTCAAAAATTAGGATGTGGATGGAGCGTCTCTCTAAGTACCAAGTAAACAGAGAAGTAAAAATTTTATTACCTTATATTACATTATATACCTTTAGAATTTCCCATTTAGAAATTTACCTACTAAAATTATTTTATTATTATCATGCGTCTTACATTACCAGAGTTAAGACCCGAATTTCAGTATTCAGTATCTGAAGTAAAAATTACTTTAAAATCGCAGATGGCCAGTGAATACGATACAAATTTTATCTATCGTAGTTGGCCAGTATATACGATACGTATTTCATCTATCGTAGCAGGCCAGTGAACATAGACGAGTTTCACCTGTCTCTCGCGCTGTCAACAAACAGTATCGGTTAAAATATTTGTTAGTCTACAGTACAATTCAAAATAGGATCTGTATTGGCCATTATTAAATAAAATACACTTATCATTAAGTTAATAAGTGTGTGCATTTTGACATTACAGAAGATCTGCATATGTTTGCTGCACCAACTCACACTTATAACCAGTATACGAAAAAATTGAAAAAAAATCCTTTTAAATTCAACTGCATCTTATACGTAGGTACATCAAATCGTTCTTGGAACTGTTTTTTACCGAAAAAGATAAGAACTTTTTGAATGCGGAATCATAAAGTTACCTGAAAGATGCAAAAGGTAATCAAACAAAATGGACAATATATTGTTTACTTAAGTTTTTGTTACTCATGAAAAAGTCATCTTTCATTTACATAGAAAAAAAAGGAAATTACTTTCTGGCCAACCCAATATATATATATATATATATATATATATATATATAAACCTATACTTCGATGGTATATACTGCCACAATCAGGAAATAAACATTTATCATTTTTTGTACTAAAATTTAATTACAAAGTATTGAAATAACTGGGGAAAAATATCGCCGAAATTTAAACACTAATCGGCATTAAATGAAATAAATGCATTATGGAAACAAAATTATAAACGATTATCACTGTAAGCTTAGCATATTGAAGCGTTGTTAATACACAAAATGTTTAGTCAAACATATTTCATTCTATATTGATTCTTCGCCAATATTTTGAAATGATGATTAACTGAACAATGGGAAACAAATTTAAAATACAACATACTGTTAGCACCATAAAACAATACAAAATAATACTCAACGACTTAAAAAAAACTCGTTACGACGACTGAAAATAAAGTACGGAGCATTAACTTATTTATTCATTAATTCAGCGAAATACTTTTTGAACAAGAAATCATTTTTTCATTTGTGTGCAAAAATTGTACAATTTGTATACGCATAGTCCTGTAAAACAAAGTATAAAATGAATTTCATATATTTTTAATGTGAATTTAATCTATTTACCTCCTTATATATATATATATATATATATATATATATATATATATACACACATATATATATATATATATATATATATGCTAATTAAATTTAGGGTTCTACCTGCAATTATTAAACGAAGGTACAAGGGTTAAGAAAAGTCAAGTTATTTTTTATTTAGTATTTTAGTTCAAATCAATACTAAAATATAATTGAACTATAATACTAAATGAGGGATAACATGTTTTTTTTTAATTTTTGCGTTTTTTTAATACTTTTTTCTGGAACCCTAAATTGAATCTCTCTCTCTCTATATATATATATTTATCTGACTCCAAAAGATAATCAAAGGGTTCCCGACTTTATGTACATGGAGATAGAGGCTAGACTGATTACGGCTGTGGGGACGTTACTGCTCACAGCAGCGAGACGCTGTACTGTCTCCACAGATCGGTTAATTACCCGGTGTCATCACGAGTCCGTAGAGCCGTGATGATCGTTCGTCATACAAGTCAACCACCAGATAGGAGAGAGAGCGTTAAACTTGGAGGCTGTGGGAAAGTTACTACCCACAGCATCGAGACACTACAGTCTTTTCCTCCAAGTCGCGCATTGAGAACCGGTGTCATCAAGGGTCCGTACAGCCGTGATGATCGTTCGCCATACAGGACGAACCACCAGTATATTAAAGAAGACTACAGTGTTATTTTAAAAGTGAGGGCAACACCTCGAGACAGACAGATAGCAAAGAGATGCTGACTGTATGTGAGTCGAAAGTCGACTGATTTATGCTGTTTTTTTTT
>CM068315.1:48031661-48061661 GCA_034766995.1 Acanthacorydalis orientalis | reverse complement strand
CCGAATAGTAATTGGTGAGGAAGAGCCCTAACTGTGGATATTATTATTTTATCACATTAAAGAACAAGTGTACGGCAATAATCCTAAAAAAAATCAGACCTAAAAGATAAAATCCGAAAAGTAATCGTTGAAAAAGAGTCCCAATTGTGTAGGGATATTACTGAACATTTTCATAAAAAATAGTTACATTTAAGGAAGTACGCGGTGGTAACATACACGATATTATTTTTCATTTGTAAATGGAATATCCGCAACTATTATTTACAATAAAGTCTGTATTTTATTTCAAATTAAAAAGGTGCATCCTTATTGGAAAGCCCTGTACACTGCTTGTAATAAAACGCAATGAATATTTTTTCAACAACTACAACCACTTTTATGTAACATTTCATATTTCAATATTGTGTAAATCAATACTGAGATTTAAAAATATTATTTTTCTACAAATTATCAATTCATTGTGATATTTTTTTAATAATAGACATTTGTGATACAAGAATAATATGCGTTCATTTAAAAAAAAATACTTGAGCATTTTATGTGCTTATTCAGAAGACACAATAAGTATTCATAAAGCACAATTCTGAACTGAAAATTCATTTTGTTAAAATGCTTTTTTTCAATAGAATCCATGAATTTTAAATACTTGTATCGATTTGTTACTGTTTTGCCAACTTTCCACTTCATTAAGAATTGAACAATAACCGGGTTCTCAGAAGATCGTTGTCGAATTTAAATGACTACCAACATTTTTCTTCTGACTACAGAACAAAATTTTAAAAGTATCTTTATAAATTTTATATAACATAGTCTAACCAGTATATTCTTGTGATTTTTTACTTTATTATATATTAATCGTTTTCAATCTGGCTCTCATTCAACAATTTTCATATATATATATATATATATATATATATATATATATATATATATATATATATATATATATATAACTGTTGTTCAGATAAAATAAATGTTACTAGTAAATCCACAATAAAAGTGTAGTATAACTTACATATAGACAATTATATAAAATAATTTTAGGATAAATCAGATCTCCTGACAAACATTTATTTTGTTATAAATTTATCAGCTATCAAAAGTTCCCTATTTTAATTTTTTATAGACAGAAAGAAAAGGAAAATATTTTTTCGGTGCAATATGTATATATATATATATATATACATATTTTTGCATTTAATTTATTTATAATAAACAATCCATACGCTCGTATGAATTTTTGTAAACTTGAACATGACCATACTTAATAAATTTAATATTACTTGTCAGCCAAATATGAGAAATTCAAGCTAAACTTTGAAATATACATACTTTTCCGTTATTAAAAATGTTTGAATGAAACATTTATTGACATATATCAAAAACTATACTTTAACCAGATATATTAGGTTGGTGAAATCCGGTATTCTATATTTAGAATATATGCTATCTAGGCTATTCTATATTTAAATATTTCAGAATATAGGCTATCCCAGATAAAAACAGATATCTAACATCGTATTCAACAATTGTAAATTTTAGATGTTACATAAAAAAATTTTACATTTAAAAAATTATTCTTAACATCACTAAACATTATAATAATAGATAAAATACATATATATATATATATATATATATATATATATATATATATATATATATATATATATATATTAGGTTAGTACAAAAATAATTGCGGTTTTTACGTATCTAGTATAAAAACGAATATATCAGTTAAAAATTATATTTATTAATGAAAATAATGACCATTGTCCTGCACACATTTCTCCCAATGAGAACAAGTTTGTTTATTTCTACAGATAGAATTCTGAAGTCCTGGAATTAACGAGTTCATCGAAAGCGGTTTGAGATGATGCTTGGAAAATTACTCAAATGTTTAAAAAATGATAATCTGTCGATGACAGGGCCGGAGAGCCCTTTTTCTAAAATCATTTGTGAGACGTGTGTAGTCGGGCGTTTTTCATGAAGAAGAATTGGTCCTCTTCAATTGACTAATGCTGGTCGTAAACAATGCAACATCATCGAAAGCGCTTTGAGCTGATGCTTGATTATTATTGAGGATAAGGTGGGGGAGATGAGCTTTCATAACCGAGTTCATTTAAATTTTTTAAGTCATTTGTAAAACGTGTAGTCAGGCGTTGAAGAAGAATCGGTCCTCTTCGATTGACTAACGCTGGCCGTAAACAATGCAACTTCTCATGCATTTTTCAATTTCTTGACAATGCTTTTCTGCTGTTATTGTTTCACCAGGATTTAAGAAGTTGTAGTGGATGATACCACTCGCCGACCACCAAACAGTGACCATAATATTTTTTCATTAAGCTTCGGTTTTGGAAACTGTTTTGGTGCTTCTCGTCAGTCTATCCACTGCGATGGACGTTTACGATTGTTGTAGAGAATCCACTTTATCACATGTGACAAGGCGATCAAGAAAGGGATCATTTTTGTTACGCAAAAGAAGCGCAGAGCAGAATCCGTATCGTCGAATTGCTTGATGTTTGTTTAGTTGATACCGCACCCATTTATCGAACTTTTTTGTTTTTCCAAAAAGATTCAAATGTCGAACAAATGTAAAGTGATCAACTTTGAGTTCTTCTGCCACCTTTCGAATTGTTTTACATGAGTCCCTTTCAATAATGGTTCTTAAATCATTACTGTCTACAAGGACGTCGACGACCCTCCTTATCATCAAGGCTTTCGTTTCCATTATAAAATTTTTGGAATCAGTGTCGAGCTATACATTCACTAATTGACTCTTTGCCGAAAACGAATTTGATATTTCAAGCAGTTTCTGTTGCTTTACGTCCCCATTTAAACTCATACAACAAAATCGCGCGAATTTATTTTTTCCATGACTGCTTTAAGAGGTTATATCAAACAATACTAAAGAATGAAAACAATACACATAAGCTGAAATCAGTGCTAATTTTATTGTTTAGAATGATGTATCACATGACTATTACAAAAGATAACGGTATCTAGGAAAATCAGTGTCAAACTTAAAATGATAAAAACCGCAATTATTTTTGCACCAACCTAATATAATTGGTCATTTAAAATTAATATTTAAAAAAAATGTTTTTGGTTTGTCATAGAAAATAATCTTATTACAAAAATAGATGATATAAATAAACTTTGTTATAAATAAATTGAAAATGAAAATTATTTCAAATGAATTCATATTAGAATAACACATTCATACTATAAGTATATTAAATTACAAAATATTTTTTTATAATTGTACAATAAAACATTCTCCAAACATATTAAATGTCTATAATTATTATTATAGAACATAAAATATTACCCTACCTATACATCATTATAATATTAAAAAATAAGTAAGACGGCTACAAAATAAAAATATTTTTGATTATTCAAATTTCATCACTTCCCTACATCATCTGTATACCATGCAATCACAACTTCTACAAAAAAATAAATTCAAACGTTCTCATAAATTGCATTGTGTCCATACATCTATGCCTCAAGATTTCGATATCCACATTTCTGTTACTGAAATGCCTGTACAAAAAAATAATAGGAAATACAGCGTACGCACGAATATAATCCTATAAGCTAACAGATATATTTTTACTTTGTTTTTTTTTTTATAAAGAACTGCTTTTGTTGATGAAGGAGCAATATATCAATATTTCCAATAAGAACAAAAAATGAACGTAGTAGATTATATATATATATATATATATATATATATATATATATATATATATATATATGTGTGTGTGTGTGTGTGTGTGTGTGTGTTTCAGAATCTGTATGAGCTGGCTGTGTTTTGTGTGTGTGTGTGTGTCTGAGTGTGTGTGTCTGAGTGTGTGTGCCTGAGTGTGTGTGTCTGAGTGTGTGTGTCTGAGTGTGTGTGCTGAGTGTGTGTGCTGAGTGTGTGTATATGTATATATATATATACAAACAAACGTTATAAAATTCTTAATTAAACTTATTTACGAATTATTCCAATACATATATATATATATATATATCTATATAAATACAACTGATTTTATACATATATATATCTATACATATATATATATATATATATGACTCTATATATATATATTTATATATATATATATATATATATCTATATATATATATATATATACATATATATATATATATATATATATATATATATATATATATATACACTTTAGTCTACGCGAACAATAACTTTTATTGGAAATCGTATAGCGTATCATATTAAGATTTTGATAAATAATTTTAATACAAGAACAAATAAAGAAGAAAATCAAGTATGTATTTTAAAATTTTGAATAAATAATACCAATATTATTTCCTAGATGAATTTTTTCAGTCCACACAAAGCACACCAAATTTTTTGATAATTTTGCGCTCTAAGGATGATAGAGTTACCATTGAAATGCGTATAAGCGACAATCGAAAAAACTCAATAATAATTTATTGAATACTTTTGATCGAAAAATTTGATGTGGTTTGTGAGATGAAAGGAGAATTCATTTCTGAAAAGGAATTTTTAGTATCAGAATTTTTATTGTAATACCAATATTAAATAAAGTGATTTTCTACTTTTTTTATTTATTATTTAGTTTTTTTTTTATAAATTTGACAGATTAAAATAAATATTTTTTTGTATTGTAGATATATGATTTATGTAGATATATGATTCCAATATATAATTCATGAAAATCTGTACTAAACAGTTAAAAAAGGAATAGGGTACGAGTCCTTAAAGAGTGCACAAACATTTTAAAAAAATATTATACTGAAAGATATTTATACTCTAGTATTACACCAATCCTGAAATTTATTACAAATGAAATACGCTTTCCATATGTTATTTACATCAGTTTAATACACGTTTTAAATTATAATTTATTTCTTATATCTCGCAGTCTTTACAACTTTTTGGAATAAAAGTAACATATTTTAAGCAAACTTCAACGTTCGTTTTTATTGAAAAATACTTTTCAAAGAAAAAAAAATGTTCTCAAAGTGTGTACAAACGCGTTTTAATGTTTTCACATTCAAATGAACACTGAAATATTTCACGGTAAACTGAACAAAGCTGATCATATATTCGATTGGTGCGATTAATTATTATTAGGTTGGTAGAAAAATAATCGCGGCGTATGACCTTCAAATACATATACATTTTTCTCTTTTTTTTTGATTTTTCTAGCTGTCTTAAGTGGTCCAGAACTGTTGGATGACTGATGTTAGTTTGAATTCGAAAAACCTATTCAGTCAACGAAATGATAATAGATATTAGTAGTTATAAAAATTAATATTTTTCTTTAATCGCTCCTATTAGGTATGTAGAAAAATAATTCGGTTTATGATCTTGAAATTCATATACATGTTAAGCTTTTTTTTATTTTCCTAGCTGTCTTAAGTGGTCCAGAACTGTTGGATGACTAACGTCTAACTTTTGTGAAAAATCTAGAATTCTTGTGTGTGATTCTGATTCAATTAACGCCTTCAGTTGGTCGTTATATACTGAAAAAGGACGCTCGCGACCTTCGTCATCTTCAAGAGTCTCGTTCCCAGTAGGAAAATTTTGAAACTATCATTGCACCGTACGTTCCTTAACAGTACCCACACCAAAAGCATCGTTTAGTTTACAATCAGTCTCTGCTGCTTTATCACCAGTTTTGAACTCATACAAAAAAGGGGTTGTATATGTACACAACAACCTCAGGAGTTTATGCAGAATTACGCCGGGTTAGAGAAGTGAAAATGTTTATAAATGTATTTAAGTTATTTTTTAAAAAATACAAAAATAAATGTGGGCTGTTCTTACAGAATTTTGAAAACTCTACCCGCAGATATTTCAGTTTTTATCGTATGATAAAAAGTTTTAGAAATATTCACCTTTTAATTCTGACACAACATGAAAATCGATGTTCACATTTTTAAGGTCATAACTTTTAATCTAATTAACAAATTTTAACAAATGAAGCATTTTTTAGATTCCGAAGTCATTTAGGTGTTAAACACTTTTGATCTGGTCTGGATCGGTCGAATGGTTGCGACGTGCTGAGCGCAAACCTGCGTCCCAGCATTTGGTAACGCTCAAAACCCTAACATGACAGTCCACTTAATGAAACTATAGACGTAATTTACGTCAAAATTACTCTTATTTGCTTCTTTTCCATCTTTAATTCAATAAACCAATTTGAAACAAAATAAATAATAAAAGCAAAGTCGATATTACCAAAATACGGACCGAAAAATACACTTTAAAATGACATTAACATGAAATCTATGAAATGATACTTTCATTGAAAAAAAAACGAAGGTTAGAATTCAGAAAATAAAAACTGCAATTATTTTCCTACCGACCAAATATTTAACTCGGTGTTTTCATTTGTTATTTTATTTTTTTTTTTTTTGAGAAGCAGACAATTTTCTCTACTTATTGTAACTTCATTTCAGATTGGATGGAGATTAACCGTTCAGTGGATTGCCGGTAACGCTGCCTGCAAAGTGTTCCTCTTCTTGAGAGCGTTCGGTCTCTATCTGAGCAGCAATGTTTTAGTATGCGTGTCGCTCGACCGATATTACGCCGTGCTGCATCCACTGAAAGTGAACGATGCGAGGAGACGTGGTAAAACCATGTTAGCGTGCGCTTGGGGCATCTCTTTCTTGTATTCTGCGCCGCAGGTAAGATTTATTTTAGAAAATTTTCCTGTAAACAACATTTGCATGTAAAAAAATCCGACGAACACGAAATCCTGTCTGTTTATATTCCCTTTATCCGAATGTCGGTTCGACAATCAATCGTAACTTGCTGTTTTCATACATGCCATCAATCAAATAGTATTTCAAGTTGGTTTGCTCCATTGTGAAATACTGGAATTCTGATCTATCATTCTCATTTTTGTTTTTTATTATAACAACTGTTTATGCATGTGCTATTATATATATATATATATATATATATATATATATATATATATTGTGGTCTTTTCTTCTAAATTTACTCATTATTTAATTGACTACCATACCTTCATACGAGTAAACCTATATAATCTACAATACTTTACAGTAATTGGTAAGACTGTACTTGTATCTAGTAAATACATTTTGTTTTTCAAATACATTAAAGTGTACATATTAAATAAATAAAAATTTTTTGTTTCATTTATTTTATAAAAAAGTTATGTAACCATTTTCATATCAAAGATATTTTTATATTTCAAATGTGTAGGCGGGATGAACTGTTTACAATAAAAAATTCAATATACATTTCTTTGAATAGAACAACATTTCAGAAAATTGATTTTATTGGATTTAAATATATATATATATATATATATATATATGTATATGTATATATATAATATTAAATATCAAAAATTATCAAAAAGAAAGTCGTTTTTCTTTAATATACCACTACAACAAAAAAGGTTCTTTTTTGATCAGATATTATTAAATTGACGTGATTTTATTGTTGATTGCGGTAATATATATATATATATATATATATATATATATATATATATAAATAAATAAATATAAATAGCAGTTACATATTTTATATTTAAAATTTTGCTGTTTCACAATTTAAAATTGTTAATTGATTAATTAATATATTTTGACGCCAATTACTTTCATATCTCCAAGAAATAAAAATATTTTTATTTATTTATCTTTTTAAATGAGTAGTTTGCAGCATTATACAAAGCTTTCAGTAAACAATTGTACTGAAATTAGAGATATGCATATATATATATATATATATATATATATATATATATATATATATATATATATATATGCTACAAAAAGTACATAATACATTTAATGCATGTTAAGTTTCATGTAGAATATTTTATTTATTTTTACATGCAGGAAATACACTTAAAAACATTATTTACACTACCTAAATCACAAACTACTGAAACATTATCTGGTCAAAATATTGCTTACTTTAAAATTTGAGAAAAGGAGCTAACTCGCATGAAGGTAAACATATATGTAATGTCTATGATTTAAATGACTGCAACAGAGTATATAGACAGCAGTGCATTGAGCATATAGAGCAAAGTATGTAGTATATAAGCTTATAAACATATATTATTGTAAATATGATTAAATTAATAAGCGAAACAAATAAAATAATGTATATTCAGAATGTCAGAAAAACATAAGATCATATGAAAACAAACATATACATAAATAAATCAAAAATATCCAGTAAGAGGGAATACAGAATCTGTATCTCAAAATTAAAACATAATTTTATTTGCAAAATATAAAGGTGTCAATATCAGGGTATAAATAATTACACTAATAAACTTTGGCTTTAATTTTAATTCCGAATGGTATTTAAAGAAACGTTTGAAGTCTTAAGAAAACACATACAACGAAATAAATTTCAAGAGATACTTTCGAATATTTTTACTCTGTATATATATATATATATACATCGAAAATTACTTTTAAAGGAGACGCGTAGGTGTAATATCATTCAGTACTTCCCTCTTCCATTATTAAATATTTATTTTTTATGTATTTGATTCGTTTTACATGTAAGTGGGTTGCTGAATCTGACGTTAAGTAATATAATACACATACAAACACAAGCATATATATATATATATATATATATATATATATATATATATATATTCATATAAATACGCAAAACATGTATACAAGTATTTACTAGTATGTATACATAAAAGCGTTTCCACGACACTTGAAACATCAACAAAATATATTTAAATAAACTAGCTATTAAAAATGTATATTACAACACAAAGTAACTAATGTTATAAAATAATATGTAATAAGTAATAATTAAATCCTGTCATTATCACAGTAACATAACTGTATTAAATTTTTTTCATGTTTCATATATATATATATATATATATATATATATATATATAAGGTGTACAAATTAATTTGGTGTCTTTAAATTAAATCAATCATAACTCTGTTTTAAATTAAAATATCGTCATTTTAAGATTTTCAAGTGCCAACCTTAACATTTAAAAACACTATATATATTGTCCAAGCAATTAGCATAACCTTACAAAACAGTAGTGATCACGATGGCGTCCGAAAATCAGCATATTAATCATATAAACGAAAATCGTGAACACTTGAATTTACGTTTTCCAATTATAATTAGATAAAGTTCAATGCATGAAACTGTTTTCTAAAAATTTCCATTTTTAGACCTCCCTTATATAAGTTTAATTGTTTTTAAATTAAATAGTACATTTTAAAAATACCCCTCTAAATTATTAGAAACTGTTTTATTCTTTAAGATAATGTTTGAAATATTTTAGTAGCACTCAACTTTATTATTTTAAACATACAAAATATATCTAAAAACCTAATATTGCATAGTAAACATTATATATATATATATATATATATATATATATATATATATATATATATATATTGTGACCCGAATATCAGTTTCAGAATCAGAAGTAAAAATTACTTTAAAATCACAGCTGGCCTGTGCAAACAATACAAATTTCATCTATCACAGCTGGCCAGTGCATATTGACGGGTTTCATTTGTCTCTCGCGCTGTCAAAAACCGTATCGGTTAAAATATTTGTTAGTCTACAGTACAATTCAAAATAGGGTCTGGATTGATCAATATTAAATAAAATACTCTTATCATTAAATTAATAAATGTGTACAGTTTGATATTACAGAAGGTCTGCATATGTTTGCTGCACCAACTCACACTTTATATATATATATATATATATATATATATATATATATATATATATATATATATATATAAAACTAGAATAAAAACGTTCTATTAATTTTTAATTTCGCAATTACCAAGTATAAATATTTTTTATTTAATGCGACAGCTTGCAAAAGTTTTAGTTTTATTCAAACACTAAATACAAAAAAAAAAACAAATATGTTCAACCTAAATCCATTTGTTTCAAAACAGTAAAAAAATGTAAATATAAAGGACTTGGAAAAGGTTAGAAACAGCTGACACATTTTTTTAATGAAACGTTCATATTTAAGTTATTCGTATTGGCTATGTACAATGTAAATTTCAACGGTGTACACTATCTCTTATACAAGTAAAACAATGTATTCATAAAATTAATGATACTTTAAATAATAGATAATGCAGAGACGATAATAATTAAAAATGTTATACTAATTTTTAAAACGGAACGTAATAAAATATTTAACTACTTCTAGACGAGTTTGGAACTGGGTAAATAATATGAATAATAATTTATATGGAAATTTTATAATTGTTAAAAAAGTACTTTGTTTATCAATAAATAATACACATTTACACACACAATTATATATATATATATATATATATATATATATATATATATAAATATGTATACATTTAAATGTTCACGCTAAAACGTGCACAAAAAAACACTTTTATTCACAAAATACAAACAACTATGTAGAAAAAACTAATAACGCACTTATGAACCCATTTCACTGTTATAAAACGATTGAAAAAATTATAAAATCATTCATTACAGCATAATTTAAATATTTATACAAAACATTTATTGTATAAAATACAATAGTTATAAAACCAGCACCATTAAAGTTTCGCATTTTATTCATGTACAAATTTCTAACTTCGAACTTTGATAAAAACTTTTCAATTTTAATTAAAAATGAAAATATGGTGAAATTAAGCATACCCAATAACTCACTGAGAAATAATTACAATTGAAAAATAAACATATATATCAAATATAACTTT
The DNA here is from genome assembly GCA_034766995.1 of Acanthacorydalis orientalis. Taxonomy (NCBI): domain Eukaryota; kingdom Metazoa; phylum Arthropoda; class Insecta; order Megaloptera; family Corydalidae; genus Acanthacorydalis; species Acanthacorydalis orientalis. The sequence continues at coordinate 48,050,888 of CM068315.1, read as the reverse complement.
ACCTTTTATTGAATATACATTACGGTATAAATAAAAGATCATCGCAGGAAGGCGATTCAATAGCAAAGAATTTAAATTATTTGAAATTTTAATAAATAAAAATACAAATTTCACAAAATTTGATAACAATTTTATAAAGTTTTGTAGACATATTATTAAATCATATATTAATTTATTCATCATATATTAATCTCTCTCTCTCTCTATCTCTATGTTATATATATATATATATATATATAAATATATATATATATGCAAAATATCAAATTATGGATATTAATTTAACTGATTTGATTTCATTTTATTATAAAACATTTACTCACTCCATAATACAACTAACAATGATAAAGATACCACACTTTATTTACAAGTTTAAAAAATACAAATACAAACTGGATGTTTCTGTTTCATTTTCATCAATACATACATCCGTCGAGGTTCGTATTTCGATTTCCGTTGAAACAAAATTTACAATAACGCATCCATATACGTTTTATTACTTAATTTACAACGTTTACTTTCTCATCGTCAATCAGTTCTTTTAAAGATATCAAATAATTCATAAAAAATAATATGCTTTTCTTTTTATCAACATTTTAATGTGTACAAAATGTAATATATAAATATAATACTGAAGACTTAATATGTATTGTTTTCCCACATATTCCACGAACCAGGTCAAAACTTGACACTAGACAGGATACTAACTAATAACATGACACTGGTAGGTTTCGGGGTGATACACCCCAAGGTACAACCATAAACACAACACCACGGTACACGATAACAAGACTCACACATTCCAAAAAAATGGCTTCGTGGAAAAAATAATTGACTTAATTGGTGTGTGTGTATGTGTGTATATATATATATATATATACATATAGACACACACACACCCCATATATATATATATATATATATATATATATATATATATATATATATTCATGCACTCATCGATCTGAAAAGAGAAATTATTTATAAGATAAAACAGTTTTTTCGCTGAATTAAAAACACAGTAGTCTTTTTTACTTTAATTTTCATTAACTTTCAACGATTCTTATTCAATATTTTTCTGAAACTTATTTCAACATAAATTCTGAAAATGATAAATTTAATTTCATTTGTTTAATTTTTACCTTTTTATATATGAAAAAAAAAACAAATTACATTTCTTCGCACTTTTTCTGTACTAATATGCTATATTATATAGAAATAATTGTGTAATAAGGTTCATCTTGACGTTCGTCTTAGAGAGATATGTTAATGTTTGTATGTATGTGTGTGTATGTGTATATATATATATATATATACACGGTATATCTCATCTTATAAAGCGACCTACGTATAAGGCGAGGTCGAAATTTTAAAATTATACATTTATAATATATCGGTCGCATAGGACAATACTAAATTTAACACCTCTTTCACATGTTAAAATACAATTTTATGTACAAATAGAAATTAAGGGAATTACATTTTTCGATTTAATATTTCAAAAATTAAATTCGGGGAATCAGCTTGTTCTGACATACTATGTATTAAAACGCCGTGCACGACTCGTGTCTAGAAGGCTATGGCTGCTATGTATTTTATTTTTAAAATGAATTATTCAATGAGAAATTGTTTACATTATTTTAAATAGATGTATATATATATATATATATATATATATATATATATATATATATATGTGTGTGTGTGTGTGTGTGTATGAATATATCTCTCTTTTATATTTTTATATAGCATAAAATTTGATTAGATACAATTTAAAAAATAATAAACACTAATTTTACACGTGGCACATAATAAACTAAATCTAGTTTTTGATTCCAGTACTGTTAGGCCCGATTTTACATACTTAATTATTTATATTTATTTATTTTAGTCTTTTTTATATATTTTTTTATGAGAAAATACTTTTAAAACGTTACAATTTTGCATTATATATATATATATATATATATATATATATATAGAGAGAGAGAGAGAGAGAGAGAGAGAGAGAGAGATAATAAAAAGAGAAAAATGAAGAGAGCGATTATGCAAAAAGACAGTGTTTTAAAAGAATTAATACTAAACATAACTAAACTTGATAATATACACAAATGTATTTTTGATTATCTTGATTTCAGAGCATTATATTTCACGTTCAGAAGCATCCTCAATACCCAGCCTTTAGACAATGTGTCACATTCGGTTTCTTCACGTCAATGACACAAGAGGCTGCCTACAATCTATTCTGCGTGATAGCAATGTACTTTATACCCCTTTTGGTAATATGTTGTACATATACTGCAATATTATGCGAGATTTCAAACAAATCGAGAGAAACTAGAGGTAAGTCGGTGTCCTTTTAACTTATTGATTGTTTCGTACGTCACTCTAATTTACATGCAAATTACATATCATCGCATGAAAACCATAAAAATATTTTTATATCAATATATATATATATATATACTCGGATTGAATAAATCAAATATTAATTAAATTTATTTTCTATATATTAACTATAAATAAATTTAACACTAACTAATATACTTATTTCATTTACAATCATGTTTTGAAAAGTAAATGCGTTTGATGCTTACAAAACTTTTACTAGCATAAAAGACATTAAATTAAATTTTCAACATGAAAATTAAATTGTAGTATAATATTTAAAAGCTCCCTAAGGCATTGGTATATTTCACAGGGTTGAATCTCCTCTCAAAAGCAATCGAATAGAAAATTAAAATTTCATATTTCCTGTCCGCTTCAGAAAAAAATATAATAGTACATTTAGAAATGGTTTCTTGTCATTACTGTACAATATATAAAGTAAACAAAGATAAATATAATCAGATTAAAACATAGCTTCTGGTTACGACACACGTTCTTGTATAATATAAAAAGAAAAAAACAGTTTAACTAAAAAATATTGGAAAATCGCGTAAATTGAGTCTGTCAGTACAATAGAAAAAAGATTGGAAATAGAAGCTAGTTAAGTTATAGGAACACATATTTACTTCACATAAATTAAAAAAAAAATAATGACGTTTTAGAAAACAAAAGTATATAAATTTTATTCGGTGTCACTATCGCTACTGTAATTCAAAACAATCAACCTTTTCTTTTAAGTGGCACAAACTTATCATCTGCATCGCTTGAAATATTTGTAAATTCGACATCATTCTTATTGTTAATGTTAATTTTTTCGGATGATTTGTTCTCTATCTTTTCTTTTATTAAGTTTTCATAAATTTGATATATAATAAATACAATGAAAAATTATATAAATTGAAATCTATCTGACCGCGTAAAATGAGATAGCGTAAATCAATACCGCATATAAAAAGTGCAGCGTAAATAGAGGTATAATTTGCCGTGTAAAAAAAGTTCCGCGTAAATTGAGGGACAGGTGTGTGTGACGAGTATATATATATATATATATATATATATATATATATATATATATATATATATATACTCGTATATATATGAAGTATTTCAATAATAACATGTATATTAAAATTATTTATATAAATATATTTCAAATTAAAATAAAATCAATAACTTACAATAATTCTGAACAATTTATACACTTTCAATAAAAACGAATCGAAAATTATTAAATTTCTAATAATTTTGGTACGTTTATATATTCGTGTATATTTGTTTTTGAATATTTATACACACACACACACATATATATATATATATATATATATATATATATATATATATATATATATATATATATCAATAAAACAAATTTGAGGATATATTATTTCAATCGCATTTAATAATATCAAAACTGTTCCATACTATTATACATAAATTTTCAATATGTTATAAAATACAAAAAAAAAATATCAAAACGAAATAATTCCAAATTGTTTCAATAAATACCAGTGCGTGAAATTATAATTTATAAATATTTCTAAATTTCATTAAATTTTCATGTTAGTGTGACCTATTTCGAAATAAGGTCATGATTTAAGAGGAGAGAATTTTGGGCTGAGTATCAGTGAATTATCTTCACATAATTGACAGATTAATTGCTATAAATTTCATTAAAAATCTCTTCGACGTTTTTCGTCATCTAAATAGTATAAATTGTATACAAACATTAAGAGTAATTTGAAGAATGTTTATTTTTATTTTTTTTCTTACTTTTACTTCATTGTTAAATATTTAAAATTTTCAAAAATCGAAGTCATTTTTTTTCATGCCGCTAACATTAAATGAATAATTATATATATATATATATATATATATATATATATATATATATATATATATATATATATATATATATATATATATACATATATATATATATATATATATATATGATTGTACACTTGGTACAATTGTACAATATCTTGCTGAATTGATTGATTCCAATATAAAAAATCTGTAACAAAAATCTCCAAATAAAAAATATTATTTTTTATTTTTATTTTACAGAATTAAATTTTAAATAAAAAATAGACATTTAAAAAAAACTAAAAGTCTAATAAATAAAAGAGAATCGATGATTAAAAATAATTTTATTTTTTTACTAATATATTTGGTGTTTTAAGAATATAAGAGAAGATAGACTGAGAGAGAAGGAGAATAAGAAAGACTAAATGAGAAAATAAAACAGTTGAATTCACCAAAACAGCATTTTGATTACTTATTAAATATTTAAAAAGGTTCAACTTAAATGTTCTTCATGCTATTAAAGTAAACCTTATTCATACTTTAACTAAATAAACAATATTATTTTTTATTGTCAATTCAGAAAAACGTATTTTTAAATTTGTAATAATCCAATTCTATATTATTTTATTCATTGAATTCAGTCCTTAAATATTTTATATATATATATATATATATATATATATATATATATATATATATATATATATCACCGCCGCTTCACTATTCCTTTAATATTAAAAAATACCATTGAATAAATATATATTGTGAGTTAATAAAATTCAAAATGAAAATATTTATTTCGAAGAAAGTTATTTTATAAAATGTATTTATTTCATAATATGTATTTATTACAGAAGCAAATATGCGTAAAAAAGCCGGAGGACCTTTATTTCTTCGTCGATCTGACATGACTAACATTGAGAGAGCTCGAATTCGAACTCTACGCATGACTGCCGCAATAGTTGCAGCGTTCGTATTATGTTGGACACCATACGTAGTCATGACACTTTGGTAAGTATTAATAATATTTTTATGAAACTATATATATATATATATATATATTTAAAAACAGTCTAAATATTTCAAAGACCCGTTTAAACATACTTGATCAATGTATTGTTCTTATAATCTTTCACAAAATACTGGTACTAGCCCTCACATTTAATCACATTTAATGCGTCACTAGATCTAGTCACATTGATTAACCTTACTTAGAATAAGGTTAAGATTAGAACTAGATACAATGGTACTTTAAACATTACTAGTAAGTGAGACCTTAATGCATTATTTTGAAATTATTATGATCATAGGGCAGTCTGGTGTTCCTTGGGAAGCCCGTTTCAAGCGTATTACCGTATAAATTCGCTTAAATATAACGTCGTCTTTGTTTCACATCGATAAAAATCTATTTCATTGAACATGAGTGTACTTTGTATCAACTCTTATATATATAAACCAATTGTATAACGTTATTATAATCATGACCCCTTATTTTTAAAAACTTACTTTCATTAAACGAAATACGTTTTTATCAATATAAAAATTATCAACAAAAAATACATAAGTAATTGTTCAAAAGTAACAAAAGTAGATTCATATCGATTCCTCAGAATATAAAAAACGATTCTAAAATTATATATAATTAATCTCATATAAATGTTAAATTTTAAATAAAAAATAGAAATTTTCGAAAACAAAGTCTAATAAATAAATGAAAACTGATGATTGAAAATATATTTTTTTTAATAATATATTTGGTGGTTTAAGAATATAAGATTAAATGAGAAAATAAAACAGTTTAATTCACCAAAACAGCATTTTAATTATCTATTAAATATTTAAAAAGATTTAATTTAAATTTTCTTCTTGATATTAATATAAACCTTATTCATATTTTAACTCAAAATGAAAAACTGTTTTCGATTTTAGATATATTCAACATGAAGTAAAAGCGCAGGTGTAATATACGCAGAAACAATTAAGAATATATTACCGCAGTTTATTTTGATAATAGTCTTCTTTCGTCAAAAGGCAGAACATACTCATATACATCATATATATATATATATATATATATATATATATATATATATATATATATATATATATATAAAGATAGATAGATATATACTTTTATTAAATTCATACTGAATCATCTTTAAATCATTAAATATCGTATTATTTACTTACTTTAAACAATATTAAAATAAATTTGAATAAAAATATTAGATGTACAAATTAATTCGGTGCCTTTTTTATAGAAAAAAAGTGTATGGAAAAATGGGATAAATTTCATTCCTCAAAATATCTTCAATTATTTATTGCTAAAAATGCTGCCAAGCAGCGGGCATGGGGGAAGTTGCTGTGATGCATACAGCATGCAAAAAATGCTAAAATAGTGGAAAAGATCGAAAATCTATTAAGACTTCATCGACACAAAGCAACAATTTTTTTTACTATAAAGGATTCATCAGTTATTCAGAAAACATAAGAAATAAATTGCATACCACCAGATACTTTGCTGAAATAAAATCTTATGTTATCTCTAATTCACTGTCGAAACGTTATTTTGGCACTGGTCGTCATATCGTTTTGTTCAGAGTGGCCGTGACAAAAAAAAATAATTACAAAACAAAAGAATCTATTGCGATGGAGATAACAAGCTATGCTGTGAATCAATGCAAAATTTTAACGGGTGACTGTGATCACCGGTCGTATTGAAAGGGTTAAACATCCTCGAAAAGATTCATAATTTACATATTAGCTTCAAATATAAAACTACTTTGGTTGTAAATAAATATTAAAATGCATTTTCATTACATATACGTGTATCATTTTAAATATATAAATTTAATATGCATTTATTGTATCATAACTCTCTCTGTCTCTCTCTCTCACTTGTATTCACTCTTAAAAACATTATTGCAATATCTTTTATATCACAAACGAAAATGTAAATATTCGTTCTTTCATTAAAAACACTTTTTAAAATACATAATCAACTGCTACCTCATAAGAAAAAAATTTCCATTTTTAAATGAGAATATTTTTATACGGCATTTAATATGTACACAAATATAGAGAGAGAAGAAAAAGAATTTCTTGATACTACAATGAATAATAATTAATTAACAAACATGTATATTTTTCATATGAAACACATTCATTTCGTTCGCAAGCGTTGAAAATACACATTTTAATCAAAGTTTTTATGAAATAATTTATTTTCAAAATATTCATCATTTCAGTAATTTAATTATGTTAATTAAATTCAGTCATTTAATTATGTTAATGTAGCCTGAAATGAAATCAAAAATTATTTGTAAGAATACGATCTAATATTTATGCATAATTATGAAAAATAAATACAAATGCACATTCAGGCACATGTACGAATATATATATATATATATATATATATATATATATATATATATGTATTTATGTATATATATATATATATGTGTGTGTGTGTGTATATATATATATATATATACATATACTCAAAATAAATATTTAACTATGCATAATAAATATTTTTTAATAAAATTCAAAGCATTCAAGTCGTATATCTTAGCAAAACAATTACGAATATACCACCCAATACGATGGAAGTCTTCCGGTATATTTTTCATTTTAATTAGCGTAGAAGTATTCTTAAATGACAGAACATGACTATGCATACAAATTAGTAAATACAATATTTCCAAAATTGATTTTATTTCCTTCTTAACAGACATTATGTACAAACCGATCTAAAATAATTGATGACGTATAAAAAATGTTATAATAAAACTTAATAAATAGTAAAATAGTAAAAATCCACTATCACACAGTTTCGATTTCCACGAATTTATTTTAAATTTCACAAAATATTAAAATATTTTCATGAAGCGCTCAAACACAGTACTGAAGTCCCAAACTTTGTTATTTTTTCGAAAACACATTATTTTATATAAAATATAAGTAAACATATTTATTCATTTTTTATATCTCATATATATATATATATATATATATATATATATATATATATATATATAAATTTTAAAATGAATTATCCATATAAAAAGCAAAAACTAAAAAAATTAACAAATCTAAATACACGGCAAAAAATAAATAAACATTGCATAGAAATATATTCCTATAACATATTCAATCAAATAAGTATAACAGTAACCAACCGTCAGAAACACACAACCTGAAAGTTTGAAATTTCAAAGCTAAATAGTTTTATTTGTTAGAAATGTATTTTCTTCAATAAAAAGAATATAACAAACCAAAACTACATGTCAAATATAATTTCAAAACGAATTTAACTCGACGTTTGTGGATATATGTTGCACAGACGTGTTAAAAACACTTATAAATATTACATATGTGTAGAATTAACTCACGTTCAAACAATTTTTCTCTATATTAACGTTCATAAAGTATTAAATATGAGAACATACTTTTTTACATTTATTATAAAAACATATGGAAAAAAGAATTTCTTCAGTACAGAGATATAATCATTACAGTTTCATATTATATCAAGAGTAATGCATACACACACATATATACATACACACACACATAATCCATATACTATTTATGCATAAAATACTAAAAGTTTGCAAAAAATAATCTACTGCCATGTTTATATAGACATACTAACACACAAATGTATACATACATACACACACACATATATATGTATATATATATAACGACTACGTTGCTATATATCTGATAAAAATTATAGACACAATGAGTTTTAAAAAAATATGTTGATTATTTCATTGTATGTATATATATATAACGACTACGTTGCTATATATATGATAAAAATTATAGACACAAAGAGTTTTAAAAAATATGTTGATTGTTTCATTCGGTTGTATAAAGTGGGCGAGCGCAGCGAGCCCGAGAATCGCTGAACAAACGAGCAGAGGGCGAAGCTTCTCAATGTATGTATACAAGTAAATATGTACACCTACACTTTCTCAACTATATATTCAAATGTAATATACTCAAAGCATATGTTTTTCATGTCATAAATTACTACGTTCACTTTTACTCACTGTACAAAATAAAACAGATATAACATAGTTCACGGCAAATGAATTTCTTTTACCTTATAACAACGTTAAGTATAAAAAATGCTCTTGAATGTCGTTCAATAACTCAAAGAATCGGTACAATCGAAAATCAAATCATATAAAAATATTTTCCTTTTACATTTCATTTCTAATTGGCTATTTATTTTGTATTCAGATTATAAAATCATGAATTAAATTGATCTTTTTAGTTTTCTCTCTCTCTCTCTCTCTCTCTCTATATATATATATATATATACACACATGCACACACACAATATACACAGTTTAAAATCAATAGTCATTCAGAGTGTAATTGCAAATGTTTCAAAAAAGACGTCGCAACAACAAATAAAATCCATGAATGAAATTCGTCACGCGTACATATTTACATAATTGCATACACACAAATGTATACACACACACACACACACATATATATATATATATGTGTGTGTGTGTGTGTGTGTGAATGTGCTGTTACTTAAAAACATTCAAATGTCTTCAAATGTGTATATAATATTGATGTTTATTGATATATATATGTTATACATTAATATATACGCTCATTGTCTAATTTTAACAGCTCAATTAAATTTTAATTATGTATATAAATGGTAATCAAGCAAACAGGGCTGTATAACATCCCTCTCAAATTGGATAAACAAATACCAATGATTAAATTAATCACATTGTTCTATAGCGTTCAAAGATCAACAAACGCTGAGTATATCTACCAACTGTCATAAACATCTAAATGTACAGACGAATTTCAAACAATGAACTTAGGAACATAATATGCAAATGTATTATTATTATGTTAATGTCTTTATGTGCCCTTCGTGTATGTACATATATATATATATATATATATATAATGTGTATGTGTATGTTGTATCATTAAAACCTCGTCGTACGTCGCTAGGAAGTTAACTCGTTACGAGAATTTTTTCATTTTTTCGGTAGTTCCCCGTTTACTTTCTTATTTTTTTTGATAACTTTCCATTTAATTTGTATTTTCATTTTATTATAGACGATAGATATATTCATCAAAGTTATTGATGTAAACCAGATAAAAATTATATTTATGGATCAAAAGAAAGATCATTGACCTGCACACATTTCTCCCAACGAGAAACAAATCTGTTTATTCCTACAAGATGGAATTCTGTTGTTCTGGAATTAACGAATTCATCGAAAGCATTTTGAGCCGATGCTTGATCTTTGAAAACCTCCTCTCGTACGAAATTTCTCAAACTTCTAAAAAAAATATAATGACATGACTATAACAAAAGATGACGGTAAGTAGAAAAATCGGCGCTAAACTTGAAATGATAAAAAACCGCAATTGTTTTCGCACCAACCTAATACTTAAACAAGTGGTAATCTGTTAGTATGATGTCTGGTGAGTATGGTGAATGCAGCAATGTTTCATAGCCCAATTCATTCAACTTTTGGAGGGTCAATCGTGCGACGTGTGGTCATGCATTGTCGTACAGCAGGATTTGCTCTTTTCGATTGACCAGTACGAGGACCAGACGTCACAGTTCTTGGTGCTGCTAATAACTCTCAGCTGAATGGTTTCCGCAGGATTTAAAAAATTGTAGTGGATTATATCTAGCGCAGACCACCGAACAGTCGCCATAATTTTCTTTTGACGTGATTTCGGTTTCGCGAAACGCTTAGCGGCTTCATTTTTTACAAACATTGTGTACACCACCTTTCTGTTGTCGTAAAAGATACACTTTTGGTCGCACGTTACAATACGATCGAGAAATTGATCGTTTCTGTGGTGTAAAAGAAGCGTAGAAAAAACTTCATAACGGAGATTCTTTTTGTTTTCGTTCAGTTCGTGCGGCACCCATTTGTCAAGCTTTTTTGATTTTCGTACCTGTTTTAAGTGATCGAGAACTTTTGAATGACTAACGCCTACCTTTGTGCAAGCTCTCGAATTGTTGTGAATGGTTCTGATTCATCTAACTCCTTCAGTTTGTCGTTGTAAACTGAAGAAGGATGCCAGCAACCTTCTTCATATTCAAGGCTTTCGTCTCCAGCACGAATTTTTTTGGAACTACGGTTGCACCGTACGTTCCTTAACAGTACCTACACCAAAAGCATCGTTTAGTTTACGAACAGTTTCTGCTGCTTTATCACCCGTTTTGTACTCTTTTAGAACGCTTTTTATAAAAAAGTGCTGTTATTTTCTTCTTTTCCATCTTTAATTCAGTAGCACAATTTGAAACAAAATTAATAATAAAACCAAAGTCGATGTTAGCAAAATACAGACCGAAAAGTACACTTTGAAAGGATAATTAACATGAACACGATGAAATGACACCTTCATTGAAGAAAATTAAGTTTAGAATTCAGAAAACAAAAATCTCGATTCTGGCCTACCAACCTAATAAACATATATATATATATATATATATATATATATATATATATATATATATATATATATATATATTATATATATATATATTATATATATATATATATATATTATATATATATATATATATATATACACGCACAAATACACACACACACACACATATATATATATATATATATATATATATATATATATATATATGCAAGAACTAGTATTAACGATTATATTGTTCTTTGCTAATATTGATTTATGGTGGACCGTTTTCTAATTGCGTACGTAATTGTGTTAAATTAAACTCAATTATAATTATGTGGGTACAGGTACTATACACTTAAATGGATTTTGTTCATGTATGTTCATTATATTGCCCCTAATTATTACTTTTTAAAATTTATTTCTGCTGCCCTTTGTGTTATAACGGTAGTATATACTGATATAGTGACATATTTTAAAAACTGTCCACAAAATTTACATATACACTTCCTCTCGAATATTTAGTTTGTATAGTGTGAGATGTTAATTAAAAAATAAGTTAATTATTTATTTTCATTATTCCTAATAAATATATTTTTTGTATACTATATAAAATCGCTAAATCAGTCTGACATTAAGATCTTATGTTTTATTTTCAAATACATACATATATATATATATATATATATATATATATATATATATATATATATATATATGTAGAATAGAAAAATCTTCTGTAAATTTCTCTTATAAAAATATTTATTTGTGAGTAAAATGCATTTTTTAATTAAATAATTCCAACTGTTTACTATAACCTTTCTCTAACGTTCAAACAGTATTTGTATGCCTCTATTGTAGAAGTTAATGAACTCACTATTGAAAAACGAAAGCAAATAGTTTTGAAGGCCTTCAAAGTTCTAAAATTTTTCTGTCAATACTGTTTGTTTATGAGCATGAAAAAGACGGTAATCAGTTATGTCTAGAGAATACTAATCAGAAAATTCTGAGTTTAAACTTAGTTTTCGTTGAATCTGCATCGAAATGTGTAATTTAGCATTGTTATGTCAAAAAAAGCCAATACCATGAATACAATATGTCTTAACTACTTTTTAAACAAAAATACAAAATGGAAACGTAAAATGAGTCTCTAGAAATAAATCTCATATTCATATAGATAATCTTTGAAAAACTATATTATTACCTTGTAAAAAATATCGATTTCTAGTTACGTTAGTTTTGCTGCTAATCAGTGGTACAACTTCAATACGAAAAGTTAATTAGTAATTAAAAGTGAAATTAAGTCTCAGTACAGAGAGATAATTAGTAATTAGGTTAATTAGAAGTGAAGGAAAAGAGAAATTTATTGTACTCCACAAATTAATATAAAACATGAAAAATTATTTTGAAAACCAGCTAAGTTATACAAAAGAGCATTTATACCATTTAGCTAAATCATCAAACATTACAAAAAAAAAACTGAAAACATTATAACAGGAAAATGTGGAAAATTTAACTTAGAAAAACTAATATATGTAAATTATAATAAAAATTTAAAAAAAATCATAAAGCAGTGCTTCGGAATCGGTCACAAAAGTAGAGAAATTCTAATTTATAGATAAAATGATACATATTTTATTAAAATATAATTTCAATGATAATGTTAAAAGAGCAGCACTGTGATATTTCTCCAATATTATTGAAAAATGTTTTGCCAATTTTGATTTATAGACATATATTAAGAATATATTTTAAATTGATACCACAAAATAATTAGTTTCTCCTTAAACCAATTACTGAACTTGTAAGTATTGACTTGGGATCTTTAAATAGTAGTTTTGAACTTTGTTTATTAAAGTAAAATGCAAATTTTCTTCGTATTAATGTCTTTTTTCTCTCTCTATTTACACACACACAATATATATATATATATATATATATATATATATATATATATATTCATGTATTATAAATGTAATAAAACTAATTAAACTTTTCTAGTTATAAGTAATATTCAGAATGGTAAAATTTTAAATATTTAAAACAAGACAAAACTTCAAAAAGGATATGTCTCAGATTTCAAATTATCAAATCGAACTTAAAATCCAATTAAATTCCTTCAAAGAAAAGAGCACTTAATCCAACCGTAATTAAACACAATTTACAGTTCTACAGTCTACGAGTAACAATATAAGACACTTAAGTCACAAAATTAAAACAATCGTTACCATAAATAATCATTAAAATGGAATACACACACACATTATCAACATTATAACATACTAAACATCACATAAAACATTCACATCTGAATTTAACCTGTAGCGAAACGAACGTGAAATTGAATTTTATTTAGAACGAACTCTTGCGTTTCTATTTCGTTACTATGACAACGCCGTGTACTTACTGCAATGAAATTCTCGTTCATAACAAAATACAATCCTATTAAAATAACAATAATTAATATGTATTGTAAATTATGTCATATAACAACTAATTGGTTGTTAATGACAAACACGATTCACCTTGAAGCATTCTGTTATTTATTCAAAATGATATGTATCTTTCAATTAAATATTATATCATATATTATCGAGCAACGTTTAAAATTAAAAATATTACATTATTGTATGATATTTAATTACATTATATAAAGTATTATCATCATTAATAACAGATAATAAATCATTTGCTTTGATTTTAAAAAATGAAAATTAAACATCAATATATATATATATATATATATATATATATATATATATATATATATATATATATATATATATATGTATATATACATAGACATGTGGGTCGTTTGATACTTGGTAAATTTCTATGATGTGGTGCCACCAATCATTTAGTAGTATCACTTTTCAAACCAGCTTAGGCGAAATTTCAGCCGAAAGCGACACGTTGTTCACATTCTACAGATGTTTGAAGCAATTATTGTATCAGTTACCGCAAAAATGGAAAAAAACGAGTAGGCCTTCTTGCGCCGATTCGTCGCCGTGGATGAAACGTGCGCCACTATACACCTGAATCGAAGTAGGAGTCGAACCAGCGGACAACGACTCGTGAAAGTGCGCCGAAGAAGGCGAAGACCGTTTTGACGGCTGAGACTGTTTTTTTGGAATTCCCAAGGAAACATTTCGATTGAATAGTTAACGAAGGGAAAAACGACAACACGAGCATATTATGCAACATTATGGGACCGTTTGAAACAACAGCTGAAACAAAACCGGTCAAGACTGGCGCACAAAAAAGTACTCTTTCACCAGGACAACGCGTCGTCCCAATAGTGAAATTGCACGAATTAGGCTTCGAATTGATGTCTCATCCAACGTACTCTCCGTACTTGGCCCCGTACGATCACTTGCTCTTCCCAAACTTGACATTTTGGCTCGGTGGGAAGAAATATTCGTCGAATGAGGATGTCATCGCCACCGTCAGTGGGTATTTTACAGACACGCTGGACCAAGTGTATAGCCCTCAATGAAGACTATGTTGAGAAATAAAATCGTTTTTTTTTTCAAAAAAAAAAAAAACTAACTTGCTTTTTTATCATACTTATCAAACGACCCACGTGTATATATATATATATATATATATATATATATAGTATTTTATATGTACAATAAATGAAAAAGTAAAAGAACATCTATGTGGTTTTTATGATAACAAAGAATCTTAACTTTTATTATAAAATGTCCTTTCTCTCTAGAAAATGCTGAACAAACTAAACCTTCAACTAAAATTTTATATAAAACTTAAACAATTGAAATCATTCTTATTTTGTTTACTATATTCATATTAAATTTTATATAAAACTTAAACAATTGAAATCATTCTTATTTTGTTTACTATATTCATATTAAAATTAAATAATTTATAATACTTTTAATCGTGGAAAACAATCGAAAAAGTTTACTATTACCGAACAACATTTGACAATATCTTTTTAAGATCTCAATTTATTCAATAACTTTATAAAGTATAAAAATGAATTAACTACAACATAAATCATAATGTTATATATATATATATATATATATATATATATATATATATATATATATATATATATACAAGCAACATTTTTTACAGGTACATGTTCGACAGAGAAAGCGCTATGCGTGTAGATAGTCGATTGCAAGACGCGCTTTTCATTATGGCCGTATCAAACAGTTGCATGAACCCGTTGGTCTACGGAAGCTACGCTATGAATTTCCGCCGGGTATGCTGCTCGGGATGCGGTTGTTTCCCGTCCTCTTTGGAAAAGAGTACCGCCCGCGAGTACAAACCAACTAGTGAGTATATATTCTTTCTTCATTATTCTTCATTATGTCAACTGATATTATTAATTGTTTTTTTAATTATTCAATTATTAATTCACTTGTTAATTTCCTCTTCACTTCTCTAATTCATTTTCCAGAGGCATGTCAATAACTGTTCTAATAAAATCCGTTATCAAATATTGTTTCAAATCTTTATTCTATACTCCTTATAAAGGTCCTAATATTGAGTTAAAGAATAACGAAAATCCGGTCCAAATTTTGAACTTCTTTCCATGTTTGTATCATTCCCAATAAAGAAACATTCAAGTTCTTTAGCCAGTGTAGTTCCTTTACCTATAGTATATGCAGTAAGTGTTGAAACCGGTTCATCTCAAACACTTTCAAATTCACTGGATATGGAATTAATGACCATTTCTATCAATTCATCTTCATTAAATTCGCTATCCGCCACTAATTCTTCAAGTTCAATAGAAGTCATATCATGTAACCCTTCTCATCCTACTAGACGAGCCGATCCTGTGATCTCAGAATATTCATTCTCTAATATTGGAATGTTATGTCCACTCAAAACCATATCACTTGAGTTCCAATTGAGAGTTTCTGTTATCGTTAGAATCATTAGGAAGCAAGAAACTCTTTACAGTCGTGTATGTTCCCATTATTTTGCACAGCAGTGTAAATGGAGACCTTTTTTAAATGCGCGAGAAACTGTTTTAAAACAAATTTTTTTTTGCAATTCTGTGACCGTGTTAAACTAAAATAGTACCGTGTAAACGGAAGTTTTTCCGTATTCATTCAATCGTGTTATACCGAAACCGTGTAATTCGACTATCGTGTAAATCGAGGGTTAGGTATACTACTTTATTATTGATCAAGTTATTTAACTACTTTAGAATGTTTATATTAAAGTAGTGTTCTCTTTTATCGACAAAAAATACAACATTTTTGCAATTACTTGTGAAGAATAAAAAAGGGGACATTAATAATTATCGAAATTAAAGACTAGTATTACCAGCATCAGTAGAAACCATTGTGTAGAAACAGAATACTGGTCGTTATTTTTAATACGTCAATTTTATTAAGGAAATAATTATATTGTAACAAAATATCAGCTTCAAATATGACAGCGTGTTTACGACAACGTAAAATTAAATTTGATGCTACAGTGTTAAAAAGTATTACATGGTTTATGCATAAAATGATTACGAAGTTTAATTAAACTCTAACGATTGTATAGATATGACAATTTCTCGACATAAATGTGTTAAAAGAATACTTATCATTCCTTAAAAATTTCTACACATACATTCTAGATTTCAGCGATAGTTTTACTCATGCGGATTTCAGCCAAGTAGTTTTAACCGAACTACATCTTTTCCTCCACATTTACGGTTTTACCATAGTTTTATCCATATATATATATATATATATATATATATATATATATATATATATATATTGATCGTACAGATTACAGTTAAGTAGATAAGAATCAAATGATTTGAAATGGACCAATACTCTCTCCTCTTTTAGTCGATTCTGTAAAACACAAGCGACATCACACGTGTTTAGCAACATTAAACCACACTTGAGTCGGTTATATTCGTTCCTGTCTTTATAGTCACTTTTCGATCATTCAATCTAACTTTTATTCGTAGATATAAAATCGCACGTCAAAATTGTTGCAAAAACAAAGATCGATTGGAACTTTCAAATCCCAAATTACACTTTAAAAAAGGCAAAAAAAATGTGCTGTAATTGCTTTTACGTTATTTAAATATTTTATTATTTGCTGCATATATAATAAAATATGGCAGTTTAATTAAATTAATAATTTTTGTATGACATTTTACATACAATGCACACACAGACGCATATATATATATATATATATATATATTCTATTTTCCAATGTATTATAAACATACAATGTAATAAAATTAACATTCACAAATCCAATATATTTGATCAGAAATTAATCCAATTTTGTTTAGAATTAAATTACAGAAAATATTGCATTCTGCTTTTTTATTTATTGTATGCATATGCATATATATATATATATATATATATATATATACATATACATAGTGAATTGTTTTACAAACCTTTTATTAACTATAAGATATATAAATATATGTGACGTGATTCAATTTAGGCTTCCGCACGGAAGTATTAAAAGGCGGCGCTATTTACAAGTAATTAAAAGTTCTATTTACAAGTTACTTAAAGAACAGTATTTTCATTATCATTCAACATCGGATATAAAAGATCTTTGGTTTATCTGTTTGTACGAACGTGAAAATCTAATTAACATTGATTTTAGGAAACAAAAAATATTCAAATAATTAAATAATATATATTAAAAAGAAATTTTCGTCGTTATTCAGCTATATATATATATATATATATATATATATATATATATATATATATATATATATATATATATATATATATATAATCAACATTATCCACAAAACTTTTCAATGACGTCGATTTCTTTATTTAAAACGTTGAAGTTTCATGACACCCTAGTCTGTTTATCTCATATATAAAACAGCAAAGTTGAAATCTGTCTGCGACAATGATCATATAGACATAAATGACTTTTAAAAAATAAGTTTATTGTTTCATTCGGTTACATGCAGAGGCTTGTACGTGACAAGTGGGCCAGCGTAGCAATGCCCGGGAATTGTTGGTGTATATATAAAATTCTAGTTATCCACAAAACATTATAGATGACGTCGGTCGACTAATCTATTTATGACGTCGCGGTTTCTATGTCACTCAAATATGCATAATATGTGTATTATTTTTATCTTATATATAAAAACACGTTGTAAAAAATAATCTATTTGCAAAAATGTTTATACAGACATACTAACATATATATTGTATATATTATTGTAGTCATAGCAACGATACACACACACTCTGATATAGTTTTTACAGTTGTTGTTGATTACTTACTTGCTTTTATTTTTCTGTGTAATATAAATTATTTATGTGTATTAATTACGTGTACTTCCCTGTGTTTACTTTTATCATAAATAAATACTATACTACATTATAAAGAAAACCCATTTATTTATGTTGAATTACCAATATATATATATATATATATATATATATATATATATATATATATATATATATATATATATATATATATATATATATATAAACCCAGACGTCCACTTGTTTATTTGAGACATGGCTTCTATGATACCCAAGCATATCTATTGTATCATTCGGTTATATGACATGCTTATAATTGATA
>CM068315.1:48026661-48029161 GCA_034766995.1 Acanthacorydalis orientalis | reverse complement strand
TTCTAATTCAACTAACGCCTTCAGTTGGTCGCCATGAAGTGAAAAATGACGCCTGCGGTCTTCTACATCTTCAAAGCTGTTATACCCAGTATGAAACTTTGAAATCGCCATTTCACCGTACATTCCTTAACAGTACACACACCAAAACCATCGTTCAGTTTACGAACAGTTTCTGCTGCTTTACCACCCGTTATGAACTCATACAAAAATTTTGCTCTTATTCGCTTCTTTTCCATTTTTAATTCAATAGTCCAATTTGAAGCAAAATGAACAATAAAACCAAAGTCGATGTTACCAAAATACGGGCCGAAAAATGCACATTAAAATTATATTAATATAAACATAATGAAATGACACTTCAATTGAAGAAATTAAGGTTAGAATTCAGAAAACAAAACCCGCAATTATTTTCCTACCAATCTAATAATTAAGATAGAAAAGGTATTGAATGATGATTCTTTTTATATATCTTACATACATACAAAAATAGGAAAACTATAAATAATGACGGGTTATAGAACTAATATTAATAAAGTTACAAATTAATATAAATTATAGTACTTTTCAGTCTATTTAGTCACACTTCCATTGAAAAAAATTAAAGTTAGAATTCAGAAAACAAAAACCTCAATGATTTTTCTACAAATCTAATATAATTGCACTGATTTCATTGAAATGGATTGTAAAAAAAAGACAAAAAAAACCCTTCAACAACTTAATAACATATTTTATTTATTTCAAGTTTTTTTATTGTAAATAATAGTTGGAGGTATGACTGTATTTATGAATGTGTATTCATAAATACAGTCTTACGGGATAATAATATATAGAAAAAAAAGTTATGTACATACAGACATATATATATATATATATATATATATATATATATATATATATATATATATATATATAGTATTTATAGAAATAAAAAATTATGAATGAACTATTTTGAATTTTTAGTTTTTCGGGTATTTTCTTCAAAAATTCTTTCGAATTTAGACTTTGAAGCGAAAAACAGTTTGGAGAACACTGCTTTAGAGCAGATTACAGTCAAATAATAAATACATACTATCAGTAAAAGAATCAATTTAAAAAAAATTGACAACTATACAATGGACAGCTAACAGTGCTTCAAGTATCAACATAAGCACACGCATATATATATATATATATATATATATATATATATATATATATATATATATGTATATGTATACATTCCCATATCTATATAAACAAATCAAAAAATCAAGTAATACATTTACGTGCAATTTACAGTAGATTTACAATTATAAACAGTTCTTTCCTTCGATATTTGTTTACACAACATTTACTGTAATGTTCTGTTGCACTCAACAACACAATTAAAATGTATCTGTTATATAAAAATGTATTACCTTTCTTGTCAGTATTTGTATGAGAATAAAATAATAATCCTAAAAGAATATTAAATCATTGAAGACGATCTCAATAATGAAAGCACTACACCCATGAATCGCAGTACTGACTGTCTGCTACACAATTATTAAAGCAGATAGCAACTTAATATGATGCAAACACATTCTTTTACACATTTTTAGAATTCTAAACCAATTGTTCCATTGGTGTCCGGAAAGCTATATATATACTAATATATATATATATATATATATACTAATATATATATATATACTAATATATATATATATATATATATATATATATATATATACTAATATATATATATATACTAATATATATATATATACTAATATATATATATATATATATATACTAATATATATATATATATATATATATACTAATATATATATATATATATATATATATATATACATATATATATACTAATATATATATATATATATATATATATACTAATATATATATATATATATATATATATATATATATATATATATATATACTAATATATATATATATATATATATATATATATATAGATAACAATATATATATATATATATATATATATATATATATATATATATACTAATTAGATAAAATGGCAGAAACGACACGAGTCAGATTAAAAGAATCTTATTTAAATTATTTTTAAAAAATAAAAATTAATCGACATTTTCTACTTCTTAATATTCTGTATTTTATTTATTTTATCTAGTAATAGATGTAAATTATAAATACATACATATTCAGTAATATATATATATATAAAGATAGATAGATAAATACATAGTACAAAAAAAAGAGTACAGACCTTGTAAATACTCGAATAATAAAGATGCCTTCTTTTAAGAAAAACAAATGTTTATACACCGTTCCTTTATTAATTTGACCGATTCATTACTTTCACTGATTCGTAAAACATTCTATTGAGGAAAAAACCGTGCAGTCATCCTAAATATATATTAACTTCTTCAACCGTAAGATATTTGTATTGAATGAAACGAAATCGATATTCATGAAAAGATTTCAAATTGTGAAAAAAGGATATCTTAAAATTATTTTTGTATTCACA
>CM068315.1:48011661-48024161 GCA_034766995.1 Acanthacorydalis orientalis | reverse complement strand
CTTATATAAAAACATAATTCCAGCCCTTCGCTTGACAGTTATGTCTGAAGTAGAAAGAACAACTTGAAATTAATGAATATATATATATATATATATATATATATATATATATATATATATACGTTTATGTGTGTATATTTGTACGTAGAAATTAATATTTTGCTGACTAAAAAATAAATCAAATTGATGTCATTACCTTTATTTCAAAAATTGTTATATTGATTTATTATACTCTACGTCAAACGACCTGTTTTATTGAATTAATATCTAAAATGTGATTTTAATTTTTCTAGTAACTAAACTAATAATAAGTTACTTCTATGAAAATAAATTCGTTAATAAAGTAATTTATTCAAGTACTAGTTAATTTAAAATAATATCAAAATTTATTTCTTATAAAATTTTTACACATTAATAATTAATGAAATTAAATAATAATTATAACTGTTTTTACACATATACACCCGCTATTAAAATATATTCTGTGATGTTTGTTAATTACTTGCTAAATTTTTGCACTACAAAAGGAAGACTAAACAGCGTTTCAAAACATATTAGATTAACCTTTAAAGTTATTCAAACGTTACATTACTTAAAAATTAATAGATTTTTTTACTTTTATATTTCTTAATAAAGTAAATATTTCTTGTTTACTGTTAGAAACGATGTAAAAATAGCTTACTATTATTAATTATTATAACAGTATGTAACTAGAACATAATTATATAAAGTTATATCTTTTTATAACTATATTAACGCTTTGGATCCGGAGAGGGGAAAGGATGCTAAAATGTTTTAAAAAATATTTTTCAATTAATTGGACATTCTTTTATAGTAAACAAAATAAAAATTGTAAATGTATCATTTACAAGAAAAAATATATTAATTCAGATTACCCATTAGAAATGTCACATCCATCTGATATATCGTGGAAAATCGTTGATAATATTCGGAAAAACATAAATCTCTTGATTGGAAAAAAATAATTGAAAGCGGAAAAATTGACTCGAATTGAAAATTTACAGAAACAACATTACTGTTGAGTGTGAAAAATTTTGAAACAATCAAGTGTACACAAACGATTTCAGATCGGGCACATCTTGTACCTGGAGAGTCTTGTGGAGTCTCGAATTTTTTTATACGCCTTCTTCCGATATTGAACTTTCGGGAAAAACGATATTATTCAACCCAGTTCTCAAGTTTACAATTTTTATAAGGTTTTCAATTGAAAAAAAATGCGATTTTTCTAAGTTTTGAACGACCGTATTTTTTTAATGAAAGAAAGAATTATACATTTAATCTCATTAGAAATAGATTAGTGACCTTTAAATATATCACCCAGAAGATAGCGTTCTGAAAACAAAGTTTCTTTGGAAAACAACAATGGATTCCTAGATACACGCCCGGCTTCAAACGGTTAAACAACATTACTGTATTTTATAAGAAAGAATATCAAATTATTATCAAGTTATGTTTTCATATTACGTTTTCCGCCTCTACTTAAATATAAAGGTTACATTTTTTTCCAAAATTAGTTACAAGTGACCAAAAACCAAACCAGTGAAAACGACTCATAAAATAACCGTGGAAATAAAATCAAAGACATATCAATTGAACAATATATATATATATATATATATATATATATATATATATATATATATATATATATATACATATATATATATATAATAAAATATCTTCTATTGAATATTAAATGTAAAACAAATATTAAATAGCTTTACTTTTTTATAAATAAATCAATCAATGTAACATTAGTTGTTAATTATAAATACACTTTTCTAATGAAAATTGTCAATCTTGATACATAAAAGAATGTTAATAAAAGTTGAAAATTAATTTACTTACAAAAACAAGTTCGATAAAATTCCTTCTTCGGAGACTTTTGTTTCATAATGTATACTCAATTAATTTTAAATGAGATAAAGAAGCGTTTTAATAATGTATATTAACTTTTCATCGATTCATATCAAATACAAGTTTGTTTGTAAATATAAAATTACAACGTATACTAATTTTAATGTTAATATTTTATAAATATCTGATGTAAAAAAAAATATTTATTATTTAAAATTGGGTTGGCCAATAAGTAATATCAGATTTCTCGGTAAATTTCGCGGACATTTTTTTTAATATAAAAAACTTTTTTTAAATAATGTATTGATCAGTGACTTTTTAGCATTTTGTATATAGTTTCATGATACCATCCTCACAGAATTTGTTATGTTTTTCAGTAGAAAATCTCGAAACATGCATTTCACGAGCCTCTAAAGAATCATTTTTTTTCCTAGTAAGAGAATTTTGCAAAGAACAAAATAGGTGGAAATCTGATGGTGCTAGGTCCGGTAAATACGGCAGATGAATGAAAACCTTCCAATTTAGGTCTCTCAACTTTTGTCGAGTCTGTAAAAATACGTTTGGCCTCGAGTTATCTTGGTGGAAAACTACTCTTTTCCTATTAGCAAATTCTGTACGTTTTTCCTTAATGTTCTTCTTCAGTCTATCCAATTGTGACCAGTATTTATCAAAATTAATGATTTGATTGAGAGGCAGGAACTCATAAAACAGTACCCCTTTCCAATCCGACCATACACATAGCATGATTTTCTTAGTAGATGTTGCCGTTCTTGATGGTGTAAACCGGCTTTTTTATTGTTTTTTCATATTGTTTATTGTAAAATCCTTGCTCCCCCGACTTAAAATCACTTTTTACATTGGAATTAATCAATTTAGCAAAAAATTAGATTACTTAAAATACATTTTAACAAAAGTCCTTACACTGAACTATTACTATATTCAGTTGTTTTAAATAAATAAATTAATATTTTTTTAACTTATCAATTATTTAATTTTTAAAATAATCGAGGAAAACTAACTTTTAAAAAATAATGTACGTTATTGTCGCGAAAACCATTATTTTCTTGGTGTAGAGAATCTAGTATTTTCTAAAAATAGGAGCATTTTTATACTAAACTGAAAAATATTCAGAAGTAATATAAAACAGACACAATCCGCTTACAATAAATACCGGTAACTAGTAACACACTTGCACACACATATATTTTAGAATAAAACTGAATCTAACAGATTCTGTCCAAATCCTACAAAATAGATTATTTATCCAGATCTCGTTACAAATAATCTGTGACTATCCTCTCTGAGTACTAATTTCTATCTATTATTAATTAGAAATGATACTACTGTAATCGCACATTTATGTATGGAATATATATATATATATATATATATATATATATATATATATATATATATATATATATATATATATATATATATATATATATGTTTGTATGTATGTTTGTATGTATGTTTGTATGTATGTTTGTATGTATGTATGCACCACATGCACATATCTATATCTTATAAATATAACCATTTCTAACGTATAATACAAACAAGAAAAAATTCAAGAGTTATTTCTCTGTGTACTTTTTCTTGCGAGAAAATTCATTCTGATGATCAAATAAAACGAAATATTCGCGATTCTCATTTTCCATGCACGTTTTTTTTCTTACAGTGGGTTCTGGGGTGACACGGAGTACGGTGACATTACGTGCTGTTTCCCCTCGATCACCGCCCCAACAAGCATCAATCGAGGTATGTGTCATCAATATCCCCTATCGGAATTTCTGTCTATTGAGATATTAATTTAATCCATTATCTCTACTACATTACCAGTATTTGCATTTTTTTTTATCAAGTCCCTTTTAAAATTACAATGCATACAACGGCAGTGCAAATAAGATAATTTAAAAATATGTTCAAGTTAGAAAGTGTGCTTAATTAAACACAAAATTTTCTTTATAAATGAAGAAGGAAACGATTTAATTAACAGGAGACAATTGATCGATTCATTTTAAGCGGAATAAACTAAGCATATTTTAATAATATATGAAACTATTTGCATATTATCAATTTCATTTATGTCATGTTTAATATTTTTTAAATTTTGATTCAACCGAAATGTTCCATTGAATTGTACTACGCATGAAAAGCACACACACATATATATATATATATATATATATATATATATATATATATATATATATATATTCTTTAAATAGTTACAATTAGATTTATAAAAAATATCATAATATATTCTATGAAAAATTATATTTTTTTCAGTCATTCGACACAAAATATAGTACCAAATACTACACAATCGTGTTAAATATTAGCGTTAATAAAAAAATAATTGCTGTTTTTGATCTTTAAATTCACATACAAAACCGTAATTATTTTCCTACCAACCTGATAATATTAATATATTAATATCCGTATTTAACTAACAATTTAATCCATTAATAATAATTAAATAGACAGACACATAATTTTATAAAATATATTCGTATGAAAAAAATTCATCAATCAATAGATAAATGCGAAATTATTGAATTAATTCATCTTTAATTGAATGAATACTCCGTAAATTCTATTTTCTCTTTATTATTGAAATTATATTACAAGAATGTTCTATGTAAGTACACTCATTTTTGATTATAATATCAATGAATGTTCTTAAAATAGATATTGCGGATTAATTAGACTATTTCAAAATATTAATTTACATATTAATTAAAAATTTCGATAATAGACAGATATCTAACTTGAATAAAAATGCAGTAAATTATTCTAGTTTCAAATTATTTCGAGTTGTATTGATTTCCTTTTATACTAATTTATGAATATAAAATTAATTATGTGCCAACAATGAATTAAAAATTATATTAATCACATTTCCAGGAACCCCATTATCTATGAACTACTACATATTGTATTTATCTTAACTATTATAATGTATAAATATAATTTTTCTCATATTTTCTCAAACATCCTACTCAAATATTCTTTAAAAAAAGTAAATAAGCAATGATCATATAATAATGAAATTAATTAAATCTTGCGAATGAATGAGTGAATGTATTTATTTGTATTCAACATACACAATGACCTAATTATTTAATTCAATATTGTAATATATTGTACATACACATACAGGTATTACATTGTTTATTTTATATTTATAGTTTAATACGGAAATTAAATTAATTTTTATAAATAAATCAACTTCCCACACATCACAATATTATCTATCAAAATATCTAATAATTGATTAGTGTAATAATAATGTAAAAAGAATCAATATTAGATCGTTGAATGGAGAGAAAAATATCAAATGTCGATTCTTTTGTGAAATTGTATTTAAAGTGATTTTTTACAATAATAAAACTACTTCAATGGAATTTATTACTATTTTTTACTAAAATACAACCAATACAATTAGTACATCAATATCAATTTGAGATCATAATGAAAAAAATGCATTCATATTTATTTGCAATAAATTAATATGTCACTATTTATTAAATTGTATCAAATAAAAAAAATACATAAAATTACTCAACTTGTAAAAGAGCATTATATATATATATATATATATATATATATATATATATATATATATATATATATATATATATATATATATATATAGCATTATAATCGTTATATATGTTTACACTAAACACACTATAGGTCAGAAACTGATATTACTTTTAACAAGTTAAATACGTAACGTTTGGAAAAACTTTTCTACTTGTACAGCAATTTCGAGAAATCGATTCCCTTGTGCGAAGAGCTAAGACACACATTTTTCTTTAAAGTATCTAAATTGAGCGTATATAACATATACTAAAAATATTAAATACCTTTGATAAATTATTTTCTTGCGTTACTTAATATAAAATAATTTAATATATAATCAACTAATTCTCTAAAATGGCATAATTTTCTAAATAACTATTATTGGAAACTCCTGAAATATAATCACGTCTTGTTCGACATGAACATTAAAACACACACGTTTAAGGAAAATAATGTGAGAACATTAAAACTAATGAATTTTGGGAAATTGAGTATATTATTATAACAGCGGTACTAATAGCTCGTGCATGGATTGGTCCCTATCGGGATATACTGTATTATTAACCCTCTTTGAAATAATGTTTTTTTCATAGAACGTTTATCTCTATTTCTTTATATATAACTACGTATGCATTATCACGAAATGACTAACGGGCAAAGTTAAATTGGACTGGAAAACAACGAAAATAATTTCAGATAGTAGATAAGACATGATATTAGTAGTAAAATTATTATACTGAAATTAACACTTGTAGTAGTCATTCAAAACTAGCTTGGTGTATTAATACGCCAAAAGTATCTTTTAACTATTTTATTTATTATTATTGTTATATATATATATATATATAGGGTTGAAACAGAAGTTCGTATCGTTTTTAATGTGAAATTCAGAGGCAGTGTTTAATTATTTATACATATATTTATTCTAACACATATGTACCATTTTGATCCGCCATCTTTCACGTAGTTTCATAATTCCGTCCTCACAAAACTTGGCATCT
Organism: Acanthacorydalis orientalis; assembly: GCA_034766995.1. Taxonomy (NCBI): domain Eukaryota; kingdom Metazoa; phylum Arthropoda; class Insecta; order Megaloptera; family Corydalidae; genus Acanthacorydalis; species Acanthacorydalis orientalis. Next base: position 48,017,691 of record CM068315.1, on the reverse strand, counting down.
TTCTGGGCGATGAATTGATCTAGGTGGTTTCTGCAGGCTTCCAGGGAAATAATTTTTTTTCTATTAAAGGAATTCTGAAGGGGAAAGATCATGTGAATATGGCGGGCCAAACTACACCAATTTCTGCCGTGTCTGCAAATGACCAATTCTGGATGCTTTTGATCGATGGTCGCATTTAATTGGTCCAATTGAGCACAATGCTTCTCCGAATTTATCGTTCGGTTATTTGGGTGAAGCTCATATAATACACAACACCTTTCCAATCTCACAGGATACACAGCATCACCTTCTTCGGATGGAAACCTGCTTTTGGAGTGGCTAACGGAGGCTCATTTCGTTTTTCTCAAGACCTTTCTCTGTCCACATTATTATAGACTATTCATTTTTCATTTCCCGTGATTACTCGTTTCAGAAATGGGTCGTTTTGGTTTCTTTTAAGGAGTGAATGAGTGATAAAAATGCTTTCCATTAAATTTCTTTTAGTTAAATTATAAAGCACACACACACATCGTAACGATTCACATATCCAAGTGTCTCCGAATGCCTCACAACACTCATATGAGACACTTGCATTATATCTGCGTTGACCTGTGTCATGTAACATTGATTATTTTCAATAAGTGATGCAATTTTATCATTATCAACAACTGCAGACCTCCCGGAACGCTCTCAATGGTTTAGGTCAAATTTTCCATCTCTGAACTGAAAAAATCACTTTCGGACAGTACTGTGAGCTACGGCATCTTTTCCATAAACGGCGGATATGTTTTTTGCCATGTCTAAAGCGCATTTTCCTCTCCGGAAATAAGAAAATCGTCAAATGACGAAAATTTACCTTATATTCCTTAATTTTCAATTTTAAATTTAACAGACTTAAAATTCACAAAATTGCACAAAAATATCAGAGAAATAAACGTTGAAGTGTCTTCTATCAAAATAACACACATGGAGTCATATTATATAACCGAACTGCGCGCGAAACTGCAATTAATAACTATTGGAAAACGCAACGAACGTTCGTTCCAAACCCATATATATATATATATATATATATATATATATATATATATATATATATATATATATATATATAAATCAAATCTGTAATAGCCTTTTGGAAACCAAAAAAATAACTAAATTTTCATACAGACAATTTTACAAATCTATTTTTGTTCTACTTTATTTTAGATTGCGCTTTTGATTACCTGTATTGCTCTTTACTATACTTGTGATTAACCTTCATCAGCGTCCGACATACACTATCAAATTATTATTATACTCTTTATGCATAACGGTTGGAACATTTCTTATTTTACTCTTCGTTTGGATTTCTCAATACTGTTTTATTGCTAAATGAGTAAAAATCACAAATTTAGTTTCGTCGCTAAAAATGAATGTCTTTCAAAAATCTATTCATTTGTTCAAGTATTTTATAGAGAAAAATGTTTCCTTATCGTCTGTTGTTTCTGCTTATTTATAATTTCCTTCGCAATATGCAGTCATATCATCGTGACGCTTTTTTCTAATTATGAATTGAGCAATTCCGATTCGCATTTTATTTTTATAAATCATTTGAATTCAAGCACAATTATTGTTACATTAATGCTAAGATTTTTATGTATAGAAGTCGATGTGTCCTTTTTGTGTTTAACAGATATGTTCTACTTATTCGATTTTTCTATAGTCTTCATAATTCTTCATTAGTTATCATTTCAAAGACACTTCGTATTTCCTTGCTTTGAACCATACAAACACATAATATTTACAACAGTAATTTAATAATGTAGCTTAATAAAGATGAGGCTTTGTGGTAATTATCAAAACTGAAAATTACCGAGCGTTTAGTAAACTTTTATTACGATGCAACTGCAATATATATATATATATATATATATATATATATATATATATATAATTAATAATGAAAGTATTCGTTCAATTTGTGTTTATAAATTATCCGTGCAACGAGTCAATTTATTAAGTAAAGTATTTTGAAAAAGGAATTGCTGAAGTTTTATGATCAGTTATTTATTTTATCAATAAAATATAATTTTTCATATCATTTTATTCTATAACACGCTTTTATGAATTTTATATTTAACAAATTGAAAAATTCTATAACACTGAAACAATGTATGTTAGCTGTAATGAAAATATAGATAACAGAGTTTAAAAAAGTCCTTTCTTTAAATGATTCTGATAAATGAAGTGGTGGTCGATTACTTCCTTGAACGAAAATTTAACACGACTTATTTTTTTGACACATTATAATAATAGATATGAATATATAGTTGTTCATATTAATTCCATATTTATTTTTATAATTTGTCAAAAAAATATGTCGTGTTAAATTTTCGTTCACGGAAGTAATCGACCACCACTTCATATATCAGAATCATTTAAAAAAGGGACTTTTTTAAACTCTGTTATCTATAGTTTCATTACAGCTAACATACATTGTTCTAATGTTATAGAATTTTTCAATTTGTTAAATATAAAATTCATAAAAGCGTGTTATAGAATAAAATGATATGAAAAATTATACTTTATTGATAAAATAAATAACTGGTCATAAAACTTCAGCAATTCCTCTTTCAAATTCTTTACTTAATAAATTGACTCGTTTCACGGATAATTTACAAACACAAATGGAACGAATACTTTCATTATTAACAATATTTATTTCAGTTGCATCGTTATAAAAGTTTACTAAACGCTCGGTAATTTTCAGTTTTGATAAATACCACAAAGCCTCATCTTTATTAAACTACATTATTAAATTACTATTGTAAATATTATGTGTTTGTATGGTTCAAAGTAAAGAAATTCGTTTCAAATACAAATAATGCATTTTAATTATAGATATCGCCGCTAGCGCTGCGGTTGAACAGGCCAATGAGCAGCGGTCAAATATCGATAGCATCGGACCAAATGGCCGGACCGAGCTTCCACAGCGATCCGACTGGCGGAACGGTTACAGTGCCAATGCTGACATATGAAACGATACCATCTTCTATAATATCTCCAGTTGGTCATCAGTCGACACATATTACACGGCCCAAATATCTTTTTGGATCACATAGTGTCGAACTTCCAAGGCATCTCTAATTTTGTGTACATAAATAAAATCGAAGTAACATTTTCGGATTTGTATTGTAATCATTTCGAATAGTGATATATCAATCACAAAAATTCCACTTTAATTAAAGAAATAAATTGTAACTATTTTTTATATATGTGAAATCCGAATTTTTTAAAACCGCTTTTGAAATTTAAAATAATGAATCACACTGACAATGCTGGTGACTTGAAAATATTCAAACAAAATATACTTATATAATTTATCTTGTTTATTTACTTCTATATAACTACTAAAAAATCAGTTCCATGTTCTTTATAATATTTTACATTTTCGTTGATAAAATAACTTTCGTCTAATATATTGTTTCCCAAAAATATTCTTTCAATAGCATATGATACACTCTTAACAGTTTTAAACTTTTTCTCTACTAGAGATGCTTCTATTCTACCAATAAAAACTATATATTGTTTATTAAAAATTATTCACAATTTAGCAACGTGCTCTATTATAAAATAATACATCTCAAAACTATTTTAAATCTTTCTCTTTTCATTTTTTAAACTGATATTAAGAACAAAATATACAACAATAAAATCCTGGTTTAAATCTAAATGTTGAAGTTCTGCCTTATGTTATTTATGTCGAAACAAAATGTATCACAAAAACTAAAAAAAGATCGAAAAAGATAATTACTATAACTAAATAATAAACTTCTAAAAATGTACGTTAAATGGCTTATTGGTTATTGGAGTTTTAGGGTGCTTCGACAGTTAAAATCATTAGCGCCCGATATATGCTGAATGGAATAACTCTTCAATGTACAATAGACAAATTTCAATTTTTAAAAAAATGTGCAAACAACAATTTACAATATTTATAATAAATAAAAAAATTAATAATTTGTTAGTCTATGTTATAATTTATTTCATTATCTTATATATTTTTCAGTCATTTCATAATAAACACAAATGTGTTAATCTTACCACACAGGTGTATCTAAATTACAAAAATAAGAAAGTACAATTAATAAACAAATATTAATGTAATCTTTATTAAAATTAATTTCACTAAATTTGTATTCTCTATTATTTCGAAAATTGAAATAAAACCTTGGTGCAAAATGCACCTATATACATAATTATTTACTTTTATTTTAAAATGTTTAAGTAAATGTGCATATATATTTTTAATATTTTATCGGCTGAAATTTTACTGTTCACTCAATAATCGATTAGATGGATGAAATATTCAAATATATTTTTTTAATATTTATACTTTCAACTAAGCAAAACATTTCACTATTATAAATTCATTTATTTTAACATATTTTCTATGAAATATGAGTTTATTAATGAATCTGTATACCTAATTGCATTTCAAAATAATAGTATTTATATTTTATGTCACTTTATTCTCAATTCAAATGAATGAAATATTAAAATGCACAAACATATCTAGTAAAACATACATATTATGTTAAAACAAAACTAAACATACATACCAAAAAAATGTAAAAATGGCTACAGGTTCCAAATATTTATTATATGCAATACGAGTAACTAATAAGCTTTATTTCTCATATATATATATATATATATATATATATATATATATATATATATATATATATATATATATATATATATTGATTAAAAATAAATAAATAAATGCCATTATAGTGAAATGAAAATCAAAAAAATTAAATGTAATGTTTCTATTTTTTTTTTACTTTTCCAAATATTATAAATATCATTCAAAGTAAATGGAGTCATAAAAATGTGATGTCTCTGTTCGATTGTATAAATCCACTATTCCAGTAATCGTGTTCAATGTCAACTAAAAGAAAAATATATGAAATATTCCGAAAATACATTGTCAAAAAATTTATAAACCTGGATAGAATGCATGAAGATATAAATCTTCAATACAGAATAAATGCATTTCAAATCAAAAACATGAAACTTACTAACTGAATTGTCAGTCAGTAAGTCAAGGCATGCAAAGGACTTTTAATTGGCCTAGGGTTTCATCGGTCATTATACCGTCCAATAACGTCTACAGAAAATATGGACACCAATTGCGTACACGCGCAGTGTCATACGTTCTCACAGACATTACTAGGACTGTCGAAAATAGAGGCCATCTAAAGTTATTATATGCGCCTGACCTATTAGTTGAATATATCTGTACTTTGCGAAATATGAAATATAAAAAGGAATATACGATTTAGATGCTAATTCTTCATCAATTATCTAGGTTTATTTTTATATGTGCCAATATATGTTTGTATGTGTATATATATATATATACACAAACATATATTGGCACATACAAAAATAAACCTAGATAATTGATGAAGAATTAGCATCTAAATCGTGTATATATATATATACACACACACACATTATTTATATATATATACATACATACATACATAATATATATACATACACACATTATACTTACACACATTATCTTACACATATATACATACACACACACACACACACACATATATATATATATATATATATATATATATATATATATATATATATATATATATATATATACACATACACACATATATACTTACACACATGTGTATGTGTGTATATATATATATATATATAATATTCAATTTAGGCTTCCATATGCAAGTATAAAAAAAAACGTAAAAATTAAAAAATAACATGATTTTCTCATTTTTTTTGTTTTTTAATACTTTGATGTGGAAGCCTAAATTGAATCATCTATATATGAAAGTAAAAGAAATGTAATTTAAAATCGACAAAATAATTTTAAGTCTAAATAAATATACAATTTATATGTAAAAATACGAAATGAAAATGTTTTTTATGTACCTATCTTAATTATTTTTGTTGTTGAATAAATAAACAAAAATATCTATTTTGTCTTTTTTTATAAAAGTATAAAAATTGAACCTT
>CM068315.1:47999161-48006661 GCA_034766995.1 Acanthacorydalis orientalis | reverse complement strand
ACCTTGCACATATTTATGTTTTAATAAACTACTCATTTACATACATACCATTATACAAGTACACCAATACAAATACACAAAAAAACATACATACTTCACTAATTACACTTTTCAGTCAAATATTTTACATAATGTATGTATGCATGTGTGTGTGTGTGTTGTGTGCTGTGTACACACACACACACATTATATATATATATATATATATATATATATATATGAATGCATGTATGTACACACATTTCAACTTTTAAAAAGGCAATCTTCTTAACAAATTCAGTATCTTTTTTATTCTGAACGAATATATAGATACATAAAAATTAAGAAGTATTAGATAATCAGTCAACCTAATAGTTACAATTCAAATAACTTTATCACACCAAAATATCATATATAATAATAATAATACATAAAATAATAAATATAAAAACAAAATTTGTAATTAAATTTTATTGTTGTATTAAATACCTGAATCCAGATATTGACAATTTTTTGACTTAGATTCGGCTGCAATCAAGATGGCACCGAACTTGCGTTTCTATCTCATCAACACAATAGAGCCAACCATACACAATTGTAAGTTCTATGCAAAAGTACCCAAGTTTCTACTTCTATGAAGTAATGTGAGAGAAATCAATATACAAATATTGATTTCGAACTTATTCAAATTTTATGTAATTCATGTATATTCTTTTTTAGCACATACTAATATTTTTAATATCTATTTTTGAAAAATTAACAATTTTGCATTTAAAGAAAAAAAAAATATATATATATATATATATATATATATATATATATATATATATATATATATATATATATATGTATATGTATATATATATTATATATATATACACACAACTTAAATCGAAGAAAACGGATTACAGGTAAGGAAAAGACAAAGAACACAATAGGTAGTTATTTCCGTAAATTTAAATACTAATGAATGATAATTACAAAAAAAGATAAATACTACCAATATTTTATACAACCCTGTAAGAGAGCAGTAGTATAGTACAATTTACATTTTATGACATCAAATGACGTTCAAATAACATGCTAACGAAAAATCGAAGAAAACGATATGTGGAAAGATAACTTTTATATATACTTTGATAATTTATCATCGTATTACATATGGAGCGTAATTATTTCATTTTGCGCATTACTTGTCACTGTTTATGCACATATAAATTACAATAAATGTGTTAGTTTCAATAAAAGTAATTTTATCGTACATATTAAACACATTTCAATATGATTCATTTTCTTAATATCACTTGTGTATATATGTATATATATATATATATATATATATATATATATATATATATATATATATATATATATATATATATATATGTCATATTTTAGAATTTAAACAGCACTATCAATACTCAAGACATTCAAAATGAAAGTAATAATGAAGATACTGACAAAATATCTACAAGGGCAATTAAAAATAAAAAAATTGTAGATAAAGCTGTTGCAAATTTATCTCCACAAGAATTACTCATGGAGAAACAGTATGTAACACTTAAAAAACACTACATACAAATATATATATATATATATATATATATATATATATATATATATATATATATATATATATATGCAAAAATAGAAAACAAACATATTTGTTTCATTTTTAGAGTTGAAGCCCAACAACTGACTGCAATTTTAAATTTACTAAAAGCACAGGAAAGAAATGAAATAGAGACTTTAGAAGACTTAAAACACCAAATGAAACTTTATCGTTAAAATTATGAAAAAAATACTTGCACTCTAATTAAAGAAAATAAATGATCAGAATGATTCTAATAATATAAAAAGTTAAATAGATCAAATTTTACTAATAAACTTAAATTAGTTATGTGTTTATACATTTTTTTTGCACAGACACACTATTTAAATCAAAAAGTACTCATGCAAATTTTAAAAATATATAAAATTCAAAAATAATACTTCATTTAATCTTAACAGAAAGAAAAGTAATAAACAAACATTTTTTTCTTATTACTCTACATCAATAACAAATGTTACTCAAATGATTGAAAATGAACACATTAAAAACAGCATTCATCTAAAAAAATTCTCTCAATGTTAATGAATGCTTTTTTTACATCAACATTGGAAATACTATATATTTTAATTCCTTTATTAACAATTTATTTTTTCTAACTACAAACTTTCAGAACTTATTAAAAAAGAACCCTTTTACTTTTTCTGTTCACAAACTGACCAAAAAAAAAGAAGAAAAATTCATTTATTTTATTTAATAAATACATTATTTAATTAATGCAATATTTATACAAAATATTATGATCACTTAATCATTACAAATAAATGCATTTAAATTTAAAAATTATTTTTCACCTATTAACAGATTTGAGTTTAATTCTTTTTAGCAGTGTGGACATATATATATATATATATATATATATAAATTTTTGTTGTCGCTAGGTTATACAAAACCTGACAGTCAATATGAGTTATCTATTAGGCAGTTTTTAATTATGGTTATATTATTGTAAAAAGGTTGTCCATAATTTTTTAATCATCGTAGATATAGGTAAAGTTCTAGCCTATAACAGCTATACTTTCGTATGTTTTAGGCGGCGTAGTCGTGTTCCATTAGGTGATAGAGGGGCTAGTGAAGTGTAGGACAATTCATACGAGTATCATATAGACCATAGATAAAAGAATATAGACTGGGTACCTAATGTAGAAAAAATGCGATACGAGTTATCAAGGAAACTATAAGGAGACCGAACTCTTAATTGCCTATTGTAATCAATTTATAAAAAAATTTTCGAATGGCGGCGCTAGTAGCAGAATGAAGGGACTTCTGCGCAAAGGCGCACAATATCTGCAAGTACAGCATGTACTAGCGAAATAATCGTAAACAAGACAATAAGGACTTCCAGGTTAGAATAGCTCGATCACGTGTTTTTAATACCAAATGCGTTCCGCACAGAAGTTACCGACTGAAACTCACTAACAATCACTTTTCGCTGTACCCAAACACCGGAGTTCGGTCTCCTTATAGCCTCTTGCTAGTTATAAACAAAACACCCAACACTGCACTAGCGCCACGGGAACACATATCTGCTGAGAGATTGGCCGTTTTGTGTCATAGTGCTGACAATTAAAAGACTCTGTGCTGATAAAGTCCATTAGTCCAGAGAGTCGTTTATCTATGATTTGCCTGTAGACATTTTACAGCATGTATAATACAATATTATACATAGATAAACAGTATATACGAATTTTAGTTATATCAATTGCATCAGAATCTTCATCTATGAATAAAAAAACTTAAGATTGATAAATTCTCTAGGTTTATTTTCTATTGTCATCATAAATAATGCAGAAACGAATTTTAAAATGAATGTAGGAACGCGGTCACCAATAAAAAGTCAAAATAATGACAGAAAAAGTAAAAACTTTTCATATAGAAGCACACATATCAAATAAAATGAAAAAATCTAAAAACGAAGTAATGAAAAACATGATTGGATCCTATCTTCGAAAAAGGAACTATAATGTATGTATAAAGGTTATGTTCATATATATGAAATGACTCACAAATATCTCTTTTTCGTGACAAAAAATAATTTTATAAAACACATTTTATTTTAAGGATTTATACACCAACAATAACACTGGTAGTGTCTGTAAGGAACAAATTGCAGTTACACTACAAACAGACAAATATTTATCAAGATTTAATTCTATCCTTTTTAGTAGTATAAACAATGATCCTTTGCAACTTGCACAATATTTTGCCAAGTGAGTTATATATATATATATAAAATGTATGTGTGTGTAAAATTAATATTCAATAGTGTTTGAAAGTAAATGAATATACAACTAATTATAAAATATATTAATAAATTATATTCATGTATATATGTATATTTTGAAATGTAAACTATATTTCAGATGGCTCAATTGGATAAGCTGCTTACCGTCATGTAAAATACAAACAGAATTATTATCTCTCGCGAGACCTTTATTGTGTCATTTACATCTTGAAGCATTACGAACTGATCATTGTGAACAAATAGCAGCACTTAAACGTCTTCATCAAGAGTTACGTGATAAAGTTCACACAAATGGTTTGTAGTAACATTTAAATTTTGATCATATTTATTATTTTGTACCATTTTTTTTACTATTTTTACCTAATGTATGTTATTATTTTATTAGTTGGAACTTAAAATAAATTTATTTACCAATAACAAGTTTTATATATATATATATATATATATATATATATATAGGTCAAAAAGATTTTTTGTTTAAAATATTAATTTCCAAGATTTTTAGGAAGAATTTTTTTTCATATTATGTTTTTATTTGTACTTCCGAATTTCAAATACATGACTACTTTATTTTGTGAAAGATGTAGATTCTTTATCGCTTGAATATATTTTGTAAGATTGGGGCTTAACAGGATGTAAGTGGACTGCATCTACAATATTTCTGAAAAAAAAATAGTTTTATATTTATTTAAGAGAAAAAAAGATAACATGTTTCATTTAAAAATGAATATATGCATTATATATATATATATATACACACACACGTATGTATGTACGTACATACACACATAAAATGCACTTTATATTTTGTATTAAAACAGAAGTGTCAAAAATCATTATTTTTTTACTTTAAATCATTTATGGAACATATTTCCAAATAATTGAATTTGTATTTACTTTATTTTTTTGAAATATGGAGACATCAATACATTTTTATATTTTAATAACTAAAAATTTTATCTTCAATTTTTTACATATCTGTTATATCTTATATATGCACTGAAGTATACAGTTTTAAAACTTACTTAAATTCTTCATAATTTCTGCTGCTGTTAACTGCACGTATTTTAGCATTATTTTTTTGCCAATAAAGATTATCATAATCAATATTATTTATAAAATTATTTTTTAATTGTTCTATTTCGTTTAAAGTCATTATGTGTTTTGACATTTTCAAGGTTATATATGTAAACAGTTAAGTTACCATAGTAACTTATACAGTATTCAATATAATGTTTAATTAACTTAATAACACAGAACATTTAATTAAAGGAACATTATAATTTATACTGAATAAAATTAAATCATTCACTTAATTCAATAACAATAATATAATTTTTAAAAAATATTTATAAACTTAGTTTTTAATATAAATAATGAAAATAAGTGGTATATAATTTATGTACATAAATAATAATTTTTGTTCAATATTATATTTATTTATAGATATATCAACTGACTTCATAAAACGAGACATAAAATATGAAGTAGACATCAGTATACCAGTTCTTGATGAATTAGCAAATATTTCTATTATACAAGATATGGAATGCTATCCTATTGTTCAAGAATTCAGGTTAAAAATTAGTTATAAAACTATACTTTTGTTTAATGAATACATATATATGTGTATGTATACTTTTAGGTCTTGTAAATATCAAATTAAATTGTCATCTAGTACTGTCCGGATCCTTATGGATTTTTTTGCAAGACATGGTCATGTTATGATGTTACAAGTAATGTAGTTATGATTTTTATTTCTAATAAACATTCTTTCATTACACATCATCTAATTTTTTTATCTTTATAATTTTAAAACAAATTATCATATTTTTAACAAATAAAATAAAAACCAAAAACATTTAATAACAATTTTATTTTCAGGTATTACAAACATGGTTTGATATTGAAATTGTTATTGAAAAATCTGATAATCAACAAGAATTTGAACAAATTGGTACAAATGAAAATGAAACAGTCCATAATCAAAATAATGACTTAGAAAATTCAGATCAAATGGTATTTAATAAATTACAAATACAATTGAATATAGCCCATTCAGAATATAATTATAGTTCTGTTGTAGGAACAGCAACCATTACAAGATGTTTGTAATGATACTCTACTTAAAGAATTTGAACAAAGTATTCTTCAATTAGAAAAACAGTTACCAGATATATTACTTTACAATATATATAATAATCAAAATGAGTATGTAACAATAATATTAATATATTATTATTTTTTAATATAGTTGTAATAAAAAGTAATTCCATACTTTTGTTGATATAGAAATTGAAAATAAAAATTACAATTAGTATGATAATGTAGGACATACAAAATATGTAAATTCTGTATGTTCTTATTTTTACACTATCTTTTAGTTGTGCTGCTACCTGTGGTGCTATAAATCCTAAATTTGAATATGTTGCTGTTGGCTTTGAAAATTCGGATTTAAAAATATGGGTAACTAAACATAATAAATGTTCATCATTCCAACCTAAACGTTTTCCTTTAGCATGTACAGATGGATTTGAACATAATGAAAATGATGAAATTTATACTAAATACCACAATGAAATAATATTACGTGGTCATTCACAAGCTGTACAAGATGCAAAATTTTTACATACAGCAGATTATATCTTGTCAGTTTCTCATGATTCAACAATGAGATTGTGGAGCTTACAAGAAGGTTGCAATAAAGCATTATATAAGTATGTAATTTAATCTTAATTTTATTAAAATTAAAATATTTTCTTAAGTTTATTTATATTTTCAGTTGAAAGTATGTATGTTACTTTTCTAGAAAAACAATTTATATGTAAAATTTATATTATAATTATATAAAAAACAAAGACTATTTTGAGTTAATGTTTAATAAAAAATAATTATATTTTTAACATTTAAAATTTCAGTGGGCATCAATATCCCATATGGTGTTTAGATACAAGTGCTCTTGATATGTATATAGCAACTGGAGGACAAGACAAAACTGTACGAGTTTGGACTTGTGAATCAACAACACCTTTACGGATATGTGCTGGTCATACTTTAGATGTGCATGTATGTAATTTAAGTCATGTATTTATTTATATAAACACACAAATATATGTGTGTGTGTGTGTATATATATATATATATATATATGGTACTAATTTTCAATCACAGTCTGTAAAATTTCACCCAAATGGTCTATACATTGCATCTGGCTCTTCAGACCGAACAATAAGACTATGGAATGCATCTGATGCTAATATAGTAAGATTGATGACAGTACAAAGAGCTGTGTATGCTTTGGATTTTAGCCCAGATGGAAAGTATTTAGCTTCAGCAGGTTAGTTGTTTTTTGTAATTTATTTACATTTTAAAATCATGTGCACATATGTGTTATAACTGACTGAAAATAAATAAACTGTACATAAAAATATACTTTTAAAATATTTGGAAGTAAATATACTCTTAAAGTATAGTTAAAAAAAAAATACATTTTAGAGTAATATGTTCAAAAAGTGTTACATATTATTAAAATTTTCAAAATCAAAAATATAATTATATATATTAATACATTTTTAGATTAAGTTTATTAAAAAAATATTAATGTAGTTTTGTAACATAGGTGATGATAAAAAAATTCAAATATGGGATTTAGCATCTGGAAATCAAT
>CM068315.1:47959161-47996661 GCA_034766995.1 Acanthacorydalis orientalis | reverse complement strand
TGATTTTACCTCCTATATCTACTTGTATTTTTCAATAATGATAATGTTTTAGCCATAAGTGGAGCTTTGCGTGGTTTTGATGATGTTGCTACAAAAATATACATTTTATGCACAATAACAATCATCATCAATAAAAATTACCTAATTTTAAAATGATTAATTAAAATTTAATACTCACAGGTACTGATGGGTTTTACGGGATTTGGAACGATAATATTGCTACTTCCACTCGCAGAACTTGCAGAATTTTGTGCAGCTATTCGAGATGCAGGTGTAGTAATCGGTTTAGCATTACTTGCAGTCCCCCATTTCGCCTAATAAAAAGAATCATGTATATAAAATAATATGCTCGTATGTATAACAAGAAATAATCAAATGTACGTAACATTTGTTTTTCAGAGAAGAAAAGATTAGGTTTCAAACAATTAATTTTATTAAGATATTTATATTTTAATATCAAAAATTACTTAAGTGAAGGTTACTCTAGTACTATCTTGAACACTGTACAAATTATATTAAAAAAAAGTATATCCATTATTTACTTTCTTGCTATAAAAGTAGAGTATTCTTTTAATTATTTCTTAATATATACATCTGTTAATTCACTTCAAATGTTTGTCTACCTTAATTATTTTATTTTTGTTAATTACAAATCTCATTTACCATCTTTCTGCACTTCTCACAATAACAATATAAAATACAACACTGAATATGTACTTTCAACATATTTACAAAATTGTTTCTTATAGATCTAAAAATAATATGAAATATTTTCTTTCAGATTCAGTTGACATATAAGTTTAATCAAATTAATTATATAAATAAGATGAAAAATAGCTGCTTCATAAATGCCATTCATTTACAAATAATTAAAAATAAAAATTTACCTGTTTCTTAGCTACAGCTCTTGGTGGTTTTACAGTACTATCTAAATATGCTAATTTTGTTTGGCGTAAAGGAGTTAACTTATCAATAGTTGACTGTTTAATATTTGCTGTAAGTGCTTTTAATTTTTCTTCACGTTCAAATGAAAACCTTGTGTACGCTTCACGCCAAGTTTCCAATTCCTGGCGTATTTTTCCTCTAAATTCACGTTTACAATGTTGCTCCCATAACATATCAGTATCTTCTAATAAATTTGGATTATAATATTCTAAAGTAGATAGCTGATCAGGAGTTGCTCTTTCTAACACTGGTTGAAGTATACTGAATGGAACTCCTCCAGTATATTCTAAAGCTAAACAAAGGAAAATAAAATATAAATAAATTAATGAACATTTTTGTGAAATAACATTATTAATTTATCTAAAAAATATTTTAAATATTTCCAACTTTCATGTTAAAAAATCATTCGCTAACCATCAATGTTTTCTTGTAAAATGCGTATACATAAGTCAAATAATGAAGGAACGGCTGCCCATCCACTTTTATTTCCTGAATATACTTTGGTTCTAAAATAAAATTAATTATGTAATCTGATATATATATATATATAAGCATATAATTTATACGCTTTTAATATTTGTTGACTATATACATATTAGATATTTTAACTTTTAACCTTAAATTTTTATGACTCATTACAGCTGATAAAGCTTCTTCTTGAGATACGCCACGATATATACTAGATAACTGATTAACAGTACTAGGTAACGGTTTATAATTTGGAGAAATTACTGGAAGATTTATATCAATATCCAGTTCTGACGGTATAGCAGGAAGTTTTACAAGCGGAGACAATAAATCTGTTGGCTTCGAAGACTGTAAATTTTTATATATTCAATTATAATATATTATAACAAAACAAGTATTTTTTTATTTAGAATAAGAAGATATATATATATATATATATATATATATATATATATATATATATATATATATATATATACATATATATAATCACAAATGTATTTGATAAGTCAATTTTTTCTAAATTTATTTTAAAAATTCAAATACAATACTAAAATAAAGGAATACTTGAAATTAAATTAAAAATCTATATTTTATTTTGTACTCAAATTCCAGCAGATTGTTGAACAATACAGAGCTCAATACACTAAAGCAGAACAGATGTTTTATAAAAAGTCTCACAGAAAATGTATTATCAAGAAATTACATGAACTACCGACTTTTGATGTAATGTCTAGAATTTTCATAAGACATATTTAACTATGTTAAATCATAAGAATAAATTAATATATTAAATTTTGTTATTATAGAAAAAAATTATATTATCTTCAACCTTACTTATATTATTTTACTGACAATTATTCACATACATTAAAATGAAACTAACCTTGTTATCAGAAACAAGCAATGTTTTGGTTGTCTTTGATGACTTGCTAGATGGAAGACTATTGGTAGAATTGTTATTGACTTTTTTCCTAGCAGGTGAAGATAAATTCTCATTTTTTTCCATCATTCCAAGAGCCTCAGCAAAACTAGCACCTGAGTAAGAATTAATTCCTTCTTCATCATCACTATATTCTAGAGTCTTTTCTACTTTTTTCTTATTATGTTTACTTAATTTGTTATTGAAACTTGTATCGGTTTCTTTTTTTGAATAATTCGACGTATTTTGTTTACTACTACTACTAACTTTCTTATTTTCTTCATCTTCATCACAACTACTTAGTATTTTTTTACTTTTCTTAAATTTCTGTTCATCATTTTTTTTCTCTGAACTTGACTTCCGATGTGTTTCATTTTCTTTTAAACTACAATGACTTTTATTCTGATCACTATTTTCATATTTACTTTTATTCTGATCACTATTTTCATATTTAACTTTATTCTGATCACTATTTTCATAGCTACTTTTATCATAATGACTTTTTTTACTTTCATCTAAATTCACATTTTTTGAATTTTTATGTCGATGTTTTTTACTATTTTTTACACTAGAACTCTCTTTATCCTCAATATTTCCACTATTATTCTTATGTCTAATTTCTTTATCACTTTTATTTTCAGTTCTTTTATAACTGTGTTCTGTAGAATCATGATTTTTGTCATATTTATTTATTTGTTCTAGTGACTTTTTTGATTTCGAATTATCACTTGTTACATCTGGTTTTATTTTTGGATCACATTTATATGTATTTTCTTTTTTTCCTCTATGGTTTTTTTCTTCTTTACGTTTTTTATGATTATTTGAATCTTCATCATCATTTTTCCGTTTATGATTTTCTAAATGTCGATTATGTTTTTGTTTTGAAGTTTCCTTAATTTTTTCCTCTTGCCTATTCTTATCATATTTATGTGATTTAGCTGTTTCATAATGATTTGCACTATAACTTTCATCTACATAACTTTTATGTTCTTCATTTTCCGTAGAAGTTGTCATTTCTGTTAAAAATAATATACATTACATTTTTTTGTACTACATATTCGTACACATGTGTGCATGTGATATATATATATATATATATATATATATACACACACACACACACCTATATATGTGTTTAAGTTTGTATATATATGAATGCAAACACAATATTTATATATTCAAAATAACCAACCACAATCAACTTCTGAATTTTCTTCTTGTTCCGAACCACTTGATTCTTCTGCAGCAACCATAGCCTTCCATTTTGCAACCAAAGCTCGAGCTGCATGACCAACACGACCTTCAAATTTTCTTAAAGAATTTACTGTACGTCCAATTCCTGTTTCTTGTAAATGACTAACAGTGACCGGTAATGTGTACAATTTATTTATACAATGTATCATCTAAAATAAAATTAATAATTCAGAATAAGAGTAACATTTAACATGATAATATAACTAAGGTATTTGAAGATATCTTTAAAAAAGCAATATATTTTCAACTAAAATGAATTCAATAATTTACTATTCTTTATAGTTCATTTATATTCATAAATATTTGTATCTCACTATTTTTTATATTGTGTGTGTGTATGTACGTGTCTGTGTATATATATATATATATATTTTTTTTTTTTTTCATTTTTAGTTTTATATATATATATATACATATATCAAACAAAAGATATATATATATATATATATATTTATATATATTTATATATATATATATACTAGAATACATCCAGGTCTAATAATATACTTTTATACAATTGTACTAATTTTCTATTTTTAATAAACATCTTAAATTTACTATACTTTTTAAGTTTCAGCCAAAATTTAAAAATAGATATATATATATATATATATATATATATATATATATATATATATATATATATATATATATATATATATATATATATATATATATATATATATATATATATATATATATATATATATATATATATATACATATTCACATATACATGCACATATACATTTGTGTACATATTTACATATATAAACAAAAAAGAATTAACAGAATACAAAATACATAAAAAAGAAATAAAATTACAAAATTAATATATAAGAAAAAACAACAATTTCAGACATCTTAACTTCGACGTCAAAAGGAAATTGTGGCTAGGTTATCATTTTCTTGTTAAGTTTATTTTTTTATAAAATTAAAGCGTTTACTAATTTCTTAAGCTCACATACTCGATCATCATCACCACCACATTTTTCGATGCTTCTTTGATAATGTTCAATAACTTTAATTATTGACGTACTGTCCATATTTGTACAAACAGCTGTTTTGGACTTAGATTTGTTTCACATAACTATTGACAGTTTTACCAGTGCTTTCAGATCTCTTGTACCTTTCCTGGTCATTAAGTAAACAATGTCGCCAATAGACAATAAATTAATTTCATATCCACATACAGTAAATATATATATATATATAAAAGGTGTATACTTTGTAAATATATATATATAAATATATATATATATATATATATATATATATATATATATATATATATATATATATATATATATATATATATATATATATATATATATATATATATATTTAAAACGTGTATACTTTGTAATTGTATAATTTTTAGGGTGTTGATTCAAGTTGGAAATTAAAAATATGTAATTGTTTTGATTGATTTTATTTTTTTGTTTAACATAATAAAAATATATTCACTCCTTTAACATTAATATTTGTATCTATGTATGTCGCGATGTGTGTGTGAATGTGTGTTTACATATATATATATATATATATATATATATATATATATATATATATATATATATATATATATATATATATATATATATATATATATATATATATATATATATCCTAGACCATTCCTAGACATTACTACTACAAATATGTATATAAAATTCATTGCACTGTCAATTGTATGCATAGATAAGTTGTGTGAAAATGTTTCATATTATATTATTAACATTAGACTGAAAATTAAAAAGAATTGTATACATACATACACACACACCCATATATATATATATATATATATATATATATATATATATATATATATATATATATATATATATATATATATATATATATATATATATATATATATATATATATATATATATATAATATACACATTAATTTCTACAAGTATCATCTCTCTGCTTTTATCTAATTCTAATGAATGCAATTATCAGATTTTTTTATTTGACATTACAATGTTATAAAACAAAAACTAATTACATGAAATATATTTAGAGATCTAATTTATTGCACATATAAAAATTATACATTTGTATAAATACATAAATATTATTTCTTTATGATTGAGTAATGCACATTTGCTTGCTGGCGTAGTATATTTGCTGCTTTTTCTGGAGTAAGATCCCGTTGACTCTGTGCTAACATTTCATACCTAAAAGTTATTCACTTACATAAAAAAAAATTTCTTTAAAAAAGAAATAAACTTACCCAACCATAAATTTTTTCACACTAGCTGATCTTAAAAGTGGTGGATAGTATACTCCATGGAAGGTCCAATGAGACATATCTTCATTTATAAAGCTTCCAGTTGGAGCACCTGTTGTAATTTTATTTAGTTTGTTTCAAAAAAATAATTTGGAATTATTTGAATCATTATATAATATATACGTAGATATCTAAAAATATTTACCATGCCAACCCATTGAATATGGAAATGAGCATTCAAATATATTATCATATTTACAAGTAATTATTTTCATTATTTCAGCAAGACTATTTTTCTCACATTCAGTTAAATCAAAGAATCGATGAATATGACGACGAGGCAATATCATAGTTTCAAAAGGCCATGTAGCCCAGTAAGGAACTACAACTACCCAATTAGAATTTTCACAGACTACCCTTTCCTAGAATGGGTAATGTCATATAAAATAAAATTTTATTTACTTCATAGGACAATAGTGATCATTAATTAAATGAAAATAAAGACAATAAAAATCGAACATAAATATGCACATTCAAATTTACTTTAATAAAAATAATCTGACTTAACAATTTAATAAACATGCCTTCAATTTTAATTCCTTCTGAGCATAATCTAATAACATTGGTCTTTCATATTTCTTATAATACTCCTGCTGAGTCTGATTTTTTATTTTTGGATAATTTGGCAAAAAAGAAGAGGCCCAAATTTGACAGTGAGGATGTGGGTTTGAACATCCCATCATAGCACCCTTATTTTCAAAAATTTGAACCCAATCATATTTTTTGCCAAGTTCACTTATTTGGTTAATCCATCTATTATTTCAAATTTGATTAAAATATTATTTTACTAATCAACAATCGGTCTTACTCATTAATCACTGCAATTAATTCTTCAACAGTCATTAAAGGTATCTGTTTACTTGAATTTGGATGGAAGCACATAACTCTACATGTTCCATATGCTGAAGCTGCTTGAAAAAGAGGATCATCATTTTTAGGTGGTGCTGGACCTTCTTCAACCATTGCAGGAAAATCATTTGTAAACACATATACAGATAAATATTGAGGAGTTATCTAAATCAAGTATAAAAATATATTAAATTACATTTCCTTTAAAATAATTTTAGTATTAAGTATGAAATTTTCATTTCATATTAAAATACAGTTGTAAAAAAATACTGAAGATTGTTGAAGATATTCTAGATTTCCACTTCGTGTGTAAACAAGGAAGAATATACATATAGTCATTTATTACTAAATGCAGTCATACAAACACACACATATATATATATATATATATATATATATATATATATATATATATATATATATATATATATATATATATATATATATATATGTACACACACACAGACATTTTTATTCATTCCTTTAAAAAGAATGGTCAATAAAAGAAATTAATTAAAAGTATTATAATTAATGATTTCTTCTATGAAAACTGATGAAGACCAATAACAAAAAATATTTATAGAATTTTATTCTGTAAATAAAAATGTACAGTAACTTTATACTGGACCTTCTTCAACCACAGTAGGAAAAACATTTGTAAACACATAAACACATAAACAGATAAATATTGAGGAATTATCTAAATAAAGTATAAAAAGATATTACACTGTTTCCTTTAGAATAATTTTAGTATTACATATATATTATAACTTCAAAATATATGAAATTTTCATTTCATATTAAAATACAGTTGTAAAAAATATTGATGATATTCTAGATTTCTACTTTGTGTGTAAACAAGGAAGAATATACATATAGAGTGGATAAAGTGTATTCATAACTACACAAACACATGCATACATAAAAATGTACAGCAACTTTATCCCAAACGCCGCAACACTATTGGCATCCTTAGCCTATTTTCAAAAATAATTGATAATTTAACAATTGCAAATATATGCAATATGTATTACAATGCATAAACATATATAAATAAGTTTTTTTTATTTTTACTAATTAATAGGTTATCATTGTTTGATGTATAACTTGTATATACATACTTTTCCATTAGCACGTTCAACACCAGGGCACAAGGGATTATTAGGATCAAATTCGGGAACATTTGTATTTACAACACGTTCTATTTCGCCACTCCAAGGACGTAACATACGATGAGGCGACACCAAAATCCATTCATTTAACAGTGGATTGTATCTTAAATGCTGATGTTCTAAAAAAAAAATGATTTATTTCTAATAAAAAAAAAAACAAGCAATAAATTTACCATCAAAGTTAAAGACCGACATTGTTTTCTTGCTGTAAATATATTTCCACCTAAAATAATTTAAAACAGAATGCTATATTTAAAGCACATAAGTGCTATTTAAATAAACTGCAGTTGTATAATGATTCTTGATAACACAGTTGCAATTTTTTCTTCAATCTAATCATATGATTTTTATGTCACGATATACAATAAAATTTCAAATGTCAGCAAAGTTATCTCTGCTAGCGTTTATAGCAAGCGGAAATTTTAAATAATTTAATGACCACCTATTTTATTATATATATATATATATATATATATATATATATATATATATATATATATATATACATACATACATATATATAAATTAAAATTATCCACAATAATCTGCGAGAATGTTGATGTAGGCATACTAACATGATCCATTCAATACAAATCCATGACGTCGACTTATTAATTTAATGTTTCATACGGCTACATGTGCATGCTTATAATTGTCATATCTGCAAGCACAACGAGCCCGGTGATTGACGAGCGAAGCCCCGTAAATTCAAAAATAGTTTTATTGCGGTGAAATATAAGTTCAACGCTGCAGTGCTGTTCGTTGAATGGAAATAAGTATGGGGTCCAGGATTTTACCCGTGTTGCTTTTTAGCCGGTTTTGAAAGAAAAGTAGGTTTTAATGGAAGTGAATATAGAGTAAGTTTTGGCAGTTTGATCCCGGAATTTTTTTTCAAAAAATCGAAGAAAATGAGCTCTTGTGTAGGTATGTGTGTAAGCATATGTATATATATATATGTGCACACAGTATTCCCTCCATATCCGCAGTTGTTCCATAAACTACCGCGGATAATAGCAAAGCAATATGTCGTTTTTAATTTACGTATTATCTATTAGTACACACCTATGACAAAGTTAATTGATAAATTACACACAATGCATTACAATCATTAAATAATGAAATACATTATTACTATACTTGTGCTCTTTCTCACTCGCGAATGAATGAGTTTTTGACGTTTTAGCTTAACCGTCATGGTGCAATGAAAAATGACGATGGAGCAATGAAAAATGTCATATACACATAGTTTAAATACATTTTTACATTCATTTTTAGAATTTTTCATTTAATATTTTCGAGCCATGGTATAAAGCGGATAATCCAACCTACTGCGACTGTGTATGTACGCGCGCATGTGCACATTCATTAAATGCTTTGAATTTTATCGTTATACCATTGTACAACACACTACATACAGTGATAATTTATAAAAATTATATATATATATACATATATATATATAAATAATACATGTACATATAATATAAAAGTATTAAATTCTATACATACCATACAAATAGAAAATTGTTTATTCAAGAAAATTCTCTGTTTTTAATATATTTAATTTAAAAGGGAAATTAATATTAAATATTTGGTTTTAATACCAAAAAGAAAGGTTTACTTTTATTAATAAAATATATAATTGTCTTGTGTAATATTCTTAACAAGATATGTATACAACTGCCAATATGGGTTCAAGTAATTTACATTATATAATTACACTGTAAACATGCTAACACAATAGTTTACTTATTAAAACCTTCACAGGATATAAATTTTACACCTATTAAAAATCATAAAATTCCAGTAAAATAAAAATAATGACAAAAATCAAGTTTCAAAAACTGCATCAAAAATTGATCTACACAATCAAAATCAAAAACAGTTAAATTTTCAATAATCAAAATTTATATTGAAACATTTTTTTTATGTAACAAGCATATTAATTTATTGTGTAATAATAAATTTACCATAAAACTTTACTGGTTTTGATTATATTAAAAAATATAAAACATTTTTATTATATAAACAAAGGAAATTCATTTATACACATACATACATACATATATATGCTAAAAAGTAATGAAAAAAGTAAACAATAAGTATAAAACAATTATTACTTTATTAGTTATTATATCAAATATGTATATTTGTATTTGTTTTTCGGGTAAGTTATGTACATTAAATATCTATTTTATGTACGTAAACATAAATGAGTATTACTCATTAAATGAAAAGTGTTCTTTACAATACTGAAAAAAGTAAACATAATATTTTTCTTATCATTATTAACAGTTCAATCGCAAGTTAATTAATTTTGCATCGTTAAACATTTTAAAACTAAGTACAATATCGTAATGTACCAAATTTAAAAAGCTAAACCAGCTTCTGAATAAGTGTTGAAGATCTTCTCAACTGAATTGACATATGCAGCAGTTCTCATATCTAACCCAAGGTTGAATTTTGCTGCTGTTTTGAGAATGGCCTGAAACAAATAATGTTCATGAAGATATATATATATCTCTCAATATATTCAATATAATTTTACACGAGCTGATCGTTCCATAGTATAATCTAAACCAGAATGCACAATATCCTTTTCAGAAGCACCAGAAATTTTCTTCTGGAAAGTATCAGAAGGAGTAACTGGTATAGGTCCACAATCTTTTCCAAAATGCCTTTCTAAAGACTCTTGAACAGATTCTGTAAATAAAGATTTTATATATATATATATATATATATATATATATATATATATATATATATATATATATATATGAGAGAGAGAGATCAAAAAAGGTAAGTTTTTAGTACACATACAACCATTCCATCTGAAGAAAACGTAGTACTTTCATTTTAACAAGAACATAGCATTGTATGTAGGTTTCACTTTAAATGTACTTACGCAACAGATGATAATTTGATTCACGTTCATATTTAAATGTTAGACGACCATATGATACATGGTTTAAATTTTTTAACCATTCAAAGAAAGATACTGTTACACCACCAGCATTAATGTAAAGATCAGGAATAACAAGAATTTTATGATCTATTAAAATTTTATCAGCAGCTGGTGTAGTTGGTCCATTGGCAGCCTCTGCAATGATCTGTGAAATCATTTTATATTATTTGTTATAGAATATAAGAAATACAAATACAGGTTTTAAATGTTTATTTTAAGAAATTTATATTTTAATTATGTATTAAAAAATTATAAAAAATTAAATCAAATATATATATATATATATTACCTTCGCTTTAATTTTTGAAGCATTTGCAGCAGTGATTGATTTTTCTATAGCAGCCGGAACCAAAATATCACACTTTTCAAGCATTAAATTTTCTCCTTTATATGGTTCTGCTTCAGGGAATCCCACAATTGTGCCTTTTTCAATTCTATAATCTTCCAATTTCTGTAACAATTTATTTTATTAATTATCATCATATATACAATAAAAAACAATACTTCATTAACATATTTTGTTTCAGTGTATTAATATTAAAAATCAATAAATACATATTATTCGTATTATTAAATTTATATATTTAATATAAATTATTAAATATATTCAAATATATATATATATATATATATATATATACATATACATATATATATATATATATATACATATATACATACATACATACATACATACATACATACATACATACATACATACATACATACATACATACATACATAGATATATTAAACTGAAGCTTTTCTTGTAAATATTTAATAAATTGAATGTTTACCTTAGGATCAATACCATTGGGATTGAAAATGGAACCATCTCGCTCAATTACACCAATACAGACACCACCAGCACGAGTGAAATATCTCATAGTGTGCAGACCAACGTTACCAAATCCTTGAATTATATAAGTTTTACCTTTCCAACCTTGTTCAAGTCCAATAGCATTCATTGTTGCTTTATCCTTCAGAAAATTATCGACACCGTGAAATACACCACGACCAGTCGCTGAAATACGACCATGAATACCTCCTTGATTAATCGGTTTACCAGTAACACAGGCATGAGCATTAATATCCATATATCCAATTGTTTTAGCATATGTGTCAGCAATCCAAGACATTTCTCTTTCCCCAGTGCCCATATCAGGAGCAGGAACATCAACACCTGGTCCTAGAATAAAAAATTAAATATTAAAAATATGAAGAAAGATGCTTAACAGCATTAATAATATGCACATATCAGATATTTATATACAATTAAATTTTGAAAATAATTTATTGGGAGTTTTAAAAAATGCTATTATATATTCATACATAATTACTTAAAACTTGTTCAACTAATTATAATTAACATTTTTTATGTTATGAAAGTTCGATATTTTACAATAAAATTTTAATAGTAAAATAACATGTATAATATTAATTTAAAATGGAATACAAAAATAAAAACAAAATAGTAATTAAAACAATTAATTACAAATTGCTTTTATAAATAATAATATACTTACCAATGAATCCTTTCTTTGCAAGTTCCAATGCAAAACGACGTGTTATTTTTTCAAGTTCATGTTCTGAATATTTCTTTGGGTCTATTTTAATACCAGCTTTGGCCCCTCCAAATGGTACATCAACACATGCACACTTAAATGTCATAAGGGCCGACAATGCTTTAACTTCATCTCTATTTACATCCAACGAAAATCGGATACCTTTAAAAACCAGTTATATATTTATCTCAAAATTATCATTTCAATTACTTTTTACTTGCTACATATAAACAATAAAAATACACATTCATACATACCGCACTTAAGTAAATAATTTCATTATATATATATATATATATATATATATATATATATATATATATATATATATAAATGAAAAGGTCTTTTTCAAGGTGAAATGCAAGAGTAATTTTGTTAATAACTAATTAAAGAAAAGAATTGATTTCCCAATTATATGCTTGAATTAGCATTGTATATTTTTATAATACAATTTTGGTTACAAAACATTTACTGACTAATACATGATTCTAAATTAATGTGAATAGCATTAAAAAAAACATGTGGTTTGTAACTATAAAATAAATTTTATGCTAATGTGTGTATGTGTATAAATATATATATATATATATATATGTACATACATACACACACACACACATTAGCATAAAATATGTGCACGTACATATTTAAATATTAAAAAAACAAAAACTATAAAAATTACCACTATATCGAATATCCACTATGACGAATAATAATGCTCTATTTAGAGAAAATTTTGACTATCAACTATTTTCTTTATTTTGAATTTATTTACTTCGTTTCATTACTCTACATTTTTTTAAAAAAAAACAATTGAATAGATCTTAAAAGTAACAAAATAATAACCAAAAGTAATATCTAAATTAAATAACAAAAAATTCAATATGAAAATTGATTCAAAAGTATAAGATATCTGCCGTCTAATTAACTGAAGGATGAAAAAATTCTGTACTTATAGAAAACAGTAACGTTTAAAATTATAAACACTTAATATTATGAAGTAATTATTATAAATACTGTAATATTCTAAAGTAATTCACTTATTAATAGGTTAAAACGATTGTAATTCATAAAAAAATGTAAATTTAGAAGGCTCACGATTTTTATAAATTAATAATTGTTTTTAATGAAAATACCCTTTTTTTCAATTCGATTGTAAGGTCGTTTAAAAAGGGTCAAATACTATACAAGATTTATAAAAGACGATTAATTACGAAATATGGTAATGATTAAAATAATGTGTAATATATGATTGCAAATGATACAGTTACATACAGGTATACGCCAATAATCCGAAAACAACTTGACATAAAAGAGGAAATCCGAAGAGTAATTGGTGAGATAGAGCTCCAGTTGAGTGGGAATGTTATTGACATTTTTTACTAAAAAGAATGGTTACTTGTAAGAAAGCACGCGGCGGTTACTTACACGATATATTTTTCATTTATAAATGGCTTACCCTTAACTATTATTTACAATAAAGAGGCTTGAAATTTCAGCCCAAATACTGTTTTATTTCAAATTAAAAAATTGCGCCCTTATTGGAAAACCCTGCGCGTGTGTATGTACAAACTTTTATATATATATAAAATCATCAGCCTCTGTCAATCCACTGCTGGATAAAGGCCTCTTCTATTATTTTCTATTTTGTACGATTGAGTAACTCTCTTTTCCACTGATTTCCAATAGAAATTTTAATTTCCTTATCCCACCTGTTCATTGGTCTCTCTCTTGGTCTTTTATATTTCTTGGTTCCCAGTTAATAATTTTTGTTCTCCCTCAGTTGTCTTCTCTTCTTGCAACATGCCTCGCCCATTTCCATTTCAGACTTTTTACTCTTCTTATTACATCTGTGACTCCTATCTGTTTTTATATCCATTCTATTCTTTTCCCATCTCTTTTTGTTATCCCTAGCATGCATATTTCCATGCTTCTCGTCTATAAATCCAAGACATACTGGTATTTGGTATTCATTTGATCGGCCAATTACTTTCCTCATTGCCTGAATGTGATTCATTGTACTAAATTCGCTTCGAAATCCTGCTTATTTCCATGATTGAGCGAAATCTAGCTGCGCTTGTAGACGTTTTGAAATTATTTTTGTACAGAACTTATATATTGTAGGTAGTAGACTAATCGGCCGGTAGTTTTTCAAATTCTCTATCTTCTTTTTTTGTGTAGAAGAATACGGTGGGTTCGTTCCATTTAACTGGGATAGTTATTTATTCTATACACGATATGAATATGTTGGCGAGAACTTTTTCAGTTCAAGTTTTTTCTCCCACCAACTTGAAGATTTCTATTATTATTAATCCATCATTCCCTGCTGCTCTTCCATTTTTCATATTCTTTATTGCATATGAGACCTCTTCCAGCAGTACGGATGGGATACATTGGCTTGTAAGTTTTCTATCCTAATTTTCTTCATTGCATATACTTTTGTATAGCTTAGAGTGTAATTCTTCTATCCTCTTGATGATCGATGTCTTGTTAAATATTCTCTTGCCATCCTCTTGCATTTCAGAAAAATAATATGCTCTTTGCCAATCATGGCTCTGTTTCATTTTTCTATAAATTCTATTTTCTTCGATAGTCTTTACAATTAGCTCGTTGTTGTATTTTCGAACGTCTTTTCTAATACACTTCCTCACTGTTTTGTCAAGTTCGATGTACACGATTCGGCCTTTTCGTTCGTTCCATTTCTCTTCTCTTCTACATTAAATATTTTTTATGTGATTTTATTTTAAGGGTTCCACCTATTTTTTGTACGAACTTTTTAATAATTTCAACCACTTTTTCTTCGACATTCTCATTTTCGTTTTCTAATATCTCTATTTCAAATTCTACTTTTCTTTCTTTTAGCGTCTGAATATTTACTATCTTATTCGAATACAGCTCTGTGCAAAAAAAATGGCACCACATTCAATATTTTACGAAACTTATAAGGTACTACTTAATTTGTTGTAATTTAATAATATATAGTGTCAAATGTTTACTTATAACTCACTGGTGAAATGATTTTAGCATTTTTTTAGAATTACACTTCAGATACAGAGAAATCCCCGTTTTTATGAAGAATAAAAAAAAAGAAAAGTAATTGACAAGTGATGAAAACAATATAGTTAGTTAGCAAAGAAAACCCGGTTTATAACATCAACAAAAATCAAGCAGGAGATAAATTTGCAAGTAGATTTCTCTACTATAAAAAGAAGACTTATCGAAAAGAATCTGATTGGCAGAAGTCTTACAAAAGTACCATCATTGAACAAAAAACATTTAGCAAATCGAATAAAATTTGCTAAAGAGCACATAGGTCGGCCCTCTACTAAATAGATACTATAATATAATTATGGAGATTTATAGTTGCTATTTCATTACTTTTTATATTAAAACAATCCATTTATTACGTTACTTTGTTATATTTATTTTTGAAAATCTCTATATCAAAAAGTGTTCTATTTTTGCACAAACTGTACATACATACATACGTACACAAACACACATACACAAACATACATACAATCATTATCGGACGCTACTAACCTTAGCTTTCTAAGCGTCCTAAAACTCCAAACAACTAACTAGCTAACCCTCATGGAATTTTGAAACGTTGAGTTGTTTAAATTGAAAAAAAAATAAATAAATAGAAATCAATTGAATTGATGTGTTTTTTTAAAAAAATACTATTGTTTTTTAAATTAATACAAATAAGAAAGATTACTTAGTATTTTTAAACTAAGCATTAAAAATGATGCCAGTGGCTTCATGTCTAAGAATTTTTTAGGCAAAGTGCCAAGTACAAATATAGAAAAATAACAAGTTCATACCTTTACCTAAATTGTTCATTATACAGTCTATTTTTTCTTGTTTAGCATTAATGACTTGATGTATACCTTACTTTGTTTATATGTACTCTGGCCTAATACATTTATTAGTTTATATTCAAAGCAACAAATATTAAACATTTTGATACCAATGAATATTCGAAGTAATAATTATTCATTATTATACTTTAAGATTTAAATACACCATAAATCTATTTTCACATTAAAAACAATATACGATTTATTGTATTCCTACTCGTAACTATTATATAATTAACAGCCTATTAACAAAGTACAGCGTAGTATTTTTATATTTTATTTCATATTATAAGTAAACAAATGATAAGTAAAGTAAACCATAATGATATAAAAGTACCAGTTTTAGAATACTACCAACCTCAATTCATTAATCCTTTAAAGAAATACAATAATATTAGACTATTATGGAAAATTAATGAATTTAAATAAATTAATATTCACGACAGATTTCCTTATCCATTACCCAAGAGAGAATTACGAAAAAATAGGATATAAATTTTACAATATATTGTTTACGACTTTATTAAAAATTATTATTGATTTATTGTATTTTTTTGACAGATAAAATAAAAGCTGCTGCTTATTAATTTAGAAAAAACGCAACCGATCAAAGTAGACTATGCCACAAAAAATAGAGTTAAGTTTAATTTAAGTGAAATAATTGAAGTTATTTAATTAGTTTCTAGTAAGTCATATTATATGGGATTGTCTCTGGAAAAGGTAAAAAAAAATTACATTCCATTAAAGGTGCTATTAACGCCAATAAATATGAAAATATTCTCAATTAGTTTTTTGCTCTCGATTTCAATATCTGTATATCAAAGGTGACTTCTTCTTCTAACTAGATGATGTTTCGTACAATACGACAAAAGCAGTGAAAACCTGAGTTGAAAAATTATTAAAGTCGTCTACTTTATACTGGATTTTAAGTCACCCACCAAACTTATCTCTAATTGAGTCTTTTTGATATAAAATGAAAACAGAATAGTGTAAGAATTTAGTCTAAGTAATAGATAAAAGTAAAATTACAACAACCTTGAGTGGTACAGAATAATTGTCACAATTACTTATCAAATTGATAAATTAAACGGAGACGTGCGAAATATTAAATAAGCTATTTAATTATTATCAACTGCCATTTATAGTTTGTGTTTTGTTGATTCGTAAATTCCGAAAGAAAAATTATTTTTTGTTTTTACTCATTATATTGAAGCATTTTTACTAATCAGTGCGAACCGTAAAATTATGTTATTTCACGAAAATAAACTATAAGAACCACTGATAGATACAGAGTATTTTTCAAACTGTATCTTTCAAAAGACTCATTTAAAATGAGAAAATATCGCGAAAACCAAGATTTGAATTAAAATGTTTACACATATTCTTTTTCTAAGCCAGAAGAAACAAAACTAGTTAGACATACCCTATACATATGCAGAATAAAGACTAACAAAATTTGAAAACAAAATAAATTTCAATATATATATATATATACTATATAAATTTTACAATAATTATAATACATTTTTGACTATAATCCGATTAAAACTGAGAGAAATACAATTTTAAATTACAAATATTCTTCATTATTATTACTGAAATGAAAATACTTTTTTTTGTGCAAACTTTACAAATTCCCAGGATTCATAGGCCACCAATTGAGAAAATAACAGATTAGAAAAAAAAACGAAATTCATTTTGTTTTAATAACGGTCTAAAATGAAGTATAGCAACAAATTAAGGATGTTATAAGTATACCAAGAAATACTTTAAGTTATACAAGCATTAACATATGGGACAAAAGAAAATGTTACATGATCCTTCGATTTAAAGGTATTTTGAAATGTAGACGTACATTCACGTCATAACAATGTAAATAAAAGTAACCTTATACTAATTATTAATCCAAGCAGTTACATAATATATTTCAACTGATAAATTCAATTGATATTAATAACATAAAAGCAAATAAATATGATCAAATATACACAATCTTCAAAATTATACTTTCGTGATTGACACTTCTGTCATAATTGATAACCAAATACAGTAATTTGATAAATACACACTACATATTATGTGAATTTTATTATGTTTACATTTTTGATGATTATAAAGATAAGTGAGAAACCTTGACGTTATATAAATTATTTCATATTTATTTATTAACATATAGAATCAGTTTTAACCGAAAATAACCGATAACTTTAACAGAAATATAAATGGACAGCCAATAAATTAAGTATTCCTGTTTTATAGTGAATATATATTTTTGCAACTATTGTAATATCAATGACATAGTCTTATATATGTGTGTATAAAGATGTATGTATGTGTACGCATATGTGTGTGTGTATGTATGCATCTATATTATATATATATATATATATATATATATATATATAAATAATCAAACTTGTTTATAATCGAAATCAATTCTTTTCATTGCGTATAACATTTCTATGCATTTAAAAAAATAAACTTAATTAATAAATAAAAAGGAATTAATATTAATATATTAAAATTTAAAAATATATAAATATCCAAAATGTTACTAAACAGTACAGTTAAGATCTGTGAAGAACCAAATATAATTTCACATTAATGTGTTTATTATAAAAAAGAAAACAAAAACTAACCTCTAACACGAAGCTATAAAGATAACTTAATGAGTCCACTTGATTTTTTTCATAGCATATTATCAAAATAATTTGAAATGTAAAAAAACAAAACATTTTTTTCTAAATAAAATGGTCAAGACTGAAGACAATGATCCGATCAAGTTTACCACATTATTTCAAACAAATTAATTCCGATATATATATATATATATATATATATATATATATATATATATATATATATATATATATATAATCATTGTTCAAAATACCATAAATATTGCAATGTAATATTTATTTTAATTCATTTATCCAATTAATTACAAATAAAAAAAACTTAATTCTATATAATGTACACATACTTTAATAATCGAGTAGAATAAAATAAATAAATTGAAGTTTTTATTAACCGACAACAAAATAACATAAAAAGAAAAACAATTTAGAAAATTTACCGGTTCTAATTTTTATCGAATAAATTCGTAATTTCAGTTTGCAACATATTCTTTCAGAAGAACTTCTATCTCTCTCGAGCTTAATAAAAGACGAACGACTGCTATATTTTTCAAAAAGTCGATCCATCATTTGCATTTTCATTATTGGAAATCAAAAATCAGCAGATTCCAAATCTGGCGGAACAGGGGGTTTGTTAAATACGATGACCTGTGATTTTTCAGTAGTTACTAAATTTTGTGTTTGAAACAAAATTTAAGAGACTTTTTACTCTATATAACAAACATGACAGTGGAGAAACAAAACATAAGTTTAGCTACTTGCTATTAGTTAATGAACTGGTAAAACTTGCACACGATACAATCAAGATAAGATTTGAGTATATACATATGTTATTTTTTTTTCTTAAAACTAGTACTGTAATATAAACCTAATTTGTTAATCTGAATATTTTGTATTATATATATATATATATATATATATATATATATATATATATATATATCATTACTGAATCGACATGAAAAAATATGCAATTTTTAAAATAATAACATATAAGTAAAAAAGCCACTATACTCAGGGACGGATCTATGGGACTAGTGAAGCTTGAGTTTCGAAGCCACGCTTTCTAAGCGGTCTCACAATGAACGAAAATTAAAAAAAATCGTTGTACAAATAAATAAAACATATCAAAAGCAAATGATTAATATTTTCCCAAATCTGATCACTATTTTAAAAATTTACTTAAATTTACCTATTACAAGGTGCGAAGCCGAAAGGAATTTTTCCCAATTATCTTTAATCAAAAATAAATTTCGATTTCACATTTATGAAGACAGCTTAAATTTTCTGTCTATTTTATCTAATGAAGCAGAGTTAACATGATCGTTAACTTATAAGGATGCAATAAGAGAGTATGCCGATAATAAAAGTCGGGCAAAAAAAAGTTCTATAATTTTGTTAATTTTCCAATACATGCATACTTTGTTCTATTTGTATAATAGTTGGTTTATTTTTTTTTGTTCTTTGTTATATATATATATATATATATATATATATATATATATATATATATATATATATATATATATATATATATATATATACAATAAATGTGATTCTATAATAAATATGATGCTTTTTGTTCGACAATGTGATTTAATATTATTTTAAATTTATGAGTTAATATTATATATACCTAAAAATAAAACAAACCATTATTTGCAGCGCATGATTTTTTCATCATCTCTCTCTTTCGTTAATTCCATAATTTTCACCAGGTGTAGGAAAAATACACACATGCACACACACACACACACACATATATATATATATATATATATATATATGTATGTATGTATATATATTCATAGGGGCCCAAAAAAAATAAAGCTTCAAGGTCCGCTGATATACAAATCCGTTCCTGACTACTGCATTTGAAGAATACAATTTATCTACATCGTAATTCACTAAGAAGATTTACACCACATAAAAAAAATAGGTCTACACATGCATCGCAATAGAATATTGACAATTACGAATGTAGAAATCGATTAATAATTGAAAATAAAAATATTAATTCAGACCACGTGTTTTAATAGACTACTGTGTATTATTAAGTTGAAATGCGAATTAAGTTATTTATAACAACAAATTCAATTCAGTAATAACATCGTTTATAACTGTCTCAACTATAATAGATTCTTAATATTTTCTTTCAAAAGTCGATGCTTCTATATCCATATAATTAATTAAGACTACACATAAAAACAAATGTTATTTTTCAGGAAATACTAAACCCAACATTTTTAAAAACATTAAAATGAAAAATTGAATCACGTAATTTGATTCTTTCAGAATTAAGTCTCATTTATTTGTTATAATTATTTAGTACATATACGAATGTATATAATTTCGATAGAATAAAAAATATGTTCATAAAGATTAAAGTTTAATATATCAAAAAAAAAAACATTTAAAAACTTTTTTGACGAAATTAATTTATATTTAACAAATCGTTAAAAACATCTATATTTACACGTACTAAGGTACTTGAATAAGTTATTAAAGTACGTGAAATAATAGATTAAATTCTAAAAAACTGGCGTGTGGACAAATAGATGTTTAATGTAATAATAGTTATTAATACTTAAAATGTACTCTCAAAATGTTTGGAATTAATTATATTCTGTACAATAATTAAATGATAAGTTTTATTATACTTTTATGACAAATTTATTCGATTTACTATTATTCACATTTAAAAAAAAATATTTCTTATTATAATTATATATATATATATATATATATATATATATATATATAATTTCAATATTTAAGTCTCAGGATCTAAATAAATTAAAATAGTAATATATTTAAATAATTCCTTCATGTAATTAAAAATTCAATTTCCATATACAAATTCCAATTTAACTGAAGTTACCAAATCTGAATAGAATTTAATTTTCGACATTAGGTATTAATAATTTAGCTTTAGACAAACTTCTAAAAATGTACCTCCTTTTGTTGGTGTACGATGACTGCTGTGCTGTGCTCTATATCCGTGGATCATTTCATAATCCCCACTATCCCTTTTTAAAGGAAACTGAATTTCAAGAATATGATCACAGGGTTGCATCAACATTAGAATACCCTTAACACGCTTTTTCTTTTCTTCGACACTCATTCGTACTTTCATATCATCCACTAGCTGATCTTCCACGACTTGACAAGCGCGATGGAAAAAATATTCAACCATATCAAAAAACCTTGGATCTTCAACGGTTGGTACATTTTTTAATCTATCAGGAATCTGATGACTAGCATAGGAACGAATTTTTGAGGATCCTACAGGTATAACTTTAAGTACATTGATTACATCATTGCTGTATTTTAACGTGGAGGCAGCACATTTTGTAATTGACTTTAAATGAAACATTGTTATGAACACTTATTTTATTTTATAATAATTTAAACGAACGATGGTGTTATTTTTACACTAAGGTGTATACTACAAACCACTGAAGACCCGCAAGACTATCAGATCTACTACTGAAGTGGGTGTGCGATGCAGACTATTTGATTTATAGTCGCATTCAACATGAATATAGTTACATTTACATCATGTTTATCAATATGAAGTGTATTACGAGTTCAACTTTACCACAAATTATAAAAATTACAGCACCATTGTAGTATTCCAACAGAAATATATTTTTATAAATTCATGAGAATAATTACAACACGCATGCATATATATATATATATATATATATATATATACATGTGGTGTGTACAAGATATCCTAAGCTGTATCTTTTCAATTACATATGGTAATAAATGCAAGTTAATTGTTCTCAGTGACAATGGTTGGCATACATTCAGTTCTTTTGCAAATAGATGACAGTCATTTGAAATTTAATTCTGTAATTAGTCTTTAAAACAACTACTAGAAAACTACAAAAAGCAACACTAACAATTATTACTCAAGTTACTAGACATGTACTAAAATGTTAATAGACAAATAAATGATTTTTTTAATTTGTTTGAGTGTATCCTTGTATTTAATGTGTGTGTGTGTGCATGTGTATGATGTGTATATATATATATATATATATATATATATTCATTTGTCAGGCTATAAATCAATTTTTGTATTATGAATAGTTTTTATATTAGTAAGATTTATGTATATTTCTATTTACTTATTATTCCTATTTCTTTTTAATAAATATTTTCTACATATTTTAGTGCATCTCATACTATCTTTATTTAATACATACAAATACAAATATGTATATTAGTATATTATTATTAACAATAATTTGCATATTTTATAGACTTTATACATAAAATTTCCTAAAATTTTAAACTTTACATATTTCTAAGAAAGTTCATAATTTCAATTTAAATGTAAATAAATACATAAGTTGATGAAAACACTGCTTAAAATAATTTATAACATCCTATACCTATATACCTAAGTTCATCACGATTTAATTTATACAACCTTACATCAAACCATTATATTTCTACATGTTTTACTAACATAATCGTTTTAAACTAAGGCAAATATTGTATAGGGTAAAAAATTAGTGAAAATCAAACACAAATGTTATAAAATCATATTCTTGGTCTTAGTATAATTTCTTGAGGTATGTATTCAGGTACGTATTTAAGAGTAAGCTTGATACCAAAAATAATTTGTTACATTCTTTGAATCTTAATTTTGCCTCTTGAGCATTGCATAAGCTTCAACTTTTTGAAATGATACTTGATTTCAGAAAAAAATGGTATACTGTACCAAACAAATTCATTATACATATTATATATATATACTGGGGGCTTCTCCCTTGCACACTGCGCTCACCCACTTATCAATTATGAGCATATACATGTAAAAACATTTTTTAACAAATACTTATACAAATAATATATTTAATATAATCGCATGCTTAAGAGGAAAAACTAAAACACAAACAAAAAACTTTCCTAATATTTTTTTATAGATTACTGCACATCTATCACAATATTTGTAACAATGTTTTGATATCCAATTTTGTGATTTATGTACTAAAATCAATTCAAAGCATTATAAAAATAATAATTTGATGGTAACACTGACCATTTCTTAAAATTTAAATATATTGTAACCTCATGTGATTAAATAAGAATATACGTATTTTAATTGGAATTACTGGCAGTGATCGATTGAAATAAAATTACAGAAATATAATATAAACATTAGTTTGTTGTGTTGTATAAACTCACTTCTTCTTCTTTTTTGTAGTTTGCTTATCACTTTTGCCTTTTTTTGATACAGCACTGTGATCTTTCCCACCCCAACGAACAACATAAGCATTAACATCAAATTTACGTTTACAACCTTGATAATTCATGTAGCGAATTTTCCCAAAAACTGCTCTTTCTGCCCACCCTTGGTCATGAATTCCACAGATTGACCACATAACACCTACATTTTGAAGTAATCAGGTGTATTAAATTATTGTTTTTGTTTTGAATATTTCAAATCTTTATGAAATAGCATACTCACCAACATACCCATTAGGATCATTTCCATCAAGAGCATATTTATCATTAAAATATAAAGCTGTTGCAAGAGCATTTTCTGGTGTATCAGTCCATTCAAGTATTTTTTTAGCCCAATACATACGCATAAATCCATGAAGTTTACCTGATTTAACAAGTTCTATCTGAGCTGAATTCCATAATTCATCATGTGTTTTTGATAATTCAAGCTCTTCACGGGTATAAACATAATCTCTTTTGTCCTTTCTATAATAGATGTGTTATTTTTTATTGAATTTATATGTAAATTGTGTATATATATATACACACACACAAACACATATTACACAGATATGTTAACACATATATTACATTATATAAAACAACTATCATAAGTAAAATAATTGAATTTTTTTGAAAAACAAAAGAAACTGTTATAAAGCTTAGTCGGATAGTATGAATTCTATAATTGTATAGATATTTTACAGATGAAAAAAATTTTTGTTAAATGAAACAACTGTAAAAATGATTTTTCTTAATTCAAAACTAGAAAATGACTCTTCTGAGTTATGGCAGTTGCACACATACACAAATATTTATTACCTGTGATCGTTTAATGTTGTTAAAGCCCAACTTGCAGCGCCTTCTATTCTATCATAATTCGTATTATAATAACAAAAATTGTCTGAAAGTTCACGTCTTATTATAGCTTCTTCACAATAAGAATTAACACTTTCTATGTAACGTGTTTTATATTTACGAACAGTTAAAATACATCTTTGAGCAGATATGTGACCTAAATACATTTTTTATGAATGTATCTAATATATATATATATATATATATATATATATATATATATACACATACAGATACATATATTTATTTAAATACATAATTGAAATATATTCAGTTTTTTCAACATATTAAATATAAAGAAGGTAAATAATGATAGACATTAAAAGAAAAACATTTGAAATATTACCAAAGTGCAACCATGGTGAAAGGTTTGATAAAGCATTTGAGCATGGATCATTTCGTTTAGCTGCAAAATTTGGAAGTCTTTTTGAACAGAAAGAATCGAGCATTTCTATTCCTTTTGTATATCCACCTACGGCCCAATCTACTTCATCTATTGTTTTATCAACTTCACATTTTAATAAAATATCATCCCATTTTATTATCTATAATATACCTTCTTATTAAAGTTTGTAATAAAAAAATTAACATTTTTTTACAAATTATTACCTCTAGACTATCACCACCATCATATGGATGTTTAATAATAGGTGGAAAAGGAGTCAAAAAAGTTGCAAGTTGACTATTGATCTTATTCCTTATTGTGCGTGCACCATGCTCTTGTTTGTCAGAAGCAACCCAACAAGGTACTATATTATGAGCATCTACCTAAAATATGTTATAAACATTTATTATAGCAATATATTATAGCATATCAATCATTATAAGAGCCAATATTACATAAATTAATACAATATGGAATGAACTTAAACAAAATACTGTGACTCAAATATTTTTTACTGTATTATATATACATATTTATGTATGTATGTGTGTATATATATATATATATATATATATATATATATATAGAAAAATCATTAAAGAAAGTATACAGTAATGTCTAACTAATATATTTTAAAACATGTACATTTTGTATAGATTGTTTTTCATATTTTCCAAAAAGGATTTAATTAAAAAAATTAAGAATTAATTTTTTTTATAAATTATGAAACTATAAAATAGAAGCTTACACAAATAACAGGTACATTTAAAGGTACTGAATCTAAAACACTATGTTGCCATTCAATAGCCTGTCGAAGAGGTAAAAAATCACAAACTATTGCTCCCATTTTTTTATCACTAACAAACTTTGACACAATATTTGGAGGTGAACCACACAACAAATGAAAATTAATATTTAATTCTTTGCATTCTTTTTCCACTTCTTGTAATCCTAAAATTAATTTGAGAAGAATAAATTTAAAAGACACTGACAATTTCTATGGTAATACCTTTCAAGAGAAACTTATAATGTCTTAAAGTGTACTGCATATAAACCGGAGGTATACAAAAAAGTACATGAAGAGAAACATTATTTTTTAATGCTAGTCTCTGTGTAAATAAAAATGCCCAATTATCTTGTACTCGACAATCTCTATGCATCCAGTAAACTATTCCATTTGAATTTTCTGCAACTTCTTTTGCTTCAGATAATATTTCCACACGTTTCTTTTTAAAATCGAACTCCAATATTGATTTTGCCGCATTTTGTCTATCTTCAGCAATTTCTTTTAATAATAATGACGGATCTGTACTGTTTTCACTTGAATCGTCTTCTGTTAAAGCAGTCGATGCACTTCTTTTCATGTTTACACGAATGGTTATGTACCGTTTATTAAAAAAATATACAGCTAAACAATAATTAATTTTATTACTTAAAGTACATAAAGACAGTCTCATATAATTTTCTTAATTTTATATTAAATATATTTTGATTCAATCATTGAAAATTATATAAACACAATAAATAAATAAATATATTTTCTTGTAACTGCACAAAAATTACAATATCTTAAAGAAGATAATACATTCTGTGTTAGATGCGCTTTACTCAAATGCATTAGAATATCTTACAGAGGTTGTCAAACTTTCTATTTTAGACATCCATTTAGTATCTGCATAGTCTAATTAATTATAAATTTATAATATTATTTGAACTTATATTTATGAAAATAATTTTTATTCTTTGTAAATATGTATGTGAATATGCGTAGAGGCATACATATAGCAACAATATATATTAAGAGGGACATCTATATTTATAAACAAATTTAAGAAATTAATATATTTGTAATAGTTTTTGGAATACAATATTCAGATTTAATACAATTATTCTCAGTAATCACTATGTATTATTTAAAAATAAAACAGCATTCATTCGAAAACAATATTGATATTTAGGACGAATATTGTTTTAAGACATCGTAGCCACAATATAAGTGGTTGTAAATTGATAAGAGTAATATATATATATATATATATATATATATATATATATATATATATATATATATATATATATATATATATATATATATATGAATTTAAATGATATAATTGTCAATATGAAATTATTGATGCTCCACTTAAATATTTTGTACTGAAAACTAGAAAAAAAATTCCAGCTGAAACTTTCTACGTTCATTCAATTAATAAAATTTAAATTGAAAGCTGATATTCAAGTACAGGCAACTTATTATTTTTTTAATAATATGTTTTTATTACACTATCAAAATAAATATTAGTTTCATAATTTCAATGGGTAATACATAGCAAATATTGATATTATTTTTATAATAATAACAAATAAAATGATTTATATTTCACTACAAAATAAAATATTAACAAATGTAATTTAACCATGTCTTATGATTTTGAAAAAAGGGACGTGCGTTTCAATGGATTTGCTTAGTGATCATATATATTATAGTTTAATTTTTTTTTATTTTAAAATTAATTAGGCGTATTATACACAGACAAATACATACATACACCCTCACCCTCTCGCTCTCTCTCACACACACATATACATACATATATATATATGTTTGCATATATGTATGTATGTATTTACCTCTGTATATAAAATACCTAATTAATTTTAAAGTCAGATTCTTTCATACGCTTCCATGCTTTATTATACTTATTTAATTATTTTTTTATATTCATTATAAAACAGTCATATTTTTTTATATAAAACTAGTATATCTCATAAATCAACAAATAAAGATTAGTACTTTAATAATCAATTATTAATACGATATTTAAATGATAAAATATAATTTAACATTTTATAAAACTGTATTATTACTTTCTAAGGAAATACTTTATTTCCTGCATCAATAAAAATATCTGAGCTTTCCAATTTTTTTTCAATGTTACATTATCTTTTACAAAATGTCATAATTCATCAATTATTATTACATTAAAAAGTAGATTTTATTTGTGAAAAAATTAAAAAGTATGAACTATAATATATATGATCACTAAACCAAATGTATATTTTTTCAAAACCATGAGGTATGGTTAAGTAGTATTTGTTAATACCTTATTTTGTACTGTTATATAAACTTTATATATATATATATATATATATATATATATATATATTATATATATATATATATATATATATATATATATATATATAAAGTTTATATAATATTGTATAACATAATAAAAATGTATAACATTTTTATTTCATTTTTATCTGACATAAGTTAACTCTGAATACCATTTTAATTTTCATCAAAAACTAAATTTTGATTGATATTTACATTTTTATTTTATATACTGATGGGCTGATTATATATAGGCTGATACTATTTCCTTGAGCTAATAATACCTATCAAATTATTGTCATTAGATTTGAATTTTTACTAAGAAATTGTATTCATAAGGGAAACATTTATTTCTTCGTTCATGTCTTATTGTATAAGTTGTGTCAATATTATTCACAAAGAGCCTGTATCTATGATTATTCAATTCTTACAACTATTTTAGTAAAATAACTTTTTTTATATAAAAATGTCACTATAATTTTTAAAATTATATTTATTAAATTAGGACTTAAATGTAACTAAGAATAGTTATTTTTTCTTGACCTCTTTATGGATGAGCAATATGTAATTTTTAAAAAAAAATCAATAAAAATATTAATAAGTGTTTTAATGATCTTCGTTCAATGAAAGTTTGGATCAACTGAATTTCTGTTTTTACTACTAATTCAGTCCATGTGCTATCTTCGAATAAATTTTAATTAACACACATTTTTTGGTAATATTAAATATTTTGATTTTTTTTATTTCATATCCTTTAAATAATAAATCTTTTTTTCTCAAATCTGACAATTTTTCAATTTGGTTAATATTCTTTGAGAAACCGAAACGGACGATTGCTTTTTAAGATGCTGTTTATAAATCAAAATCTTCTGAAGAGATTTAGACCTGTTTTTATGTAATATCACCCTTTTACTTTCTTTCAAATTCTTTTCATTTAAACGATCTTATATATATATATATATATATATATATATATATATATATATATATATATATATATATAGATAGATAGATAGATAGATAGAGAGAGATCGAGAAAGAGAGACATACATATTTAAGTAGCATAAGCACCTTTATGTATCAGTACTTCATCTATGCTTATAATTAATGATTTATGAACCTTATTACGAGAATATTTTCTATGAAAAATATTCTCATAAGAGATTAAAAATTCCTGGTCTCTATTTTTAGATATAACATAGTTGTTATAAATTGGCATATTTATGATTGGTTTTTAGTTTAATATGTTGTTGTATGTTTTCATTAAATAAATTAACATGAAAAATTATTATGATTTTTTTAATTTGAATTATAATTTAAATATTTTTAGATAAGTTAAAGCAATTATATATTTAAATGAAAAATAAATTTTGCTTATATATGTATGTATGTATATATATATATATATATATATATATATATATATATATATATATATATATCATTATATATATATATATATTAGTATCATATATATATATATATATATATAATGATATATATATATATATATATATATATATATATATATATATATATATATATTTATGGGTGCAGTGGAAGGTATACTATATTCGCTTCTACATATAGATAACAAAAAGTTAATTTAAAAAAAATATCCTTAGTCACGCGTGAAGAAAACCTGTCTAGTTAATTATTCTCTGTTTGATATTCTTGAGATTAAAAACGTTACAAGTTTATAATAAAAAAAATATTAATAATATTAAAAAATAATTTTAAAACATATATTTAGTATTTTTATTTTAATTTAATAAACATTAAGGAATGTTAAGTAATTAAAAAAAATTGATTCAGCAACACTGGATTGTGAAGGAGGGGCTCAATGATCTATAAATTATTAAATTAAGCATGGCTGTTGTTTTAGAAAATTCATTGAATTGCATCTGGCATGCTTTTACAGCATTGCAGCACCCTGAAACACATTTAGTGCAAACATCAAAGTTGAAGGTAGGAGTATAAACATAAGCAATGTTTTATTGTATCTATTTTAAAAAATCAGTTGCAACAAGTGTTTATTTGTACTGATTTCAGCAACAGGTGCATTGTCATAAAATATTTTCCATATAAGGTTTTTTTCCATTCTATATTGAATAATTTGAAAAGAAATGATAAATTATACATTTTGCTATTTTAGTTAAAATAATAATCTTATATTTTAATTCAGTGTATAATATGCTTAAAATTGTCTGTAATAAAAGATTTTTTATTATTATAGTATTTAAGAAAAAATTGAAATTTTTACTAAATTTTTTTGAATAAAAAGTATCATATTTAGTATTTTTAATTAAAAAAATATAGATTAAGTGGTAGTAAATA
Organism: Acanthacorydalis orientalis; assembly: GCA_034766995.1. Lineage (NCBI taxonomy): Eukaryota > Metazoa > Arthropoda > Insecta > Megaloptera > Corydalidae > Acanthacorydalis > Acanthacorydalis orientalis. The sequence goes on along the minus strand of CM068315.1, from coordinate 47,965,776 downwards.
ATACAGTACTAGACAGTTGAAATATAATTTAATCATTGTAATTTATTTTATTTCATTTTATAGGTTTGTACTATCTAATAAAATTATTTATTACTATACATAAATTTTTATTGCTATTAAATTCCCATATTTTTTTAAAAAATGTCAATTAGTTTTTTCCATTTTCTTACATCTTGTTCATATTTTTGATTTATTTAAAATATGATTTGATTTTTTTTGAAAATATTAAATTGTGTTATAGTTGTTTATTAATATCTATAGTATTTAAAATTTTTCAGGTTTTAACAGCAAATATAGGGACATTACTTGATTTATGTGGTGTTGAACGAGGCTTGGATCATTTTCGTAGTACAAAATCTCTAAATTTTGATAATTTTATATATTATTTAAAACATGAAGTATTCGGTGCTTTACCGGATACTTTAACTCCAACTGAAGTAAAGGCATATGAATCTCGAATTGCAGAAGTATGTTGGTTGGTATGTCGGAAATTATATTTAAATCAAGATAAACAAATATTCACTAAAGAATCAGTTTACAAAATTTTTCGTATTTTTTGTATTCTTGGTGAAATTGAAAAAAAAAATAATCTAGAAGAAGTAAAATTACATCCTGCAGAGGCATTATGGTTAGCAAGAAATTTGGCCACTTCATTAGGTACTCCTTGGGATGAGGAAGATTGGAGACATTTGACAGAATCAGCCGGTTCAATGAAACTTAAAGTTTTTATGATGTTACTAGAAGCACGTTGTATAAGTGATTTTAATGATATTGTTCCGATTACTGAAGCAGTTAATGAAATGTATCTTAATTTGATTGAAGATGTTATTAAAAAAGGATATTTAATGAAAAAAGGATTTTTGTTGCCCACTTTTAGAGAATATTGGTTTGTTTTGCAACCACATGAATTAAAATATTATAAAACTCGACATGAAAAAGATTGTAGCGGAACATTAGCTTTAGATCCAGCTAGCCGTATTGAAGTTGCAGATAGTGGATATAGATTCACATTGCATACCAGTTCGGGAAGTTATGAATTATCAGCTTCCGATCAAATGTCAAGGCACCAATGGGTTGCTGCTTTAAAGTTGGCAGCGCAATATTCAGGTAACGCAAGTGGATATCAAAAAGCCTTAGCAATTAAAAGAAGAGAGCAAAGAGCAAAGAGAGCTGCAGTGGAACAAATACGTGACCTTCAATTAGCTGAAGAACGGGCAGCTAGGGCAGCTGCGGAAGGTATAATTTTTGATATCCTATAATAAATATATTTAAGAAAGTATAATAAAAGTTTTCTATTAGGTCGTGCTGGTATTCTTGAAATTGTAGCTAGAGATGAAGCAAGGAAAGCAGCTGAATTAGAAGAAGTTCGTTCAACTTTAGAACACCTTTTAGAGGAAGAAACACAAGCAAGACGAGATGAAGAAACTGTACGTGCTTTACAAGCGCGAGTTTTAGCTGAAGAATGGGAACATCGTGAAGAGCTTGAAAAAATTCAAAACGAACAGAAAGCAATGCTAGAAATTGAAAGGACAACTCGTTGTGTGTTAGAAGTTCGTCAACGAGAAGCAGAACGTTTACTTCAGAAAGTAGAAGAAGAACGTAAGAACCTTGACAGGCAACTAAAAGCAGCACTTTCTAGAATACAACGATCTGAAGAGTCAAGAGAAGTTCTTGAAGCTAGATTACGAGTAAGTAATATTTAATTCTAAAAAGTATAATTATTAATGGAAAATTTAGTTTATTTGTGATTTTTTTTATTAGGCTGTTTCACCATTAACAAGAGATGGTGATAAAGTAAGGCGAGCACAATCATTTATGCCATCGTCACGTGAACGTCCAGTGCAATTAGAAGTGCGTTCATTGACTTTAAGACGCCCTTCTAAGCAGTAAAATTAGTACCAGTAACAAGAATGCTCAAATTTATAAAGAATATTAAAAATACAATTGTAATTGGATTTAATTTCCCTTTGGGATACTAAATAATTAAAATGTAACCTCTTAAAATTATTTTTGTATTGCATATTTTGTTAATTGAATGAAATGTGTATAGATAGAAAATAATATTCATAATTGCAATAATGATTTTGACTGAAATACTGTGTCATGTTAAAATTTTAAAAGGTAGTCAAAGTAGATTTTTTTTTTATTATTTTTTTAGCTAATTTTAATACAGAATATATTATTAAAAAATAAGATATTTTTATACATATAATTTTTATATTAATAGTTACCATAAAAATTCAATTAAGTGTAATAATAATAAACCAAATAATTGTATATATTTATTGGTATAATGATGTATATTTTTATACGTATAACTTAACATTCCAAGTTTTGTTTTAATAAAATGGTAATTACTGTTCATGTAAATGTATCATTCTTTTAAAGAATTATTTTAGAACTTATACATAAAGTTTTATATATATATATATATATTTCATGTTATATACTCCAATGTATGCTATGTAGTTGCTTTTTTTATATTGACTTTATTTTAGTTTACATTAAGTTCATTTTTTCTTGTTTTTTCAAATTATATATTATTTATAATTGAATACTAACATTAAACTTAAAAAATACTCCTGGTTGATATGAGTATAGAGAGAATCCAGTTTTGAGTACTAGTTTTATATTTTTCAGATTTTTAATTTGTGTGTGTATATATATATACATACATACATACACACGTTTTTATAGTCTACAAATATAAAAAGTAGTATTTTGAAATTAATTTATTTCATAAATTATTTTTAATTTATAAACAATACATGGTTAGTAACATCTGATGTCTTGAATGTTTTTAATCTTATCACTCTTACTTGTGTACATATTTGATTTTACATTGACTATATTTTCAATCTTATTAAATATAAGTTAATTTCTTTTAATAATATGATTTATATCTCATACTGATTATTCTGTATTAACAATTAACATAATTTATAGGCAATATTTTTAAAAAATTAAATTATATATATATATATATATATATATATATATATATATATATATATGATGTAAAGAATATAATATACCACAAAAATTTAAAGATTGTTAATACATCTGGACATATACTACAGAGTTGTTACTTTTGTGAACTTTAATACACTAAATTCAAACAAAATCTAAACATTTAATATCCAGAGCACTTAACTGATTTGTACCATTGAGTTGCAATTCTAACACACAATAGCCAAACTGAAAACAATATCTAAACATGAAGTATGTTATAAGCAGTATGCCTAAATTGTTAAAATCTTAACTTAAATCTTTAAATAAGGTTAGTTTTAAATGAGTATTGTGTAACTATGCATTATGTTTACTGTATGTATGTGTGTATATATATATATATATATATATACCATATAAATCAGTTCTATCTTGTCATATATAACTAGTGAAAATAACACTGTTCTGTTAAAATTTTTTAATTATATTAAAATCTATTTATTTTACAAAGTATTAATAAATAAAATTACAACAAATTATAAACTCATTTTATTTACATTCTCAAACAAAACAATTTATTAATACTTTAATTTGGATAAAATTCATTATAATTAATAGCTATTAAATTATAATAAAACCCCTGTCAAAAGATTTTTCTAACTTACAAAATTTCATTTACATATTTGTCTGACTAGAATTAAAAGAACTATTTTCTGATTTTTTTTGATCTTTTTTCATCAATGTACCTATTACTATGCCAAAAAATAATAATAAGCCTACATGATGATTTGAAATGAATTTTTTTGCACAATCTTCAACACTATCTGGGTTTAAGTAATATATCTAAAAAAAAAACAACATTTTATATGAATTAACAATTCAAATTATTAAAAATCCTTAGAAAATGGAAATAAAAATTGAAGCATCATTTTACGTTATTACCTGTGATGCAAGGTGTGATGAAACTAAACCAACAGATATATAATAAGGCCATGTCTGATCACAAATGACTCCAGTAGTTGTTAAACATGTTGTCATCATTGTTGCAAAGAATGATAACCATAGTTTTGTGTTTGAACCAAATTTAATTGCAGTTGATTTTAATCCAAGCATTAAATCATCAACTTTATCCTCAAATTAAAAAAATCCACTTTTATGTTTTGTATGAAAGTAATAAAAGCACAAATAATTATAATTTATTCTTTTCAAATATATCAATTATATAGAAACAATACTCTACTTTACCCTGTAACAAATATAAATAGTACTTAGTACTACTCATATTATTTTCAACTTACTTGATGGGCATATATTGTATCATATATAATTGTCCAACAAACACCAGACATATACAGTGGTATACAAGCTGACCAATAGCAACTTCCTTGCACTGCTGACCATCCCAAAAGTGCACCCCAGTTAAAAGTGAGTCCAAGAATAAACTGTGGCCAGTATGTCACTCGTTTCATAAGAGGATACAAAATGACTAAACCTAATAACTTAAAAATGTATAATAAGTTTTAATGAACTGAAAATTATTTTTAACCTATATACATGAACAATATAAATAACAAATATTCACCTAGAGAACTGGCACCTAAAAAAATACTATACCAATTTAATTGTAACAAAATTAATAAACCAAGTGATAACTGTCCACTTAAAAATATAATGGCATCTTTCACACTAATATCTCCAGTGACCAATGGTCTGTCAGAAGTACGCAAAACCTGTTAATATATAAAATAAGTATTAATATACAAATAAACATTTTTTTTATTTTAAATTGATATTAACAAAAATTACTTTTGCATCAATATCTCTATCCCAAAGATCATTGATAGTACAGCCAGCACCACGCATGACAAATGCTCCTAAACCAAATAATCCTAATAAATATAAATCAGGAAATGTTCCGCCAGTACAACTCATTGATATACTCCAACTGCATGGCCAGAATAAAAGCCATGATCCTAGAAAAGGAAAGTGTTAATACAATTTACTTCAATACACTTACTGAGACACATTTCTTTTAAATATCAATATACTGGGTCATTCCAAAAGTAACACGGTATTTTCATTTAGGTGAAAATGGATTATGCATTACCTTGCAATTACATATTGAACGGGAAGTTATGATTCATCCACCATATTCTCCTGACCTAGCACAATTGAATTATTACCTGTTCCAAGGTCCCCACAACCACATCAATGGAAAACTGCTCGATACTAAGTAATGTGCAAACAGAGCTACTCTTTAATGAAAAGTCCAAAAAGTTTTATAGTCAGGATATTGAAAACTTACGATTAAGATAGGAAGAAGTTCTAAATAATAGAAAAAGATATTTGGGATCAAAATTAAAGTCAATTTTTTTCACTGTTTCAAAACTTATTTTGAAAAACCACATCACTTATAGAATGAGCCGATAGATATATTTGTATGTGTATGTATGTATGTGTATACATATATATATATATATATATATACAAACACACACACGTAAACTTACAAGTTTAATTTTAATAATTACCTATAGGTTTGTCAACTCGCATTAATTTTAAGTAAGGTTGTACATTGACTGGTGCAATATTTACTAGAGAAGCAGCTGAACTTATCGATTTTAAGTATGAGAATTGTTTTAAATTATTGGTTGAATGTAATTTCTACAATAAAAAAACAATTCTTTATTATATATATATATATATATATATATATATATATATATATATATATATATATATATATATATATATATATATTATATATATATATATAAATTATACCTACCTTTTGTAATGTATATTGTGGCTGTTGCGGGTTAAATTTTTTTGATAATACAATAGAACCATAATTAAATCTACACGAATTCAAAAGATGACTTTTAAAATATATAACATTTGAATTTGGTAAACTAATACTTGCGAACTTCGACACTTTGGTTAAATAAGCAAACATTACTAATTATTTAAGTTTGTAATTGTACTATATGTATCATAATGAATAAATAATTATATATTAGAAAACACATTACAGTAAAGTAAATTCACTTTAATATGTAATTGCCGCATGTTTAAAACATAACATTGCTAATATGAAACACAATTGTGTAATATACAAACCATAGATAAAGAATCTTAATAAAAGATACAAACCATAGACAAAGATACAAACACTGTCAAGAGATGCAATATACGTTGTTTACAACGAACGTTCTTGATCATAAATAAAAACTCTTTATTATCTATATTTTTATCTATGATACCAACTGTGTTCTATATTATAACGTATATTATTGTTTTTATGGAAAAATGTTTGATTTATGTAACATATTGATTACCTTATATTCACATACTCTTTATATTATAATTACTGGTAACTTCAATAAACGTCAAGGTTATTTAGCATATAAAAATAAATTAATCAACAATTATTAAAAAAAAGTTTGTTATTTGCAGTTAAAAAATTCGCATTAAAAGTTAATGTTTACGAAAACATAGTAATTTCAGAATTGTAGATTTTGATCATATAGAATGAATATTAAATGTATTTGTAATATTTCCATTTGTATTTTAAAATACTTTTATTCTAACTATACCATCGTGTTTTTTCAACATATTTTTTATTAGGTGTATGTATATATATATATATATATATATATATATATA
>CM068315.1:47836661-47956661 GCA_034766995.1 Acanthacorydalis orientalis | reverse complement strand
ATTAGATATTGAAACACAACATACATAAATAATACAGTATAATTTATTTAGTTTGGAATTTAATTAATGTACTAAAATTGACACTTGTTTTATCAAAAATTAATTTTATTTGAAAGTTGACACATTTCTGTAAAGAAAAAAAATTAAAAATGATTTTTAAGAAAGACTATATTGGTTCTAAAAAATGTCAAAAAAGTAAAATTGGTACAAAACCTTATATCCAAAAGCATGTACGGATTGTAATGTTTGAAATATTTTTTAGCATTATATATATATATATATATATATATAACAAAATAAAATCTTGTGCTCTATTTATTTTTAGAACTTGAAGTATCGAAACATTCATAAGTAGATACAAATGTAATTTTATTTGATATTTAATAAACAATTATTCAGATATATTTATCAAATTTGTAAGCACATAATTAATAATTTTTGTGTATGTGTAATATAAACATGTATGTGGACAGATTTTTAAAAAGTTAAAAATGTAGCTATTTAAATAATTACAAAAAAATAAATGAGGTTTAATAAAATAAAAGCCATTTCATAAAATAGCTTCCAAATTTCATCTTATGTATATTTCTATAGTAAAAATAAAAATTGTATTTTAAAAACCTATTAAATATTTTTTTAAATACTTATATGCTACATGATTACAGTTTTTGGTTCTTTTAATTCAAATATTCTGCATTATCGTGAAATTTGTATATAACCCCTTCATTATCATGCATTTAACGCATATTAATAAAATTATAAGTAATAAAAAGCACAAATTTGGATAAATCTTACCTTTTAATTATGATAGTTGACATGAATTTTTATGATTATCCATTTCATTTTTAAATCTGAAAATTTATATAAGATTTGATTTATTAATAAAGTACATTCTACTATCCAATTTGTTAAATAAATAATAAAAATGCATTTTTGTTTGTTCATGTCTTTTAGAAAAATATATGCACCTGTTTGAATGAACATCTACTTTTAGTGAGTTTATTTTTCTTAAAAAAACATTGTAATGCAGTCAATATGATTACTTCTGCAATATTTTCAATTTTGTAATATTATATTAGTATTCATTTTTATGATGAATCACAAAAGAGTATTTTAAGTAATAAACTGAAAATTAATTTGTGCAAAAAGAATATATTTGTAACTTACTAGTGCAATTATTAGTAAATTTATGTTTAACATTTATTCAAATTAATAATGGTTGACTTTATTTCAACAGATCCATATTCAGAATGTACAGTATTCTGAAGATTATATTTTTTAAGTATTGTATAAATACTAAAAGTTATGTTTATGTATGTGGAATGTTTTTTTAATATATATATATATATATATATATATATATATATATATATATATATATATATATATATCAGATAGGTGTGTGTGTATAAATATTTGTATGAGTATACATGTGTTACCAGCAAATTATCAGATTTAAGTCCTTTTTAATTAAGAAATTCAACACATACATTAGAATACAAAAACATTTAAAAAAATGAGTTATCAAAAAATTATTTGCTATGTTTTAAAAAAGTGTTTTTATATAGAGCATGGTAATAAAAGGGTTAATATTATGTATTCTGAAATTTGTTTATTATTTTTGTTTATATAAAAATTAATATATATATATATATATTATATATATATATATATATATATATATATATATTAAAAAACATACAATTAATTTTTGAAATGTGTCTTATACTTTTTTACATATTCCCTGAAGAAATAAATTATGACTATTTTGTGTTAAAAATGACAATTAAAACTTATTTAAATACTATAATTAATATCATTAGTTTGTGTCAATTTATATACATGAATGATTAAATTAACAATTAAATTTGTTAATGCTTTAAGCTAATGTAGATTCCTTAATAAAATGCATTTTCCTTTGGCATTGTTAAAATTACTGAATTATTATATAAATCGAAAAAATTGTGTCACTAAAAATGCTATTTTTGTTTTAGGGCAAAGTTTTTATGGTTTATAAACTTAATTTATACTGAGCATTTTGCTAAACAAAACATATTTATTTTATAAAATACAATACAATAGTAGCTGAATAAGTCAGAGAAACAGTCTCATTTATATTAATTTTCTAGAGAGATGACAACACTCAATAGTAAAAAGATATTAAAAAAAGACAAAAATACAATACATATCTTTTTACATAAGTATACTTTTATAGACATTACATATATACATATTATTTCCTATTAATTATAAAATTAATATATTTTCACATTGTATTTACTTATATTGTCTTATATGAAATTACACATTTAAAAAAATAGGTTGTTAATTTCATATTACGACACAATTTTTTCTTTAATACTCACTCAATGATTACAAACAATACCAATTACATAATAAAAAAAATGTTTCACAAATACAGATAATACATTTCTAATAATTACTGTCATTGTATTAAATTGTAATTTCTTATCAATTTAAACAAATTAAATTTGCAACTAAAGAAAAATCCCAAGTTATAACTTAAAATTATTAATTTTAGGAATCTACAGAATGCTTTTCAGTAGAATGTTTAAAATTCACATTTTTTATACTGACTTAATAATAACTGATCGAAGGTCATCTATAATAATACGAGATATATACATAGTACAGAGTAGAACTCATTTTAAAACTGGAAGCTTGAACCGAACAAAATCATAAATACATTAAATATATAGTACACATAACAAAAAAAATCGATGTTAACATTGTAAAATATCAAAAATATAAGACAAAATATAAATTCAAGTAGTGCTCAGAAGTATTTTCGATAAAATTTCTTTTACAACATAAAAATCATATTTTGATTTTTTGTACGCAATTAAAAATAACGTCATTTTACATTTATACTATAGCTGATTGTAAGTACTATTAAATTACTATGAATTTGTATTAAAATGAGTTAAATAATATACACATTATTTATCTATCTCCATCTACATATATGTTTGACATATTAATTTTGGAGAATTATGTTTATACTTACCGAGTTTCAGTTTCTAGCTGCAAAACAAATTGCACCGATTTTGTTCGGTTCTAGTTCACCATGAAACGTGTCCCTATGTACGAGGGTAAAAATCCGTAGTTAAATATTTGACGATTAACGACAATCCGAAGTCGTTATGACAATGCTACGGTTTAAGAGTTCTTATCTTTTAAAGCTCTTTTATATATAATTTATATATATGTGTATGTAATGTATTGTATGTATGTATATATATTACAGTCAAAGATATACGATAATTTGTATAGCCGAAAAACATCTGTACAAACGGTATGATTTTATAGTTGATTTGATTAATGAAATAGGATACGCTAAGGAGAGCGCTGGGGCGGAGCAGAGCCGGGCTTGGAGGGCGAGGGAGGAGGTAGCGCACAATAAACAGGCTGCACAATAAATGTCCAACGTAGATAAACGTGGTCCTGGCGACTAGATTCATGTGGGGACTGAGCCACCTGGTACTTGTGGTGAGTATCAGGAACGGGTTAGACTACATTCAACTCTCCTGTCCGTTGCTGTTGACAATAGATTTGAAAATTCGACCTCGAGTACTTGCCGTGCCTAAAAATAAAATAAAATTATAAATAACATATTTAAGTGAACAGGTAATCGTAATCTTTTATAATAGATTATTTTTTTGTAAAACAAAATCAAGACTTCATTTAATGAAGACAAACTGAAACAAAAAATAAAAAATGTATTTCTATATTTTTGTATTATTTGGAAACAGAAAATAACAATAACTCTTAAAATAATATGAAACATGTTATTTGAGCAGCAGCACACAAGTTTTCAATATTTGTAACCTATATAAATAGTTTTCTTTTTCCATTCACAAATGAATTCTTTTTTCATCCCACTAAACCACACCAAAATTTTTGATTAAAAATATTCAATAAATTATTATTGATTATTTTCGATCGTCGCTTATGCACATTTGATGAGTGTCATCATCTTTAGAGCACCAAGTTACAGAAAAATTTACATGAGTAGTTTAAAGCAGTTGAAACTTCGTATTTTACTTTTATTTTAATGTTATATTGAGATATACAGGTGTCTTGCTTTTCTACAATGTATAGAAAAGCTAAACAAAAAATATGTAAAGAAACAATAACAGTACTATTTTTTTTCATTTTACTTTTATTAAATGTGTTAATATATAAACACAAGTTGTATATAAAATATGCTTCTGTTATGGTTTATGACAGTTTGATAATTAAAATAAATGTTTAGTGTAATATCAACCTATTGGGTACAATGATCAAAATATAGAGGAACAAAGCAAATTAATGCTATATTAAAGTACTGCATATTTCAAATTATTAAAAATTAAATTGCCATACCTCTGATATATATGTGAACATATGTATAATTATTCATTACATTGCTACATTCATTTAAGCAAGCATATTATTATAAATATATTTAAACTTGTGTGCAAAAATTGTATTTAAAAATATAAATTGATCGAGTAAAAAATCTTACTTGAGTATTTTGTGTTGGAATTTGTAAAGCCAATGCCATACTGTTTGAATCAAAACTATCATCGAGGGCAATGAGAGCACCATGAACACCAGATTCAAGAAGATTATTTCCATATTCCTACAAAAAATTATATAAAAAATTATGCTAGTCTAAATAAATCTTTGTAAAGCAAAAAGGTACAAACCTTTAATCCTATATTAGCAATCCATCGAATAACTCTTTCATTACTCCATACCAATACATCTGATAATGAATTTTCTGAGTTTTTACGCCTTTCTTCTAACTGATTACGATCATAATTTAATCTTTTTAAACATGAAATTCCATATTGTAAACTTGTCCTGCAATTGAAATTCATACAAAAAATGATCATCTTCATTTAAGTACAAAAAATATTAAATATTTTCAACAAAGAGGAAAAAATTATTAAAGTAAAATATTTTTATAGTTAATAAGTCACAAATAAATTGGTTAAAAGCAAAAAGATTGCCAAGATTTATCCTTTTTCTTACCTATGAAAACTATCCACCATTTTTAGCTGCCCTCGAAGATCCTTTTTTGTTAAGTGATCTAACATTCTTGCATCTACAAGACATTCCATAAATGTTGTTCTGTATTGGGGTAAACCCAAAGCTGGTAACCATACATTTCCAATCCATTCATGATTCATATCACCATACGCAAGTGTTGTTCTTGATGTTTTTGGTGCTGATGGTGATGTCAGTGATACCATTTCTTGTATGGCAAGCCTTAGTTTTAATCTATGCAATGGATTACTAATACCTATTTCACGTTGTATTTCAGTGTCACTCAGTGCACTCATTATAGCACCAGATTTTACATTTGCTCGACATGCAGCTACATACCAAGCTGGCATCCCCACCCATAATTCGAGCCAAGCTACTATTGTTGGACCATTCCATAAAGCGAAAGGTGTACCTGCTTTCATTGCTTCACCAAGTAATTCATGTCGATAATCATGTTCTCTAAAAAAAGAATGTAAAAATCATTTCAATAACAGATTTCAATAATTTGTATGAAGTATGATAGAAATTAAAAGTATTGAAATAAAAATAGTTCAATTCAATATATAGCATGTTGTTATGTAATACATTTTTAAATTAAATATTTCATATTTATAGTTCATAAGAAATTAAAGGAAATATTTTTTAACATTATAAAAACATACTTTTTCTTTTGCCTTCTATCAAAATCACTTTTTTGTCCATACTTAGATAAGCTAATAGTATCACTAGTATCTCCATCTGTTAATATAGCACCACTTTGATTAATAGACATCATACTCATGCTTGCATCACTGCCACCCAAACTACTTTCTTTTCCTTTAACCTGCAGTAAGAAAATGTTATCATTAATATTTTTTACTTACACCGTATTTGAATTGCAAAAAAAGTTTTGTAATTCGTACCTTCTCTTTTTTACTGAAGAATCGTCCTAATGATGACTTTATACCCTTCTTTTTTTGAGCAGCTGCTGATGAATCCCTCGGTAATGAACCGTCTCTATTGAGTGTACCGCCCATCGACATACTGCCTGATGCTACACCACACATGGCACTCTTGTGCAATGAATCCTGGCTGCTGTGGCGAGAGGACAGAGGGGAGGGGGGAGTGTGTGTCAACGTCTGCATTCCTTGCCTGAACACACTACACTACTACACTACACTATTCTATGTCATGCCAATACTTTTTAAATTCATTATCATTATACAAATTTAGTTTTCGAAATTTTTTCAATTAGCATTATATACCAGAGGCTTCAAACGGCATAGCAACTTGTTTGCAATTATTAATAAATGCATGTATTTGCAATAGTAAAAAAAGCATGTACAATATACGTACAACTAAATGTGTATATAAATATTACATTGAGATATGTCAAACTGATAGATTCCAACAAAGAAAATAGCTTAATCAAATTTACTAGCGAATACTGTAATCATTATTAAAAAGATATATATATATATACACACACATATATACCTACACAGTAGACTCAAGAAATAATGGTCTCTATATATAGTGACCTGAAATTAATGTTTGTTTCAAAATAGTGACTTTGTAAAATTTTAGTAGAATTTTTTTTGTAATTCCTCAAATAATAAATTCTCTTGCATGATATTCAAGAAATTTTCATACTTTAAATTCACATTATAATCATTCTCAGATTGTAAAGTGTGATAAAAACATTGTTCGCTCAAAATAAGGGAATGATTTTTGAACAATAGAAAGATTGTGAAATGGTTAAATAATAAGCTGTTATTATTAAGAAACTAACATACTTTCCATTAAATAAAACAAATAAAGTTAAATACCATTTTGTTTTTAAGCTCGAAAATTTTGATAATTATAAGTTTGAAAGTTAACATTCGAAATAGTGGAACTTTTGAAATAGTGATCAATTTTATGCAACAATCAAGTCATTATTTTGTGAGTCTACTGTATATATAATGATATAAAGCATAAATTTGAATAATATGCTATTTAAAAATGTTATATTTAAAAACAAAAATAGAAATTTATGTAAAAATAATAACTATGAATTTACAAATGTTTCACCAATTAATAAAAAATATTTTTTTTTATTCTGCAAAAAAATTATATTTATTTTGTATTGACATCGTCAATATAAAAAAATGAAAACAAAGATTTTTTAACTATTACAAATTCATTATTTGATTAAGAGATAATATGTTGTAAAATAAAATATCAGTTACAAGAATATATATTTCGAGAACTATTGTATATTCAAATCTACTATAAAGTATGTAACATTCCAAAAAATAAATTTCATACTTATATTCTTACACACACACACTTACATATATACAGTCAGCTAATTATTAAATAAATAAATAAATAATAGAAGAAAAGTTTAAATTAAAAAACTATATATATTCAACTTATAAAATGTGTTAAAATTAAAAAGACATGTTTGAAATATAAATATTTAACTATTTTTTAAAAAACAATAAAACTTAAATAATTAAATATTTTAATAAAAGCATATGTATGTATATATGTATGTATGTATGAAAATGTATATGTATATGTGTGTGTGTGTACACATACATATATATATATATTTTAACACACAAACACATAGATGTGTATGTAATATTAAAACAAATAAATAGATAATAAAATCATAAGTAACTAACTGACATTGGAAAATGATAGAAAAGACCTGTACGATTGTGCCGACAGTTTGAGTGTAAAGTACAGTAAGTTAACCTGTGTGTTGGTAATCCTGATGTCAAGTTACTGGCTCCAGCACGTCTTAGCAGCATTAAAAATACATTTTGTTATAATTAAGTTACTTTTCAATACAAATGCTTTTGAAATGTATTTTTACATAATAAAAAAATTATATTTTACAATACTTATTACTTGTTAATTTCAACAATAGTTTGGGTAATTAAATGTGTGTTAGTTTAAGTGCATACAATATGAACATTTATTTTATTTTAAAAAAATAATAATACCTTCGAAGTTCTTCTTGACTGTGTGCAAGTGCTTGAGCTACTCGTTCTAAACGTAATGATCTTGCTGTAAGAGGAGATGCTCCACCACCACTACTACTGTCACCACCTCCTGTTACTGAATGGAGCTCTTCACGGGAAATATCACCAGTCATTGCTGCTAACTGAAGCTGTAACAAAATTTATATTAAATATGTGAATTGAATTAAGTCAATATCTTATTTAAATAACTGAATCATATATTAATTATAACTGATTTCAAAAAATATTGGAAGCCAATTTGTTATATAATTTATGTTTTAAATTCATTTTTATCTTTATCATGTAACTCACAAAACGATGCAAAATAATATAATTATAATGAGAAATATAACTATATTCACAAGTAATGATAACATAATTAAGAAAAATATGTCAAAAATTCGACCAATATTTTTAAAATACTTGTAGTGAATGTTCGAACATTTTATCAAATACACTTATTTATTATTACATAATGTATAGAAGCATTTAGAATTCCCTGCAATTTTAAAAATGAAAAATGTACATACCACATACACACATATGTAACCGAATACACAAGTAACTATATATAAATACATGTGTGTGTATGATGGCTGTGTGTATGTATGTGTGCGTGTGTATGTATATGTATGTATGTGTACAACCACACACATATTTATAAATATAAAACATAATCATAATCATTCATACGCACATACAAAAAATTTTGAAAAGAACATCTATAACGATCATGCAAAACACTTTTATGAACATTGTGCTGATTTTTTTATGATTTGTACGGAAATACATGAAAAGTGAAACGTAAAATATTTTTATAAAAACAAGAAGTTACACATATAAATAAAAAGTAGAGCAGTTTTTCTACTTTTAATTCTTGATTAATGATAAAATATACATACGTACATACATATACATACATACATATGTATATGTGTGTGTATATGTGTGTATATATATATAAAACCAAGAGACCAATGAACAGGTGGGACAAGGAATTAAAATTTTTATTGGAAATCAGTGGAAAAGAGAGGCATCAGTCATACAAAATGGAAAATCATGGAAAAGGTCTTTATCCAACAGCGGATTGACAAAGGCTGCTGCTGATATATATATATATATATAGACACACACACACATGTATTTATACACAGATAGTCAAAGAGAGATGCAAACCAACCTGACTCGAGGGTAGAGATTCAGATAGTTGCCCAGGAGACAAATTAGCGACGTACTGATGCAAGTGTGCCGGAGACATAGAGGCAGGGGCCTACAAACACAGACTACTGTAAACTACCACGGATTGAACTACATCATAAGTGATCAACCATTTTAGCAAAAAAAAAAAAAAAAACATGTTAAATTGTAATTACAAAGACCGTTTTTTTCTTTGTGCATACCGAAACTATTAAAATGAATTATCTTTATTAAATATATTATATATTTTATAAAATTTTTACTTTTATATTTTCATTATTTTTTGAGAATGAGATTTTAAAAGAATGTAATTAATAGAAGTGAATTAAAACTGTAATAAAAATATAACAATAATATATTGTTTCAGAACGAAAGTAAACTAAGTAAATAAACAAAGATTTCCAAAAAGTATATAAAAATTAGTTACATACTTAAAAAAATTAAATTTTATTTATCCATAATTATAACTATTACTCATGAATTAATTTGTTTTAAAAATCTATAATATAAATAATTATATAAGCTGATTACTATTTCTTAATTAAATTAATGATATAAAAAAATAGAATATTTATTTTTACAGATAATATTGGTTGACCATCTATGATCTACACACCGATCAATATTTTTAATGCAAACCAGTAACTTTTAGTTTTTTATCATACTGAATATGTATTAGTTGGACTGCACCATAAAGAGGTTATTATATTTATGAATGTATTAGAGTATTTAGTTTGACCAATTAACTGATATACTTTTACCTTTTCCAATATTTGAATTAAGCTGAAAATCTGTTAAGTTTTTGCAAATAATGGTTCCACAAATATAACAATTACAAAATATAATTATATAACAATGTAAAAATCACATTACTTAATTATGAACAGCAGATTTTTCTATATAAATAATACTTATGAACAATTTATAATAAAAAAATAAAATTTGTAATTCATGTTTTGTGGATACAAGTCATATTTTAATAAAAGTTATTCACTTTATATAAAATATTTAAAATAAATTTCCTGACTACTTTGAATTCAGATTACATTCACATTTTATTAATATGAAATTTTTAGTCATCTTTAATATTATTCCATTCATACATTAAAAAAGTTAGAAACCAAATGTAATTTGCAAAAACTTTTTGTCTAGTGTTGTATTAAACCATCGTGACTGATAAACACTGAAGTTAAAAAAAACTTTCTGTTGAAAACAATAATTGTTAAAAAGTGCATTTTACAAAAGAGACACATGCATCAATTTAACTGAAATCTACGCTTACCGTATGGTATTTATGAAGGTAATCTCTCTGTGGTGAATGATGGGATTTAGGTGTTGATCTACCACTAACAGGTGGTGATTGTCTTTCTAGACTACGCCCTCTGACAAGTAAATTCATGTGTTCAAGACTTCCTACTCGTGATTCAAGTTCTTCTGCTCTAGCTTCTGTACTTTGTTTCTCTTCTTGTATCAAACGTATTTCATTATTTATTGCATCAAGTTGTTCCTGTAGCATGATTGCAAGTGTTTGTGCATCTGTATGACCCGATGGTGACAAGATTTCTGCAGCACTGAATATGCTTTCATCATCATCACCTTCAACATCACTAGATACATCAAAAGCTTGTTGAACATTTGCTAAAACATGTGCTTGTTGCAGTTTTTCCCATTCTTGTTCAGCTAATGTTCGACCTCCATATGAAATTTTATTCGATTCTTCTTCCATTCTAGATTTACTTGTGGTCCTTCTTGGTAATGAACGTCCATCAAAACTAGTACGGCTTGAACTTCTTGCAAAACCACCATCTTCAACTGCATTTGGAGATAAGCTACGTGTCAGTGCATCAGTTTGTTGAATATTAAATGCTATTTCTTGTTGTAACATTTGTCGTTTCACATTATCTATTTCTAAACGTGATTTTGCAAGTTCTTTAACAATATCTTGTTTCTCAGATTGTAAATCTTCCATTACTTTTCGGGTTTTTTCAAGCTCTTGAGTTAAGCTATTTTTTTCTTCAAGCGCATGCATACGCTCTTTAAGATGAACCTATATTAATAACAGAATCTTTTAAATTAAAACATTACTATTCGGTATTTCTATTAATCAAATTATGTTTCTTGAAACAGTATATTATTAATGTTAATAAATTGTATAAATAGTAGACTATCATTTTAAAGAAATGAAGAATTATATATATATATATATATATATATATATATATATATAAATGTATGCATGTATATATTCTGAAAATATTATTTTCTTCTTATACACATACACATATAAACTGTAAGTAGATAAATAATATTTTGTTTATTAAAGAATTAAAACATTTTTTTAGTAACATTAATAATTTAAATAAATGTTCTAAATAAAATATTTGTGATTCAGTTTCTTTCATTAATTATGAATATATTATCATAATCTAAAACTTTATTGTTTAAATAATAAAAACAAAGATTCTGAGTCATTTTCGTTTTTATTACTTGTTTAATTATTTCAACATATTGCTTATTTTTATGAATTTTACCTGTAGCCTATCATTTGATTCTGATAATAATTTATCAACTGTAGCAGAAAGCCGAGTATTATGTTCTTCATTCATTTTAAGCCTTTGATTAAGTCGAACCAATTCAGCATTTTTCTCATCAAGATTTGCTTCAAGTCTCTGTATACGATCTTCAGCAGATCCATGTCTCTCCTGCGCCTATAATAAACAATATAAAAATATCAATAGTTCACCGAATATCAAGTTGATGATTATTTCATTGTCAATTAATTTGAATTGATCGGTTTTGAGCTTCGTACCTGTGCCCTCACCTGCGTCAGCGCTTCCATTCTCTGCTTGAGCTGTTCTTCCATTTCTGGCAGTTTTGAATACTGTGCAAGTTTTTGTTCAGCTAATTCAAGTTTTTCTTGAATTGCTGATATCTTTTCTTCTTGTAACTGTAATATGCACATGTTTGTTTAAAATACTTGTAAAAAAAACTCTACAATATATCATTTTATTAAACATTAAACTTTTATATATGTTTAAAATTTTAAAATAGAAAAAATACAATATAAATCTACTATTGAATGTCTACTTTAATATATTTAACAATAATAATATAATTTATATTTAATACACAACACAATTTGTTAATTGAAAAATGTTGCTTATATTACCTTCAGCTGTGCTTCTTTATGCTGTAATTCCTGTTCAAGTTTTTCATTGAGGTCATGTAATGATGTTGACTCTCTTTGAGCATTTAAATATCGTTTTTCTAATGTTGCTATTCGTTCTTCTTGATCTTCTTTTTGTGCAACATTTTCACGTAAATCTCTTTGTAATTTAGAATTTGTTTCTTGCGCTTTTAACAATTCTTTCTGTGCTTTAGATAAACTTTCTTCTAAATCGCTAATACGAGATGTCTGTTCAGCAACTTTTCTTTGCCAAGATCCCAACTCTCCCGCCTGAAAATATATATAAATTTATTGAAAGTTATGTATATATCATAATATCATACAATTATTTTTATACAATATATTACTTTAGTAATAATACACTTAATTCATCATTATTAACATTAGAGTAAGAATTTAACAGAAGTCAGAAACTATATGGCACAACAAATATTAGGATTTTTTTACTGAAATTAATAAAATTCAAGTTGAATTAGATAGCTGTTCATTTAAAATGTTCCTCCTTTTATTTAAACATAATAAAACGATTTTAATTATTTTTAATGAGCAAATTTAGTTCATTTCAAAATTTTAAAATTTAAGAAATTTGCTTAGAGTGAATAAATATCTATTCATTAATTATAAATTTTACATTAACTCATTGGTATTTACTTTTTACGAGATATTTGTAATATCTAATATTATTTTGGTTCGATGACTTTGTTATTACGTTAATTTTAACTTTCATTTGAGATCTTTTGTAACATTTTCGATTAACGAAAAGAATAGATCATTTAAAAGACGAGCGCCATGATCCTCTTCCGCAACACGCTCCGCCCCCTGCACTTCCCCTCGGAAGGGGTTCTCCCACCCTCAACAAATAACATACAAATAATCCGCGTAAAATATAAATCGTAAATTTTTATTGGAAAAATTTATAAAAATTAACATAACAAAAAATACAATGTTAAAATGTATAACAATTTTTTAACTCTAAAGCTTCGGTGAATACAATACTTTAAATAAATCTCTTATTGGTTTTACACTGTAATCGTATATCCTCATTCGTTGTACACCATGAAACAGAACACTGATCATGTGACTGATATCAACCAATCAGAACAGAGACCAACCGATCTCCATCAGCCAATCAGAATACGAATAAAAATCACGGAGGAGGACCAATTTTTATTTATAGAAAGTTTTAATCTTAGTAATGTCTTATTGTGCGTGATATATCAATTAAAATTTATCATAGATATGTATGTAAATGAAAAACGAGTATATGTGGATTCGGTACTATCCGCGGTTTCAGGTATCCGTGGTAGGTTTTGAAACGTATTACCCGCGGACATGGGAGGACTATTAACAGGAAATTTCTTTAGTTCGTTGGAATTATTTTTTATTCCAACTAATAAAATAAAATGTAAGAGCAATGAAATCAATTTATCAATTTTGTATATATCTTGTATATATATATACATCGTTTTCATGAAGTATATACTGGTACAAATTTAATAAATTAATAAACAAATTTAATAAACTATTTTAATAAATTTACAAACTTCAAATCCGCCGTTAAGAACTAATTTACTAATTTCAAAAATTCCTTGTACGTGAAAAATTACTGTTAAATGTGCGTTAAATACTGTATGACGGTTACAACAATAATAATGTCGGATTTTTTATTTATTTATTTAGCGCAATTTTACACTTTTAAAATATGTTTTAATTTAGATATCTTCTTTTTTCATTTCTTATATAATTATGTACGATCAAGAGACTTACAAGTAATACACAAAGATTTACCATGCCAACCAATACAATGTTGATCAAAAATATGCGCACACCATAATCAAACTGCATTTTTTTAAGCGTAATGTAATAGATTTTAAAATATAATTGTTATAAGAGAGAAAAAGATAAGCAATCCTCAATGTACCAAAATCGATATCTAAAAAAAACGAACATGTATTCTTACCTGTTTATCTAAAACCGATTGTAATTCAGATATAATCTGGGCACTATGAGGATCTGGTGTGGATCCTGGGACATTGCCACCATTAGTAAGATTCGAGGATTTCTGCGTTGTAAGCGCCGACGTTTGGACAGCAGACTGGTAGTAGTGACACAACAAATGGTAACATTACAAACATGCGTTCAGAAAATATACACGCAGGTAAGCGAGTTCCACTACCTGGCATCATTTTTTTGTATTACTGTTTTCAAATAATTCAATAATTTTATAATTATTAAGTAAACAATTAATGTAAAGAAAATATATGAGCTGACTTTTTACGAAAAATAAGACATGCGTGGTAATAATAAACTTTATGGTTACAAAAAATTACAACAATGATTTTTATTATTTTTATTTCCAAAATATCAACAAGAAGCGTAATATTACTGAAAGCAATAATAAATATAATGAAGACATTTGAAAAAAAAACAAATGTGCGCAAATGGGAAAACTGTTTTAGATGAAATTTATCAAGTTATAAATTTTGAAAAATAAGCATTAAGCGTTAAAATACATTTTTTGTAAAAAGGATTCCTCGGTACTCTTTTCTATAATGCCAAGAAGTTGAAAACATTTACAAATTTCTTTCGATAATACTATTTAAAATTGAAAGCTTACTATTGAACATGCCAACAAGACAATGAATTATAGGAACGGGTATATAAGTTATTCAAAGTTCATACATTTGAAAACTTAATAGACAATACAATCTTATTATATTTCTTTATTATAAACCATTTGTTACTGTTTAATAAAACAAACTATTAAATTAGTTAAGAAGAATCATCCTTTTAAATAATGTCAAATTTTAAAATAAAAAAATATAGAAAAAAATATTGTTTTTTATCATATTGTTTTCATGTTAACCGTTTTTTTAAACTGATAAATTGTGCAGAATTAGTATATTATAGAAGCAATTTATAATAAGAACACACATTTTAATATGAATGAGAAATTAATTCATTTATTTTCATTTCAGATCATATTATTTTGAATTCTTAATCTTGATTTATAAAGTATTATATTAAATTATATTTCACTGCTAAAACATGAGGAACATAAAATAGCGAAATTTCATGCAAAAATCTCATGCAATTAAATATTACTTTCAATAAACGACTAAAAATTTTATTATATGTGATATAAAAAAAGACAACAGAATCACGGACTTGAAGTAACTGAATTCGAGTCTAAATTTATTTAACATTTTTTTTTTTTTTTTTAATAAAATAGAGTTGCTTCACAAAACAATGAATATAATGATATTGTATTAATGTGTGCATCATATAATAGTATAAAAATATATATTATAAAATATGGCTGTATAAATTAAACAATCTAATATATACCACTTATAATTTGAAACTTGTTTAAAAATGAATGATTTGTAGGAGTAAAAATTTATTTGTGAAAAAAATTCAATGAGTGTATTTATATTTTCAGCCAAAATTAATACTTTTATTTGAACATTATAACTATACACATTGATATTATTTTCTAATATAAAGATCCTTGTTGTTTTGAAAAGTTTACATGCATGAATATTTTGCTCAGTTTGGTAAGAGTTTGCGAGAATACAAGATGTGGTAGAGACACACTAGTCAATATATATATATATATATATATACATACATAAAATAAATATACATTTTATAACAAGAAAAAATTGAAATAAAAAATCATATATTACTTTTAAAAAATAAAAAATGATAATCATAAATGTGTTTTTAGCTATTATATAAATGGGTATGTTCTTATACATACAAAACCAGATTTAGATATGTTGAAAATTTATTTTCAAATTGTTAAAAAGTTTGCCGATTTTTTTTTGTAAAAAGCACACTTTTTTAACATTTTAATAAATATAATTTTAGTAATTTTTTATATTTCAAGTAAAAAGTGTTCGTAATATGTACGAAAAAGCATATTATATATATTAAATTGTATTTAATGGTATAAACATTTAAAAGATTAGGATCGATCGTGATTAAGTTCTGTAAATTATTAATTTTTAAAATAATTACTATTGCATTTAAATATCTACACAAATGCAATTTTATTGTATTAAATACGACTAAACACTTCATCAACTTTTTAATTATAGATGATAATAGTTTATTATATAACTCAATGTCATTATATGCAACAGGTAGTTTTTTTTTACTGACCATGATCCTAAAAATAATTAAATTAAATTTGATACAATTTAAACATGGGCTCATGCTGTTAAATGATTTTTTTGAATACTTCCTTACTTTCATTTATCGAATAAATAATAAAAAGTACCAAATGGTTATCAGTACATTTCTGGAACAATCAGTTAGTTATATTTTGTTAATTGAATGAAAAAAAGAACTATTTTCAACTATTATGTTTCACTCGCTAAATTAACCTTTTCCAAAAGTTTATCACTTTAGTTAATCTAATTACAAAACATTTTCTTATGTTCCACTTGTACGTAGAGATAGTACGAAACATTGGCTATTCATTCATTTTTATTTCATGTTATTATAGATATGGAATATCTTTCTTGTTGAAGAATTTATTTTTTTAATAATTGTTTCATATTTTTATACGAATATTGTTTTTAAACACGTGTTTGAGCTTTCATTTAACATAATCCATGAGTTCATCTAGATTTTACATCCAGTTTTTTTTTAAAAAAAAAATGCACAAAATAATAAAATAATATGTAAACACCAAATGTATAACGACGAAAAACAATTGTAATAAAGCAGTTCGATTTTCATAGATTCCTTATTTGTAAATACAGATTATTTATAATTAATTACGTTTCTCATAATTTCTTTTTTCTATATACATTCCGTGTTGCATTCAGATGAATAACGTCTTTTTTCAATAAACATAAAAAAACATGAATATATGTCAAGGTACACGAGGTTAATACAATTAATTTTTTAGAAATTATTTTAAAACTTTAATACCTACGTGAATTTTACAATTTACAAAAAAAGCAACCAAACTATACACATAAGCACAAACGTCGATCACAGAAACATATACTTAAATATATAACGTTATACTAACGATATAAATATTTCATAAATATTTAAATAATTTACCTTATTGGTAGTATTGTTTTGCTCGTTCGAGTCCAGTTGTCCATTTTCTTTGGGTCTGTCTTCAATTGTGAGAACTGATTGAATATTACCAAGTTTATATTGTTGTAGCTACAAGCATAAGATTACAATACATGTTCTGAAAAAAATATAATAGTATGTTTACTTACTTCATCTTTGGTTAAAGCTAATTCTTCTTCTAATGTTGTATTTCTTTCTAAAGCGACTCTTAATCGTTCACGGACCTTAAGAAAATAATTTACTATCAAAAACATATCCAATGGTTTTATATTATGACAGTGGCGCGTTATAGCTTATGGGGCCTAGGAAAATTTGAATTAGGGGGTCCTATGTATAATATTGTACTACAGTAATGAGTTTATAAAAGATTGATTTGGGGCCCCCTGTTGGTCAGTAATTGCCCTTTTTGCCCATAGGATAACGCGCCACTGTATTATTGACTAAATATGTAAACTGCACGAGTTCTTTTTACATAAATGCCTTTTTTTACTACATTAATAAACAAGTTATACTGTTTACATTATAAAAGGTCTATAAAATATGTATAATTGAAATATAGCTATCATTTTAACGAGAAATAAATAGACATCAATTTAATTATTTCACATTATATATATATATATATATATATATATATATATATATATATATATATATATATATATATAGACCTGGTAATTGCAACTAATTAAAATATGCATGGCAATTATTGGATCCGGTGCAATTATTGAATGCACGTTAGGCGTGACCAAAATGTTCAATTTTATTGCTTATATATACATTTTAGGAAAACATACAGACAACATATTTAATCACGCAATTTTATATTTACATCCAAATGCATTATATTAAAAAAAGGCTTCATTTCCTTCGAGTAGTAAATCTTTTCAGTAGATGTTTATTGAATAATAAGTAAAATTTCGTTTAAAGAAACATCATGGTCGGATAATTCTATGACTGTACCAATATTTTTAAATGCATCTTCAACCTTACTATTCATTTTATTATAACATATTTCGTCTTCTAGTTCCTGAAGGTCATCGTTGTAAACAGTAAACATTTTTTTCTTTCAAATATACTTTGTTTTGGTCAATTGAAAAAGAATACAATATGGAAAACTTTAGAGCGATTAAATGTCTTCTAAGATATTTTCACTATTTTTATTATTCTTTTTCAATTATTTTAGGATTCTTTATCTTAACACTTAAGCGCCGGGCCCGCTTTAAGGTGTAGTAGTGGACTAGCGGTAGCGCGCCAGGCACGCCTAAATGTGTATTCATATGTTTGTGCAGAAAAAAATATATATCTCTTGAACCACACGTGGCATACTGTTTATATCATTGAATACTGATTTAGTTTCTGTTTTTTTTTTTTGATGAGTTTCTTTTGTTGTACAGAAGAAATATAAATCCAATAATTAGTAGTGAATCAGAAACTTTCGATAAAAAAAGTGACGATTGTTAGTCTGAAGTAGATAAAACGTCAGTGCTTGAACAATATACGGGAACTTCGGAGGCAAATGTTCCAGTAAAATTTCCAACAAAATAGTCGGCGCTTTAAGTGTTAATTTACTGCTGGTTTATTTTTTCCATGCATGATTGGAAGTGCACACAGACGCAATAATATCCAATTACTGTTTCAAAAAAATTAATCTTCCTCATTTTATTCGTTTTTACTTCTTTGTTAAAAGCAACATATGTTAAAATTAAACAATCTGACGTGCATACGAACAGTTGCAACTGTAGAGTTGAACATGATGTCATTATTTCATCGTTGCAATTATTGAATTCTTCGAACTGACACAGACATTCGTTTTATGGACATTTTATCAAATCATATAAAATGTGATTTTAATCGAGCTTCAATATGAAATAATTTATTATGTGTATATTTTTACATTCACAATTATCATAATAATTACATTATATAACAATTATAGAACAATTCAAAAATAGTTAAAAAAACGCTAAGAAATAATTTATTTATTTGCTGGATCGTTTATTTTTTTTATGGAAAATATAAAATCGATTATAAACTGTATACGAATATTTATTGTACTTAATATGATTTACCTTTTCATCTAACGCTTTATGATGTTCGAACAGACTTTTAAGCGCTTTGAGTACTTCAACTTCACTTGAAACGCCGGACTGGGTAGCTGCTTGTCTTTTTACTACTGTCATACGGAGCGATCTTTCATGCCTGGATACTAAGCATTCAAGATGTTCAAGTAGGAGCTGTTATAAAAAAAATGCATTAAAAGTTAATATGAAAAAACAATGGCATCACCTTTTCTACGATTACAATTTATTTAAAGTAATTTACTTACTCTTGTATTGTTCCTTTCTGCTTTTAGTTCAGATATTTCTTCTTCTTTTTCTAATAATTGTTCTCTCGCCTGATTTAATTCTTTGGTAAGTGTAGCGAATTCCTGAAACAAAAATATCAGTAAATACATATTTCTAATTATATTAGATAGTTATAATAATATCGGTCCATTTTACGATTTAATGTATTTATCTGTTATATTAAAGGTATAAATTTATTGGAAAATGTACGAAAATTTTTAATGACGTATTTTTTTAGTTTAGTTTTTTTTTGATATGTATATACCCTAGATACATTCAAATTATGTGTAACAATTTCTATATACACACGCACATATACATTCTAGACGTTATAGAATTTGAATGAATAACTGACTTAGGTCAGTTAAAAACTGATGTTAATATAAATTATAACAAAATAATCGCGATGCTTAATAAATAAATTTTTCAGAAGAAAAGTCAAATGAAAGGAATAATAATCAAAACGAGAAAGTATATTTATTTGCACCAACCGATTATCGAGGATGTATAATTTTCTAAAATGGTTACTAAAAGAAATGCAAATAAGAGAGAGTACATTTGAACGAAAGAGCTCAACACTTTCATTTAAGATTTCATTTTGTTTAAAAATAAAAGTATTTCATCAATATATTCTATCTGATTTTCTTGTAATTATTTCTATAGTAAAATAATTAATCATTTTTAAATAATATAAAAAGAAAAAAAACGGAAAGATGTACATCAGGAATAAAGAAAATAAGAAGATAATAGAGTGGAAATGAAAATAAACCTGTACTTTCACATAATTAATTAATATCGAAATTAAAACGAATGATTCAGATGATAATCCCCGTAACTAAAACAGAGAGGGATCGGTAAAATTAATATTTACTGAAAAAATATCATTCTACTTGTTTGTTTTGAACATAACTGCTTTCATAGCCCTTCAGTAGTTATAAAATCCAGTCTAAGAGAATTATACTGGGGGTGCATAGCGGAAAGCAAAACCTCAAGAATGTGTAATATGTGAAACAAGTATTTAGGGCAAAGAAGATGCAAACGTCGATATATTGTTCTAGTAATATATTCGCAGCTCCCGGCAATACTTACAAACCTTCATACTAAAACTATGAGACATGTGGTATATACAATATCTCAAGTAGTCTACTATTACAGTATCACTACATAACAAATATGTATTTTCTAGAGTTCATTGAAAATTTGTGTTCTTCGTTCAAGCACGCACATGCATATGTCAGTGTATGTATTTGTGTACGTGTGTGTATATTGTGTGTGTATGTATATATGTATGTATGTATTTATGTGTGTATGATGTGTGTGTGTATGTATGTGTGTATGTACGTGTGTATGTATGTAGGTATGTATGGACAGGATAACAAATCAGTTAACCAATAATATTTCAATGGTTAAGATTTTACTAGATTCATTTTCGTAAGAAAACAAACAATAATATGTACCATCGTTTTGGATTGATTTATGTGTGCTATAGCTGTATGTACGAGTATGAATTGTGAAGTTTCCAACAACGTATTATTTTATAGAAGCATGATAAAAATGTATTGGATTTATAAATAATTATTTTATTTATTGCTAAATAACTTTAGGGCAACGTGTGCATATTTACGTTAAGGTTTTCCAATAGGGACGCTATTTTTTAAGAGATTATACTTCACAGATGTCAAACTGACAACTGTATTTTTTTGACATTTGTTAAGTTTTGACATTGCCATTTTTTTGTTATGGCACCGTATACAACAAAACAACGCATTGAAATAATACAATTGTATTATGAAAATGGTCGCTCTAAAAAAAAACACACATTTCGTAAATTACGCGATATATATTCTTTGACCCGTTGAATCAACAATTCTTCGATTAGAGTAAATTGGAAGAGACTGAATCGATTAAAGATAAGGAAACACCAAGACGTGTTCGTAGCACTTGTTCTGAAGAAAACATTGACTTGGTTCGTGAAAGGATGTATCGGAAGAGTCAGGAATGTCAATTCCATGATAAGCACAGCAACTGGGCCTTTCACAGACGACCACATAGTGCATTTTTCATACGAATTTCCTGCTAATAAGATTCAATTAACACAACACAAGAATTGAAGTCAGCAGACCATTCATTGGGCCGGAGATTTGTAAATTGGATACTGAAACAACATGTTTTTTTTTGAAAAAGTCATCTTTAAAAATGAGGCTCATTTCGAATTTTCTACGCTAGGTTAACAAGCAAAATTTCCGAAACTGGGGTGAAGAACATTCAAGAATGATCGTTGAGAAGTCACTGTATACAGAAAGAGTGACCGTTTTTGGTGTACACTTTGGATTGGTGGAGTCATTTGGTCTTTATTTTTTCAGAATCAGGTCGGTAAAGCGATTGCTGTGAATACAGCAAGATATCGAAACATGATAATCAATTTTTGTGGGCCGAATTGGATGATATTGATCTGGAGGACATGTGGTTCTAGCAGGACGGCGAAATAAACCACACAGCTGGTGAAACAATTGATTTACTGAGGACGAAATTTCCTTTTTGCATTATTTTCATAAATGGAGACATTAATTCCCCGCCGAGATACTGTGATTTAACACCGTTGGTCTACTTTCTTTGATGTCGCGTTAAACGGCAAATGTACGGTAATAATCCTAAAACAATTTCCAACTTAAAAAATGAAATCCAAAAAGTAATTAGCGAGATAGAGCCCCAATTGTGTAAGCATGTTATTGAAAAATTTGACAAAAAGAATGGTTACTTGCAAGAAAGCACGCGATGGTCGCTACACGATATTACTTTTCATTTATAAATCTCACAACCCTAACTATTATTTACAATAAAGAAACTTGAAATTTCAGAGTAAATTCTATTTTATTTCAAATTAAAAAACTGCGTCCTTATTGGAAAACCCTGTACAAGCAAATATAAGTTTCTATCATTATTTTAAAAACCGGTTTGTGATAAGTAAATTTTTATAGTTAGAAAACAACAAATTTCACCAACGGTATTTTTTTTGAGATCCGTAAACGATTATTCAATTAAGATGTATGTCGTACAGTATTTAAAATTCAATGAAGATTTGTACACATATTGCATAATGAACAAGTGAGATACTAGACGCGGACCAATCACAACAGACAGAAATGAAACATACCGTAACAGATATTAAATCGAATGAAGATTGAACTTGTTCGGTACGTGGTGATGTAACCTTGCAAGGCCGTTGAATAATTGTTTTGCATATACCCGTAACACCTGACCTGTGCATGCAATTATGAAGATATTTGTATATGTTCTCTACGTTATTTTTATGTAATGAGATATGATTCAATATATTGTTTTCGTTAATTAAAAAACATTAAAATATCTTCTTTAAATAATCGATTGCAAGAAAATGGAACAATAATAAATTCGGAACGGAATAATTTATTTTTCGTTTCATAATATTTTTTTTTTACTAAATTAATATAAGTAAATAATGTATACCTACTTCCCGATTTACGTGGGAGATTTATTCAGAAAGAACACAAATTAAATCGAAACGACCTTAATCGAAACAATGTATGTAAGACACTGTGTATTTATTAAAACACTGACCTACTGTAAACCCAGATTGTATGTTTTGTATTTTGAACATTGCTTTAAGTGTATGTACAGAGTGCGCCAGAGGAACGAAAAAAATTCAAAACGCAATAATTAAATGAATTTTTATTTTTACATAATTTTGTTTACATTTTTTTGTCAGGTATATAGGGCCATTTTTTAAAAAAATAATGAATGATAGATTAATACCATTTTGACGCACGCATTCCTGTAATCTTATTCAAAAATTTTCCGTTACGCTTCTTAACATGTCTGGTGGAATCCTCGCAATTTCTTTTTAATTTAAATTCACGGATAGTATGTGGACGATCAATATACATCTTGCTCTTTAGTTAACCCTAAAGAAAATAATCACACGCCGTCAAATTTGGGGATCTGCTGATCAAACAACATCTCCATTTTTGAAATTGATGATTCGAAAGGAGCGTTTTTAAAGTAGCCATGGACACTCTACCAATAGGACTTATTGCCTCATTTTGCTGGAACCAAGTAATTTGTAGAAATAGAATTCTTTTTTAGATCAGAAATTTTTTAACATGTTAGTGTAGAGGGTTGTGTTAACGTTTATGGCATTTTCGTTGTCATCTTCAAAGAAGAATGGTCTTATAATGCTGAAAGACGGAAGTGTATATATTACAATCACTTCTGGACTATGCAGTGGTTTTTTATGCGATTCAAATGAGTTCTCAGTACTCCAATATCGACTATTCTGCTAGTTCACATAGGCCTTTAAATTAAAATGTGCTTCATCTGACAAGCATAAAATGTGAATCATGTTTTCATCTTTATCCAAACGCGCTAGCATATCTTTACAAAAATTCATAAGAGCAGGAAAATCAGTATCTTTTAACTCCTGAACCATTTTAATTTTGTACAAATGAAAATTTAAATATTTACGTGATATTACTAGATCTATTACTAATGTTCAATGCAAATGAGTGTTTAGGGGTTGAACGTCACGGGCTACGCGTTACAATAACTCGAATACGGCGAATGTTTTCTGATATTCTTACTGTTCTTCAGGACCTTTGATGCTTCAAATTTAATGTGCAACCAATTTCCTCAAACTTCTGAACCCACAAGTTGATGGCATGAGAGGTCGATACCTGCCTACGTCGCGGAATGTTACAATGATTGCGAAATAGTCGTTGTAGAATCATTGCATTTTTGTAAAATGATTTCACCAAACTCGCCATTTGGGTAAAATGATTTCACAGCGAAAATGTTACCACTGCTCCACGTTTACTAAATGGCACTAATAAGTAACAATGCATCATTTAATTTAACCTCTCACTCCAACAGTAAGTCAATAAGCCTACCCTTAAATTTTTCCTGATCCACTGGTGTATCCCTGTACTTAAGTATACGCTTCAAAACAAGAATAAACATTTAAATGCATCACTTCAAATAGCAATGAAAGATTTAGAAATATTCTCTACGATTAATGTATTTTTTGTCGAATTTAGAAATATTTACAACATTATTTACTCTTCACAATATTTACAATTTACGTACAAGCTTTAATTTGTCTAAAATAAAGCCTTTATTATTCGAAGATAATATTTTTTTGTACTATGAGCTTTTAAAATTCAGTTCTACCTACATTTATGTTTTTTGTATCATTAAATATATTTTGATTGTTTTGCTAACATATTCTACTTACATAAAACAACACATCCATATATATATGTAATCAATAATCTAATATTATTAATGAAACAATTCGTCATTTCAAGTAACTAATGTCATATGTACTGAATTTAATGTTAATGGATACGATTTTTTAAATTTTTTTTGGAATTTTATTATTTTTCAAAATGAATAAATCACAATATTTTCCTACTAAATACAAGAAATGCATTTTTCTTCCGGATAAATTCAATTTTATGAGTAACTATATTTCATTCACTCTTTGTACCACTATTTCAAAATGAACTTACAATATGTGACATGTTCCTTACAATAGACATATTTTTAGATTCAATTAATTCAAGTATAAACAGCGGCAATCGTCTGACGCCCACTTACACAGTCTACTGACTATACCAATAAAACATTGATGTGCTAATGACCTTCTAGTCTGCGTCTATTCACATGCAATACAATTTTATGTGCATATACAATATAGATACACTTTTATATATCTATATATCTATATATATATATATATATATATATATATATATATATATATATATATATATATAGACTCAGCTACATATATATGTTTGTTACAACAATCATTGAATTTACAAAAGCTATTTGTAAACAATAACGACTTACAAAATATGTACGTGTACAATTACAAAATAAAGGTGTAGAAAGGTTAACAATTAAGTAATTTCAAGACCACTATAGTTACTCGATTAATCACTATTTCTATAACGAAAGAAAACCGAACTATGTTCAACATATTATTTCGTTTCGCTAGTTCGGAAGTCAAGATTTGGCCGAGACAAATATTTCTAATATTGTATCGTTTATTTTTGGGGACGAGATCATATTTTGTTAAATTATATGACATTATTATCATTTTCAATTGAAAGAGAGTGGTACAGGAATTGAAACTTTCTCATTTCATCTGAGCGTTGTCAAAGTGACTATAATGCTGTACGAAACTTATATCGGATATAGCACTCTTAAAAAAAAAAGAATTTCGTGGTGAACCGAATAGAGTGACGAACATATTATAACATAACCATCTGTGACTTTCAATCATAATGACAATATGGGCGGAGTTGATTTCGTAGACTAATATATGAAGAGGGTTTAGAGTAACTTGGTTATATATTAAAGGCAACATCTTCAGTTTCAAAGTGCATTTTATTTTTTGACATAATCCCTTCCTTTAACAAAACTCAACGCACTTGCTTCAACGTTTCTTCAGTTTCGCAATTCCCTCCCGAAAGTGGGGTTCTTTGAGGTCCTCAAAACAGTCCTTCCGGTTTCTATCGCCTTCATTCTATCCAAAACATTTTACAGTCAGGAAAATTTTGAGTTTCGGGAACAAATGGAAATCCGAGC
The DNA here is from genome assembly GCA_034766995.1 of Acanthacorydalis orientalis. NCBI lineage: Eukaryota > Metazoa > Arthropoda > Insecta > Megaloptera > Corydalidae > Acanthacorydalis > Acanthacorydalis orientalis. Next base: position 47,930,151 of record CM068315.1, on the reverse strand, counting down.
GAGTCAAATCAATTGAATACAGTGGATGTGGAAGGATTTCAAACATCAATTCAGCTAACTTTTGCTGAGTGACAACGTTAAATGACACAGTGCATTGTTATGGTGAAACAACCCTTTTTCTTGGTCATTCCGGGACGTTTTTCCGTGATCGCTGCCTTTAACTTCTCCAAAAGAGCCGCGTAGTATTTGCCAGCAACTGTTTTTCATTTCTGAAGATAGTCGATCAAAATAATTCCTTTCGCATACGAGAAAACTGGCACCATCACCTTTTCAGCAGAGAGAATCGTCTTTACTTTCTTCGGAGCCGTTTTATAGCGTTCAGTCCACTGTTTTGATTGCGTTTTCGTTACTGGCGTGTAATGGTGAATCCAAGTTTTTCATCTATGGTCACAATATGCCGCATGAAATCCGCTGGGTTCTTCTTAAACAGTTCTTAGAAGTCGGCTGATGTTCGCGTACGAACTCGTTTTTGCTTTATAATGAGCAAACACGGCACTCATCTTGCAGAAAGTTTCTTCATACGCAATTCATTATGCAAAATGAAATAAATTTGCTCAGTTAAGATGCGTACGATCTCTGCTATCACACTCATTTTCATTAACCGATCGGACAAAACCATATCGTGAACTATATCGATGATTACTGGCACAATAGCTGTTCTCGGGCCTCCTGAGCGTGGTGCATCTTCGATGTTCGTTCTGCCACGATTCACCTAGTCAAACAGTTTCATAGGAAGGACAAGATTCATCTAATATAGGAAATATCCTCTTATGGATTTTCGTCACTGTTTTCCCTTCCAAAAAAAAGAACTGAATCACACCTCGAATTCCGATTTTATCCATTTTGCACTCTCGCACGAACCGCTTGCGTTGAAACAATTGACAAACGAAGAATTAATGGTAGAATGACTTGCGACTTCATATGCGTTGCTAAACGGGATGGAACTATATGAAAACATATACAGTCGCCACTCTCCTCCGCAGCGAGTATACAAACAAAATTACTTTTCAAATCGCCCTCGTATTGTGCCAATTTGTTTAATTTATAAACACAGTGAAGTGAAATTATTGTTCTGAGATTTTAAAATTGATACTTTGAATGCATATATATATATATATATATATATACACACGTATGTAGGTATGTATGTATACATATATAGATGAAGAAGAAAATGAGATGCTTATAAAACACAAAGTATTTTGATAGAAGCTAACGAAACTGATTGGATATTTCCGAGCATTCAAATGATAATCAAGATTAACATTAGATGATATAAAGGAGCAACTTTTTTTTCAACAAATTGGAAAAAATAATGATTATTTGGTATATTCAAAATATTTCCAGTTAAAGAAAAGAGACACCCTTCTATTATCTGCACTCCATTCGACAAATGTTTTTAAAAACACCACACTTTTATAAACTATTAAATATAAAAAATAATACAACATGCATACAACAGTCTTTATTAAATACCAAATACAAATATGTGTAAATATTTTTATCCCATAAAGGAAAGCAAATGCTTGTATACACATAAACATTACATGTCAACGTGAAAAAGTTACAGTGTTAATTGTCCGATTCGGATTTCATTCACAAATAATTGTAAAATCGATATTTGTAAAATGGCAAAGAATGCCCTGCAAGCAACCGACCTCACATTGTCGTTTAAATGATAGAGGTCAAAAGTGTGTTCAGGGTTGAATCGCTGGAGATTTACGGGGTCGGGTTGAGTTCAAACAGGATGGTCATTAAAAACGATTCGTTTTTAATATACGTAGAATGGGGCTATCGACACCGTATAATAGAACCGCATTATGATTGCTGGGCTCTGTTATTCAATATTAAAATTAAAGAAAATCAATTTAATATTACAGGTGTTTGACAATTGGAATACAAAAATGATAAGAAGTCAATCTTTCGTCCAAATGAAAATATCTCCCAATAAACAGAATTTTTGTTAAACTTTTAAAACTAAAATACATTTATATAATTGTATATGTTTAATCATCGATAAAAAAAAATTATTATTAGCGCACATTTCGCCGGGACAAATACCGTATTTTGAATGTTATTACAATTCATATGAAAAACATACATTTAAATTAAATTATTGAACTTTAAAACAGAAAATTTTCAAATATTAACAATGTTATTTTTTAAAAATGTCACAAAATTGATACTGAAATTAAAAAAAAGAAAGCATCAATTACTTTAATACACATCATATTAAAAATGCACCTTTTAAAGAAGTATATAGTTTTAAATTAAATGCAACTAATATATTATTCATCAAAAAGTCATGATTTAGGTAGTCTTTTCATCTTTTTAAAACTACTTGCGATAACATATATCGCATTGTTTGTCATCTTGCGGTAAAGAATAATCTACATATTTTTTTAAAAACAGAAAACGTATAAAATTGCTACTCATATGAAAATAATAAAAATACAAGAAATTGTATGTACAAATGAATTTACTTTACAACACAAGTGTAAACTACGATGGATAAAATTTATAAGTTACAATGTTCAGATAACTGTCATGGGATTTTTTTTATTCATTTGCCAATATTACTTTTGTGACATATAAAAATCAACGACTTGAGTTTCAACACAAAAACGTGTAAAAATAAGAATTTCAACATTAATAAAACTTTTACAAAAAAATACACATTACAAATTAAGATAAAAAAGAATTACTGGTTAACCTTCTTGGTATGGAGGAAGTATTTATATATATATGTATATATATATATATATATATATATATATATATATATATATATATATATATATATATAATTATGTATTAAGAAAAAAAACTGTGATTGTGGAAAAAGTAAAATTATGGGTAAGAAAGATATTTCACTAAGAAAGTTTACTGCAGTGGCAACATTTACTAATGAAAACTATTAAGCCTATAAAACTATTAAAACTATAAAACCAAAAGTAAAGCGAAAACTTTTGATTAATTGTCAAGTGAAGAATAATGAAATTAACAATAAATAATAAACAATATCTGATGGAAAAATTAGAAGATATTAGGTTGGTGCAAACATAATTGGGTTTTTTATCATTTTTAGTTTGGCGCCAATTTTTCCAGTTACCGTTATCTTTTTTTTAGTTATGTGATGCATCATTGTAAACAATGAAATTAGTACTAGTGATTTCAGCTTATGTGTATTGTTTTCATTCTTTAATATTGTTGCATATAATCTTTTAAATTAGTCATGGAAAAAAGCAAATTCGCGCGATTTTGTTGTATGAGTTTAAATTGAGATATAAACCAACAGAAATTGTTCGAAATATCATTTTCTTTTTGACGAACGGTCAATTAGTGAACGTACAGATCAACACTGGTTCCAAAAATTTTATGATGAAAATGAAAGCTTTGATGATGAGGCGTGTCGTGGACGCCCTTCAACTATAGACAACAATGATTTATGAACTATTATTGAAGTGGACCCACGTAAAACAATTCGAGAGGTGGCAGAAAAATTCAATGTTGATCATTCAACAGTTGTTCGACACTTGAGCCTAACTGAAAAAATAAAAAAGCTGGGTAAATAGGTGCCATATGAACTAAAAGAACATCAAGAAATTCGGTGATTCGAAGTCTGCTCTGTGCTTCTTTTGCCTGACAACAATGATCCCTTTCTTAATCACATTTTCACATGTGATGAAAAGTGAATTCTCTACAATCTGAAAAACGTTCATCACAGTGGCTAGACCGAGGAGAAGTACCAAAATAGTTTCCTAACCGAAGCTTCATGAAAAAAGATTATGGACACTGTTTGTTGGTCTACAAGTGGCATCATTCACTACAACCTCTTAAATCCTGGTGAAACAATAACATCAGAAAAATATTGTCAGGGAATCGAAAAAATTCATGAGAAGTTGCACTGTTAACGGCCAGCATTAGTCAATCGAAGAGGGCCCATTTTTCTTCATGACAACGCCCGACCACACGTCTCACAAATAATTAAAAAAAATAAATGAACTGGGTTATGAAACCTTACCTCATCCACATTATTCTCCGAACCTGTCACAAACAGATTATCATTTTTTTAAACATTTGAGTAATTTTCTGAGAGAAGGTTTTTAAAGATCAAGCATTAGCTCAAAGCACGTTCGATGCATTCGTTAATTCCAGGACTACAGAATTCTACCTTGTAGGAATGAACAAACTTGTTTCTCATTGGGAGAAATGTGTGCAGGCCAATGGTATTTATTTTGATTAGTAAATATATTTTTTAACTGATATATGCATCTTTATACTAGATATGTAAAAAGCGCAATTAGTGATGCACCAACATAATATTTAGAATCATGGCGATGAAATCAAAAACTCGTGTAAAAAATTGGTAAGGATGATACCAATATTAAAAGTATGCATGTATCCATTTACTTCCATGTAATTTTAAATAAAATTTTATAGCTAAAAGTCTTACAGTCTAATAATTTGAACTCATCTGTGTGTGTGTGTGTGTATATATATATATATATATATATATATATATATATATATATATATATATATATATATATATGTGTGTGTGTGTGTGTGTGTGTATAAAAGTTTATGCATAAATCGTTTCTTGGACATTTACCAAACGATTACTAAGTATTTCATTTCAAATGCAAATAAAGAATATTGTTCTATTCTAAATAATACCTACTGATCGCCTATTATAATTTTATTGGTTTCGTGACGAGCATGACAAGACAAATATAATTCGGAACTGAATCTTCTCTATGCATCGTTTTCATAAATATCTACTGTAAATTGCTTTCAAATGACAACGTTTCCTTAATTTTTCTTTGAACATTTAAGTTTAAAATTAATAAGTTAATACCAGCTTGATCAATGTTTTATACGTCGATACTTAATACTATTTTCTTTTAAATCATCAAGACCGATTGTAGGAAAAAACACGAAATTAAAAGTAGCCTAATGATTCATACTAAATAACTATTAATGACTGGTACATAGGAAGATAAAACAATTATCAATACTTCAGTTTCAATGAACTAACCTGTTGAACTGGCAGATTTTAGCTGTTTCTATAATAAGTAATAACACCAGCGAGTGAACATATCCTTTTAATTTTATATATAAAATTTTTCCAATATGGACGCAATTTTTAAAAAGGTTATATTTTACAGACGTCAAACTGGCAGCTGTATTTTTTTGACATTTGATAAGTTTTGTCATTTCCATTTTTAGTCACGGCTTCGTATACAAGCAACAACGTATTGAAATAATAAAATTATATGATATAAATGGCCGTCCTATAAAAAATACATTTTGTGAACTATGTGATATTTATTCTTGAAATACTAGTCCATCCGAATCAACAATTTTTTGATTAGAGAGGGTGATGTTGACTATTTGGTGGTTCTTTGCTCCGATGGAGTCATTGGTCCTTACTTTCTTGAGAGTCAGGCTGGTAAACCGATTACTAGAATGGAGAAAGATACCGAAACATGATAACTAGTTTTTAATGGGCAGAATTGGATTATACTGATCTGGAGAACATGTGGTTCCAGCAGGATAGTGCAACAAGCTGCACAGCTGGCGAAACAATTGATTTATTGAGGACGAAATTTCCTAGTCACGTTATCTCCTGAAATGGGGATATTAATTTGTCATCGAGATCTTGCGATTTAACATCGTTGGACTACTTTCTTTGGAATCACGTAATGATAGGTACACATTTAATAGGTATATATTAAATAGGCATATGCTCAATTAAAGAAAGATTAGCTTTCTTGTTAAGTTAATAATGATACAAGATATCCTGATGGTATTTTTAAGATAATAAGAAAATAATTAGATAAATCTATGTTAGATGATGATTTAATAGGAAGTTGTATTTTTATAACTGAAAAAAATATAAAACTAATCGCATGGTGGTAATTTTCAATAACTGAAATATTTAATTCTGTGTACGGTATTTTGTGAAATGGAGACATTAATCTGTCATCGAGATCCTGCGATTTAACATCGTTGGACTACTTTCTTTGGGATCTCTTTCAAGAATAAGTATACGCCAATAACCATAGAACAATTTCCGACTTAAAACATGAAGTCCGATTTATAAATAATAGAAAAGTAATTACTAAAAATATATTAAAAATAACTGAAAACCAAAAAAGTTAATACATTTTTTTCTAAGTTAATTATAGTGAATTATATATATTTATGTAAGAAAATTAATCTATTAGTAAAAAAAACTAATAAGAACCATAAAATATTTTTTCCATTTTACTATCTTTAATTGAAGTCAGGCGTACCTCCTTACCTATCTACACATAAGGACACACACAAGAGACATACAATATGTAACGTTTGTTTATTAGTTTTAATATAGGTAATTTTGAACTTAATTATGTGAAGCATTGTTAATATAACCCTAACAAATTTAATTAAACGGTCGAATTAATTGTGTTGCGATTAAAGTTAGTTTTAGAATGTCGGAAGTTTCTTTTGCAAGATTGCATGCACGAAAATGCAGTTATTCTTTCTTTGTGGTTATAAGATACGAGAAAAGCAGAAATTTATTGAAAAAACATGAAGCTATTTGTTTTTCTAAAAAATTGTATATCCACATTTCTATACAATGGATAGAATAAGTGCAGTAAGCGAAGAACATTCCCATTGTGCCCCTACATAAATCTCAAAATTAATTAAACTGTTTTAAGATGAGCAGATTATTTAAGATTATAAAGTAATTTGAAATTTAAATTTCTGGAATTTACAAGTTTAAATTTCACTGAATTGTAAAAAAAATGTTTTAAAACATGGGATATCTCCCTTATAATCAAAACATTGTTTGATGCAATATTCGTATATTTCAACATTTTCAAAAAGCAATGAGATTCATTTTTCAAAATATGTAATGAAATATATGACTAAATATAGTGAAAAGTACTATAATTTATATTAAATTGTAGCTTTGTTAATATTATTTCTATAAACCGTCATTATTTATCGTTTTCCTATAATTGTATGTATGTAACATATACAAAAATGCACATCACTCAATACCTTTTCTTTCTTATTTTCCAATTTATGCATTTACTGTACTTGTCAGTTTTCAAAATCATTACCCACTATAGTGCAGGCACGTAAACGAGTGACACAGTGGCGGATCATTAGCACTTAAAACATTAAATAATTCCTTATCGACACGCATGTTATCGTGAAGGATCATATATGGAATTTTTAATTTTAATTTCTAATTATAACTAATAATCTGTAAAATTATTAAATATATGCAACTGTGTATTAAGTAACACGAAGAATGGTTGAAAACTGGGATAATTCGAATAACAGATAATATAAATATTAAGTAGTATCAAATACTAATATTCAAAAATCAATCAATGGTAAAACCACTAATTATTTTACTTTTTTATTCTTTACGCAGACATTTTATAAATTGCTCATATATATATATATATATATATATATATATATATATATATATATATATATATATATATATATATACATATATAAAATTATTGGTTATTTTTCATTTAAATAAAACACAAAAATAAATAAATGGATATATTACAATTAGGTACAAAAATATATCATAGTATCTTAATATTTTGCATATTTCTTTAAAAGACAACCACCAATAAACATTTGAAGTTAAATTGTGCAAATTTCATAAAAAAATAAAACTAACTTCCTGAAGGCAACACACGATAATTGTTAACAGGGAAACATTACTGATACAATATATTTATAACTATTCTGAATTGAAATGTGATGTTTTTCATTTATAATATAATAATATTATAATATAAATCTTCTTGCACATTTAACCTCCATCCTTATGTACTAAATTAATACATTACATCTCAAATATTTTCATACTGAACATATAAAACTCAAAAATATTACTCATTACTATTTGTTTCTATTAAAATCATACATTAGTTATGGATATGTATAACAAGAATTTGTGAGCACAGAAAATGTTTAATTTTATGTGTACTTTTTTTTACATACTATCCTGATGGTATTTTTAAGATAATAAGAAAATAATTAGATAAAACTATGTTAGATGATGATTTAATAGGAAGTTGTTTTTTATAACTGAAAAATATATAAAACTAATTGCATGGTGGTAATTTTCAATAACTGAAATATTTAATTTTGTGTGCTGTATTTTAATTTTGGTAAAAATCTTGAAATTCACAAGTCCCAAACCCTTGGCAATAATAAATGTTAAATATAAAAAAATATTGTTATTATTCTTTCATGATCATATTGACAAAACGAAAATGAATATATAACTTTTAAAATTAATAAAATATTTACGTGAAAAATATATTTCACACATGCCTGACATTCGACCAATATAGTATTATCAAGTTATATCGATTTGCTGGTTGACCCAATTCGAATAAATATTTAGCAAAACAAAATTGCTTAAAATTAATACTAGATTATAGAATAAATAAACGTCAATATATATTTTATAAATGCCGCATTTTATTGATATGTGACAAGCATTAACTTCAAATATAATTTTCAAATATAATTATTTAAATGTTATTAAGCGGGAAAATGTTGCTCAGTAACTGAAAGCTGGTTATCCAATTGCTTTTCATCGGTTCAGAAAATAAGAGCGTTGTGAAAATGGCGTTTACGCCACAACACGTCGACGGTCGACTGGGGAATCAATAAAGCTCGAAATCGGGTACATCGCGACGCCCGATACAATCACAGACAAACGCAGCGCGCAACTTTACTCACCTGAGGAAGATTGGCGGCGATTTGTCTCTGCAAAGAATCACGCTCTTTTTCGACCTCCTGCAGTTTAACTTCCGTTTCACTAAGACGCTCTTGCGTTTCTCGTAAACTGTCCATTAATTTATCACGTTCATCTAACATAGACACCATTAGTTGCTCAAAATTTGCATCCTCCCCAGAAAATTGTGAACTCCGTTGACTTATACTGTCTTCCGAAATGGTAGGCATCACGTCACACATCATATTCCACATTGTTATTATAATTTGTTTTATATTAAATACGAATTGCTATTTTTATTAAAATTAATTTATTCAATATTTACAAAAGGAAGCACACACACACACATACACATTTATATTTTTATGTACACACTGTTGTAGTATTTGAACTTCATACACTATTTACTTTTGGTTAATATTCTCTCTACTTTTAATTTACATAAGCACCCTTATAAAACCGACAGTACCTATGTTTTGTGCTAATATTAACTAATGCTGGCGGTATAAAACAATTTCACGTGTTGAAAACGGCACTTCGATACACAATATTTAAAACATTTCGATTTTAACCGCATTATAGAACGAATACTGGAACAACACGCCTACAAATTCCAACAAACACTATTCTATCGCTACTCTCCTCCGGCCTAGTAGCCATCTTGGAAACGATGTCAGGCGAGGCCGTGTCTGTGGGTCAAACAGCGGTCTGTATTTTCCACCGTACTAATATGTAGATGCAGTACAGAAATTCTGATATGTTTATCTCTTTTTCCCTTTTCAGTTTTTTAATCCATGTAATAATCTTCTCCTTTTCTCTTGCAAAAGCACTTTGAAGTACGTTCGGAGACTCATCGATAGTGTCCTGTTTTACTCCTATTACTCCCTCTACTTTCGATGCGAATGTATCTGTCATTTCATTCATCCTTTTAAAACATTACCAGAATACTAAGGAAATAGCCCGAAGTAGAAGAATTACGTACAATTACAATTTGTTTGTATGTGTTAAGCAGTCACATTCAGTTGATATGACACCACAAAATTTATGCACTTCTATATATGTATTTATATATATATATATATATATATATATATATATATATATATACATATATATATATATATATATATATACATATATATATATATATATATATATATATATATATATACACATATATACACATATATATATATATATATATATATATATATATATATATATATATATATATGCATACATGTGTAAAATTGCAGTATAAAAATATTATAAATCAATTTAAAAGTATTTTCTTTTACACGATTTTTCTTTTGATTAATAAATTATAATGTTTTCTAAATAAAATTTTAAACTCAATAACTTGTAAAAGTAACCACCAATAGTTCTGTTATGCACACAACGAAGTATTTTACAATGGGGACTTGATCTATGTACACACGAAATGTATTTATTTAGCATAATGAAAATATTTATATTGTTTAATTATTATTAAAACTGCCTTTCTGAATTATTAACGTACATATATATATATATATATATATATATATATATATATATATATATATATATATATATATATATATATATATATATATATTGCAAAATAAAAAAAAACAACTTTTTTATTACTTTGCTAAAGATAATATGAAAATTTTAATTTAGTTACCTGTTATATTATTGTCTAAGTTTTTTTAATATTTAAGTATTGATAAGTTTTCTCTATGAATTAACTTCATTATTTACCAATGGTCAGTTGATATAAATGTATGCAACAATTACGTAACCTTTCATCATTTGAAAGATGGCAGGTGACAGTGGTGGAATAATATTTTGGAAATTTTATTTCGTTTTTAATTCTCAGTACATAGTATTAAAATGCTTAAATGCAATTCTATAGCAAAGTTTATCAATTTTTGGTTAAAATGGGGGGTGGGAAGAAAATAAATAAGGGAGGTAAGAGGTTTGACAGAACAATGGGAGGTTAGTGACAGTTGTCTTCATTTATTTAGATCAATTTTATATATGTTAATATCTGTAATGTTTACTTCAATTAATTATTTTTTTTCCAAATTTAAGATGTAACGATCAACGATTTTGCGAATTCTACTGTTGTTAAGAATCGACCAAAGAAAATACTTACTAGTGTATCTTTGGCAGTAAAGCAAATTGTAGATAATGACGATAGGCCTTGGGATGAAAAGTTAGATGATTTAGAAAGTGATTTTGATTTTGTTAAAGAAGAAAATGAAGATGGAACTACATCTGTTGTCCTGAAAGTTAATAAAACTCAACAACGCCGCAGAAAAAAGACAATAAGTGATTCATGTGACGATCATTTGTGTAAAACTGGAAATGAATATCCTTTAGATATATGGTTTTTGATATCAGAACATATTCGACCGGAAGATGTTGGTAGATTTGCAGGAATATGTCGCAGTTCCTTGGCCGTCGTGCGAAGTGCCAAATTTTGGTTTAATGTCTATAAACGGTATTACGTGACTGTACCAAATATGCCTGAAAGATTACAACCTGAATGTATGGTACGGTTATATGGTTTGCGATCTTGTGTAATTCGAGCGTTACATTATATGTATCCTCCTTTTGTTAGTAAGTTGAAGAGTGTTACGACATTTGATTGTGATCCACATATTCTTATCAAACGTCAGTGTGTTTTGATGTGGCACCAAAAATGTAAAAGCCAATGGAGATTTTATTTTAAATTGAAGTTAAACGATATCACTTTATATCCACGTTCTAGTGGACCTCGACATCAGCCTGATTTAATAGAAATGTTGGAAGATGTGTCTGCTAATCAAGATGAAAATTGCCGAATATTACAAGTAACATGTTTAAACTATATACCGACTCCACTTGTGTTGGGACTAAATCTTGCATCTGTTTGTTTAACTCTTTCACAAGGACTAATACATCATCGTTTAACATTAGTTTTTGGTTCAAGTACTGTGTATAGTTCCCCTAATGCTCCTCTTGATGTCAGCAGTAGTTCAGTTATTGTACTAGATCCTGTGATTAATATTAAAGTGCTTGACTGGTGGCATCCATTGTATCCTCACTCTGGAACTCCATCAAACTTATTAAATCAAGAATAAGACAAAAGAATGCTTTTTACAACAATGTAATTGTTGGATATTTTATGTACAGTATCTTCACTTTTGTAATAAATAATTAAGAAAAATTGTTGTATAATACTTCAACGTAAATATATAATAATACAAAGTCTTCTTTTAAGTTTATTAGAACAAATTTATTTCATTGTAATGTTTTAAAATAAAATGTTTTTCTTAAATTTCTTTTCAGTAATGGTGAATTTCAAGTCTTAGTACTATTTTTTCTTATTGTAAATAAAATTAAACTATTAAAATCTGATATTTACTTTTCATTTTGAGTAACACTAAATGTTATAATTATATTTAACACAGAACTTATATGTGAAATATATTTTAAGAATAATTATTTAAATATATTTTTTAAATATCCAATCAATTTAATAAAGTATAAATGACTGAAATATCATTAAGTTGATCAATTCCAGTATATATGAAAATAACAGTATAAGTGGATGAATGTGTGTAATGTCTGTATGATAATGCATAGATATTTCACACATATATTAGCATGTGTACAACCTAATAAACAAATCTGGAATATAGTTAGAATTCATTTTTGGTTTCATTATAGTTAACATCATAATTTCATTTATTATATATCTATAAATACATTTTTAAAATGTTGTCATAAAGCATTTGTTATAGAATATTTACAAACAAATATTGTTTTTATTGAACATATTGCTCATTTTGCATGTATATATATATATATATATATATATATATATATATATATATATATATATATATATGTATATTGACATTTGTGTTAAATAATATATGTTCACATTTGTGAGTTAGGTTTGTGATTAGATCAATAAATATAAATATGCATTAAATATAGAAAGAAATTAAGTACATTTAACAATTATGATTTGTTTGAATTGCATTAAATCATTAATTTTTTGATATGGGTTTATGTGCATATATATATATATATATATATATATATATATATATATATATATATATATATATATATATATATAAAGTACTTTAGCAATGGTACATAAAGTTAAAATATGTTAAATGAATAAAATGTGTTGTTTCACTTTATATATTAAACTGAAATTTTCCACAAAACATGTAAGAAGATCCAGTACCTAACAAACTTATTATTAAGGAACAATAAATAAGCCTTTCACTGTAATGACATATAATTATTTTAAGATTTTAATTTAAATTTGTAGACTCTATATTTTTTATAATTTTGTAAATAAATATATTGAAAAAGTTCTATAACAAAGTGATATTTTATTGCTAGCATAAGTATTATTCATTTAATTTTTGTTTAATTGTAATTGATGCTTTACATATATATATATATATATATATATATATATATATATATATATATATATATATATATATATATATATATACACATATATATATATACACACACACACACATATATATATATATATATATATATATATATATATATATATATATATATATATATATATATATGTGTGTGTGTGTGGTGTGTGTGTGTATGTGTATGTGAATATGTATATATTATCTTTTCACTATTTTTATTTGTTATAAACTAACATACAGTATATATTTTAATTAAATATTCATATGTATATTTTTTTCAATAAGTTAATTTTTTAAAAGTATTTAAATATTCAACTTAATATGCTTGTAATGTGCTGTTTCATATGTTAACATTTTTATAAATGTAATGAAACATTTATGAATAACAATTATAAAAAAAATTAAAACGAAGTATGTTTAATAAACTGAATTAATTTATGTAATAATGTTTTTATCTCATATTTTAACAACTCTATGCAATCTTTTAGATTGTACCATTTTTGTATATACTGCATTTTGTATTTTGTGAATGTTTATAATCAATGACACATTTCTTATACATTAATTTAAATTTATTTAATTCAAATCATAGATTTTAAATTAATTTTAAAATCATGCCTGTTAAATTATTTGGAAGTTGAGTATTGAAATATTAGAATATTTTTTTGAAACAAGTCAACATTGTATCTTGATATAAAGCATCATGAAAAATGTACTAATCATACCGACTTATATTAACTACCTATTGTAATTCTTAAAATACATGATTGAAAAAAGAGTTTCATATTATTTTTTTGGATTCATCATCAGGTACATTTTAAAAATGTATTGATGTAGTAATTGATGATGTATATATAGTGAAACTTATGTATGTATTAATATTTTTTCTTGCAATAAATTTTAAATGGTAAAAAATATTCAAATTTTTTAATTATTAGTACTGTTATTTAGTGAATATAATAATGCATATGATATAGTTTCATTTAACATAATTTTTGTTATTGATTTCATCTCTAGAATTACTGTTTAATTCTTATTTCTATTGAATATTGCCTTGAATTGTTAACTTATTCTAGCTTTGTCAGTTACTTAATGTTTCTGTAATTCTTAGTTTATTGCTTAGATACTGTAATCAGATACACAATGAATTTTAAATATAATCGTATTAAAATCTATAAAAAAAGGTTGTTAGGTGAAATTGTATTTCACAAACAATTTTACAAGTTTCGTATTACAATATAATGTATTTTCGTCTTTAATATGTTTTTATATTATTTTTTTTATATTATTGTTAATAATAAAAAAATATTTTTTAATTTTTCATGTAATTAAAATAGAATTTATTGCTATACAAATAATTACATATATATATATATATATATATATATATACATATATATACACACATCATACATACATACATATACACACACACATACATATATACATACTATACACACACAATATATGTGATGTTGAAATTAAAACTGATTTAATTTTAACAGCAATGAACAATTTTAATGAATATTATACCCAAATTAAAAACTGAAAATATAGATTTTCACGTTAATATAAAAATGTTTTGTTATTTATTTATACATATGTACATGAAAAACGTATGTTTACTGAGTATAATATGAAACGTGACAAGAAAAATCTTAGTATGTGTACACACATCGAATTTTTTTACAGAGGCGGAAGTTGTATTTATTATTTTCAAAGAAATATATTGTATAAATAACGAACAGAAATGTTATCAATAAAAAATATAAACAATTATTTTTAACACTGATGAGTATATATATATATATATATATATATATTGGAAAATGATATGATGTTCAAATTTGATGTATAGTTCGTATAATAAAGTTCGTATTTCTATGAATAATTATACATTTTAAAGAAATTTTTTTATTCTATAAAAACGGCGAAGTAACAGTAAAAAATGTACCGTTTGAAAAACCCGTAAAAATAAATGATGTGATTGTTTGTTTTGAAAGAAGAGTCAAATAGATTTTATTATTGATCATAGGTGTCATAGATTTTTAACACGTACCTTGTCATCTAGAGAGAAGATTTTTTTTATTTGTATACAAGAATTAAAAAATAAATTCTGTAAATTTAGAAACAAATTTGTTTTTTTTTACCACATTTTTAAACATGTCGGCAATATACTCTGAGACTAATTGTTTAAATTATGAACATTGATCATTAAATAACGAATTTTGGTTCAAGTTTCTTATTTTATGTAATCTTGTTATTTTATTTTTTTCTTGTAGTTATATACATAATAATAAGAAATTCATTAATTTTTATATATTATTTTTATTTTAGATGTATGTAAATGGTACAAAATATTTAATTATTAAAATGAAATTGAACATAATATGCTGAAAAGTAATTTATTTTCCTTAAATAGAGAAATATAAAAAAGTAATAGTGCTACTGAATCTGTTGAGATAAAAAAATAAACTAGTAGTTTCTTTTAATTATATATATATATATATATATATATATATTATATATATATATATATATACATACATACATACATATATATGCCCACATACACACACACACACACATGCACGCACGAACACACAACACACATAGCAATTAGGTGATAATTCAAATACTCTAAAATATTTGAAATAAAGTATACTTTGCAGTCTGAAGATTAAAAACGTTGACTTCATGATCAAAAAAAAGAAAATATTAGTCTTGAAAAAAATTGTACATAGATAACGGTTGGTTGATTATTGGAGTTTTAAGGTGCTTCGACAGCTGAGGTCATTAGCGTTCGGTAAATAAATAAATTGTATGGAAGATATAAATGACTCTTCATTAAAAAAGGCGCAGGAATATGACTGTTATGGCGGTTTCATTCCATGAAGATCGGTATTCCAAAGTACACATTAGACATGAAGATGTTGTTTTAGATCATTCAACTATATTCGCCGGATTAAAGAATACAATTTGCTTTCAGAAACAATCTTCGTTTATGATTTAATAGAGAGGAAATATTTCTTCTGGAAAGACGTATTACAGAAACCAAAAGAATGATTCTTTCAGAGAAATTGTCCGCAATAAACTTTTTTGAATTTTGAAATTTCATATTTTATACATATTGTTTATTAGGTCAACAACTTTGATTGGTTGATATGGTTTAGTGAGTAATTTAAGTTTAACATATGAAGTAAGCGAACGTGAGAATTTTTTTTGGTACACTATTCAATTAGACAACGCATACTCATCGTCAAAACACTTTATGAAAATTAGTTTTCAATTTCAGTATCGTTTGGAAAATCACATGAAAATTTCGCTTATAATAATGTTCCAAATAAGCCCACGATATTTCGATTAATGAATGGATTTGAAAATGATGGTTTAGAGGTGGACGGATCAAAATTGAAACGTGTTCACATAGGAGACTCAATCGGCTCAATGGAGAATATTCGTCAATGTGTAGCCGAAACTCTGAGAACTCCCATAAATATATCATGCACAGGAATTGAGATTTCCTCTTCATGTTGTATGAAGCATTTTAAATAAATATTTACATTTTTTCCGAATAATATGTATTACTTTTTATTGATAAACGTTAATAAAATGTAAGAAAAAGTAATAACAATTAATCGTCACTTCAATTTTTGTAATTGTTAAAATTTTTAAACACTCCTTTTTGTAAAAAAATAGGTTATTATACCGTATTGGCTTCTTTAGATTTAAGAATGAAAATTGACGTGAACGTTGTGTTTTCCTTGCAAGATATGATATATTTTTTTAATATTGATCATCATTAAAATATTTCAAACTATATATATATATATATATATATATATATATATAAATATGTGCTTGTAAGTGTGTGTGTGTGTGTGTAATTTAATTTTTCTTTTATTATAAAACTATATTTGTATTACTGATTTGTTATTAAATAAATTTAATTAATGAAAACAATGACCACTAAATATTTTATACCTTAATATGTGCCATTTTCTTTATAGTGGTTGTTAGTTAAACCCACAGATAAAAGACTCTCTGGTTAAACCATTCTAGTTAGTTTTTCTACTTTCTGCCAGATGTCTGCTAATTCTGTAATTGTATCGATTTTCATATTATATATATATATATATATATATATATGTGTGTGTGTGTGTGTGTTCTTCATGTTTTATTTATAATATATATATATACACACATATATATATATATATATATATATATATATATATATATATATAAGTAATAAAGCTTGATTAAATACTACTCGTAGATATTAATTTGAAAATATTAAGTTTAAACTCAATAAAAATTATTAATTGTGCTTCTGTAACAAGTTTTTTTTAATTAATACCATATTATATTGTAATTTAGTTAAAAAAAATAATTTAAGGAATTAACCCTTTAATTAATAAAATAATGTAACACTTTAATTAAAGAAATAATTTACGGAATTAACCCTTTAATCAAAAACGAAATGTTAATGTTAATTTTGTTTTACAGAATGAACGTGAAAAAATATGTACTTTGCAAAATATTAGATTCAGAAAAATATAGATAATGAAGAAAGCCTATCCTGTATTTATCAACATTCGTTTTAATTTTCACGACATGCTATAAAATGTCAGCTGAAGATTATATATTAGGTCGTATAACCATTCGAATTGTATTAGACACGTGTTTATAAGTTGAGATATATTAGACATAAAAAGTAAAACGTTTATTATATAAAGTACACTACTTATATATATATATATATATATATATATATATATATATATATATATATATATATATATGTAGTGTACTTTTTTTCGAAATAGTTTATCATTGTTTATTTTTAAATAATTTTATTTTTCTACTTTTTATTCTACTAACACACTGAAACGAACTGATTATTTTATTTAAAAAAAACTTCTGTACCGTTTGCTTGTTTTAAACTGAAATAGAAAATGTTTGAAGATAACTTACATTGAATTTTACTCAATATTATTTTAAAAATTTAAATAAATAATAATAAAAAAAATATAATATATAATATTTTTATATGTACTGATATAAATTAGGCTGAATTTAAGATACTTTTTAATACATAACTTATATTGAAAACTGCATAATTGTGCCCTATAACAGATGTATGTGTACCTTAATTTCCTGAGGATAATGGTGCCGTTATCGAAATACCTAATGATTAAAATCGATCAATAATCAATTATTGAAAATGTTAAATCATAAAACATTTTTTTTGAATTTTCAAGCGAACGAGAAATCCATCTATGCAAGTTGTAGAATTGAAACTGTACAAAAAAATATTTGCAAATAAACAACATGTTTATATATATATATATATATATATATATATATATATATATAAAGTACATGATATTCTTCAGTTTCATATCTAAAATTTAGTACACACATTATAAGAATATAGGAGAGAACTGAATCAAACTTGAAATATTTCCGAATAGATAAAAATATATCTGTAACATTTTTATTTTTGTGTTCATTATTCAATTATTTATTTGTTAAAATTTATATATATATACACTTATTTTTCCAATATGAACATTTATAAAATTGATTTTTAGACCAATTGATTGCTTAAAATGCAAAAGCGTTCTTTGCAAAGCCAACCAAATATTGCAAAGGCGATACTATACTGAATTCATTTTTTAAGATCCGAATTTCCCAAGAGAAATCTAACTGTCTTTTATTATACACGTAGAATGCATAAAGGCTAAGAAAACATTTATTCAGCATATACGTATACGTACAAAATATATACTGTAATTTACATTCCATACTTATAATCTGGACACTCGTGTAAATTGCAATCACAACACTGTTTCGCCGCGGAAAATAAAGTGCTTCTAATTTTTCTTTTAAACGGGCTAATATGTATATTTCGTTTAAATAAATTAATAATGAATTTTCATTCGAGATGTTATTAAATTTATATTAATATTGAACTTGAATAATCGAGAATAAATGTGGAGCACAGTTTTTTCTTTGCATACAACGAAACATTTACTGTCAATATTCTGCAGTGACATTACAGATAAGTGATTTATTTCATACATTTAATGAAGTCTTGAAATCAATGACGTTTAGAGGTAAAACTGGGTTATTTCAATTGACAGTTCAATACATTTCATATGTATATATTCTATAACATCAACATGCATTTGTTATATCTTAAGAATATCCTTTTTTCAAACGAAAACTTTTTATCGAGAAAAAATATTCAACAACAAAAAGTTTATACAGAATTCGTTTACTCGGTTTTTATATTTTAAATAAGTAGCTGCTCTTAGAAACGTGTGTGTGTTTTTTTTTAATATATTCGTCGAAATCATTTAAATTTTATTCTAATACGACTTTTTAATATTATAAATTGTTAATAAATAGAAAATAATTAGTGATTATTTTCAATAGACGCCTTTTAAATTTTTTATTAAAGTATTATTATTAAACATTTATATTTCAAAATGAGTGTTATGAATAAAACATATATTTCTAAATAGTTTTGTTGTAGATTGAAGATATACAAAAAAAAATAAAAATTATATTTTCAAATTATAGAGAACAAGAATCTGTTTTTTACCTAAATTAAGATTGAAATTAAAAATATGTATTGTTTATTTTTATACACATTTTGTTAAATACAATTATTATATATATATATATATATATATATATATATATATATATATATATATATAATCATTCATTTACATACATATACAAACACACACTCGCATATATATATATATATATATATATATATATATATATATGTATGTGTATGTGTGTGTATGTGTGTATGTGTGTGTATGTGTGTGTGTGTATGTGTATAAGTTAGTGAATTCGTATGGGCTTGTTGATTCGTTGAATGTGTATACGGATGCATGTTGCACGATAAACATATTTATATTAATAGAGAAATCATGACATACGAGTAAATCGTTTACCTATCAATTTATTTTGAAGTCTGAACCAAAAAAAAAACAGATGCACACACATACACATCGAAATGCAATTTCAAGTTCTAGTTCAGTAAACACCGACAAGCATTTCGATATTGATTTCATGGAAATAATTTGTAATGTAATCATGATTGCATGTTTATTAGACAAGTTATTGACATTTACGATCAAAATGTAAAGATAGCGCCAGATTTTGATTAGAGAAAATTATCACTATATTTCGTATAAATACGAGGCATATGTCAGTAATAAAGATTGAAAACAAAAAAAAATATTTGTTTGTACATGCTGGTACTTTTTTTTTGAAAATTAACAGAGAAGAAGGCTCACTTTTTCAATTTAAAACATTTACCTTTTAGACCAGTTATTTGTAATATTAAAATGTAATATACTCTTACAAAGGGTTCTTTAATGAATTTAAAAACCTTCTTGGAAAACGCTTAATCTCTGTTCTACTGTAATAATTAATTTTACCTGAAATTATAATCCGATTTTTTTGCTTGTATGAAGTAAACGCTAATATATATATATATATATATATATATATATATATATATATATATATATATATATATATATATAAGTTTATAATTTAATTTCCGTTTATTCTAATAATTTTATAGTAATCAATAATGTATATAATTAATGACATGTGAAAATGTATTAGAGAAAAAATTCTTAAAAGAATTGATTTTAATTTTGATGTTTTCAAGATTTATGGGCAGTTAGTTAGTGGTTTTAATTTTTAATTAAGTTACTGCTTAACAGCACTATATCGTAAAAGTTCTTTTTCTTTATCGTTCTCTCTCTCACACACTATATATATATATATATATAATTTAAGTATTTTATTTTTAAAGATTATTTTATTAAATAATTTATAATTCAGTATGTATTTTTTACATAAATATGTAATTATATTTAAAGCTGTTTTAAGTACTTTGCAAGATTTAATTACCTATATCTTGTAAAAACAACATTTTAACACATTCACGTAGAGTAAGCATTTTAAAAAATCCTCAAATAATGATTAGTGGATTTTGAAATTTAGCATAAAAGAAAAAACGGATACGAAAAGCCATTATAAATGGTATTTTGTGATTACCAGGTAGTTATTTTTTGGATACAATGAAAATTTACAATTAAATGGTCGATAAAAAAAATGGTAATTTGATTATATTTATTTCGTAGATGGATTCATATTGTAATGTAAATTGATTTTGAAAAATAAAATAAAAAAACAAAAATCAAATGAGGTATACCATAATTCTCGGAAGATTTGTCTAACAACAAAAGTTAAATGGGAAGTAACGCACTTCCATGAAATAGAAAAAAAATCACTATACAGACCAACTTAGTTCAGAGCAAAGTAGGGACGCAAATCCATTTGAAATTCGTATTTATAAAGCGCAAATGGATAATTCGCTCGGCGTCATTGGGATTTGAGGAAAAAAAAGCACAAAATAAGCACAGTTCTATTGTACGTCTCTTCGAAAATAAAACTTTTATTGGTTATTCAAAATAATCGTTTTTTGACGATTTAAATGTATATATATATATATATATATATATATATATATATATATATATATATATATAATGAATAAACATATGCAATAAACATCCATGGTGAAAAGTTATCATTTGAAATGAATATAATGTTTATCTTTCACAGGAATTTAAAATCACAAATGTTATAATTAAACGTTATATTAAAGTGTATTAATGAGATCGTTTTTTCATTATGGAAATATTTATGTGAATTACATGGAAATCGCTGTATTTGCGCAATGTTATTGTTTCACTGTTTTGAATTGATTTTGAACTGCGAATTAATGATAACTAAACAATAAATCAACGAGTATAAAATCATAATAATGCATAGATAGTGCATGGGTATATATATATATATATATATATATATATATATATATATATATATTATTGCTTGTAGTCAAAGTACAAATACTTGAATGAGTTTTGATACAGATTATTAAGATGTAATATTATTGGAAAAATGATAATTGTGTATTAAGTATAAAATATAACCAACAAATAAATTTTGCTATTATGACGATTTGTCTTCTTATTATTCTGTGTATAATGGACAAACTAATAATTTTTTGCTGTTTACTGTAGATTAAAAGGATAATTATTTATTTATTGTAAATATTTTTACGGTATGTAATAGAAAATAATGTAAAAGGCAAGTAAAAAAAATAAATGGTTTTCGAAGGAAAGATTTCATTTAATCCATCCCATTAAGTGAAAAATTCACAATTATTTAATTTCTGGCATGTATGCAAATTTGTTATTAAAAATCACTAATTAGAAACTATATATCAGTATGAAATGCAGTTAAAAAGAGATGCTAATGAAGAAAATTTAATATTTTTTTAGTGGGTGATTAGAATACAAATGAAATATGATTAAAAAATGTGGAAATAAAATGGTTACATTACAGAAAAATTTTACTTGTCTCTATTAATCATTTTGTTTCTCTATTTCGTGTATATATATATATATATATATATATATATATATATATATATATATATATATATATATATATATATATATATATATTACAGTTAAGTCTCTTTTTATGTGGCAAATACGTTACACAGAAAACTGCATATAAAAAAATCGAACAAAAAGGACATAACTTACTTTGAAAAATTAGGGATACGGTCCATAATTTTCGAGAACCGTATAAAACCAAAGCAATGAGTTAAAATACGTCCAAAATCGTATAAAAAAACTTTATGAAAATTCAGGAAAATAATGCTTAAAAATTTGTTCGAAAATCTGAATGAAATTAATATTAAACTTAAAATAAGTTTGTTTCAAAATTTTACACATTTAATTTTATTGAAAAGTAACAAATCTTTTAACATTTTTTCATCGGAATTATCGTCACTATCTGACAATGTTCGGCACCATTTGCGAACTGGTGCGAAATCACTTTCAACACTAGAAGAGATAGTCAGTGGATTAGATCTGCATTGTAAAGACAATGGTTCTTCACAAACAGAATTAGCATCAACTTCACCCTCGTTCTGTGTTGATTTTTATCCTCTGATAATGTAATCAGTGATTAAACTTTGCGACGATGATTTTACTATTTTTTTAATGCAGTTCGTGATATCCAGACATACAATTCTTCAGCTCATGTTGGAATTTGAAGGCTCGTTCAGAATTTGTGTCATGAACAAGAAAATGTTTTTCCAATTCATTGCAAAGTTGAAGATCTTCTCGGATTATATTTTCAGTGAAGGGGATAGGTTTTTCTTCCGCTTCACTATTGTTTTCTGGATCTTCAACAATATCTAAAATTATACCAAAAATATCATCGTCACTTAATCCATTATCTATAAGCAATTTGTCGACATTATTCTGGCTAAAGGTATCAAAACCTTCTCCATCAATTTCATGTGTCAAAGTAATGATTTCAGCTGACAATGTCGATGTTTGATTGGTTGCACTGTTTGCAACACATCCAAACCAAGCTGCTTTCCAACAGGCATTTAAAGTTTTTGGTCTTCTTTCAGCGATAGCGGATACAATATGATTTAAACAGCCCAAAATAGAAACTTTTAAATTAAAAAATATAAATTTAAAAAAATATAATAATTTATGTTAAGACCCGAGTATGAGTATTCGGTATCAGAAGTAAAAATTACTTTAAAATCGCAGCTGGCCAGTGCATACGATACGAATTGTATTTATCTATCGTAGTTAGCCAGTGCAAACGCTACGAATTTCATCTATCGTAGCAGGCCAGTGTACATACACGAGTTTCATCTGTCTCTCGCGCTGTCAACAAACGATTCAGGTTAAAATAGTGGTTAGTCCACAGTACAATTCAAAATGGGATCTGCATTGATCATTATTAAATAAAATACACTTATCATCAAATTAATAAGTGTGTGCAGTTTTACATTACAGAAGGTCTGCGTATGTTTACTGCACCAACTCACACTTTACAATTTGAATTTAAATTTTTTTAAACAACGTACAGCTCACATGTGTATGTACAACGGGGAAACCTCGAATTTGCATGAAATATGTACCGCATAATTTCAAAACCACAATAAAAAGATACGCATAAAACAGACTTCACTGTTCATATATATATATATATATATATATATATATATATATATATATATATATATATGAATGTGAATTCTATTTCGATATGTATAAATAAAGGATTAATTAGAATCAATGTAAATAAAGAAAATGATGTATTATGAGGAAACTGTTGTGATTAACTTGTATATATATATATATATATATATATATATATATATATATATATATATATATATATATATATATATATATATATATATATATAATTTATACGAGTGTGTGTGAATATAATATCAATAGAAATTGATCTCAATTGGCTATCAATGTACTGAATACGCGTATAGTTTGCAACTGTAGATAAAATTGAATCGAAATTACTTGATAATTGTTCACAACTGTGTTATATAGGACATAAGGATGTTCGTATCAATGTTTGAGTGTTGTAAATAACTGTAGATTTGCAGTGCATATAGACTTACAGGCATCTATGCATATGCGGCCAGGCTGATTGAAGCAATAATAACATTACGCTACCAAAGCCCTTAGATTAATTTCTGTAGCTGATTGGTTTTCAGATTCGTTTGCAACTTGGCCGTTGAGAGACAATAATTAACGCAAAGATAGACAATTGATGCGAACAAAATTTAACGTTTTCATTAGACTGCATTGTGTTTATCTATTAATGATCGTATGTCGAGAAACTTGGACATGATTTATTTTCTTGTAAATACTTTTTGTGACATTAATCTTATTTATTATATAATAGATTAAAAAGAATTTCATATTCGTAATTTTCATACAGTACATTGCAATTTATGTACATATTTAAAACATATACATGTTTTAAATATTAATACTCTGTGCTATACTGAAAAAAGTGAATTATTTAGTGAAAATAATGTCGTTAACAAACAAATTATGGGGAAAGATCTGAATTTGTTATACAATAGAGAATAAGTTCAAAACAGCTTATTTATATGAAAAGCATAAATATATTTTAATAAATTACGCTTTCAAATATTCATTATTTTTTGAGGCGAATTGTGACTTTATTTTTTAAATAATAAGCAATTTTCTAAATAATATTTTAAGTTCATTTTCTAAATCTATTTTTTCTAGATAAACCCATATCAATTGGATTTCAAAGCAGGGATATTGCAATGATGAACGTTTTACAGCTTAAAACAGCGGAAATACAAGGCAGCGAAAAATAAGAATTATATTTAATTATTATTATTTAAGAACAAAATGTCATTTATATTATTTTGCAATGCTGATAACATCGAAATGTATTAGATTGGTGCAAAAATAATTGCGGGTTTTACGTATCGAGTATAAGGACGCATATATCAGTTAAAAATGATATTTATTAATCAAAATAAAGACGATTGGCCTGCACACATTTCTTCCAACGGGAAACAAGTTTGTTTATTCCCGAAAGATGGAATTATGGAGTCTTAGAATTAACGAATGCATCGAAAGCGCTTTAAGTTGATGCTTGATCTTTGAAACACTTCTCTCGTAGGGAAATTACTCAAATGTTTAAAAAAATGATAATCTATCTGAGACAGGTCCGGAGAATAAGGTGGGCGAGATAAAGTTTCATAACCCAGTTTATTTAATTTTTTTAAAGTCATTTGTGAGATGTGTGATCGGGCGTTGCCATGAAGAAGAATTGATCATCTTCGATTGACTAATGATGGCCGTAAACGATGCAACTTCTCATGCATTTTTTCCATTTCCTGACAATATTTTTCTGCTGTTTTTGTTTCACCAGGATTTAAAAAGTTGTAGTGAATGATGCCACTTGCCGATCACCAAACAGTGACAATAATCTTTTTTTCGTGAAGTTTCGATTTAGAAACTGTTTTGGTGCTTCTCCTCGATCTAGTCATTGTGATGAACGTTTCCGATTGTTATAGAGAATCCACTTTTCATCATATGTGACAATGCGCTCAAACAGAGGATCATTTTTGTTGCACAAAAGAAGTGCAGAGCAGACTTCGTATCGCCGAATTTCTCGATGTTCATTTAGTTCATACAGCATCCATTTATCCAACTTTTTTGTTTTTCCTATAAGGTTTAAATGTCGAACAACTGTAAAATAATCAACTTTGAGTTCTTCTGCCATCTCTCTAGTTGTTTTACATGGGTCCGCTTCAATAATAGTTTTTAAATCATTATTGTCTACATCTGATGCACGTTTACCACCCTCGTCATCATTAAGGCCTTCGTTTCCATTACGAAATTTTTGGAACCAGTGTTGAGCTGCACGTTCACTAACTGACTTTTCGCCAAAAACAAATTTGATATTTCGAGCAGTCTCTGTTGCTTTACGTACCAATTTAAACCCATACAACAAAATTATAAATTATATCCAACAATACTAAAGAATGAAACCAATAGGTATAATCTGAAATCAGTAGTACTAATTTCATTGTTTACAATCATGTATCACATGACTATAACAAAAGATAACGATTACTAGAAAAATCGGCACCAAACTTAAAATGATAAAAACAGCAAGTGTTTTCGCACCAATCTAATATCAAGAGTTTTTATTTTTTATTAGCGAAATAGTAATTTCAATATTAAAACATGGTAATAAAATAAATATCTGTATCAATATAAAAAAAAGTTTTGTACGTTTCTAAAAAGATGTTAAATATGTTTTGAAACTAAAAAAGTAGATGCAAGTAAACTGGAAGGGTTTGTTCAAATTTTTCTATAAAATTGAAAGTTTTATATTTCAGTTTGTATACGGAACATTATTTTTACATATATAAGACGGATATTTTCTTCTATTCGAAAGAAAACATATTTTCTGTATTTTTTCAATTATTAAATAATGATTAATATTCTGAATAGAACAATTCAATATCGTCAATAATTGCATCATTATTCCTGCATTTATTGACGAGAAGAGGTTAATCAGATATTAGTACAAACATAAAAGCCATAACAACACGGTATTACAACAGGTATACATATGGTATCAATTTGTTATTGACATTCTACTGATGAGAACGCATTATATTTTTAACTAATAAGCCAACAGAATACAATACGGAACGAACGTTTTATACCATTTTATCAAAATTGTGTACACCTGTAAATAATATTAGTCTTTCATTTATAACAGGTTTGATTATTTACCAGTTATAGAGAATCTGACGCGAAAAAAACAATGAAATATTAATACAGCGCCGAATGATAAATACGTTTCATAAATATTCTTTTCAATAGGTAATTAGTTGTACTGAGGTATTCGATATATTCTGAAATGATTCATTAATTTAAATAATGTTTTATAATAACATTTGTACTTAATTCAATCCATTAACTTTAATTTCAGATCATTAGTTTAATGAATAAAAAATATTTTAGCAGCTTGTTAAGTAATTAGAAAATTACATTATTTATTTTGATATCTATTGCTTAAATTGGTATTTAACAACATATATATATATATATATATATATATATATATATATATATATATATATATGTTGATCTGAGTATGTAATCTATAATTGAAATATGCATACATAATTAATACTTAAACTGATTTATTTCTCAAACATTTAAAAAATATGTTAATTTTTGATATATAAATCACAAGTAATCCATAAACCACTTTATTATTTTAGGTAATATAGAAGTCACACTTTTTGTCTTTTATGAACAAACTTACAAATTCCGTTGTTCAATTTAAAGACGATTACTTCTTACTGTTTTAATAAAAAAAAAAATAAACGGATGAAAGTGCACAGAAAGGTAATTTAAAATATTATGAGAGTTTCATTTATATTATACATATATAACAGTTTTTTTTCAAAGTAATTTGATAGAATGAAATTTCATTAATTTTATATCCAAGCTGGCTACACTGCCTTTAATGGCTACATTTAATATTGATAGCTGATTGTTCTTTCCGGCTCTTTTAAAAGTTTCTCGACCTTCAGTAAACAATGTCAGATTAAAGAAATGATTTACACTAAATTTTACTCTCAGTTTTTTTTAAAGGAATTAATATTACATGGTTATACACAGTGAACCCACGTACAACGCGGGGGATACGTTCCGCGTTACAAGAAACCGTGTTATACGAACCACATGTGTTATGTATGGATTGTGTGCGTGGCATTAACGGTTTTGCACGACGAATGGTTTTGGAACAGTGACTAAATGCTACTACACTTTTGAATTTTAATTTTCGTTTTGATTTTAAGTGAAATAGAAATATTTTTCCGGTACCTCTTTTTAATATCCATTTTAATTTTTTATCGTAAACCTTTACATCTTAATAACTATACCTTTCCTATGCATACATGAACAAGAGGTAAGTACGTACGGCATTTCTAAATAAAAAAATCTAAAATGTGTGAAATATTAAATTTATCTAATGCGTTTTACGGTGGTGTTTATCGCGTTTTATGAGTACTGGTCGCAATTTTTTCGTCGAGTTAAACGGGAATCCACTATATATATGAATATAATTTCTAATGTTTTATAACTAATCAGTTTTTCATTAAAACACATTATATAGTTCTAAGTTGGATTTAAAAAATATTTTTATTCACAAACATATATTATTGTTATGAGAAAAATCCACAAAATTGATGTAAATATCTATTAGATTTAGTTTTAGAAACATTGTCTAGATTTGATATTAGCATTTATTTATCAATAAGGTTCAAACTGAAACTTTTAAGTTTGAAAATGGACAATCATTTAATTATTAAATGAATATATTATATGAATATTTATATAACAGCAATAAATCTGATGCATTCCTGAGACGAAAAATATCGAAAAATCATTTGCAGGTCCCTGATCTAGACTACAATACTATTTATAGTTCAAAAAGTTCATAAAAAAATCAACAATTTAATCGAAGATCAACTTATGAGAGTTTATTTCTAACCTACTGGTATCTAGAATATATATATATATATATATATATATATATATATATATATATATATACATGGAGGCGATGTCATATTACTCGTATGAACTAAGAAAATATTTCAATAAGAATTATTGAACATTCGAGAACAAAATATTATTTGTCATAAAATCTATTCAATAAAGTCGTTTTGTAGTTACATTACATCATGGTTTTATAGTTATTTTTTTCACTATAGAAAGTCAACATTTTTTCAACAAGATATTTTTTGGGAGAAGTTTAGAGTTCAATTACATTAATTTTTTTTTCTACAATTATTGATCGAAATGACGACATTATCTGTTTACTTCGATTTAATGTAAACTAAATATAATGTCAAAATGATGTGCCTTCTTTCCATGTACATTAAACCAAGAAATATTATTTAATATCGTTAGTTTTATTTTTTAAGTTATTCTTGTGTTATTTACTTGTAAATATTACATGAAATTCATTTTTTTCTCACTGCTTACATGATTTGTAATTATTTCATATGCATAAGCAGTAACTACTTTTTATAAGGTGTACTAATTTGAGAATAGTATTATAGTTACTGTATGTAATATATATATATATATATATATATATATATATATATATATTTGCTATTTAAAAATTAATAATTATCGATTTTTGACTTTCCTACGATATATTCTAAACATACATTAGTACAATGTGAGAATATGAATAACAACGTGCACATTTACATATTAATTTATTTATAAGTAATATTATTTCAACTTGGAGAAACATTTGTAATGACGCGTATTCCGTGCTCTTCGTAGCTTTAATTATAAATTTCATACGGTGTGTAGTTTGTTGTCATGCGATTCGTTAAAATCGCTCTGGGCCTGTGCGCGCGCATCTATTAAAGCGCACAATCCTAGATGTAACGGCCTCAAGCTATGCGTACACCTCATCAAACAGCTGACTGTGTAATTCGATTTCGGACTGCACAGTCAAATGTCGTCGGTTTGACTACTGCTATACGAATAATTCAACGTTCCATAAAGCAAACAGTTTCCCCTATTATACGTTTAACTGATAATGATTATCTTAAATTTTACACTGTCAGATTTTCTCCAATCGTCAGCAACTAGAAATCTGTCAGTGGGTACGACAAGTTTGAAAATGAAATAATCATTGATGATGCTTTTAAAACAATTATAAACGATTTTGCAGTATTTGATCAGATTTCAACAAAATATTATATAAATTATAATTTTAAATTTGTTTTCCGAAGCACACAGATGTTATTTGAAAAATAAACACAAAATTTAACCAAATAACATTCGTATATATATATATATATATATATATATATATATATATATATATATATATATATATATATTAGGTATACTGTGTTCTGATGATTCAGTTATTTAATGTCCATATTACGCGACTGTTTATATGGTAATATTTCGTTTGTTATTCAATTAATTTTGTAATTAATTAAAAAACGAATATGTGCGTAGGTTGAAAAGCAACGAAAACATATTTTTAATACATTTTTTTAATCGTGCATCTCGATTGTTAACCTCAATGGTGTCCTAGACCCATCGATTAGAATTAGAATACTTTTATCGGAATATGTTCAAATTCGAATTTTAATTAAAATTGGTTTACCCTTTCAAACATTCAGTCAATAAATGCACAGTCATACGGAAAACCTAAAATTTTAATAAAACGTTCAATTTATTTTACTTCTCATAAACTTTATACGTCTTAATTTTATTACTTCTCTCTTGACTCGAGAGCGATTCAGAATTTTTGACTAGTGCACAACTTAGTTACATTGAATTATAAAGTTTATATTTTAAAAATGTCAGTTGTAGTATAGAACACACAACACACACACACATATATATACACAAACGTATATACATATATACAAATATATATATATATATATATATATATATATATATATATATATTACAGAGAGAGGGAGAGAGAAGTTACATATCATGTTTTTGATAAGACATCATATTATTTTTGAGTACCTCGGTTCCCCTCGGTTGTATCAAATCACCATTTATGTATTTTATTAGAATAAACAATAATCTAACTGGAAAATGATACTCATGATTTTTTCAAACATTTGTAATTCATTAAACTACCCGATCAGAAATTTCTATAGAAATTATACAGAATTCCAGGATTTAGTAACGTTCTGAATTCGTTTTTTTTGTCTATCAAAAATTCCATATTTGCAGCTGACAATGAATCAATAATTACTGTAATAGAGAACATACGGTTTGATGGGCAATTTAAGATTAATTTGAAAGAATATAATAGCTACACTAATTATAATCCATACTTGTGATTGACAACGTAACAAGTACTTGTGTAAATTAATACGTATTATATATATATATATATATATATATATATATATATATATATTATAAAAATGAAACAGTAATACTGTTCCTGTGACTTTTATTCGTTCTCTGATTGGTTGGTATCGGTTACGTGGTCTCTGTTCTGATTAGTTGATATCAATAAATGATCAGTGTTCCATTTCACGGTGTAAAACGAAAGAAGGTTTACTATTTCAATGTAAAGAGATTTATTAAAAATATTGTAGTCACCGAAGTTTTAAAATAAAAAAAAATACTACACATTTTAACATTATATTTTGTTGTTAATTTGTGTAAACTTTCCAATAAAAATTTTCAGACTAACCTTTTACTCGATTATTCGTGTATATAATTTGTTAATTTCTGTTATTTGTACAGGAGGAGGAGATAGTTAAGGAGCGGGGGTGAACATATATACATGTGTGTGTATATATATATATACATATATATATATATATAAATATGTATTTATATATGTATATATATATATATATATATAATGTGTCTATGTAAGTATGCAAATGTAAGTGATATAGAATATTGTGTGTATATAAGAACGTTCATGTTGGTTAGAAGCATGTGCCCGCATGTTGCTTTCTGTTCAGTGTTTCACTTTGATGTATGCGTCATTAACTGTAAATTGACATACACTATCAAATTGTTTTGAACGAAAACAAAACATTTATTTTTAAGCATTGTTGCGAAAAATAACAAATTGGTTGCATTGAAATATATGACAAGTTGACACTTTTCAAGCATCTGTTTATTCGATTTTATACAGTAACATAAGTATTCCCTTTTAGAGTTTATTAAAAAAATGTATTTTTCCGCATTTTTACCACAAACATTTTTCACGCCTAAACTTATTCAGTTATATATATATATATATATATATATATATATATATATAAATATAAATATATATATATACATACATTTGTATTAGGCGTAAAAATTAATTCTGTGCCTTTAAATTGAATCAATCTCAACTCTGTCTTAAATTAAAATATTTTCTCGTTCTTTTAGGATTTTTAAATGCCAACCTTGACATTTAAAAACACTATAGATCTTGTCATGCAGTTGGCATAACCTCAGAAAACAGTAGTGAAGATGATGGTGCCCGAAAAGCACTATTATATACTTATTTAGAGATTGCATAGTTATTGCATTTCAGTTAAAAAATGCCGAAAGCCGCGGGATTCTTTCAGTTTGGGGAAGGTTCTGTAACACATAAGACATGCAAAACAAGCTAAAACAGTGGAATAGGTCCAAAAATGCATCATTACTTAATCGATTGAAACTGACATCTTTTTTTTGACAAGAGATTCGTGAATTACACGTCAAATGCAGCAAAGTTATACAAAATAATTGGAGACTTAAGGATTGAAATGTATTCAATTTTTCGTAAACATTCATTTCTATAAAAAGGGCACCGAATTAATATATATATAATATATATATATTATATATGTACATATTTATATATATATATATATATATATATATATATGTATAATATGATATATACACAAATTTGAAAACCACATTTTATTTGTTGGGAATTTAACTTCTTTAATGTATCTTTTTCATATTTCAAACATTTCTAAATGCTTGCAATTAATTTAGCCCTAACTTGAACTATTCATTAAGACTAAATTAACTATATTAAACTTAAACGCAAACATGAAGCTATAAAATACAGATCTTTTAATTAGAACAATTCAGAAAAATCATTTATAATTTTCAGTTCGCTGAATTAATTAATTATTTCAGTTATTTTTCACTGTTTATTCTCTTAATTTTCAACGCCCAGTCAAATACGAGATCTAATACAATTATGTGGATACTATTATACAATAGCGTTCTATTGAAATACTTAATCGGTTTTATATTACTCACTTAACGAGATATGCTGTTTTCATCTATATATTAGGAATATTTTAAGACTTTAGGTCAATAATCTTAGTTTGTTATGCCAAAGAATTTCCTTTTTTAGTCGACTTAAATAAACTACGGAATATAAATATTAAACTCTGTAATTAAATAAAAAAAATCAGTTGTATATCCCTTGATGTTCTATTTCGTGAAGTATATTTACTCTCTTTGTATATTTATTAATTAAATCATTTTCATTTTCTTTTGTGTTGCCGCAGTATTGAAAATGAACGCCATCATCAGAAAAACATACAAAAACTTTATTACTCTTTAAAAATCGTTTTCAAGATTTTTAATAACTTCTATTATAACATTATTAAGTTATTTTATAATGATTTTTGCATTTTTAATAGAATTTTGTTACACCGATTGAACCAACAAAGCGACATATTGTGTAGATAGTGAAACTCTTTCTGTTACTATTTTTCAATTAATTCTTTGTAGGATGTCGTGGATTTTTTATTTTTTTACTTGAATTGAAAAATTACAGAAATTATCGAAATTTATTATGTTTAAACGTCTAATTTAGCCCATAAACTTTTTCCAGAATCATAATTTTTAAATATAAATGATGTCATTGAAGTAAATGTATAACTTTTATTCTGCATAGACCTAAAAAATGTTAAATGATTGTGGATTTCACATTTATGAACGATAAACTGTATCACCTCCCCATGTTTACTGCAGTAAAAAAGAAGAATATCATATCAGTGTATTCTTGTCTTTACATTTAGAAGTGAAATATGG
The DNA here is from genome assembly GCA_034766995.1 of Acanthacorydalis orientalis. Taxonomy (NCBI): domain Eukaryota; kingdom Metazoa; phylum Arthropoda; class Insecta; order Megaloptera; family Corydalidae; genus Acanthacorydalis; species Acanthacorydalis orientalis. Next base: position 47,895,832 of record CM068315.1, on the reverse strand, counting down.
ATGTTGAATGTGAAAAAGAATTAAAATATTTCAGACAATATAAAGATCTTTCTTAAAAACAAGAATAAAATATAGAGAACTATAACAGACACTAACAACAAATAAGAATTAACAGATATAACAAGAATATTAGAGCATTTGAAATAGACATGGACGACTATAAAGAAAAAATAATAATAGATAGACACCAGATATTATTGATTTAGAGCTAGACATATCTAAAAAATCAGAAGAAGATTAATGAATAAACAGATACATATATATATATATATATATATATATATATATATATATATATATATATATATATATATATATAGATTAAAGATATCAGAAATTTTATTGAAAATGAATAAAAAAATTAGGTTTGTAAATAATTCAAATTGAAAAAAAATGGAAGAGATCTTTATCTAGGAGGATCTTTGTTTGACCTTTTTAAGTAGATCTGCGTTTGCATATATTAAGTAAGTATCGATTTTAATATTGCATATGTCAATTATTTTTGATATTAAACTAGAGTAATGCATAATAAAACTGAACGAATTATAATGTTCATTGTGATTAATACTGGTTTTATGATATATTCAAACTAAAATTAATAGCTCCTTGAACAAAATTTGCAGTAATTAAATTAATATGTATAATAGATATTGAAATACTCGTATTTATGAAACAAAGCATACATGTTTTTTTATTAATTTAAAAAAATACATACTTTATTGAAATTAAATTCGATATGAATCAATTTACGTTTAAATACTAAAGATAATAATTGACAAATTTTTAGCCTGCGTACAAACTATAAATTATATAATCGTATTATTATTTATTTATGATAAAAAAAATTTGGAAATGTATTCAAAATGTGTAATAACGCACTTTTGAAAAATGATAAAAATTAATATTATTATAATTCCAATAATCTTTGAATGCACACATTTTTTTAAAAAAAACAATGTAATCGGATTAATGTTATACTAGGAATGGATTTTCATCACTAAACAACATTTCAAATAATAATTTATGATAAAATAGTACTATGCTGTATAAAGATAATAAAATAAGTGGAAGAGTGAATATGACTTTCTTTTTTATCATAGATACATTGTAATTGATCGATTGTTTTGCAATGACTTATACACTTGACTGAAATGAAATATTTACTGCTTTTTCAATACTTTTTTTGTAGAATTCATTATTATAACTAATTAAAAATTAATAAGTTGTTTTATATAAATTAAATAATTCACGTCGATTTTATTAAATACATTTGTCGCGGTTTCTTGTATTCACTTTATTAAATGTATTATCATGAATTTTCCTATATTTTTAAAAGCTTTCTTTGGAAGCCAATTGCAATGTATTTTAAAAGAAGATAAAATGACAAATTTGAAAGTACAATTTCTTTAATGAAATTTATTAAGCATTACTCATGTTTCGGATAGTCATGTGGAAATTTTGATCGAATCTGTTAATATCATATTCAAAATAATATTTATGTAATATAAAATACACTTTAGAAAAAAAAAATAATAAAACTAATCGAATGAATACGTAAGTGTTTTTATTAAAATATTCATTCAGCTTTATAACGAGCTTGCAAATAGTGACATATGTACAACAGGTTGTTATGAAATGTAAGTAATCGATTAAATTAATTACGTTAATACATATCGTATCTCGTCTATGCATAATAAGAAACAGTAATAGTTTTAAATGAAAATGAAAATATTTCCCGCATTCAATTAAATTGAAATTACTCTTACTTGTATTCAAATATAAAATAATATAAACCAAAATGTATCAGCATTATCGCAAACATTATTACATTGTCGATTCTTCTTTAAATACAAGTTCACAATCGTTGTTTCTGTTCACATGTAAATACTTTATTGTTTATTGGTTATTTCAGATACACCGTATTTATTAAAAAAAATTTTATTTTATTATATGATTCAAGACAACACTTAGCGGGAAATGACACTTGATTAGTGTGTGTTGTGCTGTCTGGTATTAAAATTTACAAATTGTACTTTTATAGCATGTCGTTTCTTTTAAAAAATAGTAATCCTGTCGGGCTGTAAAACAATATCTATCTAAATGTAAAAAAATGTTCCGAAAAATGCAGAAAATTTTTTTTAAAAAAACGTGTAGAGACTGTATTTAGTAATTATTAACGATTGCACCGGAAGTTACACGAAAAATTATTATACTGATATCATAACAACTACATTTATTTTTAGCGGAGTTTTGATGTTACCTCGCTTGGTGTATTAAGTATCTTCAATGTGACCACGTTTCCGAGAGGCATTAGAGCCTCAAAAACTAGTATTTGTCTTGATGTTAAAAATGATCTTTTATATAACCATAACTATAATCAAATGTGAGACTTTACAAACAACAACGTCGCAATACACTTGCGAGAGGAACACACTCACTAGTATTCACAGCGAGAAAAATTATATAGACATACTAATATATATATATATATATATATATATATATATATATATATATAGATATTGAGCGAATATATGCAATACGAGGAAGTGAGCAGGGCTATAGCCCCCCTCCTAGGTTCGGCGAGCGTAATGACTAGGGAGCAAAGCCTCCTAGTTAATAAAAAAATTAATTGAATTATTGATTGAACGGTCGAAAAAAATGATTACTTGTCTTTCAATAAAATCTGATTTTATAATAATTGTAGTTCTATTCCCATTGATTGATTGCCCTAGCTAGAAGGTGAAACTTGTCCACAGGACTATTGCGTGCTGGGCACAAAATACATGACTGACATTTCAGTATACATTCGCTAAATAAGTGCACGTATATAGTTTTAGGTACTTGAATGTCTGTGTGTCTCTTTGTTTTCGGTTAGGTATTTTTGACTACAATTAAATTGTTATTGTTTTATACGGTTTCTAAATAAAATTTCGAACGATGCACGATTCATTTTACAAAAGTATCCCTTACCAACTAACATTAATATTTATCTGTGTACATGTTTTAATCTATTTTTAAATTTGTAGAATAATTTAGTTAGGAAAATTGATTATGTTTTTTTTAAATACATTTCTTGCCTGTGAATTTAATGTTGTTGAGTAGTTATTTTATAATATTTGAATTTTTTTATGAATACAGAAAGTGTCTTCTTTTTCTTTTTTGGCATTGAATCGAAATATCAAAGGATTTGATAAAAATTAGCATATATGTTGATAACTGTTGTACTTATTTCTATAAAATTAGCAATTTATTATATATATATATATAATAAATTTGTATATATTAATTAATTATATATTAATTAATATATATATATATATATATATAGTGGCATATCCGGAGGAGGGGGTATGAGGCCCTGGTACCCCCAAAGGAAAAGGAAAAAATCACTATTTATACACAGAGATTAATGTAACCACGACTAATGTAATTCAAGAGCTTTGTAAAAAGAAAATAAAACTGGATTTTATTCTTTAAATGAATTTTATATAATCATCTAATAAATTTTATTGAATTCACATTAAAACATTTTTTTCCGTTCAATTCGTCTACCCCAGTTTAAATCCTGAGTGCACCACTGGCAGTGGTGCATATGGGATGGGAGTTCAGGGTTTCTAGCACCACAAAAGGAAAAGGAATAAATCACTATCCACTATATTTACAAAGAGATTAATTTAACCACGACTCTTCAGACATAGTTGCATGAATCTAAGTAATTCAAGAGATTTGTAAAAAGAAAATAACACTGAATTTTATTTTCTAAATGAATTTTAATTAATCATCTAATAAATTTGATTGAATTCACATTAAAATTTTCCGTTCTACTCGCCCCGGTCCCAAGATTAAATCCTGAGTACGCCACTGTATATATATATATATATATATATATATATATATATATATATATATATATATATATAGGATTGAACTTCTTAAATATGTTTTTAAAGATATTTCAATCCTATTTAATCAGCGGATATTTGAGAGAGCAGCAATTTATATTTTATCAATTATATTTTTTTGTTTTACGATTGTATCATATGTATTTATTATTGAATAAAAATTCAATGAATTGATCGATATGAGTTGTTCATTAATTAAAAATTTAATATAAAATAAACGTATTAACCTATCGTAAAATTACGGAGGTTATTTAATTTTTCAAGCAAATTGCGTGAAGTAATAAAAATGTAACTGAGTCGATATTTTTTCCTGGAAGATTCTTATTAAAAACACGATCCGCGCAAATATTTAAAATTGGAATTAACAAATTAATGAGGATCTTCTAGGTAGATCAAGTCAATTTAATCATCTGTGAATTTAAATTTGTTACGTATTAATTTCTGCTTTTTTTAATTAAACTCCTTCTAACCTTTAATTAAATTCTGTTATGTAATTGTTGGTTTGATGACGTTTAATTGAACAAGTACTTCGGTTCTCGGTTTAGTACACACTAACAGACGCATCGACATTTAATAAAATCACAAGGATGTCCTTATAATATAGTAGAGAGATAAACTTTACACATAAGAAATAATTGCTATATAGAAAGATTAGAGAAATATAATATAGATACTGCGTCAGTGATCGCAACTTCGCATCCCGCGCGCGTTCGTACGTGTTGCGTTCGCGGTTCGTTATTGGCTGTAGGGCGGGTCAGGCGCCCTCGTCGACCAGCAGCGCGACGCCTATAAAAGATGTTCACCTTCTGGCATAAACTCCGTCACTGCAAGCGAACGTACATTTCAGTTAACATCAACGGCCGTTATTCAAAAACTTAACCGTTTTCATTTCGGTGCACTGTTCTAGTCTTCATACTTGTACAACAGGTATGACACAAATGTTAGAAAGCGTAGCTCAGAGTAGTCTAAATTCATTTGGTATCAATATATTTTTCGGTTCTAAGTTGTGCTGAATTCATAAAAAGAAAGTTTAGGAAGCATTCGCGAGAGCTTTGTCGAAAATTGAGAAACGTTCAGTATTTAATCGAAACGTAGAATTTCAATTACAGCCGAAAAAAGTAATTTATATTCGTTTCCAAAATTTCATTTTTTTTTTAAAAAAAAAAACCAAAAACAATTCGCAGTATAAAAATTAGGACGCGCGCGAAATTATTCTCAGATTTTATACATTCGAATTGTATTTTTTGACAAAATTTTTAATTGAACTATCGCGGTTACAGTTATCATCAACAGGTGATTGATACAGAAACTTTGTGCTATTTTCAGTTCGACGCTGCTGAAAGTTCAAATCCCACCAGAGACGTTAAAGGTAATTCTTTTTATAATATTTAATGGAATGTCTATTGAATTGCCATAACTTTATGATATGATTAAAAATAAATACATGTATATTGAATATATTCATTTTCTTCAATTTATTTTTGTATTAGAGAATGCCACTCTAGTCTCACCTTTTAAATATAAGATGTATTGACGAATTGATGGAAATTGATTGATAGCTTTGAACACGGGAGTCAATTTTATTTATACATATCAGATATTTATTATTTATCTATGTATATTTACACACACATATTTATATATATATATATATATATATATATATATATATATATATATATATATATATAAATCACTGAATAATAATATTTTTATGTATAAATTTGTTGTTTTCAAATTCAAAAAATTAAATCTTTGTACTTTATTTCTACTACTCAGATCAACTAAAATATTATTTATACTTTTAAAAATTTTTTAAATAAAATCAATATACTTGAGGAAAATGTATGACAAATTTTATTTTATTTGAATATTTATAAATTATGATACACACACACACACACACACACATATATATATATATATATATATATATATATATATATATATATATATGTCTGGTAAATCATTATAATAATAATAATTTTATGAATAAATTTGTTGTTTTCAAATTCAAAAAATTAAATCATTGTATTTTATTTCTAGTATTCAGATCAACTAAAATATTTATACATTTTTAAAAATATTTAAAATATTTAAAAATTTTACACATTTTTTAAATCTAAATAAAATTAATATACTTGATGTAAATGTATGTATATATATATAAATGTATATATATATATATATATATATATATATATATATATATATATATATATACATATGTGCCTAAGATCTGAAACTTAAAAAGAGTAGCTAAAGTAACATTTGTATGAAATTATGTAAAATATTAATATTTATGTAAAAAATCTTTTTTTAACCTCTGATTGAGCCGCTTACAAAAGGTTAACATCTAATCAATACTGTAACTAATTAAGTTATATACTAAATTAATTGATTTTAAAAAAACGATTTGTTTTATTTTATTAACAATTATTAAAATAAAATTCAAAAAGCTTTGTATTTAAACACTGACAATTTTTATGCATTTAAAAATAATTAAATTAAGTTACAGTTTTAAACTCATTATATATATATTGTAAATTTATGTAATATTATATAATTTATATATTATGTAAAATTATTATTATATATATATATATATATATATTATTCATAAAAATATCGTTATTAGATTTTATAAATTATATAGAAAAAAATATTATTTTCTTATTTAATATTTTTTTTCATTTTTTATAACTTCATTGTTCATTTCAATAATTTTCAAAAGCATTATCTACTGTAAACATCAGTTATTATAAACATATAATTTCTAATTGATCAAAATTAATAAATGAAAACATTTCTAGAACTAATAAAGATGGCATCGTTTAAATATGTTCAAATTTATAAGAAAATATAAAATATGTTATGATACAGTTCTGTCATTGTGGCTAAAAATTCATTTTTACAAATGAATTAGTTTTTCATCTAACAAGCCATCAAATTATTCTGGTTAAATATATTCAATAAATTATTATTGATCATTTTTGACTGCTACTTATGCGCATTTCAATTGCGGTACTATCTTGTTCATATGGATAAGGCACAGAAAAAAAATTGAGTTTTCTGTATCTTAGCGCTTTGAAAATGATGAAATCGTTTTCTAAATTCGTACAAGCAACAATCAAAAGTGATCAATAGTGATTTTATGAAAAATTTTAATCAAAAGGAATGTTTGTTGTTTGTAGTGTGAAAAATGATATATTTATGTGTATATATATATATATATATATATATATATATATATATATATATGTATATATATATATATATATATATATATATATATATATAAATGTGTCTGTGAAAAAACAAAAAGTTATTTTATTTTTGTCTAAACCGTTTCATTAAATTTAATTTAATAGAACAATTAGTATGTTTTATTCAACTTTTTACGTGTTTTCATTAAATAACTTAATGTAATTCAACTTAACTGAATTAATCAATTTGCTAATGAAAAAACTTTTATAGAATGGAAAAACATAACTAAAAAAGTTGATGTTAATTTAGTTACAACTGTAATCGATTTTATATGAGATTATAAAGATCGCAAAATATAAAATTAAAAAAATCGTTCAGCTGCATAAAGAGTAAATATTTTACATTTAATTCAACATAAATACAACTTATAACTATTTTGAATTTTAGTTTCGATCAACATGTTTATAGAAAAGTAAACGTTGATTACAGTTAAAATACTACCTACTTGATTTATAATCTTTTACTCGATATGATTAAAATATTACATTTATTAATAGATTAATTTTATGGGATTAAAACGAGTTTGTACTGTTGAAAATCGAGATTATTTTTTTAAAAACAATCCATTATACAAATAAAAAAGGTGTAACGTAAACTCATTTCCTGACAAACTCTTCAAAGTTAATTAAAATATTCGTCTAGAATATGTTATTTGCATAAAAAAAATGAATGTAAAAAAGAAAAAAATTAGTATCTGTGTGAAAGTTTTTTTTCGGTGGAAACAATTTTAGCGTACATGATGTCGAAAATTCCCTTCTTTCGTTTTAAAATTTCCTTTTATTTTGATAACGTTCTCGTGTATAGAACAAGAATGCCTTCGGTAAAATAAAATAATTATTATTTAGATTTATATTTAATTTCACATATTTAAATCAATTATATTGGCTGCAGAACAAACAAACATTTTGAAAGAAATGAAATTCATTTAATCATTTTCATTAATGGAACGAAAATACTGTTTTAAATTAAACACACACAATTAATTTTCACATTTTTTTAGATAACTTACTGTTCAAAAAATTTCAAACAGGAATAATATAAATATAATGAAAAAAACTTGACAATTTTTTCAATTTAATTTGTATTTATTTTTTATAAGTCAATATTTAATATATGTGATTACAACCCAATTTTATATTTGAATGGAAATTTTGTATACAATTAAACTCATTAATGAGAATAAATTAATACACGAAATATTATATTACATCATTACAGTACATAATAGTAATAAAACATTATCATTTTCTTTAAATAATCTTTGATGTTTACTAACAAACTAGAAAATATGAAGTGATCAATTTCATGGAAGTTTTTACGAAACTTTTAAAATGATGTTATTTTTTTGGTTTTTGTCATGTCCATTATTTTATACGACACACAAATTATATATATATATATATATATATATATATATATATATCGTGACAGAAAATGAGAAACTAAATAACATAAGGAAAAATTTCTAACAATAAATCTTTCAGACTTTCGATTCTAATAACCAATTATTTTTTTATATTTTATTTGATGCAAATATTTTATAACATTGTCAGTATTTGATATATTATATTTTGTATACTCAATTTGTGTGCAAAATAAATATTTTCACATATATATATATATATATATATATATATATATGTACATATATATATATATATATATATAGATACATTTATTGTTCTGATATAAAATAACAATGATAATAAATTTTATTAATTTAATTCATTAATTAATTTATAACAGATATTTTATTTAAAATTTTGGTTTTTAATATGTGTGACAGATTTTAATACAGTCTTTAGGTTGTAACAGACAAACCACATATACTCACACAGATATACACACCCATGCACACACATACACACACACACACACATATATATATATATATATATATATATATATATATATATATATATAATATAAAGTATAAGCAGAAAAAAGAAATTATTCTAAAAGTCGATTATAAATTATTTAATAATAAAGCACATTTTTTCTGTTCAATTTTTTCAATTTTGATTAAGTTACTTTATTTTCCTTAGCTATCCAATTGCTTAAATTATATTTTAAGATTAATAATAATACTAATCCATTGACGGTTTCATATTATAAAGAAATTGTTATTGTGTTATCAACAAGTACACTTTAGTGTATCTGTATTTTTTATGTACATTCTCACCTAGATCATGTATATTTTAGTCTAACGTGTTTTTCCCTAACAAAATGATATTTAACAGTGTTTTTCTTGGAAATTCGTTTCAACAAGCTCTCAGAAAATTTTCACTTTCAACTTAAGTATTTTGTTGACAGTTCTGTAATTATATGTTTTTTTTATGTTTTTTTCTTTATAATTTATATGTTTAATAGGTATTTGTTAATAATTAAAATAGTAAATTAATATATATATATATATATATATATATATATATATATATATATAAAAGTCAATATTATTGACACAGAAGTTTTTTTTATTAAATCTTGATATTAATATTTAACAAATATGTTATTTGTGATAGAAAAGTAATAGCTGGTTCTTTTTAAAATAAAATAATATATATGGAACACGAATGCATATATATATATATATATATATATATATATATATATATATATATATATATATATATATTACAGACAGAGAATTAGATACACGTATTGTACATGGCAACAATTTTTTTGAATATGAAACAAACAGACATTTTTATTTTACTATCATTATATTTCAATATTCATTGTATAATGGTATTATTTCATTCTAAATGTTGAGGTGAAAATTAGTATGTGAATTTTTAAGTAATTTTTCCATTAACTCGTCAGCGTCGTTTCAATGAATGTGAAATGTGAGATGTATGTATTAAATATTCATATCACATCTCTATCTCACACATAAACCAATCATCAAAAGCATATACAAAAACCCATATATGAATATATATATATATATATATATATATATATATATATATATATACCTTTGATTAGTTGGAAATATCATGTAAAAATTTTTCGAACTGAATTTATGTTGAATTTTAATCCAAATATAGTATTATATGTTATGAGAGAAAATAAAATATTACTATTGTGTATTTAAAAAAAAACGTCTATCTATATTGGAAGTCAACGTCAAAACCATATGATTCCTTTAACTGTTATTTTTCAATCACTTTGATTTTTCACTACAAAAATTTAATAGACATAAATCTACACATTACGACAATTAAATACACACGGTAGTAATATACATATATATATATATATATATATATATATATATATATATATATATATATATATACGGGTATATATGATATTTAGTATAATGTTGAATATTGGTAATCGTGTTTTCTCTGAAAAATACTTCTTAATTTATATTATATTTTTAACTTCACACAAATAAATATCTCATATTAAAAAAAAATACATATGAGACAGAAGTTGCATTCAATGCATAAATATATTTATTATTTATTTATTTATTTATTTATTTATTTATATATATATATATATATATATATATATATAAGTTAGTATATATGTCTGTATGTATGTATTTAAGCATGTATATAATGAAACTTAAAAGATTTCCTGTTCGGATACACTAACATACAAAATAAAATATTTTAAATAAAAAATATGAGCAAAATAATGTGTAAAAAGTGCAGTACTAAACTTTAATATGTAAGCACTTGCTTGTTCATTACTTTTCAAATGTTTAATGTATGGAGCTTTTAATTCTAAAAACAGTTATAGTCGAGATTCATGTTCTATTCTTTGAACAAGGCACCGAAAATTGTACTATTTAACTTTGTAAAAGTTATTTAATATGAATTGTAAGATATATATATATATATATATATATATATATATATATATATATATATATATATGAACATGTATGAGAATACGTATATAATAGACACTGACAAAGAAGTATCAGATTCGCACAGGAAAACTATGCTAAATGAATGTTGAATAAAGAATATTTAACAATAAACAAAAGGATACAAATTTAAGAAAAAAATACAATACCCATTTCAATTTTTTTTTAGATATTTGGTATAAATATACAAAGCTCAAATGATAAAATACGTCTAATAAACTATTTTTTTAAGAATCATTAATGTTTCTTTATTAACAAAAATGTTATAAAATTTGATATTCATTGCAAAGAATAAAATGTGTTTATTAAATATTTTTTTAATTATTTGTAGTATATATATATATATATATACACTATGTAATATAAAATAAAATACTAGTGAGTTTATTTTATTTTTTTTCATCAAGAATCCACCTCTGGAAACAAATGTTGTGTTTCCTAATTTTTTTATAGTAAAGACCATTTATCAAATACAGTCTACTTAATTAAAATATATTCGTTGACGTTAAATGTAATGTAAAAACATTATTATGTTTTGAAGAAATCCTTAACAAAAAATTATTATACAGTGATGTTCAGAAATGAAGGTACGAACAATAAATAAATATACATTTTTAGATTAATTTAAATGTAGATAATAGAAATTCTACACGTATTTATGTAGTTTTCATCATAATTAGCTTTTAACATACCACTGCCTAATGAATAATTTTACAGTTTTTTTTTTCATATTTTTAATCATGCAGAGCTTCTCTGTTTCTAATCTTTAATCTATTTCCTAATATGTTTTCAGTCTTTGTATTTGTTTTTTTATTCCCAGTCAAATACTTCTAATATACATTTTTTAATATATATAAATATATATATATATATCTCGTCAAGAAAAAAACAATTTAAATAAAATGTATTGATCACATATTTTCAAGTGACATAATAAATATACTAAAATATGGAATTTTAAATACAGGAATTTAACGTCTTTGGCATGCATTTATGATACATTATTTCCAACATTATTCACTAAATTTTCAATAATAAATAAAATTGAAATGTAAATGAAAGTGACCTTTTCATACAAATGTGAAAATATAGAAATGTGTAAAAAATGTTTCCAAAAAGAAAACTTTAGATGTAGAAACAATTATATTCTATACCAATGGTGGGCAACTTCTTCGATAAAAAGACGCACATATAATACTTTTCATACATTTTTGAATGTTCACGAGTTACAGAAAATATTATTTCAAAATTGTATTCATAAGTAATAAAAAATACAACTATATAGTAGTCCTACTCACCAAAACGGAATATGTTTATTTTCTACTCGTTGAAGACTGATTGAGTCCACATTTTTGCAGTTAATAGTTTAAAAGTTGCAGCTATAGATTACTACTATAGATTATTAATATAACAGTTTAGGAAAAATGGCAATGAAAGCCAATAGTGTCCCGGAAGTCGCACAGACTTCCGAGAGCTTCGGGAGCCTCAGTTCGTCCATCGTTGTTCTATGCATATATTTCTTCAAAACTTTTCAGTCATCTCTTTGAGGTAGAAATCTGAAATATAAGGTACCCGTTAAATTCTGTTTACATTTATTTATTATTATTTTCGTATAGAAAAGTTAGTAATTTCCAATCAAACTTTATTTGTGCATTTGTATGTACATATGTACCTTTGTTTTTATACTTTTTTTTAATTACAAGTTCATTTATGGCTTGTGCAAAGACAAATTTCATAAAAAAAATATTTTTATTGCAATTAATTTTACAGGATATGTCACTATTTTCAATCTCTTATAAAAAAAATAATAAAAGCGTTCTTATTACCTATATAAATACAAAAATTTAGTTTTCAATAATATAAAACATATTTATATATATATATATATAGGTAGGTAGGTAGGTACGCAAGTATATACATAAAAATAGTCAATTATTAATTTTCAAATAAATTATAGATTGAAAGCGTACTCCATAAATTCGAGCAATCGTGCAGAATTCGTGGAGTTTTTCCATAAAGGAAACAAGAGCGAAAACCCAGTCAAAAAGGTAACGTTTTCAATTACTCGTTAGTGAATGTTTTCGTTACAGTCGATCTATTAATAGTACCAGTGAGATTTTATTTGATCTGTGAAAAAATTTAAAACAATTATATTGATACTATATAAACATTTGCGTAACCCCTTAGCACTAATTAGATGTCACTTGTATTAATGAAAATAGTCTGAAATTCGAGACATATCTCTGCAATCAATTTAGTAAATTGTTTTTTGACAACTGTGTTTCGTTTATTTATATAATTCGGTACTAAATTAATCTTGTTTAATTCATTGATATTTTGCACAGTGCGAGTGGTTGGTTGAATTTCGGTGTTTGGAGTTGTCACGCAATTTATTGCGGGTTTTAATTGCTATATTTTATTTATATATACATATATATATATATGTATATATATATACATGTATATGTATATATATATATATCTTTTTCGAAGTATTCAATGAAGTAGGTTGATTTATAATATCAATTTTTATATTTACATATTATATAAAATAATATACATTTCTTTACATTTAAAAAATATTGTATATCTTTTAAGAGCAGAATACTGACTTTTAGAATGAGACAACAATTTAGATTGTAATAAATAAATAGAAGAAGAACAGGATACTCCGAAAAAAATATTATTATAATTATTATATAATTTGATAAATTTGAGTTAAATTTTATTATAATTATAAATATTTTAGATTATATATATTTTTTTAATTGATACAATATAAACAGTTTGTAAATGTTATCAACATTGTCCAAATTTTATAAGAAAAATATAACACAGTATATCTTATTATTGTTTGTGATAAGTTTGTACGGCTTGATAAATAATATCTGATAAAAATCATTAATTACATATTATTTGAAACGATTTGATACTTTTTCCAGATACATGTATTTGATTTTCTGTTGTCTGAAACGTTTGCATCTCGAGTAAAACGTATCCTGTCAAAGTAAATACATCATTCGATCAATATAATTTTAGTTTTCAGAACAGTCAAGTAAAAACTGAAACGACGTTTAAATCCCACAAAAAAACACCTACTGTGACACGTATTAACTTTATATCCGTTTTATGTTCGACACGTCTCGGATATCTATTTACTACAGAAATCATTATTAAAGTAATCTAACACTGAGTCTACAATGTATATTTGTGTCATTCTGTCGGGGGAAATGTTTATTCTAAATACGCACTTATATAGCAAACGAGAAAATAAATCGCACTGGAGAAATTTCAGATAATCTCTGTAAATGCGCCAATAAAAGAAATCGGTTCAACAATTCTAGTATTTGAAACGGCACACCACCTTGTAGATTTTAGAAGATATAAATGTATTTTCGTTATTTCGTGCGAGATTTCTTTGACATACATACGTATATTATACTTGTTAACATAGATATTGACAAGAGAACGTGATATGTCAGTAAAGTAAATTCATTTCTGTCTTTCTCTCACACTTATATTTGTACACATGTGATATATATATATATATATATATATATATACACATACATTTATATATATATATATATATGTGTGTGTGTGTAACATAGTATATACTTAAATATATATATATATATATATATATATATATATATATATATATATATATATATCAGACATATAGCAATTTTTTATTACTGGTTTTAACTTTTATTAGTGATTAGTGATTGAACTTGAAAACTTGAAATTGAACAATATACTTTTAACCCCTTAAGCGTTGTGTTTTATTTTGAGAATGTGCACTGGTGTGCTCAATTATTTGTAGGCAATGACGAGTATAATCGACGAAAACACAGTAAATGCACTTGCTGTAAGATTGAGCTAAATTATAACAAAATGTTACATTTTTTTTGTTGTCTCTTTGAAATTTTTTTAATTTTATCGGTAAGCAATTCACAAATCGTATTTCATTACTGTTTGTTGGCATCCATTTTTTTTAATCTTGAATGTTGTTTCAAATTCAGGCGATTTTCGAAATATTGTTCAGCATATAAATTAGTTTGCTCTACTATTATGTTTAGTACGTCATAATCTGAAAATGTTTCCATATAGAACACACATTTGGTTTTTGACGAATGGGGAATAGTGAAATGTGGGCCAGGATGAGCAGTAAATTTAAATGGTGCTCGCTCTCCACCTCTAATATTCCATTGTACATTTGAATTTTTAATTTCTTTATCGGGTTCATCACCTTCTTCATCCTCATCACTATTTTCATCGGAAAACGTTGAAATTACTGATATTCTTCTCCGTGTCCTAGTATGTAAAAACCGCATCTTCATTATCTTCTTCAATCTCGTCACTACTTTCATCAGAAGACGTTACAGGTGCTATCGCTCTTTTCCGTTTTCTTCGATGTAAAGATATATTTTCATCACTATCAGTAAAAATCATCTGGGAGGATAAATAAAATCATTATTCACTTCACAAGTTTTTCTATTACACCCTATAATTTCTTCTCTAGATAGCAGATGTAGGATCCACGAAACAAAGAGAAAACTGCTTAGAAATATTCTAAAATGTATTCAAATTACAAATATATATATATGTATATATTTTTACCTAAATTTTACAATAAATAGCAAAAATGATTTTTTTCTACATGACGAGTTTACTCGACATTAAACAAAAAAATTCATGCCGAGCATGCTCGACTTAAACGCTTAAGGGGTTAAATAAGTTAACATGAACACATAAAATCGATATAAATTACTACAATAAATGTTTATATATTGTTTATGCAAGTTTCAAATACAGACTGCGTCATAGCTATCATGGAAAGGATTAAAACTTCAAGAAATCAAAGGAACTCAAAAAGACAATAAAACAAATTTTAAGAAATTAATGGTGATAATTCAGATGCATAAAGATAAAAGTGGAGTCTGAAATATTATGTAACTTATTTCATAAGAAAATGTAATTTTCTTGAAATACATGTTTATGACATTTTTATTTAAAAAAATGAATGTCATTTTAAATAAGAGAAAATAATATAACACGTACAGGTTATAATCAAAGTCTCAAATGTCACATTTTTTTCATACACGCCATTAACGTTATTATATGAACATATATATATATATATATATATATATATATATATATACACACACACATTATATATATATATATATACTATGATGAAACGTTTACATAATTGAACAAAATTAAATCATTTTTTGTAGCAAATATACTGAAATAAAATATTTCTTGTCAATAATTTACGACTATTAAATTTAAAATTAATAATAAAAAATATTACGAAGTTAATGCCATTCGTTTGAGCCTTTAAAATTTATATTTCTAAATTGTAAAATCTTTACAAAGTGTGCACGCCGTTTGTGTGTATGTGAAATGGTTATTTTAGAAATTACCTGCCATTACTTGTTCCATAAATATTCGTTAAATACATATTTACTAATGAAAAAATATCGAAATGATTTTAAAAACAGTTTAATGTTCTATGTACATAAAATTTTGGATACTTGTGTCTTCGGGAAAACAATCGCTATTAATTAATATTTAATAGGCAATATCAAACGATTGCCATTAAATTTTTAAAATTATTTTTAACAGATATAAATGTAGCTTATAACGTCGTTTGTATTATTGAATCAATTCTTTATTTGCTTTCATAATATAAAAGTTATGTAATTTTTCTTTCTTAACAAATCTATAAACGTAAAGTTTTGCAATAAGAGAAGTGAATTAAATTGATCGATCTACTTTATTACTGTTTCCAAATAAATTGCCCTACATACATACATACATACATATATATATATATATATATATATATATATATATATATATATCAGTAATAAAACAAGTAGATGATTGAGATAAATAATGTTTTTTTGTTTCAAAATAGATGTCAATTAATATAAAAATTAATTAAAGTACTTGTTATTTTGTCGGTCATAGTATAAACCTAATATGTAAATTTTGTTTTCAAACCTTGAAATTAATCGAAGTGGCCATAATTCTATTTTAAGCCTACTAATAAATCCTATTTTATCTATAGATACAACAAATAAATTAATCTCTAAATTGTGAAAATAGTAGTATTATCATCAAAAATTAAGTGATTATATATATATATATATATATATATATATATATATATATATATATATGTATATATGTACCTGATCATTTAAAAATATTGCAGTAATTATTGTTTTTATCAAAAATAGTTATCAAGAAAATCGATATATAATCTAATTTAAATAAATAGTATTGAAATTTACGATAAATGAGATTTATACAGAACCGATGTATTGTACTATGTGGGTGTTATATTTTTTAAAAAATGTTCTAAATGTGTATAGTCATCAAATAATTAAAACGAAAATTCTAGAATCATCACACATATAATTATAATTTTTAGCAGATTTTTGCTGATTAATTCATTCGGTATAATTAATATTCAATGAATTAGTCATTGGGTACAAACCATTATAATAATATAATAATAATTAATTATAATAATAGTACAAATACATATTAAAGCATTTGATCTAAGGACATACTGAAGCAGAATACGTATTGTTTAAATTATTATTTAAATTTTTCTAAGAATGAAAAATATTTTGATAAAAATTATTTATAATTTCCAATAACTTTCAATATTTTTATCATTTTCGTAGAAATATTATTAGAATAGCATCTACAGTTAAAAATTAATAAAACTTATTGCATGGGACCTGAAAACGTAATTTTTAAATGGCTCGTAAAAACGAACCTAAGGGATTTACTTTATTGTGCTGACTAAGAAAATAAGCCACGTATCCAATTCTATCGTTCGCTTTTACAAGAAAACAGATGTGGGAGTGGACTAACAAGCAATGAATACACATGTCTAATCACAAGAGACTCATTTTCTAACATTTCTGGAAAAGTATTCCAAAATATATATTCCAAAATTTCTTCCCATGTGCAATCTTTGAAAAATTATATATATATATATATATATATAAAAGTATATTTTTTTCAAATATTGTATATAAAAAGAAATATATTTATATACTGTATTGAAAATAAATAAATCAGTGATAGAAGAAACATTTAAAGGTATCTATGTTCTCATTAGCTCACAAAGTTAAATCAAATAAATATAAAAGTTAATTTAAATTTTTGGCATATAATAGGACCGCCCTATTCGTAGATTCGGTTTCAGTTGTCCGCGTTTTACCGTGCCCAGAAAACATTTAATGAAAAATTCTAGAAATAAACGAATTTTTAAGAAATAATTGTAAAAACTTATTTAAACTGTGTGTGACAGGATGTTTTTCATTGCTCCATCGTCCCTTGAGGATTAAGCTAAAACGTCAGAATCCCGTTCATTCGAGAGAGAGAACGAGCACAAGTCTAGTAATGTACAATGTATTTTATTATTATTGAATGTTGGTAATGTCTTATTGAGCGTAATATATTAATTAAACTTCATCATAGGTATGTATGTAAACGAAAAACAGCTTATATATGGATTCGCTACTACAAGCGGTAGACCTTTGAATGTATTACCCACGGATACAAAGGGACTACTGTATATGCATTTTAAATTATAAAATTCATCATTCAGCCTATTAAGTACAAATATAACGTCCGGTGTAAAGAATAATGAAAGTGTACATTTGAATGAATGATAGAATAGAATAGGAAATTAATTTTTGTGTTTGTTTTTAAATGTTAATATTCATTATTGAATGATATTCTTTATATATATATATATATATATATATATATATATATATACTTTGTTAATATCGTATATATGTCACATTTCACACTATTTTTAAAGGTTAGTAACAAAATTTAAACGTGATAGATACAAAACATAGCTATTGTGCTACATTTTAATTATAAATCACTTATTATACTTTACTATATCTGTATATTCATTTATTTCTTACGTTTCATTCGTAAACTATTTAGCTATTTTAATTCCCACCCTTTTGAAGCAGCGCTTTAAAATATTTACTAAATTGACCACAGGCACTGATTCCATAAATTCATTGATGCTAGTCTGATGGATATTGGAAAACAAGCTATCTCTTAATAGTTTCCAGCCCATTATAATCTTTTAAAAGTGCATTTATAGTAATGTAAACATGCAATCATTTATTTATTTTTTTCTTTTTTTAAAGTTTTATACAGATAAATAATTATTTAGAGATATTTAAAGGTATCATCGTTTTTCTGCACTATAGCGCTCTGAGGATAATTGCATTGCCATCGAATTGCCCATACTCACTAATCAAAAGTCATCAGTAATTATTTATTAGAAATTTTTGATCAAAAAAATGTTTATGGTTTGTGGGGAGAGAAAATAATTTATTAATGGAAATGAATTTGCTTCAGTGCCAGAACTAGATCATGGCATTAAAAAGATTTCTTTGTTGGAATTGATTAGTATTTAATATATATATATATATATATATATATATATATATATATATATATATATATAAACGTATACATATATATACATATATACATATATATATATATATATATATACATACATGTATATATATATATATATATATATAAATGAATTTCATTCAACTGAGAGTACTGTTGTCGAACTGTTGTCAACCGAGGTAAACTCAATTCTGTTAGTTAATCAATAGGTATTCTGTGGGAAACCTATGATAAAACTACAATTAAGTTAGTAACTTAAGAGTACTCTGCTTTATTTATAGAACATCTCTTAACCCAAGACGGGAAATGGTGTTTATCTTTGCAATGGTCAATGTTTTTGATATTAATATTCAATAAGGTCTCTAAATTAATTTCAGTTCTAGCGGTCAAATTCAAAATAAATACACAATAGCCAAATAACTTTCAATTTAAATCAAATTGTCTACATTATTGGTTCAAAAATTTTACATTTATATATATATATATATGTAATGAAAATGAAAAAGGTATACACGTTTTTGAATTCAACGGATGACACGCAATAAATTCACGCTTTAATGAGAATGGTAACACATGATAAACGGAGATTCGCAGTCCTTCTCGTCCGCATTAAAGTAATAAAATAAATATATAAGTCCTGTTAGTTTTCATTTGATGAAAACTTATACTATGTTTGTAATATTCAGTTACAGTTTATATTACATATATGTCAAGAAACTTTACTTCGGTACAAGAAATAAATGGAGTAGTTTTCTACTTATATGCAGATATACATACACAAAAGCAACATATATATATATATATATATATATATATATATATATATATATATATATATATTAATATAACTTAAAACTTTTCAATGTTTATTAAGGTTGTCACTTTAAAAGTTTTATGATACTGAATTAAATTAATATTAAAAGAAAGAGTTTCTCTTCAAAGAATACTTATTGTCAGTAAAGGTTTCAAAAAATAAGATTGTAACGATTATGCGTTTCACATTGAAGATGAAATTAATTCAGAATACATAATTAAATTACAATTAAGCTTTAACAAGCGATTTAATTAAATATGTAATTATAATGAGCGATTTGGTTTTAATTCTTTAAAACTAAAATCACAAACAAGTTGGTTCCTTTTTAGAGTAGACTAAATTAAGAAGATCTAATATAATATTGAAGGTTTATTTTAATCTTACTTTTTAATAAGCAAAATTATTCCATACATTTAATTTTTGAAAATTTTTTTCATCTAGCAATACCTCGTCGAGTATTTTATAATTTTATTCGTGCCCGTCAATGTGCAGGTTCTCAAAATTATTTAAATTTCAAACGATAAATAAATAATTTTTGTAAAGACAGTTCGACGACCGGTGATACAATTTTTAAGCTTGCGTCACGTATGATTTTATTAGCAACGGCAGTAAATTAGGAAATGTAAATCAAATCATTTCGTTCAGCTGAAATTTCCACTTCTTAGAAAGAAATTAATTTCTTCTCTTGCACTCATGCAGGTGTTTTTTTACGTTAGAATGTTTCTCTATAGATAAAAAGGATAATGCGAACGTATTATGGAAAGTCACGCATGAATATATAAATACGGATGAATTTAAATTCATGTTAATTCTACCAAAAACTTTTTATATATTTTCCAATTAGTTTATGAAATAACTGTGTATCCATTTATCAATGAAATATTAGAAATAAACAATTAGTTAATTAAATATTTCTTATATATGTATATATATATATACATATACATACATACATTTATATATATATATATATATATATATATATATATATATTCATCTTTATAATGTTTTTTATATTGAAATTTTACATTCATATTTACAAAATACTATATAAAAATGATATTGAGAATAGATTGTACAAACTATACAGGATATCGAATATTTCATCATTTTTAAAAAAGTTTTTTACTTTCAAAAGCATTACTTTTAAATTTAACATTCAACAAAAAATGTATACTAGTAAAAAATAATTATTTTTAATAAACTGAAAGTATACACTAAGTTACGTTATATAATAATTAATAGCATTTCTAATATTTTCATAAATTTATTGAATTTAAAATATTCATCTAATCATATTTATGTAAATATTTTAAAAGGACTTTTAAGCATTAAACAAAAACACGATACATTTTACTTGCAACATTTACACCATATATATATAAATTGATATAGAAATAGATGGAGCATCTCACTCATATATATATATATATATATATATATATATATATATATATATATATATATATAATTGTCCGTAAAATTTCAAAAAATGCACAAAGAAATTAAAAAAGCATAGTGAATAAAAGGCATATCCCCCTGGTTTTACAAGAAAAAAAATTCAAAATAGGTACACTACAGAAAAGATTATATGGGAGTCTAGAAATACAGTAGCCAGAAAAAAATAATGAACCATTGAATATATGGATCGTACATAACATTTTAGTATAAAAAATAACAGTTTGAATGAGTTGTTTCATTTTTATTTTTAAACTATATAACCTATTTAATAAAATAATACTTTTTTTATTTTATTGATGGACATTCGTAAGAATAAAATGAAACATACATTAAAATTAAAATATACTTTTGTTAATCATTATAAAATAAAAGACGATTTCAAATATATATATATATATATATATATATATATATATATATATATATATATATATATATATATATATATATATATATATATATAAGTAATAATGTATTAAAAAAACAAACACATGCATAAAGTGGATTCTTAATTTAGTTATCTTGAATAAAATAAAATGCGCTAATAATATATTAAAACATGTATAAATAGATAAGCAAAAAAACAACAATATTTAAGAAGTGATGATATTAAATAGCTCATTTTATTGGATAAAAATATCTGTAAAAGTATTAGTCATTCGCTTTTTAATCGAGGTACCTAACCGATATTTTGGTTAAATATTAAATTCTATTTTTTTCTGGTTTGCTAATGCTAATAATTACTTGAATCATCCATTGTAGAATATTTTTAATAAATATCACTGTTTGTTTTTTTTTAAAGAACATGTATCTAATATTTTTAAAAAAGATTGATTCAAAATTTGATCAGTTATTGGATTATTAATCAAAGATTATTATACCAAAAAATGTTTTTCAATTATTAAATCCTTTTTATGGTATACTGAATGATATTTTCATTTACTTTCATAAAGCAATCTATGAAATGAATATATGTTAGAATTTCGAATTATTTTATTCCTATTAATATGGATTTCCCCAGGTTTAAATTTACATACGCACACATAATATATACGTATAAATTTATTTGTTTATGTATGTTTGTTTATGTATGTAATAAAGATTTGGAGAAAATACAGTACAATATTTTGTAACGAGCATATATGTACTTCATTGTTTAAGAAAGTACATGTTAAATACGTTGTTACTTTCTGAGGAATGTATATTTAATAATTTAAAGAGGAAAATATAAAATGTACACAATTATTAAATTTCTCTGAGATAGAGCACAACACAACGAATGAAGGCTTATATTTCTATAATGGTAATTTAAAACATTATGTTTATTTTATAAAAATGTAAACAAAAAGGAACAATTGTAAGAATACAAAATAAATATACATTTGCGTTTGTGCTTTGGTAGAATGGAGATAGTAACTGCCTTCTAAGATAGGTATTAAGTTGTCTGAAGGCAGGATCATTGTCTATTTATTCTAGACGAAGTGAAATGGCACTTCTTTAGTTAGCATTCACTATCAAACTTTCTTTAACCATTAGATAAGTAAAATTTCATCATGTTTATGTTTGCGTAAGTGGTGACTCGTGATTATGAAACCGTTCCTGTGAGAATTGTGACAGGCGGTGAATAAATACCTTTAGAATATTGTTTTAATGCTGTTTAGAAATAACAAAAGTCCGGCTGTCAGTAATGGCAAAATATTTAGAAAAACTGACGCAATCTTACCAAATGAAAAGTTAAAAAAAAATATCAATGATTTTTTTTTGTTTTATGTGTTAGGATATCAACAGTCACAAAGGAAAATGAAATTAAATAATTTTACATACTAATGCTAAATAATTTTGAAATGAACCTGTCACATAAAATTATTTGATAAATTTTAAACATGTACTCATCACTTAAAATAAAGATTTTGACTGTGTATATATATATATATATATATATATATATATATATATATATAGATATATATATATATATATATATAGATATATAGATATATATATATATATATATATATATACATACATACATATATAAGTATTATGTATTCTGTATTTTTCATAAAATGAACAACTAATAAAAGCAGAATATGTAACAAAATAAAAGATTAAGAAATTGGCGCCACATTTATTATGACCACAAAATAATTGTATGTTTACTTACTTGTAGCACGTATCATATTTATTGCTGTTTATTTTGATTTTAGCAATAAATTGTATCTGTCTTCATCGTACAATTAGTGTGCTGTAATACTTTGACCCTCTAATGTGACAGATCGATTTTATAGAATTAATTAGGTTATGTACATTTAAACAATTACATATCTATATATATATATATACACATATATAGTGTGTGTATAGTGTACTTATGTGTACCTGTACAGAATAAGAAGAGAAAAGTACCAAATAACTCGAAATAATAGTTTAAATACGAATTGTAAACAAATCAACTTTTATCTTGTTTTAACTAACCTACAGTATACTTGATCTGCTAAGATTAGTCGAAAAAAATAGTATCCAGTTTTATTCCAATTTTGTATTTATTTATTTAACATATTTTAAATGATATGTAAACTATATAATTCTTTTATTTTGATACAAATATGAAATTATTTTAATATAATATCTACTAAAATTATCTTTATAGATTTTACAATAGTAACATTTATAATCAATTATTTAGGATTTACTATATTGAACAAGGCATATAAAAATCCAAGAATTGTTGTGTATGAAATATGTATATATATATATATATATATATATATATATATATATATATATATAAATTTTAAAATATTTGTTAAAAGTGTATGTTTAGAGAATGTGTTAAATGTATGTAACGCATATATTAAATTATAAACTTTTCTAATTAAATTACTGAGCTCTATTCTTTTTCAGTATATTTATTTAATATTTGTTATAAAATTAATACAATGGATTTAAAAAAAATTAAACGTGAAAATGTGTTTTCTTTATTATATATAAATATCTCTCTCGGAATTGAGTGAATTTATAAAAACAGAAGTACAAAATTTATATTAATATGATACATGAATAAACATTCAGTTGAGGTATTTTGTATAAAAATAATATATTTGATAAATAAAATCACAAAACAAGAAGAAGAGTCCGTATATATTGTGAAATGTTCATTCAGTCATTGTTTGCACTATTCCTATTCAACATTTTTAGATTTGTTTGTGGAGTTTACAGGCGACAGTTCGGTTTCAATGCAGTGCTTTGAAAGGAAACCAACCTTTGTGGTCAATTATTTGATTTCACTGAAATCAATTGTATAGATTGTTCACTAAATTTACTTTATTCACAAAGAACGTTTTAATGGAGCATGTATGTTGGGATCAAAGAAAATTTCTAATAAAATAACAGGATACATTTACATACTTTAAGATGTTGTCAGTAATTCAGTATATATATATCCAATATTAAAGTCAAACAATCATACATTTTAAGATAATAAATGTAGAGAAGAATACATTGTATAACCTTAAGAGAAAGATTACTTAATTCCTTATATATATATATATATACATACTTTGCCTTCGTAAATAATCTATCATAATTTGAAGAATAAATTTTATTCAAAACTTACAATGTGTTATATAAAAAATAAAATTAATAACTAATACATATTTGAAGGAACAGGATTTATATAAAAATCGAAGCCTATTAAACAAGTATTCATTTGGTGTTAGATCAACAGTTTCGTACAGTCTATTCAATAAAAAACCTGAACCAATTTATTACCTGCTGTGTTAATCTTAAAATATCGCCATTGACACAGCGACGTGGTTAAATTATTACTTTTATAGGAGAATAACGAGTAGATAACAGACATCGAAATTTAAAATATGGTGTACATGAAATATATACTCTGTACTATCGTCGCTTAATTTATTGCCAGTAACAGTTTTCGATCAATGGAGAATATTGAATATATATATATATATATATATATATATATTGTTTTGAAAAATAAACTAATATAAAACACAAAATATATAGGTGCTTCGAAATTAATTAACTTTGATTTTAATAAATAATTAAAATAAATGCTGTGTGATAGATTTATCGTTTATCCCCTCCAAAACAAATTATTAGGTTGGTAGAAAAATAATTGCGGTTTATGACCTTTTAAATTCATATATACTTTTCTTTTTTGATTTTCCTAGCTGTTTTAAGTGGTTCAGAACTGTTGGTTGACAAACGCCTAATTTTTGTGCAAGCTCTCGAATTGTGCGTCGTTCTGGTTCAACTAACACCTTCAGTTGGTCTTTTTGAACTGAAAAAGTGTTTACGAGCAGTTTCTGCTGCTTTACCATCCGTTTTGAACTCGTACAAAAAATCGCTCTTATTTGCTTGTTTTCCATCTTTAATTCAATAAACCAAATTTGAAGCAAAATTAATAATGAAATCAAAGTCGATGTTGCCAAAATACAAACCAAAAAATCCACTTTAAAACGATATTAACATGAACATGATGAAAAGGCACTTTTATTGAAAAATATTAAGGCTAGAATTCAGAAAACAAAAACCGCAATTATTTTCCTACCAACCCAATATATTCTAAGGTATATGCAACAGAGTTAAAATTTATGTTCTTGTGTACTTTATTACCCTGTGCCATCCGCCCAATAACTTTCAGTTATTGGGCGACATAAAAGTATAAGAGTGAAAATTGTATTGTTAATATATTATATAATATATGATATTAATATTTGTATGCAGAATATCATGATGTCTAGTTGGAATTTAATTAATTTAAATAATAGACTGAAATGAATACATCTATTGAAAAACTTTAGATATAAGTTTTTTTAATTCTTAAATAAATGTTCTGTTTTCATGTACATCGTTTTTTTCCAGTCCAGTTGTTGTACTATGTTTTCAAATGCAAAATACTTTTTTTAATATCAAGATGCTAGTTAATGCCATACATATACGAGTATATATATATATATATATATATATATATATATATATATATATATATATATATATATATATATATATGATCTTTTGTTTGAGTTAATAACAAAATAAAATTCATGTCGTAGAACATAAAATAAAAAAAAATCAATTATCAATTACAAATTTATTCATTTTTTTAAAAGTATAAAATATAATTCAATATAGATAATGTTGGCGTTTTTATGATCATAAAAGTTGTATCGGTCAATAAATTAAATCATATTAAAAAAACCTTCTTATAATACTCGACTAATTAATTTTACAGTGTACGAAATTACACATAATTGTAATTAACCGTTCATTGTATAATTCACACCAAACGAATAAATTTATTGAAGGTATTAATTACTACCCACATTACCATATAATCACGCTTTAGCGCATACATCAGCATGTATAAATATTGTACAACTATAAATATATGTCCTTTATTTTCGAGGGTGACAAATAAATACGTTTGTGCATAAAACGATAAATCTTCAAATCCGTTATAATAACAAAACGTTTCGATTTTTTAAATTTAGCGCATTCTATAAAAAACGCTGACACTAACTATTTAACTACATTGTTAAAAATAACCTCGAATACAGTTATTCATTGTTTAATTTACTGACTCTGCATAATTTTAAGAGAACGGGTATAATGACAATAATTAAATTTGCGTACGTTAAAGATAATTCTAAATTACTGTCACATTTTCACAAACTATAAAAGAGTATTACTATTTATTATGATTACTTCATAATTTTCAATTTAAACGCTTTATAATTATAAAAATTGCTTTAAAAATACAATTGTTTATAAAAAGTTTTGTCTTTATTCAATATATATATATATATATATATATATATATATATATGTGTGTGTGTGTGTGTGTGTATATATATGCATATATGTATATATATATATATATATATATATATATATATATATATATATATATATACATATTGTAAATGCAAGTTGGTGCAGTGAACATATACAGACCTTCTGTACTGTACTGTACTGTCAATCTTCACACACTTATTAATTTGATGATAAGTATATTTTATTTAATAATGATCAATGCAGATCCTATTTTTAATTGTACTGTGGACTAACAAATATTTTAACCTGAATTCAGTTTGTTGACAGCGCGAGAGACAGATGAAAGTGGTCTATGTACACGGCCTGCTACGGTAGATGAAATTCGTATCGTATACTCTGGCTAACCACGATAGATAAATACAATTTGTATCGTATGCACTAGCCAACTGCGATTTTAAAGTAATTTTTATATATAGAGACAATATATAGAGTAATAAGAGTAATATATATATAGAGAGAGAGAGAGAGAGAGAAAGAGAATTCTAATTGAAGAGCTTTACACGCAACTTTAACAACAATTTTGTTTTATAATAAATTTATCTAACAGACAAAAACAAGTGAAAGACTTAAGAATAGAGAAATAAAATGTTTAAATAGATCCCCACTCCCCGTTAAACATCTAAATAAATCCGCAAAGGTGATAAAAATATTTATCGTACGTGAAATATCCTTATAGATCTTCTGAGATTCGTTGTCAACATTTCAATTTTTTAAAAATATTTTAAATTCTTACTTTCTTTTTTTACCAGCTCATTATCACAAACTACCAAGATATATATATATATATATATATATAAGTTAAATTTTTTTCATCGCGACAATTACCTTCGAGGCAGTTGAAATTAAATGTTCAGAGTGTAATTAGAGCTGTAAATTGAATTTTCCATAGCGCATGAGTAAAACTTCTCCCTTATTTAAAAGATTGATTTAAATAATAACTTGATTTATGTAAACGATGGAATTTACTTGTTAATTTACTAGTTAGTCAAGTTTGAAATAATAATTATAAATAATAAAAATTACAATTTAACTGAAAGTAGTATGAGAATAACTAAACAGTTTCATGTTTGTGTATAAGTTTACTTAATGGAAAAATATTTTTTATTTTAATATTATATATAATAGAATATAAATCAATATTATATTTTGTAAAGAAAATAAAATCCAATTGTTAATAAAAATGCATACTATTATGTAGCTGTGACTTATATTTTCCAATTTTAATATTTTGCATATAAAATATTTTCGATGAATTATGAAAAAATAATTGCAAATCTGTTACTCGATTAAGATTTTTTTATTTTCTATAACATGAATAATTCCGAATTTAATATATCACTCTTCTCAGTATTTAATTATACATATACATAGTTATAAATTCACTTGTGGAATATTTTAAATGGCGCCCAATCTTTCAGGTAAAAGTTATAATTAAAATGCATTTCTATAACGAATCTATTTAAAATAAGAACATTTTAACTGATATAATGTTCTTTATACATTAAAGTATGAAAATAAATGATTATTATGATTATAAACACTAATATATGATGATTCAATTTAGGCTTCTACATGAAATTATTTAAAAAATTGCAAAAATTAAAAAATAATTACTTTTTTAATTTTTCCAATTTGTTTTAAATAATTTTATGTGGAAGCATAAATTGAATCTAAGTATAATAAATATGCTTATGTATCAAAATACAATATATGTATATTTTATTTTTTGTGTGAAGAGCAGTGTTGAATATACATTTTTTATAATAGATATAAATGGATTGTATACATCATTTATAATAATAATTATGTTATTTATTTATTTATATATATATATATATATATATATATATATATATATATATATATTATGAAACATTATCAATAATTATAAAATGCCGCTAATAAACTCTAAATTGAAATAACATCCTAAATTATTTGCATTAAAGTATAATAAAAGTAGTTTACACCGACAATAGAAATATATACCTCAGGCTGATTTTATACAAATGTTCACTTCTATCATAATTCATATGTCCCTTTGTCTTTATGACAAAGATCAACAAAATAAACATGTAATA
Source organism: Acanthacorydalis orientalis (assembly GCA_034766995.1). Taxonomy (NCBI): domain Eukaryota; kingdom Metazoa; phylum Arthropoda; class Insecta; order Megaloptera; family Corydalidae; genus Acanthacorydalis; species Acanthacorydalis orientalis. Next base: position 47,866,072 of record CM068315.1, on the reverse strand, counting down.
CAATCGCACGTGAGCTTACCGGGCTAAAACGTGCTACAATTTGTGTATGTGGTAAAATACCTCTGATTAAAGATTAATGTGCTTGTTTAATATCGTCGTGTGGTAATTCTTAGGGCCGATAGTGGCCAAAGTCTGATCATACATTTACGGATACATATTACGGCACAAAGACAACAAACGGCATATGTTGTGAACGAATAATGGTTGAGAACTGACGCGTACTCCCGGATGTTGCTTTGTATTACTACCGAGTTATCAGCACAAGAAGTTTGAGAACACGACATGTATATACACGTTTCCCGTTTTCCTTTTATCCCGCAGTTCGTTCCGCTACCCGAACATGCTGTCAAGTTGACCGGTCGCCTGCGACTCACACTCGTGTATATGGCTAAGTTCGCACACATGAATTATTAAAAATGCATTACGAACGAGTAAAAGTAAAGAAAAAACTTTCAAATGTCGAGTAAGTACACTTTTTATCGGAAGAGCCAAGTTGTACGTCGATGTTTGACTTCGCTGACGATTTGTTATTTCATTATTATTTTTGTATAAATTTAAAATGTGTAGATACACGAACGCAAACACACACACACACACATATATATATATATATATATATATGTATCACATATAAATCTAATTATTATTACATATCAACAAATAATAAAATAAAATGTGATGAAATTTTGAAGATCATTTAAACGAAAATAAAAAAAAACTAAATATGTAGTAAATGTGCTATTAGGTTGGTGCAAAAATAATTGCGGTTTTTATCATTTTAATTGTTGATTGCAGATACGATTCGACAAATCTAAGTAACTGAAGCAAACAGTATATTCTGAATAAATGCTAATAAAAATTATTAAAAAAATAACAATTAGTAAGTACAAAATGCATAGATTAAATTCAAAACTACCTGATGACTTTTGATAGATTTCGTTTATTTTTAAAGACTGTGCAATACGAACTAGTTATGTAGGTATCAAGAGAGTATCGTGATTATTAAATCTGTATTGCATAAAATCAAAGCAGCAAATTATTAACATTTCTATTCGTGTGTATATATATATATATATATATATATATATATATATATATATATATACAGCCATATATTGGCTTTACATATATATGAAATGGAAATGGGCAGGACATATCGCAAGAAGAGAAGACAACCGATGGACAAGAGAAATTATTGACTGGGAACCAAGGAATATGAAAAGACCGAGAAAGAGACCAATGAACAGATGGGATAAGAATATTAAAAACTTTCTTGGAAAACTGTGGAAAAGAGAGGCACTGAATCGAACAAAATGGAAAATCATGGAAGAGGCCTTTATCCAGCAGTGGATTAACAGGGGCTGAAGATGATGATGATGATATATATGTACATATATATATATATATATATATATATATATATATATATATATATATATAAACACAAATTACTAATATATTGTATTATTGTTTAGATATGACGGTACAAGGATAATCCAATTAAATGAATTGATATGTTTTTGATAAACTTACAGAAATCCATTTCACGATAAAAAATCGTTCATTAATTTATCTGACACGTACATGAATAATTAGATATGTAGTTACATTTATTCAGAATTTTCTGAAGTATAAATTACACATATTATTTTAATTTTTTCTTTAGAACTGATGTAATTATGCTGTATCAAAATGTACTTTTAATTAGAACAATTGTATATTAATGAAATTAAAATTACATAAACCATTTTCTATGACTAATAATATTTAAATATAAATGATACCTAATGAAAAATAAACATAAACAGCAGGTACGAGCTTTCGCATATATCAATAACCTTTGTATGCTGACATGAAAAACCGAAAGCACTCTTCGGTGTACAATAAATTCGAAAGACTAATTAAACACATCACACTGCAAAATTTATGTCTCACGCAACCCGCAAGTACATATTTCCTTAATAAAATTGCCTGTGTTTGTGTGCACTTGAATTTATCGATAATTGATTATCAATGTGTAAAATTCAATCTTAAGATAATATATATATATATATATATATATATATATATATATATATAATGTTAGTTTAGTATATTTGAATTAAATTAGATATTTGAATAATTTCATTAAGCGACATAACAATTTAGATAAAAAGAATAAAATGATGTGAAGAAAATTAAAATTAGGGTATTGTATTGACTTTACGACTCAAAATACAAAGTTTATATAATAATGAGTATATTGCATATCATAACTACTTAAACATTATTATATCAGGTTGTAACATATCAAGTTGGTGAATTTTAGTCAGTCAGAGGTCGACCGCGATTGAGAAAGGTCCTGTGCAATATTTTACAAGTTCAGCTATTTGGAATTGACTAATGTACTGTACCCTACATTTTTTTAAAAAAAATACGGAGTTATTATTGTTATTTTTATCTTTTTATACTCTTTAACAGGATGGTGTCCACAAAAGATTTGCGTCTACTTTTTTTGTATGAGTTCAAGTTGTGACACAAGCAACGGTAGCAAGTAGAAATATTAATGGAGCTTTCGGAGAAGGGTCAGGTAGTTAGAGAACAATTCAATAATGGTTCAAAAAATTTCGTTCCGGTAATATGAATCTCGCCAAGGAGCCTCAAGGAAGGCCTAAAACCATTGTGAACGAAGAACATTTGAGAGCCATGGTGGAAGCTAATCCACATACGACAGTTCGAGCTCTCACATGTAATTTAAGTGTTAGTGTTATGACTGTTTCTTGTCACCTCGCTGCAATAGGAAATATGAAAAAGTTGGATAAGTGTGTGCTGCACGAACTGACAGATGGCCAGAAATTGAGACGCTTAGAGGTGTGTTCTTCATTGATGATTCTAAATGATAAAACGCCATTTTTAAATCGAATCATTATTTGTGATGAAAAGTGGATTCTGTATGATAAGAGAAAAAGATCTAAAAATGATTAAATGTAAATGAGGCTCTAGGACATGCACCCGAACCGTCATTACACCAAAAAAAACTTATGGCTACTCTATGGTGGACAAATAAAGGAATAATCCATTATTATTTTTTAAAACCAGACGAAGCAATTATGGCTGATTCATGTTGTCGCGAAATCGATAATATGAATGAAAAATTAATAACAAAACAGCCAATGCTAATCAATATATATGGGTCAATACTATTGCAAGACAATACTCGACCACACACATCTCAAATCACAATTTCCTAATTAAATTCATTAAATTATGAAATTTTACCGCATCCCCCTTATTCACCAGACCTTTCACCGACAGACTGTCATCTTTTTCGCCACTTGGAGTATTATTTAAGAAATAAAAAATTCCGAAACCAAATAGAAGTGATTCAAGGATTCGAAGAGTTTATAATCTATAAAAATGTCGATTTTTATAAAAATGGGATAAACAATCTAAGTTCTCATTGACAAAAAAACATTGAAGCTGACGGAGCTCATTTTGATTAAATATATTTTGTTTTGTTCAAAATATTTCGTTTTAATTCTCACCTGCAAATTCAGCAATTTCATATGTTACGACCGAATATTAGGTGTACAAATTAATTCGACGCCTTTTTTTAGAAAACTAATGTTTACTTATGGGACAATGGAATACATTTCAATCTTCAAAATATCCTCCAATATTTTGTCAAACTTTTCTCTATCTGAATATATATATATATATATTTAAATGATTACCAATCATTGAAATTGAAATGAAAACAATTTATGTATGTAGCCACAATTTAAAATATTTGTTTTTCTCTTTTTTTACCTTAGATTTTTATCTCATAGTTGTTTTATTTAATTACAGCGCTTTTATATCAGTAAACACACAATTAATACAGAATAAAATTTGAAACTATAACTAAAGCTGCAAAGCAGATTGAAATATGAATAATAAAATAAATATATCTCTAATTGTGCTATATATATATATATATATATATATATATATATATATATATATGTATTTATGTCTGTGTCTGAATAATCTATTTTTGTATTTTTTACTATTTTTTGTATCAAATTTTATAATCAATATTTCATTAGTATTCATTATTCAAAAAAATGTAATTAAATGAATGAATGAATGGAAAAATGTATTTATTTGTAGTCGAGGTACACAATGACCTATCAAAAAGGTGGTTGATATTACTTTACATATGCTCATTTTCTATAATACTTACAGTTTAATGTAATTGAATAAAAATACATCAGTTTAATATTAAATCAAGTTTATTCAGTTTAATAAATTGTAAAGAAGACTGGATAACGTATTGCAAAAATTCATTCATTTCAAAAATGTTTGATATCAAATATATAAATTGTTTCGTAGGTACGTTTGTATAATGGTTTATATATTTTATATTATTTTTATTTCATTCATAAAGACGTTTTATTTTGTTTATAAAGAAGTTCTAGAAATGGAGAAAATAATTTAATACGCCGCACATACCTTAGTATCTCAATAAACGTTCAATATTTCCATATTTCGGAAGTAATACATAAACTTATAGGGTTTCGAATCTCACGTTTTTCATAAATGTTTATTTATAGTTTTATTATTACATATCATGTATGTTCCTTTTGAGAATTCAACAATTTACATTTTTCTTTCCAATAAACAGATATGTTTATGAGTTCGATCATCGTGCCGCAGAGATGCGATATGGCGATAAAACTTTTTTTATACATGTTTTGAATACATTCATATGATCGTTAACAAGTAGCATACAACACTTCGTTATTTTTTATCAGCAGTGAGTGTTTTGTGCTTAAATGATTGTTTTCATTTTGTTATTTTATATAGTTACATAACTGTAACACTAATAATTAAATGGATATTTACTTTTGTTGTACAATAAACAGAAAAGATAAAATGATTGGATTTAACCGTCAAAAATGTTAATAATATAACCAAACTATATTTACACATGTCATTTTTTTAACAACTGAGCATCGGATGACTTAAGAAAGTAACAGTGATCTTTTTCATTAGATTCATCTTCATTTTTTTACCTATATATCATATTATGATATATGTCCATTATCTTTTATTCTTTATGTATTTATATAGTCAGTATTTTTCATTTTGTGATTACCATAAATACTCGAAACTTGAGAACTGTATTAAAAATGACATTTAATACATTCATTTTTAACATTATTTATTTATTTAAGCTACTACAGAAAACAAAGTTAAAGAGAAATGAAACGCACCTTTAAAATGTATATTAATCCTCTCGAGCCCAAACCCATTTCCCGTTGAACAAAAATTATGTCCTTCGGGATTATAACTAAAAATGAGCTATCGTTCACAAATCAAAAAGACGATTTTAAAAAAGTTGACTGGAACTGTGTCTTTTTTTGAATGTGGCATATATGGCACGTTGGGTTTTAGGGGTACAAGAATTAGCATGTCTTTTCACATCGAAAAATTTATTTTTTTAATTTTAACGTTTTCGCAGACAATTTACAACATATTGGAATGATTTCTTTGTATGAAATTCTCAGGAACATATTGCAAATGCCACAAAAGTGATAAGAGAGGAACGTTCAATCGTTTTATATCGTTTAATGTACGTTATATTTTTTTAATTCTTTTTATAACACTTCATTTAATAAAAAAAAGTGTTATAAAAAATTTGTAAAATAAATTTACAAATTTGTACAATAATAGTTAAAATATGTGATGTTCTTTTATTACAAGTGCTTAACAACGGATTCAATTCAAAGAGATTATGTAATGAAGCATGATAACTGACACAAATATACGCAATACAATCATTATATAGGATAAACATACCTAATTAATAAATAACCGTTTCAGTGAATAGATAAAACCGACTTTACTGTATTTTATCTCGATTTACATTTAATTAATATTTTAATAAAATTTTAAACGATAATTTTGTTAACATTTCATCATTGTCCGTAGCTGATTTTAAAGGATTTAAATCAAACAAATGGTACCAATACATCAATTCAATGAATATTGTTTATTTTTTAACATTTTATTATTTATTAACTCTTTGCGGACGAGAACTTTTTCAACTGTATTTCTCTCTGGGCCGAATATACTTTTTGTATGAAGTGAAAATATGTGCTGAAAAGTTAAATATAAGATGTTAAGAAAAAAAGAGAGAAGCAAAAAAATAACAGTTTAAAAAATGTATGATGTAGTAGTATTAACGAGCTAATCATAAATAAGGAAATATACCCAATCCAATGATAGTGCAGCTAAAAAAGTTATTTTTTGCCGCTCTAGCGATGGCATTCGACCTAGTAAGTAGAAGTGTGATGCCGCTAGTATGGAGGCATTCGACCGCAAAGGGTTAAGGGTTAACAAAGTGTTTTCCTTTAAAATAATTTACATAAAAATCTAAACAAAAATCGTGAAAGACAGAGCCAATATTTTTTCAATACATAATATACAATAAATATATTTTTTAAAAAAATGTTTCAAATAAATTATATATTCACAAAGTTATGAAATATTTTTTTTATATAAATACCAGAGGGCTCCGCCTCCTACTCGCTGCGCTCTCCGACCCCTCGCTCGCTCCACTCGATCTCGTTAAGTGTTAATAATTTTTAAATGAAATATGAAAAAAGACATTGTGTGATGAAATTTATTTTCTGATTTTCGATGAAGATGAAACCGTAAAAATAGCGAAACTAAAAAGATAACTTATTCTAAAATTCCTGTGTACACGATATTCGTAATTGATTTGTGTTCTTCTGTACACTGAAACTTGATATGCTTAGAGGTACATCTCGAGAGACTAACATACAGCTGGCCGTGTCCGAATACTGTTTCACTGGCATCGACGGACGTTACGGTTCGTGAAACATCGGAAATGATCGGGAATGGAAATGGTTAACGTGCTACTTGTGGAGTGTAGGGGGTGGAGCGACGTTACGAGGAGGTGGTCTACACGAACCATTTCGTTTTATGGAAATTTTACGACTGAATTACTTTTTATATATAGAAAGACTACACTTCATACCTATAATTTATTTCAATAATTTTTATTCAGTTTCTACAATGATATACAAGGAAAACAATTCCAAGTAAAATATTGATTATATTCAAAGTAAGATATTAAAATGTGTGAAATTTAAATATTCCAAACACAAATTGCTTTATTAATAAACGTCTATAATACACTTAACACCAAGAAATTAAATGATCAGAACGTCAACTTTCACAAGATCAAACGATTATATTCCATCTTTATAATAATAGAAAATATATTAATAAGCCTTTTGGAATTTAATTTTCTTTGAAATTAAGTGATGCCAATAATGATCTTTTATATATATATATATATATATATATATATATATATATATATGTGTGTGTGTGTGTGTGTGTATATATATTAAGGATACTGGACATTTTTTTCGTTTTTTTTTATTAATCCTTAACGATCGAGAGCTTTTTTTGTAATACTCGCCCATAAGGCGACACAAAATAAGCTGAAACGCTTATAAAACGTTTATAAGAATGAAAACTTAGATAACACATTTAAACTGGTTTATTTAGATATAAATTCAAGATATTTAATTGATTTGTAATTTTATAAATGAAATTAATTTTATTTTTATTGCTCATTGGTGAAAAATAACTGGAAAAATTGTAATGGTTCCGTTACATGTATAATATATGTATATTATATATATATGTGTATATATATATATATATATATATATATATATATATATATATATATATAAGAATAAAAATTTTATTGATGGATTTTTGTTCTTTATTATTGAAAATATTTTTAATAAAAAGCAAATATTTTAAAATAAATATATGCTCAACCGCGTTTCATTTTTTATTTAAAAGAGTATTTTTGGTAATAAAATGTTTATACTAAAATTGAATATTATATATAGACTCATAGAAACATTTATAAAAATACATTTATGATCGAATATTCGTTCGAGTCTGATAACGTACCTTTTGTATATCTTGAATAGAATGTTTTCGACATAGCTTTTGACAGTCACGTCTGAATATATCTTCGTTTGTCAGTAAATCTGAATATTCTCACATGACAAAAAATACGCGAGGCCCTCTATAACACAAAATATGCAATAATAGTTTTCGTTCTAATGTGATTATAGCGCTTAGGAACCGTAATCTTAACTCCTGTACGGTTGTGTTTTTAGATTAAACGTGGGTCATGTACGTTATGCAATATAATTACATTTTAGATTAAAGTGCGTTTCGTAACAGCGGTTGATTCTCATATAACGGTGTCTGGACAAAGTGAGTAATGTCCGTGTACTGAATTAACAAAAAGTGCAAATCCGTAGAGAATTATCTTGTAATAGTAATTAAGTTCTAGCTTAATATTTGCTATATTACACTCGACCTCTCGCAATAAATATATATATATATATATATATATATATATATATATATATATATATATATATATATATAGATAGATAGATAGTATGTGCTACTCGCTTTGTTATTATGTATTAGAAGGAAATAATCAACGTAGAAATAAGGACGACGAATGTGTTTTACTGTAGTAACCATCCTCTCACCTATATGTTTGAACGATTATGAAATCAAGATAAACTATATTGTATGCTACAAAAAGCAGTTGAACACGCTGTATGTATGTGTATGTATGTATATATATATATATTTGGTTGGTGCAAAAATAATTGCGGTTTTTACGTTTATCAAGTATAAAAACGCATATATCAGTAAAAAATCATATTTATTAATCAAAATAAAGACCATTGGCGTGCACACATTTCTTCCAAATGGAGACAAGAGAGAATTCTTCAAGATAGAATTCTGGAGTCATGGAATTAACGAATTCATCGAAAGCGCTTTGAGCTGACGCTTGATCTTCGAAAACCTTCTCTCGTAGAAAATTACTCAAATGTTTAAAAAAATGATGATCTGTCGGAGACAGATCCGGAGAATAAGGTGGGTGAGGTAAGGTTTCATAACTCAGTTCATTCCCAATTTTTTAAAGTCATTTGTGAGACGTGCGGTCGGGCGTTGTCATGAAGAAGAATTGGTCGTCTTCGATTGAATAATGCAAACCGTAAACGATACAACTTCCCGTGCATTTTTCAATTTCCTTATAATATTTTTCTACTATTTTTCTATTGTTTCACCAAGATTTAAAAAGTTGTAGTGAATGATGCCACTTTTCGACCACCAAACAGTGACCATTATCTTTTTTTTCATTAAGTTTCTGTTTAGGAAAGCGTTTTGGTGCTCCTCCTCGGTCTAGCCACTGTGATGAACCTTTTCGATTGTTGTAGAGAATCCATTTTTCATCACATGTGACAATTCGATCAAGAAAGGGATCATTTTCGTTATGCAAAAGAAGAGCAGAGCAGACTTCGTATCGCCCAATTGCTTGATGTTCGTTTGATTCAGACGGCACCCATTTATCCAGATTTTTTGTTTTGCCAATTAAGCTCAATTGTCGATCAACTGTTAAATGATCAATAATTGCGTTCTTCTGCCATCTCTAGAGTTGTTTTACGTAGGCCCGCTTCAATAATGGTTCCTAAATCATTATTATATATAGCTGAAGGACATCCACGACCATCATCTTCAGATTTTCGTTTCCATCACGAAATTTTTGGAACGAGTGTTAAACTATATGTTTACTAATTGACTCTTCGTCAAAAACAAATTTGATATTTCGAGCAGTTTCTGTGACTTTACGTTCCAATTTAAAATCATACATTAAAATAGCGCGAATTTACTTTTTTTCATGACTAATTTAAGAGGTTATAATCCAACAATACTAAATAATGAAAACAATAGACATAAGCTGAAATCAGTAGTGCTAATTTCATTGTTTACAATGATGTATCACATGACTATAACAAAAGATAACGGTAACTAGGAAAATTGGTGCCAAATTTAAAATGATAAAACCGAAATTATTTTTGCACCGACATAATATATGAACTCACAATTTCATCAATTTCAGTTCACTACACAAATGACAATGCCTTAAATACATTTTATTTTTTATTTTAATCTGTGAATTTCAATGAATATAAGGCTGTTTATGTTTAATTTAAATAAATGATTTTAATAACAATAATTAAAGAGAATCGATTGCATAAGCAAAACAAACAATGTTTACATAAAAAAATATCGGTATAAAATATAAATGGAATATTTCAAAAAAAGTATTAGACAGTATGTGAATAAAATAAAAAAACAAAGATAAATAATACGTTCATCATACCTAACAGTCGAATTTAAAATTATGTAAAGCAATACGAAAATTATAATTTAGACTCTGTTTAAACATATTCTCTACATTAATGAGATGAAATTAAACAAACAGAATCTGACAAATCAATTGATTTTTTAATTATATGATTCTGTTTGCATTCCGGAAAAAGTAATGTACGAATACATCAAATAATGTTTTTTTTATGTCATAGGACATTTATCTTCGGATAAAAATTCATTTTACAGATTTTAAAAGAACGGTTTTGATATTTTATCACCCCAATTATGATTAAAATTCTCTCATTTGAGTGAATGTAAACCAGTTTTCAGGATTCATACAATTTTTTATATGGTCGTGATTATTCGTGAAATATGATGATGCGTTTAAACGATAATACCATATAATTCAAATTTGTTCAAACGTTTAACTGTATCACGACCATAATTTTTATTGTTTCTATTTTTTTTAATCATATTATACAGTAGTCCCGCATGTAGTTATACGCGGGTAATACGTTCCAAGGCCTATCGCGGATACACAAAACTGTGGATAGTGGCGAACCCATATATAAATTGTTTTTCGTTTATATAAATACCTATATATATATATATATATATATATATATATATATATATATATTATAAGAATCTGTGCGAGTATGTATGTATACACAAGTATGTAGACGAGTATGCGAAAGAGTGTGAAGCGTAGGTGCCTATGACCAAAATATTCGAACGTACATAGCAACGGTTGTTAGTTTTAGAATTGGTGTACATATTTTGTATCATTGATTGTTATTTCTTTATTAGTCTAATATTTAAATAAATAAATGTTTTTCAATAATTTGTAACATATGTCATAGTTTATTAAATGGAATTAAGAAAAATCCAGATTACATGAGAACGGTTTAACACTCCTACAATGTATATATATATGTATATATATATATATATATATATATATATATATACACATATTTGTTTATATAAAAGTTTAATTGATAAATTGCGTACAGTAAAACTTTGCCAATATTAAATAATAAAATACATTGTATATCATTATACTTGTGCACTTTCTCTCTCTTTCTCTGTCTCAAATGAACGGGATCCTAACGTTTTACCTTAACACTCAAGGAACGATAGCTAAATGCAAAATACCTTGTACACACATTTTAAATACATTTTTATATTTATTTCTTAAGAGTTCACTTATTTCTGCAATTTTTCATTTAATATTTTCGAGCCGCATTAAACCGCGGCTAACTGAAACCCCGGAAATCAAACCCGTGAATACGGTGGTCCCTACTGTATTTATATTCGTATGTTAGCAAACATATTGCAGAAACACGTGTGTATATATATATATATATATATATATATATATATATATGACACAGAGAAACGTGAAAGGTTTATAAATTATTTATTACATTATTTATTTATTACAAATAACGAGAAAAGGCTGAAGAAGGAACGTTATAATATACTGAAAGATTGAATGAAAACAGTGTAAAATAAAACCTATAGATATAATAAAAAAGATAGAGTTTCAAAAGGAAATATGTGGAATATACAGCAAAAACAAAATACAGACAACAGAGCAAATTATATTTTTGAATAGGGGATAACCTAAAAATGCATAGAAAAAACTAATAGAGTTGGGTTAGAGATATTATAAAATGTATAGAAAGTATGTGGAAAATAGAGACATTGATTTGTTCAAATCGGATAAAAATTTAGAAAAGGCTGTTATCTATAAGTGGATCGTCAAAGACGGAAGATATTTTATAGTATATACCTATTAATATATATATATATATATATATATATATATATTAAACCTATGTATATATATATATATATATATATATATATATATATATATATATATATATTAAACCTATGTATATATATATATATAAAGGGTTTTCTAATAGGGACGAAATTTTTTAAGAGGTTATATTTGACAGATATCAAAGTAACAGATGTTTTTTGGACACTTGTTTAGTTTTGGCATTGCTATTTTTAGTTATGGCTTCGTATACAACAAAGCAATGCATTAAAATAATACAATTGTATTATGAAAACGGTTGTTTTATAAAAGATACATTTCGTAAATTACATGATATTTATTCTATATTATATTCGACTTACTCGTCCATCTGAATCAACAATTCATCGGCTAGTGAGTAAATTTGAAGAGACTGGATCGATTAAAGACTAAGAAACGCCAAGGCCTGTTCGTAGTGCTAGTTCTGAAGAAAACATTGACTTGGTTCGTGAAAGTGTATCGGAAGTGACAGGAATGTCAGTTCCACGACGTTCACAGCAACTGGGTCATTCACAGCCAACTACATGGTGTATTTTACACAAGGATTTATTGCTAAAAGCTTATAATTTTAAATTAAAACAGAATTGAAATCAGCAGACCATTCACTGCATTTTTGTTAAATGAAAATTTGTTAATTGGATACTGGAACAACATGGTTTTTCTGAAACGTCATCTTTAGCGATGAGGCTCATTTCGAACTCTCTGGCTACATTAACAAGCAAAACTTCTAAATCTAGGGTGAAAAAAATTCGAGAGTAATTGTTGAGAAGCCCCTGCATACAGAGTGACTGTTTGGTGCACACTTTGATCCGATGGAATCATCGGCCCTTAGTTTTTGAGAATCAGGCTGGTAAAGCGATTACTGTGAATGGAGAAAGAAACCGAAACATGTTAACCAATTGTTTTATGGACAGAATTGGATGATATCGATCTGGAGATCAAGTGGTTCCAGCAGATCGGTTCAACCAGTCACACAGCCAGCGAAGCAATTGATTTATTGAAGACAGAACTTCCTGATCGCGTTATTTCCATAAATGGAGACATTAATTATCCACCGAGATCGTACGATTTAACATCGTTCGACTGCTTTATTTGAAGTCACGTTAAAGGACAAATGTACGTCAACAATCCTAAAACAATTTCCGACCTAAAAGATAAAATCCTAAGAGTGATTGGTGAGACAGACTGCGAGTCGTGTAGAGGTGTTATTGAAAATTTTAACAAAAGAATGGTTACTTCTGAGAAAGCACGCGGCTGTCACTTACACAATATTATTTTTCATTTGTAAATGGCATACCCACAACTGTTATTTACAATAAAGAAAATGGAAATTTCAGCGAAAATTCTGTGTTTTATTTCAAATTAAAAAATGTGTCCTTATTGGAAAACCTTGTATATTATATATATATATATATATATATATGTTTGTAAAACTTATTCATTTTAATGTTATGTACTAGAAGCTGGAACAGAACATAAAATTAGAATTAATTACGCATAGTACTTATAAATTTGTGTATAATGTTTTCGTAATTAATTTTAAGATTTACTATTTTGTTGTAAATTTATATAGAGCATAGTTATAATGTAACTAAGTAATTATATTATACAATGTAGTTATAATATACAGAAATCAAACTAAGGAGGAATAAATCGGATGAACACAAACTACTTTATTACACGTAGGATAATCATTTCTGTCTTTAAATAGATTTATACATATATTTGATACATTTTATGACTATATTGGTGACGTTTAAAGTGTAATTGTTTACGTTATTATTTTACAGTCTCATGTATTCGTGCTCTAAACTCAAGAGAAAAAAAAACAAGAAACATTTATTAATATTTTACTTGCGCCTTTCGTTTCCTTTTCATGAATTTCAAAGCAGAAAGCGTCGAATCTTTTCCTCAGAAAATTAAACCCGTTGTTTATATTAACATACCAAAGTTTACAAAAAAGTATTGTGTATATATATATATATATATATATATATATATATATATATATATATATATATATATATATTAGTTTACAGTAATACAGTTACGACGTACCTTCGCTATAGTAATGATACATTCATTTAGATTGTTTATAACTAAGCAAACAGTTTACAAAGTTTCATCAAAAAGTACTTTTGTTTACATATTTTTCTTTTTCGGAAAAAAATACCAGATATTAAATGTTTCAAATTAAAATATGGCATTCTATTTTCGATTTCAATAAATTGCAATTATTGAAACATACATTATATTTCAAAATTCAATTTTCGTACCTTGATCACTGATCTGTGCATGATGTAAATTTATTGAAAAAAATATCATACAATATGATATATTGAAATTCACTTGCACCTAAATTTTCTGTACATTGAATGTATATATATATATATATATATATATATATATATATATATATATATATATATATATATACTTTTATATACATACAGAAAAAATTGAAACCAATAACAAGCTATATCTTGAATTAATTTTAAAGCTTCAAGGTTAAATGAGAATATAAAAAAATTCGACTAGTAAAACTCTACATTTACCAAAGAATGACAGCTTTTCGTTTCTCTTCAGGTAGTAACTGTTTTTTATCATTTTTTAAAAAATAAGCTTTTTATTGAATTCAAACAGAATATATTCCAAACTGTATGAAAACTTATTAATTTTTTAAATGCTTCTTCTAAATATATTAGCGATTCTTTTTTTAAATTTTCAATTGAAAATTTTTCAAACGACAAAAAAGATATTATTTTTTTCAAAACTAGGTAACATGAAGACTATATATTTTCAAAATCAGTGATTCAATTATACTAGTATTTACTCTTAAAAAAAGCTTACGTTGGTCGCACAGATATTTTTTTTAATTTCAACGATATATACATGTTTATTGATTCGTATAAACGAATACATCTGATAATGCGACAAGATTCAATAACATAAATATTAATTAACAATTCATGTATTTTTTTATATCAAAGTGTGTATTTTTATTTAACGCATATATTTATAAAAAAAATTTAATTATATTTGTTAATTAAATTTTACTATATATATATATATATATGAACAATTATATAATTATAAGTAAATAATATTTTTTATTAATAAAACAGACACATTCGATTTAAACGTGAATTGCTTTTAAATTGATAGAAATTGAAGTATTTTAAAAATGTTATTATTGCTAGTTTCATTTTGAAAATTTTGTGACAATTTATCCATGTCTGAATTATTTGACAGTTTGAATTTTCCAATAATGCTATTTATTCTGTTTTCTGTACATTTATTTTTTTCAAAAAATATTTTTTCACAGCAAATAACATCTTAATTTTAAACGATATTATTTGATGAAAATGAGCTCAGAATGAATACAATAATCTAATCAAATATTTTCTCGCAATTTTTTCAAAATGGGTAAAGTACCCCATCAAAATCAAAATAGTCGTCATGATATGTGAATATTAGAAATGTACACATACAATATACTAATTTTCAATTTGAATTAATAATATGAATCTTAAACTATTGTATATATATATATATATATATATATATATATATATATATATATATATATATATATATATTAAATTCAAACGTTAATTTACATACACATGCGTACACAGATATATATATATATATATATATATATATATATATATTTCTGTGTATATATGTGTGTGTGTCTGTATATATCAAACATGTAAATGTGTATAAAACGAATAATTCAAATTAGTTAAGATATGAAATAGGGAGAAGATGAAATACGTTGCCTTTAGCATTATCAAATTACTTTACCATATAGTCAAGAATGATTAAATCAAAATCGTTTGCATATTTATACATGTTCGTTAAGTTAATTTTAATTCAAAATTTTATACAACTCCAGTGTGTATTTTTGTGATTTTATAATATTTTGTCGTGGAAATACTGGCAAAACATTTCTGAATTTTTTTTTAATTTTTATCGAATTTAAATCAGTGCTTTACACCAATAAAGTCAAAGATATGAATTATTGGTTATTTTGTTCTTGTAATCCATATTTCTTATTCATTATATATATATATATATATATATATACAGATATATATATATATATATATATATATATATATTTATTTATTTATACATATGTTTATATATATATATAAATATTCTTTTGAAACTCTATTAACAAATATATTAATATCTATCTCTCTATATGTTTATCTATATCTATATCTATCTATCTATCTATCTATCTATATATATATATATATATATATATATATATATATATATTCAATATAATATAATATAAGTAATACTGACATTTGAACACAAATGAAAAATTTTTAAAGTAAGTTAAGAATTATTATTAATATAATTTTTATCGTTTGCAGATTACTTTTATTAAACAATCAAAAAATTCTAAATTTATACATACATATGTGTATATATATATATAATATAATATAATATAAGTAATTTGTACAAAAATGAAAATTTCTTAAAATCAGTTAAGAATTATTATTAATACAATTTTTATCATTCGCAGATTACTTTTATTAAACAATCAAACAATTCATAATTTATACATACGTATATATATATATATATATATATATATATATATATATATATATATATATATATGCATAAATGTGTACAGTAATGTAAGTACATCCATACATAACAATCTAAAATGAAAATTTGACTTTAAAACAACAAAGCACAACACATGTATTTTTAATATATAAAAGTAATTACAATATAACGAAATTTACAATAGAATAATATGATAATAAAAAGGCGCAGAGTTTATAAACAAGAAATCTTTTGAACGTTTTTTTAAAAGCTATTTGCAGACGTATTTTGAAGTTATCAGATACCTTGTTAAAAATGTTTGCGCTAGAATACACAAAGCCTTTTTTTGACGGTACAAAAGGAGAAATGTAATTTTTCTGTTCATTTTATATAAGATTGCGTTTTATTTTGTGGGTAAAAGATCAGATTTTTTTATATATCCTTTTTCGTATTACGCATAAATACGCAGTACGAAATTTTTCCATAAAAATACTTGAATAGAAGATTAAAAATCTGCATTAGAAACCTAGAAATGTTCATTCATCGATTCATAGAATTCTATAATAAATTTCCAGAAAAAATATCAAATTATTGTTAAGTCTATATCTAAACGATTTAAAATAAAGTATTACTTGTAATATATATATATATATATATATATATATATATATATATATATGTATATATATATATATATATATATATATGTATATATATATATATATATATATATATATGTGTGTGTGTGTGTGTGTGTGTCTATGACGAAATTATTATTCATTTGATTATATTTATACTTTATACAAAAAAATGTTGTTCTTAGATTCATATATATATATATATATATATATATATATTCAAGTTGAATGGAAAATTCAATCTTGTTAGTATTATTTCATCCATAAATTTCAACCGTTTACCTTTGAAAAGAATTTCAAAGATAAATTCATATCAATCAACAAACTTTTTACCCGAGTTTAGTATTAAAAATACAAACGCACATACTCGTATATACGCATACTATGTCACAACTTAAAAATAGCTTCCAAGACTATTTCATAAATGATCATATTTTTCAGCTTACTTACGTCTCACAAAAAGCTTCAAAGCTTCGGTATCGCTATTATAAGCGCACGTGCTTACGACGGTAATGTTTAAGTATAGAACGCGGCGTATGGTCAGTTTGCATAAAAGATTTTACAGTCGTCAATGATATAAGATTGTTGGTTGAAAGGTATAATCGAATTTCAATTCAGTAGTAATAAAGTTGATGAGCTTGAGATGCTTGCAATGAATTAATTTTTACATGACAATAGAATCTTGATTATAAGTATGAAAATTTATAATTTTATATTTGATTAAAATTATTTTTCCTTTAAAAACATTATGTATATATATATATATATATACATAATTGTATTACTATATAAACAAACATAACAACTTTTATTTTATTCAATTCTTAAATTATTTTAATAATTCTCATCTTATATACAGCGCACAGAAAAAAAACCTTCCAGATTTTAAAGATTAACAAAAAAAGCGCGGTAAATACTAATCAAAAATGTATTCATTAATCTAAGAATGCATAAAATACAGTTTATTTTCCATCGGTTTTCCATATGATATCATTCAAATAAACATTTGTACGTGCCACATGTACTTTTACAGACTCAGCAAAAATTGAGAGAGCCGAATTGGGATGTTTTCATTCATCCACCATATTCACCAGACTTTCACTTACTTCGTTCTTTGCAAAATTCTCTACATAGGAGAAATTTCGATTATTTAGAGGTCTATGAAATAAATGTTTTTGATGAAATAAAGATATGAAATAAAGATTTTGTGCGGAAAAACATAACAAATTCTGAGAGGATGGTATTTTGAAACTGATTACAAGATGTAAAAAAGTCATTGATCATAACGATCAGTACATTACCTAAAAAAGCTTTCTATATTAAAAAAAAATTGACCGAGAAATCCGAAATTACTTACTGACCTACCCAATATATAAATACATACTATATATGGATCAAACTTTTAACAAACTATTTACTTTCGTATCTAGCGAATAAATAATTAAATATCTACCTTTTATTCTTGAATCAGAGTTGGATCGTATATTAATTGTTTTCTATCTTACAGTTTGAATTTCTGGCTTTAATTAAAACGTTAAATTACCTTTAAGACGATGAATAAAGTGCCGATTAATTGAGTTTATTATTATGAAGACCGTTAATTTCAGATATAAAACTGTTCATAATAGCAAAACATTAATTAAGCGCACTGAAGAATCGATCAAGTTATAGCGATTATAAAACGCTAATGTCACTTGTATAAGATTTCAGCATTTTCACTTATATATATACATATATATGTGTGTGTGTGTGTGTAAATTTTATAGTTATATCCAAAAAAATAAATACTTATTTCCTTTAAATTAAATTTAAGACATGACTGAAGATAGTTAAATTGACACGAAGACAACAATAGACAGATTCAGACGACGATAATGGATTATATCTTGAATCAGTAGCATAGTAATTAAGATTCAGCTTACGTTTCAACCCTCAAAAAAAAACTAATAAAACTGTCTCAAAGAGAATTGACACACGTCTACTTGTTAAAGGATAAACGATAACCCATGCGAATAACAGTCGCTTCTCAGCTGCCTCTGGCTGAATTATTTTGTAAGTATTTTTCGTTTAAATGAAACATATTTCGGCTGTGAACGTCTAAAAACGAATTCGAAAACATCATTCCTTATTAACGTTGTATAAATGCAAAAAACACGCGCACACAATGATGTACTTCAGTTCGTTTTATATAAAATTAAAATACCGGAAAATTATAAAATAAATATTTTTGAAAATATTTTCCGTGTGATAGTTTAAAAGAAAATAAGTTGTGTTTATAATATTTTAATGGACATATTATAATTTGATGAATGACATCAGCATATATATATATATATATATATATAATTATTACTATTTTAAAGATTTTAAATACTTGTATTCTATTATGAATAATATGTTTACTCAAATGAAAAGATCTATGAATCGATTTGAAGACTAGAAAATCATTACTAGACCATCTCTTCTCTTTTCAATCACTCAACCGCGACTAAACACCCATTTAGTAGCATTTTCTTACACATTTCTCATAAAAGATGAGCGATTCGATGCTTCTTTCGCATTAAACTATTTATGAATCGATTAAAAGACTAGAAAATAACTATTAGACGATCTCTTCTCTTTCCAATCACTCAAACGCGACTAAACACCCATTTCGTAGCTTGTTTTTATACATTTCTCATAAAAATATAAAAATATAAATTATTTCCATTATGAGTATTAAACAAAAAACACAGCAATATAAAAATATAGTAATATTGAAACACATAATTGTAAAAATCTTAGTTATTTCTCTCATCGATTATAAAATAAATTGATCATCTCTCTTTTAAAATATAAATTTATCTTTGTTATAAAGTAAACCAATATGTATGACTAAAAACATACCCTCTTATACATTAAATACGATAAATCGACTTTGTTATATATGAAAAATAGCATCTATATTTCCTAACACTTCGTGTTAAAAATATGAACAACATTAAATAAAGCACAAGATAAAAAATAACATAAGACTTAATTTTTAACTCTAAAATTAATATTTTTTTAAAAACCCAAATACCATGTGTAATATATATATATATATATATATATATATATATATATATATATATATCAATATATATATATATATATATTGATACAAATACATATTTTTTATTAATCATATTTATCCTGACATTTTTTAAATACTTTAAATAATAGTTACAGAATTTCGGTAATCTTAATATGAAAATATACAATTATTAAAAATAATTTGTATAAACTATATAACTATATATATATATATATATATATATATATATATATATATATTTATAAACATACATACCTTTTATTAATAATATTTATCCTAAAAATTTTTAAATACTTTAAATAATAGTTATAGAATTTCACTAATCTTAATATGAAAATCAATTAGAGAATTTTATTTAAGATTTTTCTATAAAAATTTTGACTGCAAATTCAGTGCTCATAAAAATCAAATCCATATACATTTACTATTTTATTAATCTGTACAATTTTATAACGAATGCACGTCACTCTTGATAAAAAACTAATAAAATAGAATTAAAAGTAATGAATGTCGTTTGGTACAAAAATACTATTTTAAAAATATTTTCTAATTTTTTCTTCTTATATTTAGCCAGTCAGTTATCTTCTATTATAATGCCACTTTCTTATTTTTATAATTTAAAATATAACAGTTAATTATATCCACTTTAAACATAGCAAACGCCTTATATTTTTTTAACCAATATACTTTAAAGATACTTGTAAAAAACAGATACAGATATTCATTAACGTTTATTTTCTCTTTTATTTTATTTTTATAAAGTATATTTAGTATATTTTTATATAAAAAAATATACTTGAAAATCTACAGAAACATTACTAAGTGTATATTTAACAATAAATTTTAACTACTTGCCTGAATATAACAATATTACACGGGATTTAATCTTCGACGCTGTACATTACAAAAGTTAATGTCTACTTAAAACACAAGCAGACATGAATATTTGTCTACATAGATAGCTTAGTACATAAGTAGACTAGTACATACATGCATTTTCCGGGATTACTTATTAATATACCTTCATTAAAAATACATACATTCTCTGTTTATGTAGGGCCGACTTAATTATAAATTCAATACGGGGTTCTTCCACGTCTAACGTTACAATACCATCAATATTAATGTGATACGTAATTTCATCACTCACTTATTTATTTTGCCTGTATTTCACATAAACCTGAATAACGATACACTAAAAATTAACTTTATTTTTTGTTTTCTTAAGGTATTTTATACTGAAAAAAATTTATTATGGTATAAGTATTGTCATGTTATTATATAAAATATAATTATTAAATTATAAATAAAATATTATAACAAATGCCTATAATATTAAATAAAATAACATCAGTAATATATATTAACTAATTACTTTTTTGTATCTCAATTACAATTTTATTGTCAATAAAAAAACGACTAAATAATTAATAGCATTTTAATTAAAATTTAAATTGGACATCACTTAAAAGATTTAAAATATAGTATTAATAAACAGTTATAATTTTGCGTCAAATAAAATCATTTAATTTGCAAATATGTTTCTAAATAAAATAGGAAGAAAGAAGAACATACATCAAAATTTCATAAGAAAATTTGACAACATATATATATATATATATATATATATATATATATATATATATATATATATATATATATATGTATGTATATATTTTGAATAGTATAATGAATATAATATGCAATGTGCATTGAATTAATATCGGTTTAATAAATAATTCAGTCTTTTTATAAACTACATAAATCATGTTTTCTTCTTCGAAATTGTTTTTTTTTAGTCTAAATTAGATCCGTGAGGATAGCCTCATATTCAATATAAAAATCACATTAGCCACGTTGTGGCTAGCTATTAAACCTGGTCATTCTTTTTTGTCTAATGGCAATGATTCTGGTATTATTAAAAAAAACTGTAAGAAAACATGATCGTATATACGTGCCAAAGAATACGTTTATGTGGTTACTCAATCCATCATAACATTTTTAGTGAAAGAAGTACAAACTGAAGAGATTTTTGTATTTAAAATATGGTGGCGTCCGTCTTACAAAAGAAAAAACTGTTTATCAACTGAATCTTATGGGAGAAGAGTTCAGAAAGACTAGAAAAAACGTTTGCTCCTTCAACATACATGAGGTTTTAATACGATGCTAATAAAGCTGGGATTGTGGAGATTGAGGAATCCATAGATGGTTCATTAAAAAACTCATTCCGGCTATTAAAACATATTACAGCTGTGACGTCCCTTCTGTCTGTGAAAGCATATGGATCGAAAATGTTGAATGTTTAAAGTATAAAAAAATAAACAATTTAACAATAAGTGAAAGATAGCATCTGGGAGGAGCACATGTCGTTTTGCAACGAAATATTCAGCTGGACAACCGAATAAATGGAAGAAACTCTGCTAGAATCCGATGGCGGATATGATTATGCACCTTAATATTAGTTTATAAGCGAGATACACATTTGTGCGCTATAATATAATGTTTTTTTAGTAAAGAATCATAATAAAAATATTCTTTTTCAAACAATTTATTATGCATACAATACCATTCCCTGCAAAAATGACATAAGTCAGAACAATTTACGTTGATTATTTTTATACATTAAGGTCTGATGTACCTATTAAGCAATTAATAAATTAAAGACCTAAAAAACATATTAACAAAAAATCTTTGAAAATTCTTATTATTTTTGTGTTACACAGTTGTTATTGAATCCTGTAAAATTTAAATTCTGTGACCTATGTAGTTTTTGAAATGACCGATTCATTAATATATAGCACATCATTACTTTTCATAAAATCAAAGCATCATAAATATTAATTTTGTGCTGTAAAGTACTTAAGTAATGTATTAATTCGTATCAAGAGATTAATTTGTCTTTAAATTTTAGTAAAAGCATTCACGAGTTACTAAACGGTACAATCCCTGGTGAGATGTTATCCCACTTTAAAGGAATATATCAAACAATAAGAACTTAATCCAATAAAGTACCAACTTCCAAGGAAGTAAATATCAGTTCAACACCACATATATGAATATATATATATATATATATATAAATGTTTACAGAGTATATTGTTCTTCCGGAGTATATTATGTTCTGTTTTTTTTCTCACTCTTTATATATATATATATATATATATATATATATATATATATATATATATATATATATATATATATACTTTTTAAAAATAGTTGAAACTATCAAACACATGTGAACGTTTTCACAGAATTAATGAAATATTTAAATGTAATACGATTTCACTCCAAGGTTAAGTAAGCGTAAAAGTTTTTTTCATACTTTGTTATAAAAGATTTGTCAACGAAGAATCTTTGAATTTGTTGAAATAGCATTAACACTTAATGACTTGTTTCCTGCATATAGTGTACTGGAGCGTGTGAAGTGATCCTGAGTGTTCAGCCTGCACGTTCTATAACTATTTAATTATTTACACCCACTTACTTTCAAAACAACAGATAGAATCTAAACTGTAAATATTTATCGTTTTTTTCGTCTCTTTTTTTCTTTACATAAACCCTTAACAGAATCAAAGCGCCGGCATATCTAAAACGCATTTTGTATTTGTTTCATAATTCTATTTGAACTTCTATTTGAATACGAACCATTTATTTAATAGATTATACATTGAATTATTACTTTTTATTAAATCATAGTTTACTTTATTTCTTAGCCTTAATTTTCATTCAAAAACATTTTATAAATTCTATGAAATATAAAAATATATTTTCTTGAAAATGTAGCATGTAAAAAAGAATAATATATAATAATACAGTTTTTATAACGTATGTAGAAAAAAATTTAAATATGGAATCTTAAAAATAGGTATCACATGTATATATATATATATATATATATATATATATATAAACATCTGCATTACTCTACAAATCGAATATAATTAGGTGCATTTCAAAAAAGGGGGAAAGAAATATAGGTTTTAAAATAATTTTTACTATATCGAATTTACTAATTTAACTATTATACTTTTGTTTGCAATAAAAATGAATTATATTACCTTGATTTGATGCTTGCATAAATTAATAATTTAATTAGATCTTGTATGTATGTGTATATATATATATATATATATACATATATTAAAATATGCACATTTTGCAGAACCATTAACAGCTTTTACTGATATCGAAGTGATTACATAAATTGTTAGAGATATCTTTATATAGATGTTCAAAGTTATATTAAATACCAATTAAATATTTATTTCTTGTAAAAAATTTAATATTATTTTTATCGACTAATTATCTAACCGATTCTGAGTGTACTTAGTCTTTTATCATAATGTGCTGGTAATTATGACAGTGGACTAAGTCATATATTTTTCGTATTGAGATATTTAGACCTTTGCAGTTGTGTCTATTAAAAAATATTTTTCCATTATGTAACAAAATATTTTCCAAATTCCTTACTGTTATAATGTAAATCTTATATGTAGTTATGAGTTTTTAATGGTATCATGAAAAAATATGTGTTTTTTGATATTTAACTATTTTTAAAATTATTTAAACGTCTTAAAAATGACATAACAAAAATATTTCAGTTTCATTCAAAAAAAGAAGTTATAAACAACAGTATTCACTTACATTTTGTAATGATAGTCATGTTAATTTAATTTAGAACAATACTAGAGATTTATTCTTCTTCAATTACGGTTTTTTCTTTTTGTAATGTTTTGAGAGTACGAAAATATTCATGGCAAATTGGCAGAATGTACGGTAACAGATCCATTATGTCCTCATGTTTTTCCTTTGTAAGTGGTCGGATGCCCGCATAAAGTGGAAATAATTAATTCCTTTCCTATATTTTCGGCCATCCTTTTTCTGGTGAATGAATTCTGCACTCTCATCTAAACATGTTTCATAAAACATCTGATAAAGAGGCATCTTTTAGCAATCTGATCCATTGTATTTTCAACTAATACACAAATTCTTCCTTAATATTTTTCGTTCTCTTTGTAATTGATTTCTCTAGAGATTTTGTTTTCCAATAGCATATTAATTGTTCATTTAAGAGATTTAAGTACAGAAGTTGATGTAACTTAAATATTATTTACCTTGAAACTAAATATAATTTTATCTAAAAATCAAACAGGCACATATATTTTTCCATAAAAACAAAATATACCGAAAAGTAAGTGACATAGACCACTATCAAAATACACAAAAACAGAATCATGTTCACCGGCCACCTTTGCAGTCATTAAACGGTACATTTTTTATTTTTTTTTTCTAAGTTCTTCTAGATTATTAAAATATAAATAATTGTAATATAAAATAAATCATAAAATATTTTTTTTCAATTGTTTGACTTAATCCACTGTCATAACTACCGACACATTTATAGAAACTAAACAGTACAACTTAATTCATTAATTATAATTATATATATATATATATATATATATATATATATATATATATAATTGAGCAACGGTTTAAATTAAATGTAAAACTATTACTATTATAACTCGAATAGTTTTATATTTAATTACTGTTTATAACCGGAACCTTAAACAAAATGTTCAAACTGAGTACAGTATTAACAAGTCTGTGAAAAACAGTGCGTCAAAGAAATTTTTGTTACAAGTACCTTTTAGCTTATCTTTCTGTTATATATTCGTGTAATATATATTATTCATGCCTTGATACACTATAAAGTTAATAAATAACACTTTTTTTATGTCCACACATATACTATACTACAATCATTTATGTATAGTGAGTGTTCATTTAGTCGACCCTCATAATTTTTAAACGCACCAATCTCTTGTCAACATCAGTCATACGATAACGTAATAGCTACGTAGATGTTGGATATTCTCATAACATGTCTTTTAGTAGCTCATCATAAACTAAGGATGTCTTTTTTGAAACCTATGAAAAATGTCCACATATTTTTTTAGTATCAAATAAAATTAGTATTTCGTACATAAATATAATTTAAAAAAAAAACATCTTAATAACATACGTGCATAATTCATGTATGTGAATTTATATATATATATATATATATATATATATATATATATATATATATATATATATATAACGATTATCAATTCGAAAAAATATATCTTGCACCTAAAATCTATTTCTCTTCCATATAAATATCTTCAACATAAAAATATTGTATGAAATGCGTTAATTTTATCTCAAATATACAGCGAGAGGATGTTTTGAATCGCAAACAAAGTATGGAGAAACTGCGGTGAATCAAATTGTTTTGTACACAAACATTGATTGCAATTAAAACAGTAAATATGATTTGATTTCTGACTGAAAATTTAATGCACTTTAAAAAAAATAACTCTGTTTTCTAAAAAAGAAGAATACTTCGTTTCTAAAAAATATGAAACGTTCAAAAAATATAAATAGCTGATTTAATAAGAAAATTTGACAAGGCACTTTATTTTGGATTTTTTTTTTAGTATCCAAATTAGTTTTAAATGAATACGTACATAAAAATGATTTAAAAAAAATATTAAGTAATATCACATATGATTGGGAATGTCTAGTTAATTAAAATGTTATAATAAATATTTAAGTTTTTGTTTTATAATTAATATTTTGTAGTATAAAATATAATATAATAAATATAATATATATGTAATTGAACTTTTCTAGTTTATATTTATAACTTAGATATTATTGAGAAGATAAAATATTAACTTAATGTTATAACTTTATTATTAAATAAATATATAAAGTATTAATTATAAAAAAAAAACATTATTTAATTTCAATGCTTAACGTATATGA
Organism: Acanthacorydalis orientalis; assembly: GCA_034766995.1. NCBI lineage: Eukaryota > Metazoa > Arthropoda > Insecta > Megaloptera > Corydalidae > Acanthacorydalis > Acanthacorydalis orientalis. The sequence continues at coordinate 47,838,867 of CM068315.1, read as the reverse complement.
AAATTAATTTATATATATATATATATATATATATATATATATATATATACATACATATATATATATATATACCTATGTATGTTTAAAAGAAAGGACACACATAGAGTGTGCTTTGAATGCTATAGAAAATAAAATAAAGATAAATAACAGTTCATACTTTTTTCAAATATGAAATTATATATATACACACTCAATAAATCTCTTCCAAACTTACACAAAGAACTATCTTGCTGAAACAGTTTATTTTTAAATTAAAATAAAAAAAACCTGTATGTTACTCGGTTTTAATTAAAGTTAAAAATATTGTATTTTTTTTATTAATTGTTTATGTTTTTAACAATAATATTTGTTTAAACTCTTCGCTTATTATCATTATTTTACATTGAAAAAAAAATAATAAACCGTGTGATTTTTGTATTTCCATCTGTTAAAACATCTATTTTCCTATAGAAATACAGTATTGAATATATAGTAGATGTGTTTGAATTATAAAACAATACGTTTACACCCTAATAGAGATAAACTTCTAATTATTGGCTAGCACGTGTGGTAAAGTACATGTATGCATCCTTTATTTACAATAAAACCACATTCAAAAGCTAGTCGATAATTACATTGTTTTTGAGATACAAATTGATAATGAACAGTTTCCATACTAACTGTAAACACACATTAAATTGAAAAACATTGACACGTCCAAACAATTCCAATTATTTTTGAAATTTAAACGTTATTATTGAACTGTTCGTGTCATGTGCTATTTTGTGTTATCTAAACTTTTAGATAAAAGTTTACTGTAAACTTGTATATATATATATATATATATATATATATATATATATATATATATATATATAAATATAATTCGTTATAACTAACCATATAATTTTTTATGTAAAATGAAACATATTTATCAAAAATAGTTTAAAACAATATAGAATATTCTTCTGTGAGTAACATGACATTTGGTAATTTTATTATGTATAACTTAAATTAAAAATAAATGTCAATTGAAATAGTAGCACTTGAAATTGAACTGAGAAGTTAACACTTCAGAACATTATTTTTTTATTTAAAACATACCAATTCTCAATTTAAAAAAAATACTTTGTTATTTTTTTTCTGGATTAACTATAAAATTTAAAATTTAAAAAAGACATTATTTTTTTAGATTATTCACAAGAGAGTAATTTTACCAAAAGATAGTTATTGTTAATAGTAACTTCTTTCATCGTTTTACAAACACTTTGTTTTTAATAATTACTGCTAACTTAAAACTCATTAACTTAAACATGTGGCAATAATTTGTTTATAAATTCAATTACATTTCACTTCAATGTAAATTATTTTAGAAAGAGAAAAAATATAGCAATATCCAAAATTGACATTTTTTGCAAAATTTGTATTTGAACAATAGACAAGATAGTAACATTCTAATTTATAAAAATACAGTTTATATATATATATATATATATATATATATATATATATATATATTAGGTTAATAAGAAAATAATACGTTAATTTGTTGCTTTTTTATAAATTGTTAAGATGTGTAATGTATAACTATAATGTTTAATATTACAAATAAATTGTCTATTATCTTATTTATTTAATAATATAATAAATCAAAAACTATTTAGGAAAAAAGGATTATATAACATTTAGATAAACACTAAAAAATATAATACTTATACAAAATTAGTTATTAAAAAAAAGTATATTTTTTTTTGTTTTTTAGCAAACACTAGCAACAATTATATATTTTCTTTATATTTATATGAAAAAAAGGTTAATAACAAAATAAAACATTCGAAACAAATCACAAAATAAATATATCTTTTAAATTAGTAACTCATTGTCATTTGTATTAAAACTGTGTAATTAAAACAGAATAACAATAAATCAACGATGTGGTAAACATATATAAATGAAAAATATGCAAAACCGACAGTTTATTTTTAATTTTACAATGGCCTGCAGTATTTTTCCCAAAATCGTGTGTAATCTTGTATATAGGTATTTGCGATCAACTGCAAGTAATAATTAATCTGTCATTTCCAAATGTCTGTCGAATATGTGTTCAGTACATTTTTCTAAAGGTATAAATCAGTCATGTAAAATATTAACTTAAAATTAAATTATAAAGTATCATTTTATACAGTCGTGTGGGTATGTTTCTGACACAATACTATATCCTTCATTC